>CM021765.1:141530278-141645720 GCA_011076525.1 Nettapus auritus
CCCCCCCCCACTCCGAACCGCACCGAGGGCTCTCCTGCCCGCTCTCAAGATGGCGGCGGCGCAGCGCCCCTGCCCGCTGAGCGCGTCCCTGCATGACGGCCCGCTCCCCTTCCCTCCCTGCCCCGCTGCTGCCAGCCCTGTGCAGCGCTGCTGGCCCTCCCTGCACGGAAATGGCCTCCCAGCAGCATGGCATTGGCATTAAAACCCCAGGCAAGGGGGCTGTCGCACACCTCATGCGGGGTGTGAGGCTCAGCGTGATGCCAGCCGTGTGTGGGGGAAAGGCAGCAGCCCCCCTCCAGCCATTTTAGCAACGTGCGTGGCCTTTGTGCCTTCACGAGACGTGGGATGGAAAGTGCGGTTGGAGGGCATGCATGTTATTATAACTACACATTGCACATCCCTCGGACAAGGTGGTTTGGGGAGCCGAAAGGAGCCCTGGGTGTCTGCTTTCCGAGGTGGGCAGGGATGCTACCAAAGCCATCCTGGACAAAGTGTCAGAGGGAAAGGGCTGTGGTACAAATGGTCTGTGTTCATTGATGAACTGCCATAGGGTTTTAGAGTAAAATGTTGCATGCACCAGTGCTCGCCAGTCATTCAGTTCCCTACAAGGTCAACATCCCGTATCGGGCCTGAAGTTCTTGAACATGTGGTCATGTTTGGATTTGGATAGCATAGTATATCCAGAGTCTCAAAGGAACTGACTGATGCCCAAATTTAAAATGGTTTGGGGAGCAAAAAGAGTGAGTGACATTTATTATGGCTCTTACACAATCATACTATACACTGTTCTTTATTGTCAGAACACCCCAAAGACACATGTAATTCTCTATATCATTGCTTTCTTGGACTATGGCCACAGCATCAAGTAGGTTTATTCTTGAAAATGGAAAATTAGTAACACTGGGTCGAAGGCTTCTGCAGCCACAGTGACCATTTCCAGAAGACATGCTGTATGAGCAATCAAATTAAAGGCCTCTGTGTAAATATTCAAGCTGCATAATCTGTTGACCACTGCATTGAAAAAGCATGTATGTGAACGAGTGACTTGGGATCATGAGTCCCCGTTAACGTTTCTCAGAACCACCCAAACCACAGTGAATATGAAGTCAGATCAATGCTGCGAGCAGAAGCCCACATGTTGACATCCGTGGGGAATAGGTATGTACATCAAAGAGCACAAATTAAGGACTCAGAAAGACAAACAGCAGTTAGTGCTGTTTCTTTATCCCAGTGGATGTTGCATGATCTTGATTTTACCTTCTTAACTAGGCTTCTACTGTACACACATCACTTTTCTGGGAAAATAAGTCAGCTTTTTTTTTTTTCTTTTTTTTTCTTTTTTTTTTTTTTTTTCTGTTTACTCTATTTTAAATCTGATGTTGCACAACTGAGCAACCAGACTTTCTCACTGTAATTCATGCTGTAGAGCATTCCACAACTAAAATGAACGAGAAGTCTAATGAAACTAAGATGTAAGGATGGCAAAATCTGCCTCAGAGTAAAAATGGAAATGCCAGCTGTGTTATTATTAAAAAAAAAGAAAAAAAGGCTATGAAATAAAATGAGATAACAACTGTGATTCCTACCATTATGGTATGTATGAATCTTAAACCTTACAGCATAAAAATACAGCCAGTTTTTAATTGTTCTGCACACAGAATGTCTTTCTCCAAAGATATTACTAGATGTGTAGAAAACAAATAGCTCACAGTACATATTCTCCCTTTCATCTTTGTCCAGAACTCCCACTGTTTTCAGTCAAGAGTTCTGTGCAGGAAAAAACAATACAATATGGTTCAATGTCTGTAAATGATAAAGCAAAAGGCATTCTGTTAATTTATTTCTGAATTAATCTGGGTTATATTACTTCATACATGTTTGAGGCTCTTCAAGCTGCTTGGTTTATGCATGCGGGGCATATGAGTATTAACATTTGGATATTGCAGTATTATTTGAGACTATTGAATGTTTTTTTTAAAATACACAGTTCTTCTACTGAAAACCAAACCAAACCAAAACAAAACAAAAAAACAACAAACAAACAAAAAACTATGATGGGACATAGAATATAGTTCTTATGGAAATAAAATTCCACAGATGAACAGAAACTGTGTGAGTACAGAGGCACTGAAGTTCAACAACTGATTAGTCATATGAAGGAACACCCACTTCTACTGGAGAACATCAGAAATACTTTGAAATGGGCAGTCATGACTCTGTAGTTATTCTCAGCTTCGTTAGCACGATTGTTAAAAAATAGTAAATGGAACACAGGAAGAGGTACATTCAGTCTACCTTCAGTGTTGGCTACCTTCAGTGGAAAGTTGTGTTCTTAAAGACTGCAATATTTACTCACCTATGGTAGTTTAAAATATTTCTCCTCTGCATACCCAAGTATCAGTTTCCAACTGTCATGGAATTACCTACACTGATAGTTTAAACAACTTTTTTTTCTAGGCAAGGAACAACTAGAACTTCTGAAATACAAAGGTGCAGTTTCCATCCTGACATCTTTGCAATGGAGGCAAAAGCTTCTCAGAGAGTGGTGGAGCGGTTAGTTAGAAGCCATAACCTCGTCAGCTGCTGGTATTCATTAGGGGTTGTCTGTCAGACTCCTAAAACTGTAAACGGATGTTTGAACCACCTCAGAGGGTTACCTCTTCTGTGAGACACTGATCAAATCCAGGTGACGTTGCGCTGTTCATGGGACCACTTTCACAGGTTTAGCAGGGAGCCAGTAACTCACAGTGGGAACTGTAAACTCTTAAACTCGCATGGAGATTTCTGTCGTCAATATACCCCAGGTTACCTTCACTTTGCTTTTAACAAATGTTGAAAATGGTCGATTGGTTTAACATATACCAAGAAAAAAAAGAAATGGGGAGAGAGGAGGCTGTTGAACCATCCAGTCAATTTCCTGCCAGTGGAGATGTACTTCTGGTAGGTTGTTCGGAAGTATATTTCAAATTCATTTTAAAATGATTTAACTCAAAGAATTCCTATTACTTCCTCAGGAAAAAAATGCACAAACCCTGGCTCTTCATTGCCAACAAGGTCTTCTGATATTCGGTCTTTACCCACACTTTTTTCCTTTACTCCTACTTGTTTCCATATATATAAACCCATTTTTTTTCTCCCCATCTTTAAGGTTTACATTACTTAAGCATTTGCCAGCTGGAGACATGCTTCCATCTACCTCTGCTTTAAGATGTATTTAATACTAGATGTATTTAGCTCTTTTAACCTTTTTGTATAACACAGCTCTTCTGGATAATTCTTGCTGCTTTTCCTTAAATTGCCTCATTTGTCTTGATGTTATGATGGATTGCACAGAGATGCTGCACATACCAGCACTGAGTCTGCTAGGGGAAAGTTGTCCTTTTAGAAATTTTTCAATAAACTTGAGCTGCCCAAATGAGTTTGCATCACTTCAGCGTCTTGCATCGCTTGGCTATATTTTTGAGCTAGTACCGGGCACCCTGCAGCTGGGTTTACTGCTCTGGGAATCTGTGGCTTGTATTTTACTTGCTGATACTTTGCAGCTCTGGGTACTCAGCTGGACCTGTGAGCTAAAGGCAAACCCTGCAACCAAGGATGAGTGGCTCAGGGCTCCCCCCTGCTTCATTATCCATTGCAGCTGCAAGTCATTGTACGACTTTGTTTCCAGCATTTTATTTATGGCATTGTGAAACTGGTGCCTTGAAGAAAACAGAGGAGATATGATATACTGGGGTTTTAATATTCAAGTTTGTCTACAAGATTTATTTGCAGTGAACCCTTGTTACTTTTTTCTTCATTCCATTATTCTCTAGATAAACAGTGGTAAACTTGCTTCTTTTTTATTCTTTGTTTCATTTTAATTTTCTGTCCAATTCATCATTCATATGACCACGCACCTAATTTAGAATCCAAAATGTCACATCGTTTTTGTTAACCTATTGAGAGAAAATACCCTTTCTTTCTTTAAGAATTTTACATTTTGTGAACTAAATGTAATGATCCAGAAAATACTTCCTCAAAGAAGGGGGTGAACAACTTCTGATTGGTCTTGGTGTATATGACAGCTGTTTGCACTGTGAGAGCTTCCTTTCAGCTTTGACATGATAAAGACCATCACACTGTGTGATTTTGGCTTGCCAGTGTCCTTTAATGAAATAAATTAGACAGTATTTTAAGGGCAATAGTACTAGCTGTGGTAGCTCTATGGTGAACTGTGATGTCAACTGTTGCTGTGGATGTAACACTTCAGAGGGAAAGAAGAGACCTTGACAGGCTTGAGGGGTGGGCCTATGTGAACGTCATGAAGTTCATCAAGGCCAAGGGCAAGGTCCTGTACCTGGTTTGGGGCAATCCCAAGCGCCAATATAGGCTGGGTGATGAGTGGATAGAGGGCAGCCCTGTGGAGAAGGATTTGAGGGTACTGGTGGATGAAAAATCAACATGAGCCAGCAACTGTATGCTTGCAGCCCAGAAAGCCAACCATGTCCTGGGCTGCATCAAAAGAAGTGAGGCCAGCAGGGTGAGGGAGGTGATTCCTCCCCTCTTCTCTGCTCTCATGAGACCCCACCTGGAGCCCTGCGTTCAGCTCTGGGGGCCCCAGCATAAGGATGTGGACCTGTTGGAGGGGGTCCAGAGGAGAGCCACAGGGATGATCAGAAGAATGGAGCACCTCTCCTATGAAAACAGGCTGAGAGAGATGGGGCTGTTCAGCCTGGAGAAGAGAAGGCTCCGGTAAGACCTTATCGTGGCCTTCCAGTACCTAAAGGGGGTCTAGAGGAGAAATGGGGAGGGACTCTTTGTCAGGATGTGGAGTGATAGGAGAAGAAGTAATGGCTTTAAGATAAAAGAGGGTAGATTAAAATTAGATATTAGAAAGAAATTCTTTACTGTGAGGGTGGTTGGAACTGGATGATCTTTAAGGGCCCTTCCAACCATTCTGTGATTCTGCGATTCTATACATTTTTGTTGTTGTTGTTGCATGCAATGTGCATCAGCCTTGTTCATTTGACCACTGCTTTACGTTTCCCTGCTGCTGAATCTGTGTCATGCAATTGCCATAGCACAGCCCATCTCTTACATTGTGATGTCTACACCAAAGAGATTTGGTTGGTCTGATCTGAGGTGACCCATGGCATATAAGTTTGATATACCAAAGGTGAAGGCACCCAGAGGAGCCTGGCTAGAAGTGAGTATTGCACAGCTGCACTACAGTGAGGCTGGAACTCTGTAGCACACAACTCCTCTCAAGACTCTCCTGGTTCTTTGCTGACCTGCAGAGCAGAAATTGAAGGTTGCTGACGTTATCATACTGTGGTACCTGCAGAATCTTCCTAGATGGGTGCTACATGTGCTCAATTCTGTATGTTGATTTTTCTGCTGAAAGAGGAGGTATCGAGTGCAAAACCACTCTTGCATGCAGAAGCAGTCTATTGATGCAAAAGAAGGAGAGAGCAAAGAGGAAGAAATAGAAAAGGAATAGGCCTGATCTGAATGCGACCAACCAAATACCCAATTCAGCCCAAAGATACATAGATGGCATTCTTAAATTCCTAACTCTTTTCTGAGTGTTAAAACTTCATTGTAAACCTTTTTTTTTTTTTTGAGTTAAATGGGATTCCACCAAAATGGTGATATACTGAGCTACATGTGTCTTTTCTGGTGAGCACATCCAGATCTCCACTACCGAAGGATATCTGTACCTGAGTAGAAAGATATTAGTTAGCTACTCAGACTTGGAAAGTACAAGTGATTTTAATGGAAAACTGAGAACGATCAATATGCTTGATCATTTATCCAGTTGTCTCCATGTGGGTTTAGAAGCCCAGCTAAAGACACCTCCATCTGAAGCTCATGGGCTGGGTTTATTCAATCCCATACTAGCTGCCAATGCACACAGAACATAGAGCAGATATCCCTATCAGATGTCCCTAGCAGGACATTTTTGTGAGATGCTGTTGCTTTCAGTTCATCAGCTGAACAGAGCAATATATGAAGCATGCAGAGAGGGCAGACATTAGGGGCAGTGTCACCTGTGGATTCTGATTACTGTCTGGGTCCCTCATCCTCAAAGGAGACAAAAGTCAGAGACAACTGTGCATGGAGATGAACTTACGGGATGAGGCAGGATGAAATTCTGATGGTAGGATTTGATTAAATGGCCTTAAAACTTGAAAGCAGATCTGTCTGCTTGTTTCTGCCTCCTGTACTTGTGATGTCTCTTCTCAGCTTTTTCAAATCTCTGTTCTGGATGAGCTCGAAGAGTTTGATTACCTTCTCTTTGCCCTTCAGACGGCTCTAGATATTTTCTCCATCTAAACTGAGTCATATGCTACACAATATGAAGACTGAGTAGGAGGATGTCTGGATTTTCCTGTCCTTTCAGGTAGCCTGTTATAATTCAAAGTGGCATTATGGGTATACACTTTGGGTGTGCACTTCTTCTTTTTTGGTCTTCTGCTGTCTCTTTCATTTCTCTTTCTGGGTTGGGTTGTATAAATGATGGCTCTTCACTGTTGGCTGACTTCCCCTTTGCTGCTGTGGGTAACTATCTCTTTCAGTTCTGCAAGTTAAAATAGAAGAAGAAGAGAGAGAGAGAGAGAGAGAGAGAGAGAGAAATCTGGGCTCTCATGGTGCAACTTTGTAGCTTTAAACAGACTTTCACTGTTATTTTATTGCTATGGACTGCATCACTGTAACATGTCTCCAAGTGCATCCTCTCTCACACTGGGGAATAAAGGCTCCCAAGGAGCAGCACGGCAATATTTATGGACGAAAGTTAGCCCCAGGGTCTATAGACTGCAGTAGTGCTATCGTTTGAGGCTAGCTTTTCCTTATTTGTGACCTTCCCAGATTATTTTTAAATACACTGTGCTGTCGTTTTTGTGCTGTGGGCTCTGGGGCAAAGAGCGGGATTTGCAGAGCTGAGGGAGGGAGTTGTCATCTCCTCCCCTTCACCCTTCAGAGGAGATACCAGGTCTGCCAGTGCAGACAAAGAGCAGTGGCACCAGCTGGGCTGGACAGGAGTAACACAGCTCCTGCAAGAGGCTGTATTTACAGTGTGGGGCTGAGCTGTCCGCGAGCAGGTTGTAGCAGGTGCCTTGGGAACTGGCTGCAGTTCCCACCTCTGGCTCATCCTAACTGGGTTAATGTGTGCTTCTGTCCTGCAAAATTGTGTTTTTCAAATCCCAGATCTGCATGAGCTGAGAGGTGGTTGAATGTGAAACATCCCAGTCTTTTGCTGTACACCAGAGTACGGGAAGATTCAAAAGATGAAGCACTTGGATGAGGAGCTGCGGTAGGTGACAGGGACATGGAAGCTTGTCCTGAAGCTCCTGGATAAGTAGTTGATTTTCTTGAAGAATGAAATGCTGAATGTTGAATTTTCTTGAAGAATGAAATTATTTTGCATAAGAACCAGTGGCTCTTCGTCCACGTGCCACACTCCCACCAGCAGAAGAAGAGCTGTCATCCTTGCCTGTCCAAACTATAGGTGCCTGGGCACACATCAGCACGGAGATGCAATTTCATTTAACAGAAAGAATGGAGGGGAGAATGGAGAGCCACTAAAAGACAGCGTTAAAGGATCCTATACGTACCTCTAGGGCTATGTCTACCTGAATGAGCGTGGATAGTTGCTTGTCTACTCTTTTGCTTTGAGCTACCAGGCCAGCTCTGATAAGAAAACTGAAACCACAGTGGTGTGACACTGTGCTTGCATTTACCATAACCACTTTCCGAGCAGGGTTTATCAACACAACCCTTAGCTTTCTGGTCAATGCAGCTACCTAATATCCAGACCAATCTGGCTTGCAACCAGTCAGCTCAGACCGCAGGCAGCTGCACGTAATGCCCCACACAGACACTTTATCCTCACTTGCATTTTTCTTTGGCTCGTTAGAGTCACCAGCTATCACAGTGGCTTCTGCAGCAGTTGTGCATGGGCAAGAGCAAATTGTCAGTCCTCACAGCAGCAGCAAACTGCTCTTGCGACAACAACATTCTTGGTTTATAATTTCATCTCTTTCGGATTGTTCAAGTAAAATGCAAAAACGAGAATGTACTGAAACCAAAGAGGGGAAAAAATGAAAAGCAGAACAGCTCTAAGCTATTACTTATTTAAAATCACTTTGAAATGAAATTAAGCTTTTCAAAGATGAATGGGTTTCTTGTAGCTCCAAAACAAACAATAAGCAACAGAATCCAGACTTGCTTGTGCAGAAATGATTTAGGTGGTGAATGGAGACAAGATGCTCCTAGCAGGCTGAGCTGAATAAAGTACACTTGCAAGTTCTTGAAAAACCCACGTAGGAGGGAGTCCCACAGCAAATTTGTAAACTGATATGACTCAACATCATCCAGATAAGGTTTTCACAGGGGAACAGAAGACAAAACCTCTGATCTTGGTTGCTGTCATAGAAAACGGGGTAATAAATGGTCCTGTTAGTGTCTTAATCATAGCTTACGCAGAACGTTGTATTGCCAGCATTCCTTTGCTTCATATTGTACCAGTCTTGTACTTTGACACAGCGCGACTGCATGAGCGTTTCCAGAGAACTCAATAGTTCTTCCAAGAGGAGGCCACTGTGGCCGGGTGTGTCAGAAGAAAGGCGCAAGATGAAAAGCTGCCGAGGGGACTTCCTGGCCAGGGAATATGCAGCAGTCCATCAGCCTGCTTTCGTAGGAAGAGAAGTAACAGAAACATCCTGAGAGAACTGAACCGTTCAGGCAAACAACAACAGACGGATCTGGGAAGTCCAGCTTCTCCCTCAAGCAATGTCTGCTGGTGCTGGAAATATTCAAAAGGCCACGCCATGCTTAAAATGAAACAAACAAATAAATCTACAAGAAGAAAATGAACAAACCAAGATAATGAATTAGCAGCCGAAGTACATGCTTGCTATGATACAATGGCATTTTGACAATATAGCTGCATGAAATGCTGCCTCGCATTTGCACAGTGCCAGCCATACAAGCTAGAGAACAAAGATCATTCAGTACCATAATCAAGAGTCTGAGCCCTACCGGTTCTGGTCTCATCCAGAACTTTTAGGTACTAACCTCCTGATCCTGCCCCAAAATGTTTATTTATAATCCCTTCCCCTTTACCTGTTTGTTTCTCCTATAATATGCAGAATGAAAACCACTTCAAAATATGGTAAGTGAAGCTTCAGTAGATTCTTGTGTGGTTAACAACTTGTGATCCATTAGGAGTCAAGAAACAGAGACACTAAATGGTTATGCTCACAGAAAGCACAGAAAGGCAGGGAGAGGGAACACTATGGCTTTGAACAATGTTATTTATATAGAAGACCTATACCTTTATAAATAAAGATATGAGGAAGCATTTTTTTTAAATAATGTTCCTAATTAAAAAAAAAAAAAATGCTACAGTGAAATTCTGTGAAGTTCTCAAACTTGTTACTACATTTGATCACTGATAAATAAACATGTTGGTACCCTAGTGGCTACCTCTATAGAAAGCTGTAGTAAGCTTCTGGAGCACAAGTGAAATCTGAATTATTCATAGTTTAGCATGCCATTTCTTTTCATGCTTCATATCTTTGAACACAGTGTCATTTTTAGCTCTTCAAAATACATAGGCACCAGAGTCGTTTTTGCAAAACTGTGTATTTTAAGGAGGGTGTTTAAACAGTGCTGGCAACTTCATCTTCCTAAATGTTAGTGTTCTGGTTTTCATCTAAATAAAGAAAGCAGGCTTGCAGTGGAAAACCAAGTTTTTAAGCTCAAAAAATATGGTTAGATGAAATATTTTGAAAATGAAAATGTAAGTGCAAAATATCTGTGTTAAAATTGGACCACGATGCCTGCTGCAATATTACTGCTACTGATGCAGTTGCTGTGGAGAGCAGAACACCAGTACAGGTATAAAGGCACAGGAATTGACTTGTAGCTATTCCAGCAGGGCAGAGCCCTATGAATCACCCTACGAAGCACACATCAAATCCTTTTATGTAAACATCATACCAGGCTGGCACTAATTCCCCATGCACCCTAGGAGGACTGCTGATGTGGCATTCCCCAAGTGCACATTTGCTTTGCATAATTGTGGGCAGTCATCCTCCGACACAGTGTGCCTAAGTGTAAGCTTCTACATCGCCTGCTACGGGTGAGCAAAAATAGTTGGGGAAAAGCAAACTCAGAGTGTGGCCTCGTGCTCACCAGGCCACCTCCTACATCTCTTGTGGCCATGGCTTCCCCAGGAGACAGGATCCATCCTGTGTCCTGCACACCTGGATCCAAGCCCGTGGAGACCCAGACCATGTCCTGCTGGGTCTGCATCATCGTGCAGGTGCTCCAGAGCCATGTCTCTGGAATCACCTGAGGCTTCCCAGCAGTCTTCTTCTTCAGTACAGCGTGCTGAGGGCCCGTCTGTGTTCACAGCAGTGTTTAATTTGCTGAATCAGGACTCCGTGAACTGATTCAGACCTAGGTTTTGGTGACTAATGCCAGGCACTCCCTTCCTCCTAGGCAGCAGTAGCTTCTCAGTGCTCCCAAGCCCTGTTCAGCCAGGCAGCTACAGGGCTGGAGACCAGCTGTGCCTTCCACTGTGTGAACAGGTGGTGATGGATAAGGCCTTACTTATCCCCAGGTGGTTGGTTTTTATTCATGCAAACATGTCAATTAATAGCCTGCTTTTTTATATATTATTTATTTATTTATTTATTTATTTATTTTAAATCTGTGTAGTTACACGATCGTAAAATGTAATCTTGCACACCCTATAGTTTACAGAACTGCTCTTCTCGAAGAGAGAGCCTGGGCGGGGTACTGTGAAACTCCTCTTGTTGCTCTTCTCACACAGCTGGGATTGGATGTAGAATAAAGCAGATGTCTTGGGAATACTTTTAGCACTGAAAACTGTATGATAGGCTCCGTTTTATCTATGTGAAGCTGACTTTTACCAGGTTGCTTTATCATTCACATGTAGAAGCCTAAGATTTACGGGAACGCTGAATAGAAGCTCTGGCCCAACTTCGCTTTGCCTCTCCTCATCCATCAACCATAAAAAGCATAATAAAATATAAACGCGGCAATTTCACACTCAGATAACCATACAGCATCACCTCCAGGTGCTCTCTGCGCTCCTGCTGCAACTTTCCCCTATTTTGTTCAGCAGGAATTGGAAAGTACTAGCAGTTTGGGCATTGCTGTGATCTCCGTGGTTCCAGGAAACCCACTGGTCCTCACGGGCTTCAGCATGGGACTGCCTGCTCGACTCTGGGGGATACCCCAAATTCTTTATTCTAGGTCTCTTTATTGGTGAGATCAAAATACTTGTTCTGCCAACCAGGCTCATCCATTACATGCAATTTGTGTCTTGAGAGCTTTGATGTGGAAACCAATGATACCCATAGTGATTTAAACCTTCTAAACCAATTTTCTAAAAAAGCTGCAGAGTTCCTTTGGCTTGGGCCGGACCTTCTTCCTGTGGGTTTTCTTGGGTGTCTTCAGTTTTCATATTTGGAGCTAGATAATTTATCATCCACTGAAATATCCTTGGCATATGCATGAATATGAAAGGTGCTCTGTAGAATTTGCGGTGGTTTTGTGCTCTGCCTTAATTTGTCAATGTCACCGTAATTGGATGACCCAGACTCCAGATCAAAACCAATAAGACGTTTTGCTCTTGACTGCAGGAAAGTGGGCCACTATTTGGAATTACGTTTCTTGTAATTATTGCAAAGCTTTGACTCAGCTGGGGAAGTCATTGATTTTTTTTTTTACTTTTATTTTTTATTTTTTTTGTCATTTTGTTTTTCCTTAATATTTGCAGTATGTGTAGTTCAGGATGATGCAGATGTGATCAGGCCGCTTTCTATCACCCAATGTAATCCCTCACAGTTGGGCACTATGACAAGAAAAAAATGTAAGGGCATATTATGTTTTGTCACCTTATGATATACCTGTTTGTGTTGCTCAAATCCTTGCAAATTTAATGAAAATGGTTTGTATTAGAGCTTTAGCTTCTATTCTTCTATGAATGCTTCCCTCAATTGTATACTAAGTGGGATATTTTGCTCTTCTTTTCCATGACACGCTGTGAAACATTTGGCTATTGTAATTATGGTCTGGTATGTCAATTACGTTTTGTTTTGTTTTGTTTTGTTTTTTTGTTCTCACTTAGAGTCCCAGTTCTGATGCTGTGTGAAGCAGTGTACTGACTAGGAGAAAACCTGACTGCACAGCTGTAGTTTCAAATCCTCCAACAGTCTTGCTTAGGAGCAGCATTGCACAATGACCTAGTTTAGAGCTATCATGGGAAGAAATTCATCTTTGCTACTTCATACTCATTCAAGAAACACCTGAAGCCTGGAGAACTCCCTGGAGCTATATCTTTTCCTTCCAGCTTTCGGGGGGAGGGGCGGGGGGGCTTCAACACTGTTCCAGAACCCATTTAATTTGTCAGGTACCCCACAGTCACATCGGGGCCCTTACTCGAAAATGAGTCCCACTAAGGTAGCAGTAGAAAAACTGATCACAAAACATAACCCAATGAGTTTCCGTAGGCTTAATGGAAGATGAATCTGAGTTTCCAGATTTAATGGAAGATGAATTTGTGTTTGTGCCTGCATCAGGCAATCATTGATTGTTCCATGTTATTCTGGCAGTATGTTTTCGTCCCCTTTGGCTCATGAGAATTTTCCATGGATCACAATTTCACCAAATCACAGCCCAACAGCACTCTGCCTTTTCAACTACTGACTTCTGCAGAGCACAGCAGGTGCCTGGACAGCTCGTCACGTGTTCTTCCAGTCATTGCTGGTTGTGTGTTGACATCTCTGCAGCTCCTATTTTCCTGGACGAAGCTTCCCTCCATTGGGGCAAGTGCCCCTCCTGTGGCCTTTGTCTCCACCTCATCTGCAAGCACCATCTGGCCTGGGATCCCCTCAACAAACAACTTCTTCCATCTGACCCATGGGATGCCTATGAACACGTTGCGCTTGGGCCTCCTCCAAAGCTTTAGTCACTTCACTAGAAATGTTTCCTTGAAATGTTGCATCTGGTCTAAATGACTCACCCTGAGGCTGGGAATTCACAGCTGATACTTTCGAAAATCCACCCTAAATTTCTTCCTCTGTGTTTATATCTCATTCCATAGCCTGTCCATTGCATTACCACCAGTTACATTTTCTTCCTCAGCTAACGAACTACAATTTGCTTTGTTAAAACTCTTTTCAAAGTTACACAAGTAATACAAGAGCTTCTGATGGCTTCCCCCTCAGCACGTGGTCCCTGGGTATTACTCATTCTGAATTCAACAGAGTAAGTTCTGCTTCACTTGAACCGTTTTCTGACCCTGGACGTATAGGGAAACCCCCTGCAAAAGCTTCCTCAATGCAAATAACCATCTGCCTAGAGGTTGCCCCATTACTGCTGTTGGATGTGCTGTTTATTTGGCATTTCCATGCCCACTTTTTTCCTTCCTGCAGCTCAGGAAAATGTCTATAAATGTCTACTTTGCAAGGTGCACTGCCTGCACATGAAAATTAATGGCAAAATTCATTGGCCTTACTATCCAGAAGCATCCAGATGCTGTTTTGTTTCCCTTTACCTGCAGTGAGCAACAGCTCGGTGACTGGAAAGCCCTCCTACTCGAGGGCAACACATTTCTTGGAAAAAATGCTGCTTCTGTTCTGAGCCCACTGCCACAGTTACGAAGTAGAAAAAGGCTGGTGGGAAATGTACTGGCTTCCTTTACTACCACTTGCTCAGAGGCAACAATTACAATATAAAACTGCATGGCGTGTTATGGATAAAACACAGCACTGTCTAAACTACCACACTTTCTTTGGGAGCAGGTGCTCTCGGGACTAATCATTTTAAAGCATTCATTGCCTTGCCTATCTGCAGGGGGCTGCGGGCTGCAGCCTGGAGACCACTAGGGAAAATTGTTAGAAAGGTAATGATAGAGATAAAACCATGCAGTTTTTATTCGAGGAAGACCTAAATCAAGTCAAAGCACTGATGAGAGACTCACATGACTGTCCTGAGCCTGAATCTGTCTTTGGGCTGGGACCTAGACCTGAAGAATTCTGCTCTGAGGTGACCAGGCTTGTTGCTAAAATACTCTCCTTGTTGCAAACAGCAACCGAGGCAGTTTGCCAAACCATCTTGTCCTCACTGTCAGCATGAAAGAACATTGACTCATAGCTCTGCCAATCTGGTTTATGGTTGCTGTGTGGTCAGAGATCAGGAGGGTAATCTAAGGCACCGATCCAGGTAGGTTACCAATCCCTTTGCAAAAAAACGTTTGCTCAAAGTAGACATTCATAGGCAGGCAAACATCATGGCTTCCCCCCCCACACACACTTCATTTTGACTTTTAAATGGAAAAGCCTGGAATAGTTTCTTACTATGGCGGCACAATCTCATTGAACTTTATAAGCTCTGTACCGTAGAACTGTTTCATACGGCACAACAGCTGACACACAAAGATAAACAGCATTATTTTATCATTTTTGTGACTCACCTGACATCAGTCCACGTTTAGTCATACTTAAAGGAGCATATTGATGGGTAGGGAAATTTGTTTTAGTTATCAAGCAAATGAATATTTTAGTTAATTTTATTTATGGTGTATATCTACCACTGTAATAAAATAAAACTGAGAGCAAAAGTCTTTTCTGAGGCCCATGGCTCGCAGCCTCATTTTTGTAGGCAGCAGAGAGCTTTTTTATTAATTTACATCTGCCTTTTTCTTTCCCCCTGAAGGGGAAATTGCTTAGTAAGCAGGGCCTTCTGGGCTCACAAATAGAAATGCTAGATGTGTGGCTGAGACCCCTCTATCTGTGCTTGGCTCCTTGCTGAGCGAAAGCCAGCTTGCTTCATGTTTTTCTCATGAAGGGTGACTTTTTCCATCATTCCTAGCATGAGAATTTATCTATCCCCCATTGCCAAAGATATTTGAGATCTGCCCAGCCATCTGCCGTTCCTCTGGGACCGCGGTGCTGTGCCTTCCTTCCCTGCAGCATGGATCCAGGGTTTTCCTCTTGTGGAAGAAGGGAGATGAGGGTACCTTGGCAGCCTTCAGCCCTGATGCCTTCACACCTGGCGCTTTGCTAACCCAGCATACCATAAACCTTTTCTTATCAGTAAAATTCTCTGATGAAAGAGGAAGCTGGGAGGTGATATAAAGAAGAAAATGATCCATTATAAATGCACTTTTCTAAGGTGATGAACAGATCAGTCATTGTTCCTCTTACTCATTCAGCCGGCTTCTAGACACTTCTGCAAGGATTATTTACTATATAAAACCAATGTGCTGCAAAATACTTCATTCTGCTGCAAAACTGATTTGTGTGTTTTTCAGTTCTGTTCCATTCCTATGAAGGCAGGAATGAAAAATAAAACCACTATATTTTAACAGTATTAAAAGAAATTGCTTAAACACAGCTATTTGAAATGGAGGAAAGGATACTAGCTACAACAGGGAGATCAACTTTTTCTGGCTGCTCCACTGGGAGGTCCCTGCTAATACCCAAATTTATCAGCATTGCTGAGATGCATCATCAACCACAACATCAGTCTTTCCTAGGTACAAGCTGAAAAACAAATCTGTATTTTCTGCTCATCTTCCTCTGATGATTTTCCATATCTCCATTGTCCCACTGCTTTTTGTGCTCAACTGCTGAACAGCTTTTGGGCACAAACTTCTTTTCACTAAGCAGATACGGCTGAAGTTTTTACAGTGCCTGTATTCTCTAATTGGGAAAACCTCAAGACAAATAGGAGAGGCTACCAGATCCCTTTCTGTCATTTGTAATAATTTTCAAAGAATACAGAGAATGGTGTAGACATGTCAAATTTTCAGTAATCTCAGAAAAAGACATGGGAAGATCCTAATGTAAATACCAAGTAGTGTATGTTATCTATCCTGGGAGGACATCTTGCCAATCAAACTAAAAATATGCCCTTTAGTAGAAAACTGTCTGAAGCTCTAATTATCTGCTTTTTTTTTTTTTTTTTTTTTTTTGTTTTTTTTTTTTTTTTTTTTTTTCTTCAGGCAGAGCATCGTACTCATCAAAGCATAAGGCAACCTTGAATGTAAGGTGACCTCTTGTTGTCTGATTTAGCAGAAAAAAAATATATCAAATGTTGTGTGCCGAAAATTCCCTGAATTATCACTGCAAGCCAGAATGATCCTGTGTCTCACCAGCCACTTCTAATGCCCCACAGAGAGGACAGAATGAATGTGGAGCAGGAAATGTGCTGCCTCAGACTGCTGCCTGTGAGAGCTGGGCTTTACTCCTGCATGTGGCAGTCACTGGTTCCATGGGAAGTCAAGAAAAATCCAGTTGGTTTGAAAGAACCGATAAAAGTTATACTTCTTGAAGTCTGGAAGGGTATTTCCAGGAAAATTTCTAGAGAGAAGTGTATAGAAATGACAGTGAAGACTTCTTCAGTAAAGAGCATGTGGTTTTGCGCCTATGATACATGGATAATGACATGAATGCTACATGCAGGCAATTATGTAGTTTATGGGATTCTACAACATAACCCATACAGGGGTGGAAACAATTATATCAGTAATTATAGGCATACCTTGTGTCTAGATCCTAGGATCAACAACTGTGGGAAACCACAGCAGGTTCGGTATTGTGTTTGGTAACCAGGTAGTAAGCAAAAGAAGGAACCATGAGCTACAGATATTCCTCGCTAGCAGCAGTGCCCTCAGCTGGCATTTCAGGATGCCAGTGTGAGCGGTGCTACCCTAAGTGATCCTTTTGAAGTATTTTATAAAGTCACAAAAAGTAATTATGTTTTGTTCAGCTTTATGGAGAAAATAAGGTACCTGGAGTTATCTGTGCCTTTCTGCTGTGCAGCCAGCTGGATGCCATGCAGAAGAGCTGAGCTGCCTGCTGTTTCTGAGTGCTGCTTTGCTCTCTGTGCTGCTTCCAATTGCAATGGTGAGACTGAATTTGTGGCATAACAGCTCAGATGGAAACTGTACACACTGATTCCAGAGGTAGGTGAAAAGATGTCAGCACGGTACATCCATCCCAAACACTACACAGACTGAACACTGGAGTCTCCTGTGAAAATTACTTCATTTACTTCAGTTGATTTAGGATTTAGGCCTCCATTTCTTTGGGGATCAGATTAATGCTGGAAAAACTCAGAGGGCCTAAATTTCCAAGGAGAAGTCTTATCTCCTGCTCCTTCCCCCTAACACTGGTTCCAAAATCTGGAAGAAAAAAAAAATCATTAAGGGTTTATAGATTTATTAGGCTGGAAAAAGCATTTACTGTATGTAATAACATGTATGAACAGAAAGAGCACTCAGTTTTTAAACATCTTAAAGTTCTCGTGTCAGATCCAAACTTCCCAGAAACTGCTCAAGACATCCTTCAGACCTGTGGTTCTGAGAAGCATGTGGTTGACTGGATTTTAGCTGTAGCATTACAACTTTGAGCTTACAATAAGTTGTTTTTTTTTTTTTTTTTTTTTTTTTGGGGGGGGGGGGAGGCGGTGATTCACAAACGTTTCACTTCACTCAGCCAAGCAGAATATGAGCCGTCCTCTAAAAACAGGACAGATGATAAGAAATCATTTTATTTGGACCCGCACACTGATGTTGGGTATAAAGTGCTCAGTGCTGTGTTAAAACACAGCCTTATTCCAGAGAAAAGTCACGGCTCAAGGATGTATTACACACCTGTGAGGACTACATGGATGATTTACCACTTAAAAATGCTGCAGAGGAATACGTTTTAGGAAGGCCAGAGCTGTAGATCACTGTCTGGGATCTCTTCAGCCTTGTAGCCCCTTCTTTCTGGGCTTGGGTACCAGAGAGGGCAGCTGTCACTGTGACTAAAACTGCTGGCTTTCCAGCAGGATGATTAACCTTCCCTTCCATTTACTAGTGCAGTCCTGAATCATTACATGGTGGAACAGCAGGGTTAAATGCCCTGCCTCAGGAGCATATGTGTGAGAGGAGAAAGTGCCACTCATCTCCCCAGCATCACGGTCTCACCTCCGAAAAGGTAGGGAGAGCCCTCATCTGCAGTCAGGGGCCTGGTACATGGAAAGAGCATGAAAAGGAACTGTTCACTGTTGGCTTTGAACCTAGAAACCTAGAGAAATTATCTATAGAGAAGAGTGTCCCAGGCTGCAGTACATCTTCTGCTTCATTTTCCATGCTGGAGAAGCTGTAGAAAGGTATTATGGCCACACAGTTGTACCAGAGACATGGTTCTCTGCTGCTTGGAGATTCACCTGGGACAACTCCTACAAAACATGCCATTTGCTGTATGGCTACAAACCACCAACTAGGGATCAAACCTCAACCTGTAATTGCACCATTATTTTTTTTTTTTTTTTCTTTTGGTTAAATAGTTGGTAGTCAGTTATTACTCTGAAAGATCAGTAATACTCATATGATGACAGTTGCCTAATGACACAGAAATGCCAAGTTTCTTACTAGCTGCTCTGTTGCACTAGCAAAAAATGTACCTCAAAATATAAAAGTCCAAAGTGGGAAATGATGTAAACATCACTAACTCGTGCTCTGGATTTGCTTCAGTCACTGCCAGTGCTCACAGGTTCTTTACGAGTTACAAGTTTTTGCTTGAATCCCAGCTTGAATCATGAGCTTTTTGAGATTTTTCACTCTTGCCCTTCTCCTCTCAGAGGACTATGTTGGCAGCCATCATGGCAGTATTTGAAGCTGTAGGCCTGCTGAGGTCTGAAAAAAAAAAAAAGAGAAAGCAAACAAACCCACCTTATGTGTGTATATACATACACTTGCATACACCCATGGGTATGTGTGTACATGGAATGTATGGGTGCGTCCATGTCTATCTTTCTGAACAGAGGGAGGGAGAGAAGGAGAGAGGGAAGGGGGGAAGGAGAAAGAGAGACATAAACATAATTTCTAACCTCATGATCTTTGTGAAGGCAGGGATTTCGCTTTTTGGAAGGCAGTCACTGCCAATGCCAGCCCTCTAAAACAGAACATAATGAAAGCCCGGAGGTGCATGGCCGGTTTGGAGAAGTCTCAGCACTCTGCCACAGGAGGTCCTTTCTCAAACAGCGCACGTAGGGCCGGATCTCACAGGCACTTGCTGCCCTTGGGCAGCTTTTCATCTGGAGGTGGAGGTTGTAGGAAATCGCAAGCTACCAGCACAAGAAGAGCACAGGAGCTCCGTCTCATCCAGCAAGAGATTCCAACACCCCGGTATGGTGAAGGTTTTGCCTGCACTCAGTTTTCTCTCTCATCGAAGCCAAGTTTGCATCATGCTATGTGAGGTCAGAAGCTAAGGATCCAAAAATTATATTCTTCCTCATGAGTAAGCTCTAGTATGATCTAGGATGACTCATCAAGTTACAGAGTTGTAAGGCCAAGCCATTTATGAAAACATGCTTTTAAATACTGGCTGAGTTTCCCAAGGAGGAAATTTTGTACGGAAAAGCATGAAAAATCGCATCCAGTAAGTGCTGAGTATTCAAATATATTGTTGGTCAAGATTTGTAACTCCATGTGCTATAGACTTCCTTCCTTATTTATTTTTTCTATATGCCAAAATAAATTTTAAAGAACAAAAGCAAGCCAGCAAATATTCTTACCACCCAGTATATTCAGACTTTTTAAATTAACTTGTCAGGCTTGGTTTTTACCGTGTTCTTTTTGTGGCTATGACAAATTATATCTTCCAGATCTGATTATTCATTAAATGTCTGCTGTGAATTTCAGGCTCCCTAATGCCTAAAATGCAGTGCATGTTTAATGGAACTAAGAATTAGAGCATGTTTCTTAATTTTATTTAATTTATGTCTTAAAAACACAGGATTTAAATGCCAAGGACGCTACAGAACACATCAATTAACACTACTGAGCTAATTAACTTTTATAATAATTTTTTTTGATTGCAGTACATACATTTTCAGACCTGAAAGAAATGAATGGACAGTTTACTACTGATATTAACTTAGTTTTTTTTTTGTTTGTTTGTTTTGTTTTGTTTTGTTTTTTCTTTCAGTGGTGGGAACATTTTTATTCCACTTTTGAAATAAATAATGAGTGACTGTACACATTGCATTCATCAGAAATTTCCAATGATTATATTAAATAAGATGATGATATTATTTTGTAATATTGTTTCCCGCTGCTTCCTCAGTGGCATAATATGGTCTTTGGAAGCTCGTTGCAGGACTCTGAAGACATGAACATCTCACTGCTGTGCTATGGAGATTTTGCTCTCCTGCCTTAGGGGAGCAGGATCGGAGTTTGGGTTCTTGGTAGCAGATGCTGAGAAACCTGAGCCCAACACACACTGATGTCCATGGGGAGATTCCCCAGATTCCTATGGATTCTGCATTAGAGCTGTGTTGCACAAACTGCAGTCTGTACATTATTTTCAGGTGCCTGTTTTGCAACAGAAAGTTATTTTATCCTTTCTGTCACAAAGATGACATATTGCACTTCCTTTTTAAAATTATTTTTATATTTTATTTTTTTAATGAACCATTGACTCTGTATGGATGACTTTATTTTCTCTATTCAAGGCTATAAGAGAAGCTAAAGCACAACCTTGTTCAAAATTTGCATGAGAAATTATTTGTAACATGCAGACAGCTAGCGCTC
The DNA here is from genome assembly GCA_011076525.1 of Nettapus auritus. Classification (NCBI taxonomy): domain Eukaryota; kingdom Metazoa; phylum Chordata; class Aves; order Anseriformes; family Anatidae; genus Nettapus; species Nettapus auritus. Next base: position 141,550,884 of record CM021765.1, read on the forward strand.
AGCCATATTTATCAGAAATCCCCTCCCCTTTCAACACAGCAAAAATGTAAAAATAGGTCTCAGTGTTCAGAGCCTGATGTTATCACTGCTGTATTCATTGGCTGCGGTCTTGTCATTTATGACAGCTGAGCAGTTTGCACAGCACAAGTCTTTACAGGCTGAGAATACACTGAGAGAAATGCAATATTTGTGAAAACGCCATTAGACTAATAAGCAAGAAGGAAGACATGGTGTGAAAAACAAGTTTAATGACCAATGCAAGTATCCCAGACTCATCCCGATAAATCATTCCTACTTTCTTAACTGGCTTGGTAAATAAGCCCTGGATGGACAATTTACCAAAGATTGCATCTCCTTCACAAGTAACCTCAACATCCAAATGAAGCATTTTTCCAAAAGACATTTTCTGCTTCTGCTACAGCTACCACAGGTTGTGTTAAGACCTTGCTGACTCTTTCTGAAATGAAAATCAATAAATCTTTGTAGGCAAACACTTGTCAGAAAGATTAAGATTCAATTTCAGTAGGCTACATTTCCTGCAGTCCTTTCATCAATGATTTCTGTGATGATACTTTTTTCTCCCCTTTTTGCCCCTTACACCTCTGTAGTACTTTCTTCTGTGGCATCATTTTCTGCATGGAAGAAGCCTCCTGAAGTAATATCATCCTCCTGTAAAGTATTTTCCAGTTCCTCTTTTGCACTGGTGCTTGCAAGAGAAGAGCTGCTCCTTCACAGCTTGAGGAAGGTACGTGTAAAACAGCAGTCATGTTAAAAGGGTAAGAACCTGTAATTGTTTTCTGCATATTTGACAGTCCTCCCCTCTCTGAAACCCCTGTGGTGCTTGATTTCACAGATTCTAATCTACGAAGGGTGCTTCAGGTAGGACATGGAGCACTAACAACCTGCGGGAGCCACTGTAATGTAAGCATTAATTAAACGTGTAACAGTACTGATGCACACACCTGGGCTGCATAACCCTCCCATCTCCTGCAGCCTCACTGTTGCTTGGCTTTCTTCTCCTCTTGGCAAAAAATAGCTGGGAAATACCTTGTCCTGCTCTGCGAAGCTAGCCCATGCAGCTTCCAGTAGTCACATTAATAAAATATTGGATAGCTGGGTTCCAATTTTACAGTCTGAGATGGAAAGCCTGGTCATAGCTCTAGCAGGCAACAAACCCTGGCTGGCAATAAAATAACCCTTAAATGCTAGATCTCCATCAGCAATGGATTGAAGCGGCTCCGGCTAAGGCACTGGCTGGCATTCACTGCCTCCAGCATGAATTTTGCCACTGAATTTATGAGGAAAGGAACTGCAGGTAGAGGTGGTTTCTACTGAGAGAAATCAGGTTAAAAATATATATATAAATGGCAGTGTCTGCCTTCTACCCCTGGCGGCTCCTGGTGTGCCTACACAAGCCCTTCACATCTATGCGTTTTCCTGTGCTCATTGGAAAGGCAATGGTCAATGCCCTAATTCGATGCAAATTAAAGGGATTTCCTAGCAAAGTATGGTAATTTGCACAGCACTGCAGGTATGTGAAAGTGCTGAATGGTAACCTGGGAGCAGCAAGAGAGGAAGACCTCCGCTGAGGCAGAGCTATAATCACCTCACGCTTTCAGTAATTGCCAAGAGCCGGCTCTCTTAAGTACCGTATGATTTTTTATAAAATCTGTAAAATTGCCACCTCTTGGCCATTTTCTTCAGCCATTTATACCAACCCTTGTTATCTCCTGCCATCAGGAGCAAGCCTCAGAAATGAAAGCTGTCCTACAGCCCTGCTTTCAGGAAACTGATTGTGGTATAGAGAAACCCCTCTATAATGAATGAAAAGGAGAAAACTGCTCTTAAAAATGTGATGAAATGGGCTGTAGACCCAGCTTTTCCTCCAAAATCTAAACCAAGAATCATCTTTCACACACAATACCTTGTCTCAGAGCAGACTCTCACATATCTTATAGCTGATATTCCATGCCACGGGGGTGCTCATAGATATTCCCATTTCCTTTTTCCAGTGTTTTTCAGCAGACTGATCAACTAGGCAAGTTCTCAGGAATAGAAATATGCCCCTTTATTTGTAATAATGATTTCGGTTCTTCATTCTTTAACATTAAACTCTTATATAGCTTCCTTTTGTTAGTACTGTGGGTCTAACGAGGCTTAGCATAAAATGTTGATTTCTTGCATGCTGGTAATTGTAGTAATGATGCTTCGTAGTCATAGGACAGAGGCTGTGCTTTTGGGCAGGAGTAGGAGCACTTCACATCTTTGCAACCTGAGTGAACACAAGCAGGTAGTGTTCCTGCTGTCATTGGAGATGGGGGGACTGGGTCAGGGGATAGCTAAAGCTAATAGTGTGTACTGCGGATACTGATTATTTGGGAAGAGGCCTTGAGTCCCTAGACCTCTAGAGCCTCTGAGAAACCCTAAGTTCAGATGAAAGAAAGTTGGAGATGGACTCTAGCAGGGAGTGTAACGATGGAACAAGGAATAACATCTTTGAACAAATGGAGGGGAGATTAAGATTAGGTGTGATATGAGGAAGAAATTCTTCACTCAGAGCACAAAGCGCACATGGCAATTAGGGCTGAAGATGCACCTTGGCTCTGTTCTTTTCCATAAAGAATAGAATGATATTACCTAAAAAACAATGTTAAAAATAAATCCAGGACACAGGATGAGAGGGGGAGGGCAGTCCCTGTGGCCGAGAGGCAGCCTTTCTCTCTGGCAAGCCAAATGGCGTGGGGGAGCCAGCCCCAGAAAAGGGGCCCTCATCCCCCTCAACCCTCCTCCTTCCACATGAGGGCCTCTTCCAGCTTCGGGGATGCATGGGCCACTCCATCACAGAGGCTTGCTGAGATCACAGTGGCCACCACTGCCCCACCTTTGCTGCGGGCTCTATAAAACAGGCCCCCTGCACCTGGCCCACCACTCTCTCAGTGATTAGCTCCTCTGACTGGAAGGAGACTAGAAGCAGCAAGGCGAGAAGCAGCCCTCCTTGGTGTGTGAGAACAGCGATACTGTCCAAAGAAGCAACAAGAAGGAATACAGCTCACAAGAATGAGAAGTGTCATGGGTGGAGGGATAGCACCAGCAGCACAAGAGACGCCAGTGCTTCAGAGACCTCTGGCGTGCAGCCCACAGACACATATAAGCGGTACCACTGGTACTGCAATGATGCGGGGAACAGGCCGCCCCCTCCAACATCCAGCAACAGGGGGCCTGGGCCTTACCATAGGCGTAACGGGCCTGGGGCAAAGTCAGGAGCATCAGGCAGACAGCCATGGGGAGCAGAGGTGTGCCAATAGTTTGGAATGGAGCGTGGGACCCAGGCATGGCCATAAAACAGATGGCAGCCTTGAACCCATGCATGAAAATCAAGCTGACAGTGGTATGGGACCTGGGGGTGGAACTGGACAACCCCCTTGGTTCGGCACCCTGGCCTGAAAGCATTCCAGATGGAAAGCATCCTGTTTGGGTAGTCCCGGGCAAAGACTGGCTTATCCTTCTGCAAAACACTGTGGAGCCCATGGAGATGAATCCACCAGAAGATGTGGAGGAAAAAATGGAAGTGGATCCACCATGGCCAGAACAGACCTGGGACTACTACAGCATGTCATTGCTCTCTTCCATCCAAGAGCACCAACAGCATCGCAGGAGTGCCCGCCCAGCTCCCTACTCATTGCTCAGGCTCCATCCCAAGCATTAACTTGGAGCCACCAAACACCATGGACATCCTGCAGGCTTACCTGCAAGATGTCCCAGCAATAAACAAGTCTTGCCGGTTCTCAGGGGTTGTGCGAGTGCTTCTTTCCCATCCCCAGCCCTTGTGCAAGAGGTGGCATCCCTTCTGCACAGAGCCTCAAGGAAGAGCACAAGAGAGGACCCAGCTTCCTTCGGGTTGCTGCGCTGCAGTGACAGGAGGAGTCCCCCACCATGCACATTTAACATTTGTGAAAATAGGCTGAGGGGTGAAAATAGTAGTGTGTAAACAATTATAGGTGGCTAATTTCTTATATTAGGAGTGAGTTTCTACAGCCGAGTAATTGGTAATGACCAACATGGAGAAGGCTGAGGTACTCAACAACTTCTTTGCCTCCATCTGCACTGGCAGACGAGCTTCCCAAACCTTTCATTTCCCTGAACCTATAGATGGAGGCTGGGGGATCAAAGTCCCAACCACTGTCAGTGAAGAGCAGGTTTGAGACCACCTGATGAAACTAAACAGGTGCAAATCTATGGGACCTGATGACATGAATCCCAGGGTCCTGAGGGAACTGGCAAGCCTCTCTCCATCAGAGCTGAAAAGTCCTGGCATTCGAATGATGTCCCTGGTGAGTGGAAAAATGTAAATATCATGCCCCTAACAATTAGAACAATTAGGAGACATTTCTTCTGAGTGATCAGACATTGGAATGGGTTGCCCAGGGAGGTGGTGCAGTCACCGTCCAAGGGGGTGTTCAGGGAAAGGTTGGATGTGGTGCTTAGGGACATGGTTTAGAGGGTGATATTGGTGGTAGTGGGATGGTTGGACCAGATGGTGCTGAAGGTCTTTTCCAACCTTAATTTTCCTATGATTCTATGCTTATGATTCTATATATCAACAGGGGAAGCATCAAAGAGTGCACAAGAAAACCATAGTTAGCTTAACAATAGCTTAAAAACACAATAATGAATTCTGGAAAGTTCCTCAGAAATGTGCTAAATGAACAAATGAACCCATCACCGTGCTTCATAAAGTTTTGCCTGAGAAGTGTTTTTATGGAGGCTTAGTATAAGCATTAATTCCCAGGGCTGGTCATTTTTATGTTAGTTTACTGAGTACATGGAAATGAGAGAGAATGATGACATAAGAAAACCATTAACATTCTCAATGGAAAAGAAAATAATAAAAAATCAGGTATGTTATTTTCACTCTCCTTCAGAAATGCTACAAACAAAAGAGAACATGAAAGTCTATACCCCCATAATTAATAAGCATTTAATAATAAATGCATAATTCGATGAATAGTTTTCAAAAAATCTGCCACTGATTTGGGAATGAATAAATAAAAACAAGAATACTCTCTGGTGCCCTTGTCTAGCACATTCCATCTTACTGTGCTTTGCAAATATTAACTGGAGAGTAAATCTGACATCAGCCTGAGATGAATGTAAGCGTGTTTCATTCCCATTAGCAAGAGGGAAGCAAAAACAAAGAGGGGTTGGGTGATCTGCATAGAAATGTCCTGTTACACATTCCTTTCCTTCCTATGTGAAGTCAGCAACAATGAGCTGAAAAATAATGTCTGAATTGCACCTGCACGTATGTCACGTGTTTGTCAGCGTGCTATTTTATTCTGAACGTTAGCACCAGCCAAGCCATACAACAGGCCATGCATATAATTATTTTTATATATGCAAAAGTGCAAAGTAGTAACCTCTTTTTCTTTTTTCTTTTTTTTTTTTTTTCCTATTACATTTTAAACTACAATGTGCTTACATACTTACCAAACATATCTGTGAGAAAGGAAAACATGTAATGAAAAAGATGAAAGTTACTCAGTTTGATCTGAGTAATCAAATCAAAATTGCAATCAAAATCAAGTCAAACCAAGATTGTTTAAATGCTATAATACCTATGGCTGTCACAACAAAGAATATTTTCATCTTACAGAGCAAAATATTCTTTAGCTTTAGGAAAAGGAAAGCAGGTGTTCATATAGAAGAAAAGCTGCTGGACGTCATTTTGCATGTTTTCAAAAATCTGAAAGCTATTTCTCTCAGGGAAGAAACAGCCTATGGCTGAGTTAATCTTCAACCAGAAAAATAACACTCTCTTTCAGTGAAAGTTTGGATCTTTTTTACATACCTGGAATGAATGCTCACAGTTAGCAGTTGACCCCCAAAAGGTAAAGCAGAAAAACTGAAAGGCTTAACTTTCATCTTTTATTACTGACTGCATTTAAAAGTTGATTGTTTGTCACCAGTATATATGAACCAGTTAAACATTTACACTTCTGTAGCGTAGACAGGATACCAGTATTTAACTCTAAAAGGAACAGGGTGTGAAAAATAGAGTGGAGAATGTCTGAGTTCATTTCTCAGGCAGGGAAATAGGTATTGTCAGTGCACTGTTTTTTTCACACTCACTATATTTTACTTATGAAATTACAGTTACAGTGTTTGTTACTACAAGAATGTTTTGCTGAACAGCAAGTAAAAACAGGGGGGAAGAAATTGTGTGCTTTTCCACATCAGAATGGTGAAGTACCTGCTAATATGAAGATGCTAATAGGTTATGCTGACTTCTGTGTTTTTCTGTCAAAAACATTAGCCTTCCCCGCCAGTTGGCTAAATCTCTTTCATTCCCAGAAAAATCCTATGACATATTTATGTATTCCAAGCATTAATTTCTTCAGAATGATGGAAATTACAGGACAAGGTAATGTCCCTGCCCTGTAAATGCAGCATCAAAGCAAGTGCAGCATCAAAATAAGCTAAAAGGACTATTGGAGCAGTGCAAAAAAAAAAAAAAATAAATAAATCAGTTTTGCTTGCTACACATGCAGATCCTTCGAAGCATGTTGTCTGCAGCAGGGGTGGAACATGTGTGTATCTTGCTCTGAACTCGTGGGCTCTGTGTTCAGCTCATCAGTAGCAATCACTCGGTTCAGTGTGTTTAACTGAGGCTAGAGACTGGGGCATCATGGCTCCTGGCTTCCAAGGTGCTGATAGCATCTTTCAAAACCAGATACTTTCTGGCAAAATTCTGGTGCTGCTCATTTACGCTTTGTGTCCAGAAGTGGAGTGGGGGTTGTTCGGCTAGTGAGATTTGTTCTATTTCATTGAACCCGTCCTGGGAAGACCCAAAAGGTGAAGACTGACAAAGTCTCTGATAAGACTCTTGACAAAGGAGTCAATTAGGGAGGGCAGTTTTCTACAGCAACTCACTCAAAGAGCTCCTTGTTTGCCCTTGGAGGCAACAGCATTTTCTATGTTTACTATTGTTGTAGGATGACAATATCAGAAACATGAAGCTACTCAAAAGTTGTCATGTATCTGTCACCCGGTGCTGCTTTAAATACTTGTAAATAAAATAACAAAAAGACTATGACCTGTAAGTGCCAACACCATTTTGCTAGTTGGCTATATTTCAAACTGCTTTTGGTGCTCAGTTTTACGACTATACTGAAAAACTTCTTTGACACTGAGACCTCTTATTTTATTGTCACAGGCCACTAACCTCAGACATGGTGTGCAATCACAGCTTTATTTAAATATTCCTTTGCAATACCACTACAAGACAGAATTTAACTGCATCTGGAACCGTGGTAGATAGCTGCAGGAAATGGAGTCTGATGGGATTCCTGTTCGCAGATGTGTTGCACTGCGTATGCTGGGCATCCCTTGACGGCACAGGTTTTCTCATTGAAGTGGATCTTTGTTACAGGATTCGCATCTTTTAGGAGCAAAAGAGTGGGTGGCCTTATTACAGTGTTTCCTTAAGCAAAGCAGAATAAAAACCAAAATATATAACCTCTCTGTTGAAAAATAAGCATCTTGGGTTTCAGCATGGTCTTTCAGATAGCTTCTCTGCTCCTTATTTCTTTCCTGAAAGAAAAAAAGTGCTTTGGATAATATTTGAGTAATGATAAACCGATACTAAACTTCTATGAATTAAGAAACAAGACATGAAGTTATTAATTTTATGGATGAGTAACAGCTGAATCACAGCTGACTTGAACTGGCAGACTCTTAGAATTTCCATTCCAAGTGAAATTCCAAAATAAAAAGTCATTTCAAAATGAAAAAAAGAAAAACTTTAAGATTTCCCATGGAAGGAGATTTTTGGCCTTTTTTCCAGGACAACATTCTGGATGACATATTTGTTTGTTCCTTGCAAATTCTTTCTTAAGGTCTTTAAACAGCATAGAGCTTTGGCTCTTTACCGTGCTGTGACGTGGGAAGTGTATGAGCAAGAAAACAACAAAATAAAAAAATCTGATTTCCTTAGATTTTTGGACTGCTGAGAAGCCCGGATCTTGGAAGCCTTGGAAAAAACTTAAAGTGAGCATCTCCTTTGGAACCTGGAGCTGGGTTATTGTGGGATAATTCATGGGACGACACAGACTAATCACGAGGGCCTTGTCATTTAAACACCCCAATTACTTTTTTTCTGCAACAGCTTCTGCTCCTGTCCACATCCCACGGCACATTCCAGGGCTACCACATTAATTGGAAGTCTATTCCTGTGCATGAAGTGGACTTTAATTAGCACCTAAGGGGCACATGCTGGTGTCTTGACTCAGGTGGCATGGAGACACACCTCTGAGTGGCTCCATAACAGCCTGTGGGGCTGCTTATGAAGAAAGAGGTGTCCTAGCCTGGGTGAAGGCTGGCTGGGATGCTCCGAGCCACATGGATGGGAAAAGAGGCTCCCCTGATTCGCCAACATTGAATGCTGTGGCCTGGGGCCCTGTAAAACAGCAGTTGCACCGACTCTCCAGTTATTTTACTCAAGTAATGAGTAATATGAGTGGCTCCAGATTTTAAGTCTATGAGCAATGTAGGAACACTGTAAAAATTGGGATTGTAGGCAGTCTTGTAACACATTAATAACTTTGACTATTATGTGACTCATCTGTAAAATGGGCCCCGAGTTATGAAGACACACACCAACTGTGGGGGTATTATGGAAAATTGAGACTAATGTGACATAATACTACTTCATTTACAATAGAAGGACTGCAGCTGGAAAGATGGGAGAAATGGGAGGGACCATAGCTCCACTGATTCGCTTAATTATATCCCCACACCCTGTTTCCAAAAGCAGGGTGCAAATCAGTCTCAGCAAGGTACCAACATCTTCTGCCAGCCTTCACAGCCCTTACAAGGTGGTATAAAACATCCCCTCCACCATTGGCCCTTTACTTCTTCCTCCTCATCATCTGTGTGTGCTGAGAACCCTCATCTGGAGGACAGCATGCATGGGTGTCCCTCAGTATGGTCGCCTTGGTGGTCGATGCATATCACTGTCCTTGTCATGACAGGTCAAACCTTACGTGATGATCCAAGAAGGAGGGACCCGGCTCAAGTTATACATCACCTGGGCAGCATCCCAGCTGTGCTGGCTGTCTCTAAGAGGCACATCCTGCCCACAGAGACAACTTGAGATTAAAATGTCAACATGTACTTCATGAAAGCTGTTATCTATGAATTACTTCATGACTTTAATACATACTAGTGTATGTAGTAAAATATGTTGTGAAGAGTAGTTGAGAATTATCTTAATTGTGCTCAGACGGGAAAAATAATTACAATGTACTGAGGCCACTGATCTCTCCTGAAGGGGCTCAGTGGTAGCAACGCTTCTTAAAAGGCTTTGAAGTGAGGAGAGAGCTGGTATTATTTAGACACAAAGTCCTGCCTAAAAAATATCCCAAGCAACATGCCCATCACAAACATAGCACAGATAATATATGAAAAGTAAAAGGTGAAAAGCACATGTCTCTTTTGTCTAACATTTCCTTTCCTGTATTATCAAAATGGTGTGCTGGATTTTATCAACACCAAATCTATGCTATATTGTTAAAAGACAGTATAATGTTTTAAAATACAGCATCAATAGTTTTAATGTCTCCTGTAGAATCTGATATAACTCAAACAATGTGAGGGGACCGTATGTCTGCTGATGAATCGAAAGCCAATCCTTCAACATTCTCCTACATGCTACAGATTATATACTAGATACTTTTTCTGTATGAAGTAAGAGTCCCACGTACATCCTACGGGGTAAATATGTCATCTACGATATATGTCTTTTGGCCAAATTACCCCTAGCATGAACTAATGTACAGAAATTCACTTATTGCTCAAAGCACAGGCTGGGTCAGAAAGCAGCTCAGTGTAAATGTTTTCAGGAGCAGTATTTATCATCTCTTGGTGACTGTTACACTGCATTGACAGATGGAAACCAACCATGTTTTCCCCTTTAATTGCCAGTCCCACAATCTTAGCTTAAGATGTAGGAGTCAAGTCTGAGGTCAAGGACCACGGGGAGAATATAGAACACTGCATAGGAAAGTGGGATCCGATCCTACTGAAGTGCACAAAGGCACATCTGCCCCAGCCACTACACAGGTCCAAGCCCAGTGGTGCAGGCAGACCTGCCAGTCACTCACAACTTTTCTAAAGTTGCAGAAACCGCAAATGTTCCCTCCCTAGCAGGGTGTACACTCAGCCTGGGCAGACAAGACATGCCTGGGGATGCAGCAGCCTTACTCTGCTGACTTTTCAGCAGGTCAGGTGATGAGCAGTGATTAGTCACCTATTTCATCCATGACTGGAGTCACCTGAGGCAAATCCCTGTCCTGTGGGGCTAAATGACCAGCAGCATGCCACCTGCAGGCCTCACTTCAAAAAGTGAGACTCCAAAGTTAGTCTTTTTGATATTACCATGATATTATACTCTCCTGTGTAATCCAGTAGTTCTATTTACCTTAAATAATTTTTCAAGTTGATATATTCCCCTTTGATGTATGTTTACTGGTTGAGGACCAAGTGAGTCCAGATCAACTTTATCTAAAGTGGAAAAAGCTATTTTCGCTGCTCTCCAAAAGGTGATCTTGGTAAAATTTCCAGCCTGGCTGACACAAGAGCAGCTCTCTGAAGTTTCATTTGTACACGTGCAGTGTTGAATTTGTTGTTCTTTCATACTTCCCACCTTGCAGAAAGGTGCTTGCTTTCCTCCACAGCTGCCTCCTGCTCAGCCTCGCACCACCTCCACCTGCAGCAGTAACTGCTCCAGGGGCTTGGGCTTCAGCACACCCGTGCTACAATTTTGGCAGCGGTACAATAACATTGCAATATCTCTTGTCTAGGCTTGATTAGAAATCTTAACATGCCCGCTTTTCTGTTGTAGTGAAGTTCCTCTGTTAAGTGCTATGCAAGGCAGGCAACCTTTAAACAAAATATTTGTTTTTTAACATTCATTGGTCCTTTTCTTCCTGGCACTCACTGCTGTCATAATCACTGAAAAAGGGAGTTTTAGTTAATGCACATTACTCTACAGAAGGCAGATAATGTGACAGAAATGTATGTAACACACTGGCAAGCACTTAAGAAAAAAAAAAAAAGCGGTAACAGAATTTCTTGTGCATACACTGATGGTTTAATTTGAGCATGAATGGCAGGGTCATGGCACAGCTAGATTACTGTGGATGCAGTGTGGCTCCAGGTATTCATTAATAAAAGAGCCTGGCTTTCATAAAGGGTATTTTCATTATGAATGAATGTCCTTTAAGTTGGATTCAGCCTCTAGATGCTATCAAAAAATTGCCTCCAACCTGTCTGGAATCCAAGGGACTCTGATGCATCTTGATGGCTTTGTCATACATGACCTCTCTCTAACCTTTCGCACCAGATGCTGCCAGTAAAATTTCAGTAGTTTTTTTTTTTTGATGACACACACAGCATTTGCACAGTTCTCACTTATTATTGCCCTGCACTGAATCAGTTGGTTTTCATAAACCACCTTATGACTATCACTTTTGCTCCCTACTGCTTATGAAGAGCCAAACCTCCCCTTACTGTTCATTCATACAGTTCATTCTCAATCTTCCCATTGCATAATGAACTTTTAACTTTGGCTTCTCCTAGTATACTCAGTTTGCTAAATGATTTGCTAGCTTTTGAACATTTCTGTAGAATGTTAGATTTTTGACCTCTCCTGGCACCCAAGTAATCCAAGCCACTTCATTATAAACTTCTGTCAGTATGTGTATATGAGCTGTGCCCCAAACGTCTCTCCACATTCAGTATTGTAAAATGAGTGTTTGAGCCCAAAGTAAATTTTAATAAATGTCTTCTTTGCTCTTATTCCAACTCCTCCACTGAAATTTTTCCTTCCAATGTAAATTAATCTACTTCCTCATTCCTTCTCTTGCTCCTCTCTCTTTACCCCTCTCCATCATCTTCTATTTTATATCTTGCATTTATCATTGTTGCATGTCTGTTCCTAAGCACAGATGACTGAGCAGGACCTCCTCAGTCACTTTGGTCCTAAATGTTTCCCTTGTGTATCAATCACCATCTTAAAAGAGGACAGTGTCCCACTGATACTCCAGCTTTAAGTCTGTTCCACATCCTCACTGTTGTCACATCTGGGAACTTTGTTCTATTTTTTAAAATAGATTTATTAATGGCTACCTTAGCCTCATCCATTTGTATGTTGTACCAGAACTGGGAAACAAACAAACAAACAAACAAACTTATTTCTCACTTTTGCCCTCTATGCTTCCCAGCATCTTAAGTTGCTCTGACTTTCCACATTTCTTACTAAATTGTTTCTAGACTACTAGTGCCTATGATGTTCAAAGCACTTTCCAGATCTTCCAGAGTAGACATGCTTTGTCCTAGGCACCCATAACCCAAAAGATACTAGCAGGCAGATGTTAGTGGAAGCAGGTGGGTCTTTCTACCCATGTCAATTGGAATCATCCTGTGAGGGAAAGATGGAGATGGGAAGACAATGGAGAGAGACAACGGCAAACGTGATGAGGCCTGCTTTTCTTATTCCTTGCTGGAATAAGAAATCAGTTCCCTTTCTTCCGCTCACCTTTAAAAGAATCCCTTGGTTTGCAGACAAGGAATAAACAAGACTCCAGAAAGGGGAAGAAGCACATAACTGACCAGGGACTTGGGAAAAACAACAATTGTGACAGCCTTTCCTTTATTTGACAAGGCAGACAGGACACACTTCCATGCAGCTCACACCTCATATTCTTCCTTTCAGTACAGCCCTTCCAGTATGGGCACTGTGCCTGCTAGGTTGCTTTTGTGCTTGTGCAAGCAGGCTGCCTGGGAAGAAATGAATGTGATACTACCAAGGCAAGATCGCCCTAGGGCGGTGAGGAACCAGCAGTGTTTGTATCTTTCATCCTCCATTCCAGAAGACACAAACACTGTGGGTGCCAGAAAGTGGCAAACCTAGATGTGCAGCACCTTTCTTAAACAGAAAGGCTGTGGAGCACTGCTATCTAATGTCATTGTTTTTGTTTGTTTGCTTGCTTGCTTTTTAATTCTGATTGATTTGTTCTGCACTGTCCCAGCTGCCTTTGCCTCCTCAGTGACCAACTCAGCTCCATTAGCACCCAGCCATGCTGCTGGTGGTAACTGGAAGACAGATACCTGCAAGAAAGGAGAAGCTTTTTTCCTGTCCATTTGGAAACACTTCTATTTAGGTATAGATCTAAAGAAAATTAAAAGGCAGAAAAAAATAAAAGCCACAAAATGTCACACACATCTTCAGCAACCACCCTCCATGCAGTACCACTGAGGTGCTTCTACAGCATGGGACACAATTCAACCAGTGCACCCAATTTGTTATGCAGATTGTGCATAAGTCTTTATGTGTCACTATGCCAGCCCATCCCTTCCCCATTTCCCTGTTATGTGCAGCCATGTCTTTTAACACAGATCTCAGTTTTACAGCCTGAAATCTCCCTTCTCCCTGACATTGCACATCAGTCACAGGCCCCTGAGCCCCTCCTGTCCTTAGCTTTTTCCCCTGAAGTTTTAGTTTATCCCCACTTGCCCTTTCCCATGCCTCCTTTCATCCTCCACTCTCTCTCTAGACAGTCCCATTTTTTTATCCTCATGCCACCTCCGTATCATGTCCTCATCCACTTTTTTTAAAGAGGTGCTTAAAGGGTGAGAAAAAGTTGAAGCTGAAAGGAGTATGTACCATACTGTACACCTCTGGCTTGCTTTTTACATTCTGCCTGTTCCTGATAAACTGTATTTTCAGTGTATACATTTTACATAGCCAGCACTGTAAACAATGTAAAGACAGCATTAACTCAGCTTCAGTCCAACTTGCTTTTATTTTTTTCCTTGCCCCTTGCAACTGATTCCTGCCTCTCTTTGAGAGGGAGTCAACAGGAAGTATGACACTGCAGGTCAGGATGTGTGACAGCCTTAAACTTCCTGCTGAGGACCTATTCCTCACAGTATCACAGCCATATGCATCAGAGCCATGAGCATCCTTACTAACCCATCACGAGAGACTCCGTCTCTTTGTTCATACAATAGCAGTTATGCTGGGTGAACCACTAAAGAACACTTGTATTTATATGTTTTAAATAAAAAAAAAAAAAGGAAAATGCTAAAGAGGGCTTTTTTGTTTATTGTTTTTAAGTATGATGAGACTGGAAGACAGAAAGAGACTGTATTATCTTTTGATTTTGTTTGAATAAGAGTCGTTATAAACATCATGCAAACAGTTCCATGTTGTAAGCACTAACATAAAGGAAATGCTGACAATGCTGATTTTCAGCCACGAGGAAAAAAAAAAAAAAAAAAAAAAAAAAAAAAGATATAATACTTTTATTGGTAGGCAAAATGTCCTAAAGTAAGGACAAAGTTATGCTCCCTAATGCAATCCCAGTACGTGTTACATTGCAGTCCCTAACGAATGACATAACGACATGCATTCCACCCATCTGTATCACTGCGTCATTCAGCCTAAAGGTCAGATGACAGAATGGCTCAGTGGTTATTTTTATCACCCCTGTGCAAGGAGTGAGTTCCCACTTCACAGTTACTTGGATCCCTGCCTCCTCTATTATCCAGTCTTGCCTCATCCAGCCAGCAGCATCTGGAGAACTCATTCCTCTTCTTCCTCCTCAGCGTCAGCAGAACGGTGAGCAGCAGCCGGGGCAGGGCTTTCATGCAAACAAGGAGATACGCTTATCTGATGTGCAGAGAACATCTTATTTTCCGGCCTAGGAAGAACATTACCTACAAAACCACGGCAAGTGGATCAGGAAACCTGCTGGAAACACTTTGCATTTGCCAGCCTTTGTCTCTGGGCTGTATCAGACTCTTCGTGTACAAGCTAAGGAATGTTTTCTTGCAACCCGTATTGTTTAGGGTAGCCAAGCCCAGAGTGAAGGTTTTTGGCAGACTCCTTGCATAGACAGTTATAGCACATATAATCACTTAAAAAAAAAAAATCAATACATTTACAGACATTTAGACATGAAGACAGACTTGCTCATTTTATATAATGTAGAAAAAGCTACCCAAGCAAGTCATTTTTGGTGTTTGGTAAAAAACTTCCATTGCTGGAAGCAGCAAATCAAACCAAGAAATTGATTTGATTGATTTTTGGGCGCCTACTTATAAACCCATTGCACTTGCACTTTCAAGAAGAATTTTTAAAGCAACCTCCCAAAACTCTGGGTCTCTGAAGCAGCTTGTTGCAGTGTCTGAGCTGATCCTGAGAATGTTCAGTACACTATTTTTAATGATCTAATGGGAAGCTGTTTCATGGCTGAGAAATAAATGCCTTTTCTATACCTCAGGGGAATAGTTGTGCAATCAAGAACGACTCGTCGTGTCCTGGCTCGTCTTTAAACCCTTGCTTCCCACTGCATGAGAAACCGAAGCTCTGCTTCCAACCAGAAAGTAGCGTCGGCACCCAAGCTGTGTGCCTTATAAGGCACTTTTCTTTCCTATCTCTGTTTACGACGCCATCTCACAAAGCTGAAGCCAATGCTTTGGCGTGCACGGAGTGGCCCTGGCCATGAGCATGGGTGTGGATTTCCATCTGAACATGAGTACAGAGATAAGACCGATCAGTTGATCCTCCAAAGTAACCTATCTTTTACTGCTTTGTGATTGCTTGGCAAACAAAAGCAGAAGAAAGTGTGCACTTCTGCGCTGTTTGTTGCTTTCACGGAAGCTGTGCTCACAAACATTTGCAACCCAAACGCTGTGTGTACAGTACATGTGTTTCTGGCTTTTTGGCATGAGCTGGAGCTTTTTAATAATGAGCTCAGGTTTATGCTACACATTTTTTGTACATTTTACTACATTAGAATATTTTTTAGTCAGGCTACTCCAGAAGCATGCTAATTCTGCTGCAGTGTGTATACAGATATGGTGGTTTAAACAAAGGACATGTAGGTGCTTTTAGTATAGATATCGCCAATTGCTCAGTCTAAATTAAGAATTAACAAGAACACATGACTCTGACCCACTAAACATAGATTTCTGTGACTCCCCCAGCTGGCATATGTACTTTTGGTCCCTACAACACCGAACGTACTTTGTTGTTGTGGCATCTGTCAGCAATGAATTTACTCAGCATTTTCCTCTCTGGCCATAGGTCGCAGCCGCTCTGTGCACCCGCTGCAGCTGAAAGCTTTTCTTTGTGCTCAGTCTCTGCCTGTTTGACGTACTGTAGCAACCCCAGCCCACCCTTCCTCCCGTTTTGGGACACCTCGGCACAGTAGCTCAATAGATAAACACACACACCCCACGGACACAACTTTTGGAGCCTGAGAGCCCGCAGCAGTGTTTATTGCTCGGTGACCCGCGTTCGGTGCCTAGGTGCCGGGGAGCAAGAGTTGCTCCCTGGCCTCTCCCCGCTGCCCGGGCGGCCGCATGGCACCGACACCGGGTGCAGCAGCGCCCGCCGCCCGTCGGGAGGGCCCTGTGGGACAGGGAGGCCCGGCCATAGCAACCAGGCTGTCTCCAGCCCAACAGCGGGGCGGTGGCGCCGCTTCCAAGCGGGTGGCTGCTGGAGGCAGGTGAGGGTGGCGGGGAGAAGGGCGGGTGGCACCGTGGCCTCTCTGCTCCCACTGCAGGCTTGGCCCCAAGTAGCCGACCCCAAGACTTGGGCCCCATGGGCTCAAGGGCCCCATGCAGCATGTCTCGGGGCATGTTTGGCGTGGCAGTGCTGGCCACAGATATGGCTGCCGGTAGCTCTGGGTGGCACAGGCTTCACCCCATTCCCCCAGCTCTTCCTCTGGCTCCAGGGTGGTTTTGTGATGGCACACGCTGCCCTGTTTCCACAGAAACCCCATCCTGATGCTGGGTGGGCTAGCAGTGGTTCAGAAAGCACCAAGGGGCTTGCCCTGGTGCTCCCACCTGTGTGGGAGAGGTCACGGGCTCAGAAAACGCCATGCACCTGTGACAGGCTGGGTGCACCTTACAGAAGGTTGGCTGTGCTGGCCAGGGAGGGGAGGTGGTGCTGCTTGGATGAACTGGTGCTCACCTTTTGAAAATAGTGTGTTTTGGTTCAGGCTTTGTGCTGACCATTTTCCTGGCTGCCTTCAGCTTGCTTGCCTTTCCCAGACTTGAGGTAAATTTGCTATTTCCGTTGAAACTGCTCCATCTCCTTTCCAACGTGCCTTTTCATACGGTGCCAGCACTTCACATACAGATGCTGTTCAAGTGGCTGGGAGCGGCACTGGGCAGCGAAAGCACAGGAAAATCTGCTGCCACACCTCTGGGCATCTAGAAAATGAGATGGCATCTGGGATTAGTCCTCCACCTGAAGTGTGTGTCAGCGGTTACCACGAGGGCATAGCGGTGCTGCTTCTGCGCAGAGTCAGAAACTGCATGAGTCTCACTGCTTGCTACTGACGGGAGCTGTCTGCCTCAGCTCCTCTGTAGTAAATGTGCCTTTTTATTGCATTATCGCCAAGTTCCTGCCAAAGGGGTGTTCATCTGCTGGCAGGCATCTTCTGCTGAAAGCTTGGCTGTTAGGATGCAGAACGCACTCCTGTATTTTTAATGTCCCCCCTTCTTTTCATACCATTAATATCTTCCTCTACGAGGAGGACAAAGAACAGAATGGTTTATATATTTCTCTATGGGTATTTAAACTCATGTAAGAGGAATAAATATATCTGCAAGAGGAATAAATAGCGTGTTCAGTTCTGCAAAGAAGAAAGAGGGAGGAGGCTGTGTGTTCTGGTGCAATCCTGTTATTATTTTATCCCATTTTTGCTTTTCCCATAGGAAAAACTGCTTGATGACAATAGCTAGCAGCTGGGCTGTTGGTGATTCATGAATGTCCTTCATTCATTTGTCTTATTCATTAAAAGAAGAACCAAATAAATGGTAAAATGTGATGTCTCAAAGTGATACATGCAGCTAACATATGCTACCTTGCTTCCTCTAGCATTTTGTTTTCTATTCATATGTTTTGTTTTAGTCACAGTTGGGCCTTATACCACATACATATACATATATACAAGCATAACTCTTTTCCTTTGTGAATCATCTTGCAGTCTTATAGGCGAAGTTATGAATCTCTTCACAAAATTGTGTCTCAGATACTCCCAGGTTTAGTCATAAATTGGATTATAGCAATGGTAAGGTATAATGCAAAGCAATAATAAAATATAATACAACTGGCTGACAGTAGGCCAAAACACCACACTCATTTTTGTGTGGAAACTTCCACGTTGGTTTTTTTAATGATAACTTACACGGATAGAAAGGAAATCATAATACCAATATCCTCATTTCTGAGTATGAGGGAGTCCCTGTCAAACCTGATTTCACCCTTTCTTGACAGGGGAGGTAGCTACCCTTTTTAATTTATACTATTATTTTCCTTGAGAAAAATCTTGACCTCAATCTTCTGCAGTTTATTATTGCCTGGGCTTGCACATCTGGTCTCCAGTTCATATTGACCTATTCAGGGGAGTATTTTAGATTATTTTTTTGAATAATAATTTCTCAGGTTTTTAAGAAGAGGAGCTGTCAATCAAGAAATCCATCATGACTGGCAATCCACTTAAGAGACTTGCCTGGAGTGACTGTGAGTATTTCAGGGCTGCTTTTACATTCATTCCATGTTATCCTGTATAATGTGCAGTTTAATTTTTCTGAATCGTGGTGTGCATGCTGCTAGCTGCATACAAGCTCTTCTGAAGCTGTGCCAGTCTCCTGGGCTGTGTGTGGGGTGCTGTGCTGGCTTTTTATTTTTTATTTTTTATTATTTTTTTATTTTTTCTGAGGAGGAAACTGGGAATGACTGTTCAAGTGACTATAAACAGTGCCTGACTATATATGAAGCTCAAGCAGCTGCAAACCTTCACCTGTGTCTTTCTAGAGTTAACATCTGTCATTGCTGCTTCTGCACTGAGAGGAGGAGGAAGGCTGGTAAAATGCCAGCCTTTGCAGGCATGCCAGCCCAGCACCCTGCTAGGACTGCTGACTAGGGAAGAGCTGGTGCCAGCCTGCCCTGTGCAGAAGGCTACTGTCACTGAAAGATGATTTCTGAGGATACATTCTCATTTCCTTTATGTATGATTAACTGAGGAACAAATCTGTGTAATGAACATGTGTAGCCAGGTCAGTTGTTGTATTTGATCTCAGAAACAGCAGAGCTCTGATCATATTCCATACTAGACTGAAAGTTATTTTTAGCCATTACAGAACAGAACCTTTCTTTATATGTTGGACCAATTTCATCCACTCAGTATATTTATATTTCAGCTGGCTTACAGTATATGGGGAAGTGAAGGGCTGGGATACTGTAAATAATGTTGATTCTGGGGAAAATGGGCAGGAACATCAAACGTCTACAGAAAATAAACTTAGATATAGCAAGGGTATTTAATTGACTAGCACCAGCTTAGCTCACACAGGGTATTTTGGGAATGAACAGGAAATTCCAAAATTCTCCTAAAACCTCTGTGCTGGGGAACAGAAGCATTGCTGTTGTCATCACTTCCATTTCTGCCCCTACCACTCTAGGCTCTGGTCTGCCTCTGCTCCCCATTTCAAGTGGAGCTAGCCCAGCCAACTGTAAATCTGTGCAGACATGCATTCTTCTGTAGAACTTAAAAAATAAAAATTGACCTTCATGTCCAAGATTTGCTGTACATGCACATCATCCATCACAGCCTGGAGCAGATGCTGCCAGTACTAGTGTTTGCAGTTATGGACAATGATGTGGGGTGAGGGAGTTTCACCAGCCTTACAATAAAGTTAGGGTCTGCTGCTGGCACTGCCATTGCTCATGATAGAAGTTGAACATATAATTGCTAAGAGATCCTCGTTTATTGTACAATGCTTCTGCTGTGTCTGTAGTAGTTGTCTGACAATCTTCAGATGCCTGTTAAGAGCTCTGATTTCCAAAATGTAGGAGAAATATCTTAGGAACTGGAAGAATTGTCATTTGGAAATGGGACTTAGCTTTGTCTGGGCTTGGATTTCAGCATACAAGAGATATTTTCTTCAATAAATTGAAGGTGAATACATACAGATGAAAAAAAAAAAAGACGCGTAACTGCAAGTAGATATGTAGAACTGAGAGCAGATTTCAAGACTAAGAACATTGCTCAGTAGAATAAAAGAAAACAAGAAGCAAGCAATATGTATACAGAGTACTGTGGTATACTGGTAAAGAAAGGAAAGAATTCAAGTAAATATATATATATATATATTTTTAATGTAAATGTTATTCACTCATTTCTCTCTACAGCCGATGCCTTTTATTCAAAGCACAGAAATGATCATAAGAACTCAAATTTCCACGAGGACCACAAAAAGAAATCAAAAGAGAAGGAAAAGAGTCTGATGGTCGGTCAGTGGGACATGGATGTACAGCCCCTCATTTCATCTTCTGAATGGCTTCAGCTTCATGGGCTCAAGAGAAAGAAATTGTCCCTGTCCCAGATTTTGTCCCAGACTGGATTTCAGCACAGGAAAGGTATTAGAGAAATCAAGTCAAATAATAATAGTAGTAAAAGACAGAATACTCTGTAGTGCTCATTTTGCACCTCATTGTCCTCAGAGGAGATATTCACATTGTCTTTTACCTTATGACAATGGCAGAAAGGGAAGCTGTATCCCCAGTTTCTGGCATTGCCAGTTCAGAGAACTGTGAAACTCCATCTCCTTTTAATCTGAGGACTCGGGATCTGAGAAGGGCTTTTCTTACTGTGTTGGACTGTTGTCTTTACCTGAGGCTCCAGTTCAAGTCCTCCACAATTTAGCTGCAGCTGGGAAATAACCTGCAGTGCCGAGGCTGCTAGTCTTTTCCCTGCAAATAACACAGCATGAGACCTCTGCCCATGTTTAGATCACAGATATAATGTACACTGTGCCATAATCTGAAATCTGCTAGTTAACCATCTGGGCTAGCCAACCTGTTCAGGAATAGTTTATTTCCAGGGATCCAGCTTTGAGGAAGAAGTTAGATTTGATTAGAATTCAGGCTGCTTTTTGTACAAAGTCAGGCTATAGAAAAATGTTCCTTTGCAGTTATCTGACAGCTGGAGGGGAAGAGTTTGCTAATAATTATTAATCACTGCCATAGAAGTGCTTTGCAGAGCATGATAAGATACTCTTTTCTTTGAAGAGCTTACTGCCTGAGAAGTAGGAATTGTAATGTATTGCAATTGCTCTAGGTTGTATAATTTAAGATTTGAGCTGGCTTGTGTCCATGGGACATTCAAGGATCAACAGTGCAGATCCTGGAATCCTGTATGCTGTAGATGAAGAAGAAGCTATTAAGCAAGGTTAATGTTGTTACGGTGTAATTGTAGGAGCAGAACGTACTAGCTTAGCAGGGCAGCATGCTGTACAGAGTAGCTGCTTTGTGACGTTGAATATTCCCACCCCTAATGTTTTCCTATCAGTGGAACTACCGTAGAAGATTTCTAGCTACTGAAAGAGCAGAGTGCAACCTTTTCCTTAGTTGCACCCACTTCTGCACCCATTTAGTTGTGTAAGAGAACGGCATTATCTGTTCCAGATTTTGTATTTTGTTTGATGGACAAATATTTGCAAGTCCTGCTGTGAGGTAAATGAATAATACGGAAGTTTAATTGCCTAAACCTTTCCTTTATTAAAGTCCCATGGAGCTTTTTTGCCTATAAATGATTAAATGCATTTTTCCCCTATTTCTGATTAAACTGGTAGGGAGCAGCAAGAGCAGGGCTGCTCCAGGACGGGAGAGTGAGCCATGAGACAAAGGGGACCACAGCCCAGGCAGAGCCCTCCCTGACCCGGATGCAGTCCTGCAGCATCTGAGCACAGCAGGCAGAGCAGGGTGCTGGCAGCAGCGTCCACTGACAGTCCCAGGCAAGGTGAGGTGAAGAACCAGGTCTAGGGTCCAGCCAGGAAGTGCAGCCAGGAACAGCTGGAGATGAAGCCAGAGACAAGCCTGGAGACAAGGCCATAATAGAGGGCTGAAAGGTCTGACCAGGAGAGAGATTTACCAGCAGGACTTGAAGCGGGCACACCGGCAGCATAGCTCAAGCAAAGACTGGGGGCCCAGGCCTGAGCACGCTGTGTGTGGAAACCATGGGTGAGACTGACAGGGGCTGCCAAGGCAACCTGGTGCCCTCAGGGTCTCAACATAAAGAGAGCCAGAAAAAAATTGTAATTTGACATTATTAGAATTTCCCTCAAATTTCTAAAAGTCCGGAGATCGGTACAGATGCATGTGCCTCATACGTGGGTAGTGTACACGTCAATCTGAAAACTGTTTGAAGGACACATGCACTCTGCAATACTTACTACTAAGGGAGAAGCTTCTACTCCTTCAAAGCCGATACATCCAAAGAATCCTTCTCATTCCTCTAAAAGTAGTTTACTGAATTTTGATTTTACATTTCTGTGAAATATATTTGGACATACTGAAGGCAAAGTATGTGATAAGAACAACATTTAATCTCATTTGTGTTGCATGTATTTTTGAAAAACAGAACATCATGAAAGTAATCCTAATGATTAACAATTTGGTCTTTTGTAACCTTTACTGTAGATTACGTGACCACTTTGGGGAAACTTGTGGCTTCTCGGTATGCAGACGGTCTGTTTCCTCAGTACATGAGAGCAGAAGATGGCAGCGTGTATAATGTAAGTGACTGAATTGTGGTAACATCCCCATGCACTTAGAAGTTGTTATCTCTGTAGCAGAATGATATGACTAAAATGTCTCCCTATGACAAGAAATACATACATTCGTTGTATAAGAACTTTATCTTTTGATCATTTTTTTTCATGTTCTGTCAAACTATAGGTGATGACAATCAGCAGTAGAGAAGCTATATATATTTTATATATCTATATATTTTATATATTTTATATATGTATATATGTGTATTGTTTATATATATTATTTATTTTTATATTATATATATATATTTTTTCCTTGCAAAGTCTTACACTCTTGCCTTGGTGCAGCATTGCAGTAAATCTTTCCAGAGAAGGCTGCAGTTTCTAAGCAACATTTACCCTGTCACAAAGGAGGGAGCACTTAAAAAGAAGATGCTCAGCTGAGTTAAAAAAAAAAAAAAAAAAAAAAAAAAAAAAAAGTTGTAGTCGATAAAACAGATAGGGGTGCTGAAATAAGTCGACATAATATGCTGTCATTGCCGATGCAAAGCACTGCTTTGCTCAGTGCCAGTGGGTCACAGAAGGCTCAGCCCTGTCTATAGAGACGGCTGGCTGGATCTCTGCCCAGGCTCATGTTCTAAGGAATGTCTTAGGAACAGCTGCTGGCTGTCCCATTGTTGAGAGGATAGATTCTGACTGAAGAGATACACATTTGAGTTAGGAGGGGAGAGAGTTAATTCATAAGGGATTTTACAAAAACACATGGCTTGTCATTTTTTTTTCTAATAACTAGAATCACTTCTGAGGCACAAAGCACAAAAATACAAAAAGAACCATTTCAGGGAGACTTATTCCCCCTTCCCCCCCACCCCCACCCCCCACCCCCCCATGTGATTCTGTATGAACTATCTACATAATATCATTTAATCTAGGTTTTGTTTGGAGCATGAGAAAAGACATTTGTGGTAGCCTTAAGGTAGCAATGCCACTATACAAAATCTGTTAAGACCTCCCTTAGAATATGGTGTAAGATATTGTGTAGTTACCATAGGGTAAGAGGAAGCAATTCAAACTAGAGCGAGTACTGGGAAGAGCTAGCAGGATGAATGGCAATGGTGCTAATTTTGTAAGAGATCTTGGCTGATGTTGATGTATTTTGGTAAGACCAAGACAGTCTGAAAAATGATAGTCTTACTGCCCTTAAATGCCTAGAGAAAGGCAAGTTGCAGGCATAGAGAGGAGCTGTATTCTTCTATGCTAAAAGGCATGCTAGTCCAAGAATAAACGTGTGTGAACTGCCATGAATAAACTGAGGGTGAAAGTCAGTTTTCCAGGCCTCAGAGAAATGGGAATCTGGAGTGGCCAACTAGAAGTGAAGGGGTGGGGCAAGAACAGTGCTTTATTTTAAGATGGAGTTTGATCAGTGTAGTGCAATAAGCTGTTTGTATGAGTCTGGCTGTGATAGGAGGAAACTGGATTTTCTAAGTGCTTCTTCCCAGGCCGCAGTTGCTTTGGCAGACAGCCTGATACTGTGTGTCTGGGAGGCACTTTACAGGGCCCTAGCTGACATTAAAGAACAGAGGAAAATACATATGAGAGGAAGAAATGTGCAGGCTGACTCTGAATTTTTTTTTTCTCACTGAGAAATGTTCTTGTTTAAAAACGTTTGACTCTCCAAGGTTTTTTACTAGTCCTGGAAAGGTAGCTGGATGTAGAAGGTGGAAGGTAAATTAGCTTGTGTGGATCACAGATACTGGGGGTATGTCTTTACTGGAACCTGCAGAGAGTTTTTAAACCCACAGATCATTTTACACAGTGCATCTGCATAAGTATATATATATATGGAGATTGTCTCCTGTTTTTCATTTTAATACCGAATCTATATTTTTCTTAATTTACTGTTAGGGCATGAGACATTTTAGTTGCTGATTGCATTTGCCTGAACTAAATTTGCCTAAACCCCTACCCATAAATAGTTAAGCTGTAATGTTGGGCATTGTTAACGAAATAATAGCACAAATAGGAAGCCTTTTACATTTCCTTTCAAATGCTAAAGACAAGGTGGAGATTGAAGTGCCCCAGAACCAAACCGTTCACTCCCTTGTATCGCTGTGTAAAATTTTAAGAGCTAGTCAAAATTCTAGTCTAAGAAGGTACAAAGTGCCTGTGTTCCTGTTTGTTCATCCATCTGTTCTGCAGCCCTTTCTCCATCCTTGCCCCTGTTCAGCTCACTCTAATTGCTCCAGTCTTGAGACAGACAAGGCAGACAACCTACTGGCACTGTCCCATGCTTGTACAAAAAGATTATGAAAGGCAATTAGGACAAAATGCAGTGTCTTTGCTGTTATAGCTCAGATGCGTTTGTCAAGTATTTGCTCCTGCAATAGTGGAAGAAAAATGGGTTGCTTTCACTGCTACCTTGGCTGACATATCTGGCACTTGCAAACCAGCTATTGCAGCTGTGCTAAGCTTGGGGCTTCATTTGTGTTGTTTTGATGTTCAGTTTCTTTCTCTCCCTTATTTAAATAAAGCTGACAGCCAAAAAAGAACTGATTCTTCATTTTGTGGATTGTCTAATGGGAGCTATTGAGCTCTATCGGCAGCGAATGGAATGGTTAACCAGTGAAAGCCGGCTGATATTTGGAGTGATTCAAGAACGGTGCATTGCCGTTGTTTTGGATTTTGGCACTGCAGCCCCAACTGAATTTGATGTATGCCGTGATGCACTTTCCATGGTTCTTGTGGAACAGGTGACCCAAATTGCCAAATTTAACCTCATTCGGTAAGCAGAAAGAGATCCATGAGAACAGAAAGAAGTCTCGTATCATACAGACGTGTGTTTGGATGATGTGTTTTCTGTAATGCAAATTGTTATGATTTGTTTCATGGTAATACCTATACTTCCACCAAGGTTCACCCGCAGTAATGCTGAGCTTGCAACTCCCATTTAACAGAAAACCGTTGTGTTACCCCAAGGAACGGATAAAGGCTAACAGAAACCAAATGTTGATATATGCCTTCTGCAAATGTAGGAAATGTAGAAAGATCAGGGACACTTTGCAACAGCAGTAATGCTCTTCGGTAACGCATCTAAGTATTACAGAGTAAAACAGTGAGGTCACGTCTGACTGCCTAGGCGTTCTTGTGTCTTTAGGCACTACAGGTTTCTGCCTTACAGCTGAATGTATGCTCCCCCACGTACCATAGACAGAGGCATAGTCATTTGTATTTCTATAGATTTCCATGGTCACAGAAATCAGTAGTAGGACTAGCAAACAATACTAGATTTCCATAACAAAAGACAAGAGCTTGTTCCCTAACATGAGTAAATGAATCTGGGCTTAGTTGCAAGTAAAAAAAAAAAAAAAAAAAATAGAAGCAGCTATTCAAATTAAAGTATCTTTGAACAAATTCTGATTTATGCATAACTGTTGGAAGGAATAAGCTTGGGTTTGGATAGATGAATGGAATTTTGTGACTATGAAAAAAATGATGTGCAAATTAGGCCATACAATTTTTGAATAGGTTCCATAAAGATTACTTGCAACTACAGTATGATTCTTAATATTGTTTTACCCAAGCTTCATCCTCCAGCTTTGATTCTGCTGCCCTATCTCAATTCTCTACCTTGTGATACACCTGAGATTTGAAAAGAAAAAAAAAAAAAAAAAAAAAAAAAAAAAAGAAATAATGTCCATAGCTTTTGAGAAGCACATAAAACATTTTCTTTAAAGATGATCTACAAAGCTAAGTCAAAATTGAGGTACAATAAATGTGTTCACTGATTTTTCTGTTTGCTTCAGTAGGGAGACAAAGGACAACATAGCTTACAAGTAATTGCTTTAAAAGAATTTAAGAAAGCATGCTTGTCTTTTAGATTTGCAAGTAACTCTTCAGAGTGGAGCTTGATGGTATATTACAGATGTTGGAACCAGTTATTTTTATAAGTTGTCTTCTGTCTTTTATGTGCAAATGGACAGGCATGCATGCTCATATGCTTTGTACCTCTGTTATGTCATTAAGAGCCCTTTAATCAATTAAAATATCGAAAAGCTTTGCATCACAAATCTCATTTTGATGGGCAGATAAAGATCAGCACTCTTACAAAAAGCGGAGGTTGGTTAAAATGATCTGACACAAAGGCCAACTAGTAAGTAGGCCATACAGCATACAGTGGAAAGAGAAGCCAGATTTTTATTTTTTTCATATACATATTTTAAAAACCTGATTATATTTTTATTGTAAATATAGGGTAAATACATGAAAAGGTAAATAGGAATTAGGAACTGTTTGTAAAGTACTGTAGCCCTCTTGAGTGTACTTTGAACAGCCGTCTTAAAAAATTGTTATAAAAATTACAGTATTTTTCTTAGGGTTTTATTTTGCCCCTACTTTTGTTGCAACTCTAGATTTAATATGTATGGTTTATTGTTATTATTACTTAAGAATCTAAAAGAACAGTAACAATAGCAGAGCTCCACCTTTTTGCTTTGCCAGCATTATTCTCAGTACTTCTGATTTATAGTTAATGTCACTTTCAGGGCTGCTCAGGATCTTATGAAGTGGCAACAGAAATGTGCTCCTGTGTCTGAACATACTGTAAAGTCTGCTGTTAAGTGGCTCTGGAAACTGGACCATATGACAGCTGTCAGTCATAGCAGCTCTGCTGAAGCCCTGCTGGAAGCCATGAGTGAGACGGTAATCTCATACATCTTTTTGGAAGCCTCAAGTAAATCCAAGAATATTCAGTGCCAGACTGGTTACTGTGATTTGCCCTGATGAATTTTGCAAATATAAATATTAATGGGAGGGTTCATAAGTTTTTTTCTGTTTTTCCAAGTGTATCTGCATACTATGTTTACTGATGACCTGCTTATGTAAATTTATTGTATTTTGAAAGCAGAAACTTTTCTGTTCTGGAGTACAGAGAATAAATAACATATTCAGTCATTAAGGGAAAGAGTAAATACATTGCTTTCCACTTTCTTTGCCATATATGTTTTTCAGGGCTTCAAGTTTATGAGAATAGAATCTTAGAATCATTTAGATTGGAAAAGACCTCCAAGATCATCAAGTCCAAACGTGTCCCTTAGTCCACATAGAACTTCCTTGGACAGGAATTTAACCAACTCTGCTGCACTGCTCCAAGTTAAAAATAAAATAAAATGAAATAATGACAAACACACACTGTTAGAAAAGCCTCCTCAAGCTCTTTACTTCTAAGGCAGTAACATCCAATAAAATATTCCTTATATCACTATTACTGAAGTCAAGGGCAAAAAAAATTTGTATCCAAAGTGCTTTTGAAAAAAAATATACTTAAAATCCAAAATATAAAGTAAAGAGATTTCTTTAAGTGTTTGTTGACAGTAGGTGTGTGCAAATCCTTTTTCCTTAGCCAGATATAATTTCTTCCAGAGCAAGAAGACAAAGCATACACAGGTATTGTTGTAATTAAATTCTGTCTACTTCTCAAAGTGTCATATTACATTATTCATTATAAGAGAGTCAACAGATATAAAAAATATATTCCATCATTTGAGCTAGTCATTTAAACCTTGTATTGTTAAAGAGATATGAAATTTGCTTATGATATAAATTCAATTCCTGGCACTTGAATTAAATGGAAAATGGTGTGGACTAGAATCATTAGTTTTTGCTGCCATTAAGATCCAACCCTGTGCACAGATCCAAACCTAACTCCTTTGTAAATCTCATATTGAGACATTGTTTGAAAGAGAAGGTGAATTTGGCTTGGATTTGGCCTCTGGTTCCCTGTGCAGATGGATTCTCAACGAGATGAACCTTGATGTTTGGAATATTATATTAAAAAGGAACTGGGTGAGGAACAAATTGTGCAACAGTGACATTTTTTATGACTGCTTTTTAAAATGCCTCCTTCATAAATTATGCTAACATTTTCAATTTGCAGTATATTACCAATTTCCTGGTGGGAAGCAAAAATGATCATATTTAGATTTCAGTACTGTCTGGATGAAGAAAAGGCTTGTTGGACCTGGTAGGTCTGCATACAAATAAACAAAATTAGAATTAATCCAACAATGAGACATATTATTTTTTTCTGGATATTGGTGGGCTAATGGGTAATCTGGGGGAGTCAATTTTGGCAGGTGATTGACATAAGACAGACTTTAATTACTCCTAAATACAGTTATTATCATTCATAACTGACAGTTCAGTTGGAGTACTAGCTTCACTGTACTGAAGGCTGGGACAGACCCCATTCAGTCCTAGGCAAAAGCTGCAGTCACTGAACAGTCACAAATGACTCATTCCTCAGAACTGGGTTTGTCAACAGAAGTTACTCAAAATCAATAGCTCCTTTTTGCCTAGACTTGGGTTTTCCAGTCGTTCCTTTTCTTTCATGTGCGGCAAGTCCCTAGATTTCCTTTCCTCATGACCTGTCAGTCCCAGAGTTAAGATCACTCTGCTCCAAGGTTGCAATCCTTTGGGCTGCACCTGGCACAGTTACATCCACGGCATCTAACTCACAGTTCTGTGCAGGTGCTGCTCTGTGTGGGCCACCCATCCCAAATCTACCTCCCCTCCCAGGTAAAGACTGCGAGGAACTCTTTGTCATGTTTTCCTCTCTGTTCCTGTATGGAGTTTGTTTGCTTGTTTGGATGGCTGCAGAAATTATAATTTGCAAAATATGGAGGACTAAATGGTTTGAACCTTTTCCTACTATTCTTTAAGGAACATTTCCTCCATGGTATGTTACTGCTGGGTTTGTAGTTAAGTAGAATGAATTGTCTGTGGTTAGCAATTTTGTTTTCTTGAGGAGCTGGTTCTGCCTCAGCTATGCCCAACAACTTTCAGCATTTTAAAAGTTGCAGAGGCAGGCATTAGATCATTTCAAGGAAGTCTGAAAGCCAATACCCTTATTAAATAGCAAGATTCTGAGTTATTGGCAGTCTCAGGAGAGAGGGGGAGAAGATGTGAATTTGAAGGAAGTCAAGAAAAAGTGGTTGTGCAATCTGCATATGTTCCCCCAGGTCAGGAGCCTCTTCAGCAAACGGAATTTTCAGGACAGGGGTGTTGGCCAAGGACTGCGTCTCAGCTGGGAGAGCTGCATGCATGCTCTGACAGCTTTCTAGCTGGATGAAATGGAAAGGGAACCATCTAGAACTGAACCAAAGCACAGATGGGCACAAGTGTTGTTTTATTATGCTTCTAAAGCTAATAAGTATTGTGTTAACCTTGCATGTTAATGAAATATGAATCATTCTTTTCTATAATATTTGTCTAGCAGCCAGGACACCTGGCTGGCCACAGACCCTCTTACTCCCGTACAGGTGTGCTCTGTAAGTATGGGTCCTGACTCCCACATGTAACGACCAGCTCCAAAGTGCTGCTTTGTTAATTCATCTTGTCTAGCCCAGGATAAGGTTGCTGCTTGGGGCAGATGTCTTCCAGTGCTCACCTTTAGTCAGGGTATTTGTGGCAGAAGGTAGAGAAGGGAGAGAGGCTGAAGCCCAGAAGCCTGTGTCAGTTTGTATCACTGTGCTCGTGATGCGGGGCAGTATGGGCATCCTGCAGCCCAGGAAGTTTTGGGTACAAACTGGACAGATGTCCATGTGTCAGCCTGTTGGCTCAGGAAGCTGAAAAAAAATCAGTGTCAAAGGCAGTACTGGAAATGCATGAACATGTTTAAAGATGATACTGAATTTGCTTTCCTATTGTATGAAATGATGTGGGTGCAGAAACACTTCCTCAGTGCCATCCCAGACTCAAACAATTGTCATCTTTTCTCTTTTATGGTCGATGTCTGGGATTCCTTACCATACATGAATGTAGTTTTTCAGCTGAACAGCTATTTATCTGTACTTATCGGTTGGTATGTACCATGCCATAGGACTGATAAGCCATGCTTGCTGTCTTGAACATCATTGTGAGTTAGGTGTTATTACATCTGTTTTTAATGCTGGTGAAAATTCAAGAAGCATATTTACTAGCTACCATTTAGTATGGATATGTGCAGGCAGCATTGGATCTGTCACAGCGTAATACACAAGCAATAACTAAAGGACATTTCTTCATCTTCTCTGTCTTCTTGCAGTAATGTTTTCATAACATAAGTGTATGTGTTCATAACAAACTTGCCAAGTTCCCTCTGCCTTGGGAAGTATAAAAAATATGAATTATCTGTAAATGCCTACAGTAGCATTCAAAGAATGATACATCTCTCCTAGCCCTCAAAATATGTGCTGCTAATAAAAGTATGTCTGGTATAAAAGTTCCTACTGCTTTTCAGCCCTGGCAAGGCCCCAGCATAGTTCCTCTCTTCCCAAAAGAGGAATGCAGCACAGAGCCTCGTCCTGACGAATAGCACAGTTGTCCTCTCTTGCACTTCTTTTTGGTTTCGGTTAGCTTCTGTGTAAAGGGGCTTGTACTGGTCTGTACCCAGGGGCTGTGGGCCTGGTTCCCTTCTCACTTTGGGAAATTTTGTGTGAAATTTGTTTGAAATACTAGCAAAAAATGAGAGGAAGAACTGAAGGTCTGTAAATCTTATAGCCCAAATAATGCAGTGCTGCTACCAGACATTCTTACCAGTGCTCAGCACAGGACCAGGCTTGAATAAATACCAAACATGTGTGTAAAACAGTCCTCCCAATTCCTTTTTTTTTTTTTTTTTTTTTTTTTTTTCTGTTTTATGACAGGTTGAAGCTGTTTATTACTTTGCTGTGGGTGATGTTCCAGCTGAAACAAAGCAGCTGCTCCTTGAGAAGGTTTCTGATGGCGCCTGTCCAGTCAACACCGTATCTTTTAATGCCAGGGAAGACGAAACTGTTATTTTTCTGAAGGAGTTGAGCCACTTGGCCTCTGGCAGGTATGACAAAGAAGCACTGTAATGATTTCAGTACTTGTAAAGAGCTTTGCTGCTAGGAATGCTATCTGAAGATATCTGAATATTATTCCATTTTACTCATAAGGAAAATGAAACAAACCAGATCAGTAAGTGGTCTGGGGAAACAGGGGAAATAGTCTAACAGCTCTAAGTAAAATACAGGGCCTACTTGAACAGCTTCTCTCCACACATGCTCACTGGCTTGTAGAAAGGCCAATCCTTACCTATACCCTGAATTGTCTGTCATCTGTTTCTCTTTCAAGTATGAAAATTTTTCAAGGGAGAGTCACGACATAAACAAGTTTTTATTACATTTCTTTATACTTCAGTAATATCCACAGGCACCAGCAAAGGATTGATCTAAAGGTTTTTTGGATCAAATGTCACACAGACATGTAGTTGAAAGGTAATGCCTGTCCTA
The DNA here is from genome assembly GCA_011076525.1 of Nettapus auritus. Classification (NCBI taxonomy): domain Eukaryota; kingdom Metazoa; phylum Chordata; class Aves; order Anseriformes; family Anatidae; genus Nettapus; species Nettapus auritus. Next base: position 141,582,806 of record CM021765.1, read on the forward strand.
AATAGGCAGTGCCTGGAACAACAGGAAATTCGGGTAGTGTTAGGCCTCGCTGTGTGAAGCTGCAGTTCTCTACCATGCTCTCCAGCATCTGTTTAGTGTGGTTGGTGGGAACCGATATATTCCATATGGTCTGCTGGCTACTTTGTCCTGGGAACCAGCTGTGTGACAAGAGAAAGCCTTCAGTGCAAAAGGATAATACAACATTAATCTTGATTCTAATACAAAAATAAGGAAAATGAACGAAGAAACAAACAAACAAACAAACAAAAAAAACCACAATACCAAACACACTCAACCGCAGGAGGGCAATAGCAGCTGATAGGTATTTGTCTGCTTTACAGATGCCACCATACAGTTACAGAGCTGTGAAATGCTGGCTATAGCTTTCTGTTTCACTATTGTTTGTGCAAGAGTGGGAAGGACTCCAACGGTAGAAATCCCCCAATGACAGCAGAGCAATTGGTAAGATGGCAGCTGCTTAGCTCTTTTATAGCCATCTGTGTTTAGAAGTAGCTTTTAAGAGACAGAGTGCCTGCCAAAAAAAACAAGACTGAGGGAAAGTGTTATGTTTGCTCTATTCAGATGTGTGTCTAAAGGACTGCGGTCATTTAGGACTGTGGTTCCTCCATGATACCAGGTACTTTGCCAGTCACCATAGTTCATTTTCTTTTGGCAATGTTTTTCCCTCCTTTGTAAGAAGAACATGAATGTTTCTTGCATGGTAGAGAAAGAGGCAAGAAGGGTTTTGGCAGGGAGCTGAGAGGAATTGTTTTGCCTAATATGATTCTCACTATCTTTTACTAATTTTTCATGTGTCTAGCTTTGTTGCAGAGACTTATCAGGCCAACATATATCTTGTTGGTGGGTATTTTCCCAATAACTGTCTATAAGATTAAGTCAATTTTCACATAGGATTTGCTAAGTTCATGGGTTTTTCATGATTTAAGACTGATTCTGGTATAGTTCTGTTTTAGAAAGGCATCTTTTTCCTGCTCTGGGAGCTTGTCGGTTTTGACAACAAGGGTAAATGAAGTCTGCTTGACTTCCTGATTTGTATATCGATAGTGAAATAAGTGTTCCTGTTGGGCTTTGAACTAGGAGGATAATCTAATTAAAAGGTGTTAGTGTCCTCTCAGATATCTCAAATGACATGCTTGCTCAGCATGTTAAAAGCATTAATTAAAAACAGATTTCCAGATGATTGAAAAGGAAGGTACCTTAGAATAAGTGATACCAAAATGAAAGGATGTGTGATTCTTCATGAAAAGACTTCAGAAAACACATATACGTATATAAAGGTTTGATAATATCCATAATACTGTTGTAGCTGAACATTTGGTTATCTTGATAGATAAGGAAATAATTCCAAAGCTGTACACTGCTCTGACTTTGCATGTGTGACATACATATTAAAACTAGGAAAGTATTTACGTAGTTTGCATACTAGTGAAAACCCAATTTTTATTACAGATTCCATGCTTTTGTTCAGAAGAATTACTGTAGAGATGCTACTGGACCTGCACTGAAATGCGAAGAAGATGACAAAGATCTAATTGCCCCGAATTCGAGAAAGGTGAAAGGACGAACGCCACTAGGTAGAAAATTTTAAAACCAAAATTATATTGATTCTCTAGGTGAGGTTTCAGAGTAGCCATCTAATACAGGAACTTGCTTAGTGCTAAATCAACAGAAGCCTTCTGTATGCATAGGTGGGGATGGGACTGGTCAAATGGAAATTCTGTGGGTGGGAAGGAGAGGGAAAGAAAAAGAGAGAAGTGAAGAGAATAGAGGATATGCATGTGAGAATGAAAGACAAGTGAAAAAAGGAGAAGCAAGAACATGTATTTCAGGAGACAAAGATTAGTACTGGTGTGCTTATACCAGTGACCTGGTGGTAATGGAGAGTAATGGCAGAAAGGGAGATGAAAGAGATAAGATAGGTGTGAAGCATCTGTTACAACAGCCACATCAATACAGACCATGTTCATAGCTAATATAAGCGAATTAAGCCCACATATGGTTGACTTTCTCAGGATCTGAATTTATCATAAAGACGGGCAAAGAGCACAGTAAAAAGAGCTAGAGAGAAGGTACAAAGAGGGAGGGAAAAATATGAAAAAGACAGGAGGAAGTGGCTGAAAAATAAATAAATAATTAATAATTAAAACAAAAACAAAACAAACAAACAAAAACAAACAGAGGAGAAGCAAAATCTCAATTTTTCTGGGGGTGGAGCTGGGCAGAAAGCTCTCAGCATGGTTCTTTTTAGTCATAGTGCTACTTCCTCTAGGTAAAGTCAGCCTCACTGTTCAGTGGGTCTGGACTGAGGCTTCAGCCAGATTTGGAGGAGACTGGCTTGTGGTGTAAAGTGTGGCTGTGTTATGTCATGACTGATATCTTTATCAGCAGGCAATTTGGTTAAAATAAATGGTGGATTTTTATTATCAGGAGGCATAAAACCTCTTTTCTCTAATGGCTCACATCCCCATTATGCTGGCGGATGTTAGCATTACCCCAGAGGTAGAACACTGTCATCCTATGCTAGGGAACCTATGGCATAAGGTGAATTTAGCGACCCACCTAAAGTCATATATCAGTCTTGGACCAACTGTCCCATATTTTCTGGGTTGTGGTCTGGATCCTTGTGTACAAACCTTTCAGAATGGCTATGGTTATACAATATGAGAGAACCATAGTGTGTGTATGTGTGTGTGTGGGGGACAGAAGTAAGAGAACAAGGTGTCATTCCTCCCCCCCCCCCCTTTTTTTTTTTTTTTTTTTTTTTTTACTTTATGAAAGATCTCCAAGGCTTTCCCCCCTCACACCCCCACAGGGTTTAGAAACCAAGAGCAGAGCATGCTTCAAAGCCCTGCCTTTCATTTCATACTGATTCACAGTGCTGTAATGATTGCCTTCGGTCTGCTCCAAGTGCTTCCTTGCCAGACCCCAGTTGGGTGTGTGCATGGGGAGGGCTGGCTTCCTCTTCCCCCAGGCACCAGCCTGTTTCAATAGATGGCCCTAGAGCTCCTGTAGGACTGAAATTACTTCCTCACCACTGTTTCTAAAGCTGAAAGCTGAATAGCTTTAATCGCTCAAAAGGGCAGTAATCTCCTTGAAGTGCATTGTCTGTTGTGTCTTATTGCTATTATGGAGTAGAATTTACACATTAAAAAGGAACACAATTAGCTTTCTGCATTTACTTGGCATTATAACCACAGTTGTGACATCACTGACAGCCAATCAGAGCCTTTCGGTCGTATACAGAACCTAAAATCCTTTCAGAAAAGAAAATACGTAGGAGACATTAATTCTGGCCTGTGTCTGATGTCTCTTGTTTCAGAGACTCCTTCAAGGGTGTAGAAGGCAATAATAATAAAAGTGGTGATTACTCACTAATGTATTTTGAAACTGGTTCTTGAACGTCTGGCATAAACTATATAAGGAAATAAATAGAAAACGAATCAGAGATCTAATCTTCCAAATGCGATGTTTCCTGGAAAATAAGGGGAGGTGCAGGAATATTTTGATTCTGTTTCTTTTTGCACCACAAATGCAACAGCTGGAAACTAAAGCTCATTGTTATGTTTTATGGGCTGGAAAAAACATTTTAAGGAAATCTGATAGTTTTCTGGGTATCCACTGAATAACATTTTGCAAATACAGGATATCTTCATGCTCACTCTTTTTCATCTATTTAAACAAACAAGTCGGAAGTGAACTATTTAAAACTCCAGATAAGAGCTGAATTCTCCCCTGTTTTGCATTTTGAGCAGTCATTTAGAAAGCAAGCGTGAGAAACTGCCAAATTTGAATTTTTTTTATACTCATTGAGTTGGTGCTTGAGATTAAAACAGGTGTAAACCAGTAAAGAATTAAGATCCTTGTGTTGGCAGACTCAGACCTGAGGCAGAAGAAATAATCTTACATAAAGCATAATTTGGACCAATGTGGTGATGTCTCCTCATCCAGCACTGATTTCCCATTATCACTTCTGCCTACATTCTTTGTGTAGCTTCTGCATCTGCAAAAAGCTGTGGAATTAAGCAATTCTGCTGTATAGTTAAAATTATAAGTGGAAGGGAGGTGAAATTTAAGTTGGAACTTGAAGGCTTAGAGGGCAAGAGGCGGTTAAAGCTGTGGAGAAGGTTCCTCCTGAGAGGGGCCATAGTTGTGTTATCTGCTGGGAGTGAGAGGGAGGTAAGTGCTAAACAGGACTTGAGAAGCAGTGGCATTTTGAGCTAGATCCTGAAATGAACAGTGGTTCCTCGCTAGCTGAAGAGCAAACAGCAGTAGATCTCTGGGCAGTGCTTTTCTGTGTGGTGGAATAAATGAGCTGGTATGCGTAAAGAAAACGTCGCTGGACCCTAATCAGGATCTGAGCAACGTGACAAATCCAAAGAGGGACATATTTCAGCACGGCCAGTCTTCTTGAATAATGTACTATTCCAGGCTGTGAAGACTAATGTGCTTAACCACTTCTTGAGCTCTGTAAGGCTGTATTCTTAAGTGTGCTTGATTTTCCACATTTATCTGATGGTCAGAGGGAAAATTGTAGGTTGCTGTGTAACATGGGGAGTGTAAGAGCACCAGCCTCCTGCGTAGCATTGAAGTAAAAGAGCTCTGCTCAGTTCATGCACACAGATGTGGGAGAGACTGAACCCTCCCTTCGGGAAGCCAGAATAATGACTGCAGAGTGGCTGCTTTGCCTATGAGCTGTATCAAAGAGCTTTGCCTCTGTTTTTCCTCCTATGTGCTTTGTCCAGTCTTAGCAGCCTAACCTTGGCCTGGCAAATCTCTTTGCTAATATGTAGAGAGTGATGCAGACAGCCACTCTGCAATACCATGCAGGATACAAAGTTCATTTGCTTTGTGCATTTGCCCAGGGGAAAAGGGGCAGGATTGGGCCAGGGTGAGTTTCTCTGCTGCCTGACCCAGTGGGTGTGCAGGCAGCTGCCCTCCTGTTCTCCTCCATATCTCCATTCTTCCCCCTCCAAGGGTGAATTTTGCAAATCAGCACTTTGGGGAATACTGCTATCTTCTGCTGCCACACAGAGGCTGAGGAAAGGACCAGCAGTGAAAAAATGAAATTGCCCATCTTGCCTTACAGGCAAATCTAATTTAAAATGTTTCTTACTCCATTATATTTGGGTTTTGCTTCCACAGCCTAAGTCAAATAATCAGAGAAGAAATAATTCTTTTTTCCACTATTTGCTTTTGTGTTGGTATTTGCTTGGTGTTTTAAAGATGTAGTAGATTTTGCAGGCTTCTTTTTGTGTGGACTTTTTCAAAGCAGGATTTGTATCTTGAATATGGAATCAAATGGGTTACTGTGACTTGACAAACTGGATGAGTTTGTCTGCTGGGAGATAGGTGTGGAAAATCTTCTTCTAAGATTGCCTGACAGTATTAAATAACTGGGAAATGGAAATGAGGCTGGTTACATATTTCCGTGTACATGTGCAAGTGTCTGTGCATTTTTGCTTAGGCACACTATCTTGCTTCAGCTCATGGGTGTCAGCAAGATGCTTCTGGCCCTCGCCCTCTGCCTTCCCGGCACCTGTCCCCATTCTCTTCCTCATTTCCAGGGCCTCCATTCTCCAGGCCAAGGCCTCCTTGGGCACAGCTGGCCATGTGCAATGGAGCGAGCCAACCCCACACGCTGGTGCTCTGTGAGAGCCAGGGAAGGCAGAGGAGCATCAAAGCCATCTCCCCGCTGGCCACCCTGTTGTCGTTGCCATGTCATGGCTTTTGAAACAGAACCTGGGGGTCTGGCCTGGGCAGTTAAACTGCCAGCCAGCACAGCTGGGGGTGTTTCATGGTGGGGCCCCTTCCCCTCAGGGGATAGCACGATTTTTTTAAGAGGTCTTTCATGCTGCGTGGACGCCTAAGTTGTGCCAATAGGCCTGGAGCGGCTGGGGGCTGCCTCTGAGGAGGTGGCTTTCGGCCATAGGTGGCTTTTCAGTTGGTGGCCCCCAGAATAGCACAGCAATGAGGTGTGAGCACAGGGAACTTAAACCAAAGGGAGGTTTGTGCTTTCTAAGTTGTTTTTCACCTATGAGCTTTGAGGGATGGGCTGTGGGCTGAAAACCGCTGCTGGGGGCTGTGAGGCATGGGTGTGTGTGTGTTTGGGGTTTTGGGAAAGGCACAGCTTTTCCCTCCCACTTCTCCTCAGCTGCAGAGGAAAAGAAAAAGAGGTGCAGGTGGAGGTGGAAGCAGACAGAGGTGGAGGTGAGCCTCCTGAGTAGAGAAAGTAGCTTTGGCTGCCACTGCTTGTGCTCTTCCAACTGAACCCAGGAAAAAATGTTGCTGTATGAAAGGTTTTCAAGGCAACTTGGTATTTGCAACATGCAGTTGTTGGTGCCTGTGTTTATCCTATACAATATAAACCATCAAACCACAGCACCAATGAGGAAAAAATACTTTCTGTGCAATACCAATTTAATACAGACACTGCATTGCACTGTGGAGCAATCGTTTGCTAAAAAAAAGAAAAAAAAAAAAGTTGACTTATTTCTGTTTGAACAGAATGTTTTGGTTGAAGATACAAGTTAATGATAACAGACTTTAACATTTTTTATCTGCCTTTTATGTTCTATGCTGTGGAATTACCTGCTTTGCTGAAGGTTTTTGTTTTGTGATTTAGGAAATGATCTTTGTAGTAATGGCTGAAACAGATTTTTTTGAAATACAGGGAGGTCCCAGGAGATGGCAGTGTACAATAACACATTTCAAAATATTTCTTGGAAATTAAAAGCATTTCACAATTAAAGCTGAGTTCTTATTTTGTAGAATGTTCCTATTATTATTTCAGGGAAGTTTATCAAAGAACAAAATGATCAGGTTTGTTTGTTTACTGGTGGCCTACTTTAGCATGCAAGTTTGCATATCTTATCTTTTATAAAAGGAATTACCATTGTATATTAACTGAACCACTAGATGCTAAGATACAGTTTGCCTTGTTCAGCATCTTTGTGTGCAATTCAGTAATAGGTTGTAGTGTACATTTGTGGTTACAATAGCTCACGATTATTTTATTTTTATATTTTTTTACTCTAATACTACACACAGTTTTTCTATATAGTCCTATATTGCAATTTAAAAACGTAATTTAACACACTTTTAGTAGTGTCTATACTACTTAGATATACCTGGTGACTCCATTTTGATAATTGAACTCTACTAAATAAATACGCATTTTAATCTTTTAATAAAGGAAGTCAAATATATTGAGATTAAGAAAATCTTGTGTCAACACCAGCTTTGTATTTTTCCTTTTTTTTTTTTTTTTTTTTTTTTTTTTTTAGAATACAACCTGATAGGAATATATTTTTTAAAGCATTTAAGTATGACTGTTGAGATTTGTTAAGATGAAAGTCCCACCAGAAATACCAAAATTACATCACATGCTCTTCTGGGAAAGAAGATTTAATTTTAAAGAAAGGCCTTAGGTACTCTAGAAGACTGAAGGAGCTGATTATGTCTTCTCTTTAAAGTTTCAAAGTTGGATCTCATATTTGGAGATTGCTTTTGCAATGAAGTCCAGGGGACAACGTGAATTTCGTTGTGGAAATTTCTTGTTATCCGAGAGTTTGAAAAAAGGATTTCCTCCCATTGTGAGAACAGTCTGGGGCCAACTCTGTAGTTACTTCTACCAGACTAATCACCTCACAAGTTCTGGTGCCATTTTTGAACTCCATCAAAGAACTGCACTTGTCACTGCAGTGGGACCCTTTGAACAAGGTCCAACAGTAACACCTGGATGAACCCAAAGAGTTCATGGTAGTAAAAGAGTTATAAAAGGCAGAAACTCTTACAAAATGTCAAGTTCTATTCCTATTTTTTTTTTTTTTTTCAGTAGCTGGTGTTCGTGAAGATGTCTTTTTGATCTGGAAGGAGTTGGAGGAAGCCAGGAGTACACTGAGACAAGTTCAGAAAATTTTATCAGAATCTGAAGACCCTGCTTCTGGAGATGGTATCATTTATGTTTCCTTCAAGAGAGTTACCATTATAATCATGATTAATATCTTGAACAGTGAACAGTTTTGATTGCACATTGATCTGGGGACAATTTTCTCTGAAATGGCTATGTATAGGTAGCACCTTTATTTGGCAGTTAAACTTTCTGTGGCTTGAAAATTTCCATTGCAAATCTCTGTTTACTGCTGCTTAAAACTTACTAAACTCTAACAGCTAAGGCTGAAACATGCCATTTGTGTTTCACCAGTTACTAGGTTTAGAAATTATCTACATTTTAAGGTGTTGAAACTCCTTTTTTTTGTTTGCTCTCTCCTTTTCTGCCTGGGCTCGTAAGTTTTTTATTTTGTTCTACACAGTGCTGAGGAAATACCTCAACATGGTCTTCTGTCAATAGACTCCAACTTCATGAGAAGTTTAGTTTCCCTGAAAGGGAAGAAGTGTGTGAATCTGTAGAGTTTAAGAAGCTTTGGGGTTGCATTGTAACTAAGTAACTGGATTTTCAGGATCAGAGTTGTGATTGCCATTGATAGGCATATTCGGCATTACTCCCTGGCTTTAAAATAGTTACATGGAGTCTGGTGGTACTTTTTTGTGTAAGTTCATAAAAGGTTCAGGGCTGAGTCAGAATGACTCATCAGAGATTTTATGTAGCTGTAGTATTGTTTTTTTGCAGTGCAATTGCTTTCCCTTTGTTAAGGTGGAGGCTGGGGCCAGATGCCCTTTTCTGGATCACCTACTGAGGAACAATTTTTACAGCTGATTGATCAGTCACCTGAACTCTCTGCAGTGTGTTGAGGTGTGTGATTAAGGTGGTGATGGTGAAGATTTGAGCCTGAGAGCTTTCTCTGCCTGCACTGGATTTGAACATCTGACAGTAATGTAACTCTGCAGGAGTTAGCCTGAGTCAATTCTTCTGTGAAGCCATAATACACTTTGTAGTGATAATAGCATCTTCTCAACTAGCAGGACTTCCCATATGAAGTTAAACAGTTCTACCATAATGCATATGAAAAAAAAAAGACCACAGTAAAGCTCGAAGGGCAGTGCTAATTTCAGTGTTTATTTATGAGTGCTTGACTATGCAGCTTTAATTTTCTTTTAGTGTATATCTTCATACATAATCACTTCATAAATGAATTAAAAGAAACAAATTTATGGTGTGGTTTATTTTGTCACGTCTTCAGCATTATTTGACTATTGCCCATTGATCTGAATAACTGCAATCTTTTTGTCTGCATTTCTTCCTGTTTTTGTCTTGGTCTCTTTAAAATGCTCATCTGCAAATCAGTTTATTCTTAAGATTGCAGAATTCTGCAGGGGATGAAAAAGAGACAAATTTTCTGCTGACTTTCCAGGTAATGCACTAGTTACCTGAACTGAAGCACGTGAAAAAAAGAAAAGTTTTCTTTTTAAAATTATATGAGCATGTTTGTGACGCTTGCCATACTTGCTGTCCTAAGGACCACAAACAGTCAGAAAGGAAATGTTTCCACATGAACAGGCTATGCCCCTGCACCTGCACTGTCACTGTCTGATCTCTGTGTTTGTTAAGGCAGTAGATGGCTACATAGGTTTGTCTACAGGCTCAGGATCTCCACACTGTTGTCGCTGTAGCTGCATCTAAACAAAGCAGAAGTTTACATCACCTAGGTATCTGAAATTAAAGTATGAGAAAATAAATTCACCCTGCTATAAGACCCTATATCTATAGGATCTTATAGACCCTATATAGCTCTATGTAGACCCTATATAGCTCATCACCGTGAGCTAGTGATGAGTGACTGCAGAGCCCTTTATCCAATTATCATTATACAGAGGTGTGCAGTGCCCAACCTTAAGATTACCCTTAGAAAATTTCTGAAACAATACAACATGAAAAGGGTAAGCATGAGAACAGTCATAAGAGGTCAGACAAAAAATATCCTATTTCTTGCAGTATCCATAACAAATGGTAGGAGTGAGTAAACTAGAGAACATATGAAGATGGTGCAGCAGTGATTTGTGGCTTAGGATAGATGATGCAATATTCAGCCTCTGAAAAGGCAATAATGTGGAGAAGCACAGCCAGATCACTTCCAGAGATACCGTAGTTCGCCTTTACTCTAAATAGTCTTCACTGAAAAAGAACAATGGCAATGTGAGTCTATGTTCTTAACTGTATTTTCATTTATATCTTACGTTGTTTAATTTACTCAAATGATTCTCCTCAAAGTTGGACATCTTATACTGAATCTTTTATGGCATTTTGTACTTCAACAGTTAAGTCAATCTTTGTATGATCCGGAGTCTTCTGATGGGTTTGTGCCATTTATAAAAGAATTTGTTGCAAAGAATTGCCCAATATATATATATTAAAATAAATAAATAAATAAATAAAATCAAAAACAAAAACAAAAAACCCACCACCACAACAACAACAAAAAAATCACAACAAAGTAGATATTAAAAATGGGTCAGAAATATCGACCCACTCCAGAGCTGTCAGTAGAAGTGTAACAAGTTCAGAGCAATGTGTGAACTTTAGCAGCTTTCTGTCAATCATATAAGTTTTAATCTTGACAAAATTTAGATTATAAGGTTGGCACAGGAGCACAGTTCTGCTATAGGTGGCTCCCTGCCAAAGTTAAAATATCTGCTCCAAAGCTTGAAGGTGTGAAAGCTTCTTAACAGGCCAAATATGACAAAAGGTATTTCCCTTTATCTTTTGATAACTGTTCTCACTCTGTTTTTCTCCACCTTCCAGCTACCCTTGGGCAAATCTATAACAGAAAACTCTAGTACAGGCAGACAAGGTGTTGGGGGAAAAAAAAGGAAATTGATAATTAGAGCCAATAATATACTAGTCAGTCTTAGTGACATTTATATCTTCTTATGCAGTGTATAATGCTGTATTCTAAGTTTGAGAATATCTAGGCATTTATTATTATTTAATTCTGATGGCTTAATCACTTTTTATTGATTACAAAACTATGTGTTGTTGGTCACATGCAAACCAAAACAGTTTAGGTGCAATTCTAAGCAAGAATTTAGGAGTCAGACTTCAGCCGTAAATACAAAAGACTTTGACTCCAGTATCGTAACCTGTTGAAAACAGCATATCCAAAATGAACCATATTACACATGAGCTTTTTTTGTTATTTTATTTTTTATTTTTATTCATAGTTTGTTTTATTTTTATTTTTTATTTGTAACGAAAGCTGATCATCCAATACAAAAGCATAAATCTGATGAATATTTGACTTCTGAGGAATGGTTGCAGAGGTATGGGTTGAAAGCTCAGAAGCTCACACTGTATGATGCACTTGCTGATTGCACTTTTCGCCATGCGGATGGGATTGTTGACATCAAAACTAAACCAGAGGATGAATCTTCACAAACTGATGCTGTGAGTAGTGTTAGTGCCTCATTGCCTGTGAATTGCTTTTTTTTTTTTTTTTTTTTTTTCTTTTTGGTTATTGTTTTAAAACTTGAAATATTGATTGAGAGCTGAATTTATGACAAAGTGCTTGATCTGTTATTTTTTTTTGATCTGGTATTTTTTTTTTCTAAAGTCAGTTTATTAGTGGAAGGAGACAAATATGGTCAAAAACTGTTTCAAAGGGCTGTTTGAAAATGACTTCTTCCTGGTCCACATATACTCTGCAGGGGAGAATCAGGCCTGGCTTAAGCAATGTCTTGTTTTCCTCTTTTTTAATGTGAGGTGGGGCAAAGGTTGCTTATCATTTTCATTTTCCTTAGAAGTGTTGGTCTCAGCTGCTCCAGTGCTTGCAGGCCTTTAAACAATTTTGAATTAATTTTTCTTAACTATTTGTTTTTCTCACGCTCTACCATTTCACTGTTTGGTAAGCTTCTGTTCTTGCAAGCTACAAGAATAAAATCGGATTTTACTGACTTGTGCTAGAAGCAAATTCCATGACCACCCTATTCTGTGTCCATTTGTGCACCTGTTCATTCGCAACAAGGCCGTACCTTTGAAGTTAGTTTACTAAATATTGTAGGGCACAGCAAAAATAAAAAATATCTTGGAACATGAAACCTGTTTTTCTTGCCTGCAGGAGACAAAGAGGAAAGTAGTTCATGCAAAATACTGTGACAAGTTTGTACATACCTTCTGGAAAGATGGATCTGTAGTTCATGTATATGTTACTACAGAAAAGTATAAGTGGTATGAAGAGAAAATGAGGTCTGCTCTCAGACAAGTGGAAGGAAGGTTAGTGTTCTGTCACATAAAAACATTTTGTGTTATTTTACGTTAGTGTTAAAATGTTTGACATTTCCTGTCATAATAAGCTGATGTAGTTGGTACATTGCCAGTAGCAGTATTAAGCCAGAAATCCATTCGTGTGTAAGATTTTGTAGTAGCCACGTAAGAAAACCGACGAGCATATTTTATTCTCCTGTTACACAAAGACAAAAGTCAGTCAGCACATTGTAGAAATACTGTTGGAAGTGGCAAAAAGCATTGGAACTTAGGGTATATTGGAACAAGGCAGAGAACTTCCAGAGTTGTTCATTCTGCCCACCTAGGAATCCCTTGTGATACCTCTGGCACCAAGTAGCATCTATTGCCTTGTACCCGTACTGATAATGGTTATCTGTCTTTTCTCCAATTTTGTGTTGAAGAGAACAAGTTTGATCAAGGTTAAGGCATGAGCTAGCCATTAAGTAACATCTATGATCATGAGTTCAGTGCTCAAGCTAGTTTTGCTTTTCTTTAGCTATATAGATACACTCTGAGATTCTGTAAGATGGCAGCAAAAAAAATAGGTAATTAGAGGGTCTGATTCATCTGTCCTAAAGATGTTCTTAAGTAAATCAGATTGAATTGTGACCCATTTCTGTGCTGTCTGGAAAGAAAGTTTTGGCTAATTTCAATGTGGATATATGTGTTCTCCATTATAGATTACATAATTCCTAGTTTTTGTATCTGCATTGGGAAAAGAAGGAAACATAGAGTTTGTAGATTCAAAAGGAAGAATAAATATTGCCCTGTGTTTTGTGTTTTAGGACAATGAGATGTCTCACTGAAAAAAGAAGGATGTGAACTTCTGTTTTCCTGCAGCTTCTCTATCAGAATATAATAGCCTGAATATATTTAGCAGGGTCAAACAGAGTTTTATTCATTTTAATTTATCTTCATCTTGCTGTATTTAGGATAACATTAACATGATTAACATGCAGTGAAAGGAAAATTTGAGGTAAAGGGCTTTGGTGTGTTTATAAAATCCAAGCCAAGGTCATGGGTTTGATGTTTAAAATGGTTCATCTCATTGTTAAGAAGTCTTGGTAGACTTCATCAAACACTTTTGGGGAAATAACTAATAGTAAAATAGCTGTCAGGAGTGAATATAATAGGATCTTTTAAGTTTCTGTGATAGTTTTTTAAACCTCTGTGGGAGATGAGTAATATTTTTCCCAGGGCCATTATATTCTGTCTGCTAAAATGCCTGTGTTTCAGAGTAGTCAAGTAGTTTATGAATCTCAAGGGAAATTAGATTTGGACCTGTTGCAGCCGTTACTAAGGAAATGTTGTTGTACACAACTGTATGTATGCACGTATTTAATTGGCAGGCAAGCGTAAATCTTGTTTAAAATGTAAAACTCAGTCTGTGTTTAAGGCCCCAGGTCAACAAGGCATTGAAGCATCTGTGTTACATTAAGACTCTTTAAAGTGCTCAAGTTGGTTGCAGAATAGGTTCTCAAGTGGTTTCCTGAAAAGGGAGGTGTATTAGCATATGCTTAAATGATTTCTTGAGTTCGGGCTGGAGAACAGTTACAGAGGCAATAGTTATAAGTACTTTCTCATGGGATTTGCTAGCTCAAACTACTGTATAATTGACATTATACATATTGACATTATACTTTTGTTATGTGTGTGTGTATGTGTTTTGTTTGTCTCCAGATCCCTATTGAAATGAGAAAATAAAACTGTCTTGCATTGTTATGTAGTGATAGATGATATACAAGGCCAATATACTGCTCATGACAGGGACTAGTAACAGCACTTAAGCAACAGGAATAGAAAATACAGTAGTGATAAAAGATTCTTCCTGTTAGATGCTGATACACTGTGCTCCCAAGATCTTACAAATTTTTGTTGTTGTTTTGTTTTCTTTTTTTTCCTTCCCCAGAATTAAGTGGCTTCAACAAGGAAGCAGAGGGCTCTTTGGGAATGTATTTGAAGATGATGTCTATATTCTTATTGATACATCCCAGTCTATGAAGGACAAGCTGCCACTGGTGAAGGAGAAAATATTTCAGCTCATACAGGTTTGATGAAGTGATGATTCTGAAATCTGTTGAGTTTTTTAGAGCAGGCTGACCTTTTCTGAATGGTTGTTACCCTATCTATCTATCTATCTATTTATCTATCTATCTTCCTATCTATCTTCCTATCTATTTATCAATTTTTTTAAATATACTTTGAAATGGTTTTTCAAAATTACCAGCTTTACAAAAGCATTTTGGTTTTTATTGGTGTGCCATTTTTTAGTTAACATTTTCTATTTTTCCTATTTTTGTTTTATTCCTTTTTTTCGTTGTGTGTCTGTACAAATGTTTGAAAGAAACCTGGAGAAAATGTTAAAAATGAAAATGGCTTAAGTATTTTTTCTGTCCCTCAAGCCAACTTTCTCCTAAAAAAAAAAAAATAAAAAAATCATTTTCATTTATTTTAAGCAGTATCATCCAATTCCACTGGAATGTTGTGATCTATAATATGTATTTCATACTGTGACATTAGAGGATGTAGAGCATTTTGAGTTTGCTTGCATCTTACAGAGTCACTCAGAACTTTCCTAAGTGACTTGCAAAGTGCAGAAGTAGCTTAGAAGCAGTGAGTACTTGAAGACACACCTGAAATAGATTTATCCTACCTAGTTTTAGAAATCTACAATGACATCACCTGAGCTCACATTAATATTTGAGAGAAACAGGTACTGCTAAAACATGGTTCAACTTGATTTTTTCAGATTTGAAAGAAATAACCAACAAACATGCTATCAGTCTGACACTGACAGCGTCATTAATAGGGCTCAAAATATTAAAACTACAATAGAGAGGTTTTTGAGCTGTGTGTAAGTGATAGGATGTAGTATGATGTCCATATCTATGGTAGCAGATCAGCCTAGAAAATGATTAGATACTGTGCCAGAAGTTGTCACAGGAGCTGCACAGAAATGGTGGAGTGAAAGAGACCAGGCTCTGAAAGTTTGTACTAGCTTTCACAGAACTTTCACTCCTTGTTAACTTTGGTCCAAAAGCAACTTCAGCAATTCTCAGTTATCTCTTGCTGTTGTAGTTCCCCTTGCCAGTGTTTTGCATTTGATTTTTGTTCTTCTCCTCTAAATAATGTCTTATTTTGATTCTGATTTCAGATTCTTTTGTTAAGCAGTCAAAATATTTTCCTTATACCAATGTTAATACCTAGTTTCCTAGCTTTCTTTCTTTCTTTCTCTCCTAGAGATCGGCTGTTCAAGTAGTTTGAGAAATATGAGTAAATGTAGATTAGCATGTGGAAGTTAAATTATCTTAATAATTGCAGGCAGTAATTGTCAGTCTCTTTGTGTCTCTCTATATGCCACAACTGAACATTAGTATAATTTATTGTAATGATATAATCAACTGTATATGAGTTAAAACAAGTCTTACTGGTCAGTATTTCAGGATACAAGTATCCTTTCTTTCAACACTGATTAAAAATCAGGTTTTGTCTCTTGCAGGAACAATTGAGACACAAAAAGAGATTTAATTTTGTGAAATTTAGTGCTCAAGCAGTGGCGTGGCAAGAGAAACTTGCTGAAGTTAATGACGAGAATTTGCAAGATGCTTGGCTTTGGATAAAAGGACTAGAGGTAACATGGAAGCTAATTATCATGCAGCATGTTAGTACAAAGTTATATTTGTGTTTTCTCTTTCTGTATGGTTGAGGTATTTCTGGATTTGACCTGAGTAAGCTGAAAATGTAGAGTATATATAGACTTTAGTAGATCCAAGTACAACGTACTATCTATCAGTTATAATCTTTTAACTGTGGACCAGTTTATAAGATCATATTAATCCAGTTTACAGCATGCTACATTTAATCGCCACAATGCAGGCATTGGCCAGCTCAATTTCTTTAAGACCTGTGACAGTGCTGTCAGACTCTGGATCTAATCTTGTCACTCTTTTTGCAGAGATGCTGCCTTGGTGAGGGCTGTAGCTTGTAGACTCAAAGCTCAGAGGTGATACAGGAAACTGGCTGCCAGCTGGTGCTCATGAGCTGGAGGATCGTTTCTAGTCCCTTTTGGATAGACAGCTGACTTTAAACTTCACAGGAACATGAGAACAAGCATACTCAGACCAAGCATCTGTATATATGTCCAATATTCTTTCTCTGACAGTGGCCAAACCTGAGGATTTTCTCTGCAACAGAATAGAAATGCTTGTAGTCAGCCCCAGTCAGGCACCTGGTGACTGTAGCTGTCAGCTGCTCTATGACCAGTTACTGTGTCAAATGTGGACAGCAATATTAGGAGGGTTGAACTGAAAGTCATGTAAAAGTACAAATATATCCAAAGTTTTCTGACACAAATAAACCAATACGTTTATATAATAAAACCCATCAGCATTATGACAGCTCTTCATCAGACTTAATGATGAAATTCCTGAGGGTGAGGGAACTGGGGAAGCTAATTATTATTAGCTTTTCCCAATTATTATGGGGGAAACTCTGAAACTGCAAAGCAAGATAAACAAGTTTGTATTCTCAGAAAATGATAACAAATGCATGCAGTAAACAAAGTGTTGGTGTGGCCTCACTCAGTAGTTGGTGAATACTTATAGCTAAGGTTAGTAAATTTAATTTTACTGCCTTCCTTCAGACTTAAAAAATTGGATCTGTTTAAGCCATGTAACATGGTACAGCGTCATGCCTGTTTCCTAATACTTGGAACTAGTATAATTTGATACCATCTTGTATATGTATTCGAGAATGGGCTTTTTCATCACTATTAACTGCATTTTTGAATTGTTGATAATAAATTTCCTTTTAAGTGTTCAGATCTAGATATCTGAAAATATCTAGGGTGTCTGACATCTGCTGCTGACCTTTTAGTCTATATAAAGCAGCACAGGCTTTAAAGAGATCAGAAAGCTGGCTTGACAGTGAAGCTGAAATGAACAGAAGATCGCCATGGAATATTAATCAGAGTAGATCCTTTGATCTTGTTTTATACACTTTGGTCCCAGGATGCTGAATTAGGGAGCTGAGCCATAAACATGAACTGACTGTTCCTTAAAAAACCTTTTGAGGTAATCATATTTAAAATTTGAAGGGTGATTATGCCATGTAACTGAAGTGTGTCAACTTTCTTTAAACAATGATAAAGACTGCTTTTGTAACAGTAGCTATTAAGCAATCTAGCAGTTTTTATCATAAGGTAGTCTTTTCTCTCACATCATCAGCATCCACAGTATTTTCCCGTGATATAGCAGAAGTTGTTTGGTTTCAAATCAGATCAAAGCCATGTAACATTATTGAAAAGAGCCAAGATGAACAATTTACACATAATTACAGGTGATGCATGACTTTAACTTTACAATGCTTACTAGAATATCATGAATAATAGATATATTTGACACAAAGCAACTGGCTCAGACTGATTTTGCATAAGTAGATACTGTTAAGAGATTTTTGTGGATTAGTAAATAGGATTATGAAGCATCTGAACTGTTGTGTTGCCTGGCGCATACCGTGTTACATAGAGATACAGTGTCACTCCCAGAGTGTACCTCCTATTCCATTTCACCTGCTTTACCTTCTCTACCCATTCTAGTGAAACTTTCCTGGAGGGATAGACTGGGAATAGTTTTAACACAGTTAATGGGACTGAAGGAATAATGTTATATCTTAACATATTTTTGCATGTATGAGTCAATGTTAGTGACTTATATTTATGTTATATAATGTGTTAAACATGTGGATCCTGAGTCTCTTCTTACTTTAACCACTACAGTCCCTGCTGCCATCAAGAGAGGTAGTCAGGCATTATGCTAAAATGGACTTGTATATTTTCAGGGATATTGCTTGGACCCCATTAAAAGAACGACTTGATCAAACAGTTTTGTGCACTGGTAAAACCTTACTTTTCCCTTAAATTTGGAAGGTTTTGTAGCTTGCTTGAAATGTTTGAAAAGTGGAAACCTGAAGATGTAAATTGTAGTTTTTTGTGGTTCCTGTAAGATGTGAAATGCATTTAAGGCAATTTAGAGTTGCATTTAGTCTAAAAATAAAAAAAAAAGATTATGAATATTACATAAGTGAATGGCACAAATTACTCAGATATGATTTTTTAGGGGCCACAGTATTGTTTCATTATTTATTTTTTTTGTTGTTATAGCCAACTTCTGTGCTAAGAAACAAATGATACTTAGATTGGTGGGCTGAGAGAGTAACTTGGAATAGTCTGGGAAAAAATTGTTCAGAAAACCAGGAAGTCCTTTACCTATTTTTGAGAAACTCATTTGTAGAGCTTTTGAATCATTTGATTAAGTAAAATATGTATTTCAAGTGAGTGCAATGAGTTGATATTCAGGAACAGTAGCAGGAAAATGTAATAGAATTCATCTTTTATCTTACTTCTTTCTCTCTCTTTACAGTCTTGTGATTGCACTTCCTTCTACAGCTCATATTTCTGTTGCTCAGCATTTTGTTTGTGTGTGTTTGCATTAAGTACTGAATACCAATTTGGTACCAATTCACACTACTTTGACACTTGCTTTGATTTTTCTAGCCATTTGACATAAGTATTTTCAACATACCGTTACTCATTTTGGTTCTGTAATACCCCTTGAATCAGTACACTGTCACTATGAATTTAAAAACACAAAGAACTAGTAGTATTTATAACTGTTTCTTTGTCTATTTCTTTTTGGTATCTTAGGTTGGAAGTTCCACAAATACACTCAGAGCTCTCCAGATTGCTCTTGCTGATGCTGACACACAGGCTATTTATCTCTTGACTGACGGGAGACCTGACCAGGTATTTCTGAAATAAGAAAACAGAAACTGCAGCAGTGTGGTGCTACAGTGATAGTGTAAGAAGGCTGAAGCAAATTGTATGAGATGAATATCATATCTTCAGAGCAGAGTCTTTTGGAGTTTGTCATAAAATTTAAAAATTGTATTTGAGATATGTGCTGTTTGAGAAAGGCTTTGATTAGAATTCTTCTCCCATATTTTTGATGTATGAAAACACATTACATTTCTAACTAGTTGTTTTAAGAATCTGGTAATTGATGAGACGTGAAAGATCTATCCTGATATCTAAACTTAGGATTTGTATTAAAACTTGTTCCTAATGTAGTACAAATCTGTCTCATGAAATAAATAAATAAAAAGATGATCACTTAGTATGGTTAGATTTAAATATATAAACTACCCAGCATGCAGTGAGTGTAATTTTAAAAATACTTTATTTGCTCATGAAAATTTAACTTTGTTTAAATGGCAGTTGTAAGGCAAAATCCTGACTTTACTTAGGTAGACAACTGGGCTGCAAGACACATAAAATTAATTACTGAGCAGCACATTGCAGAACTAATACCATGATAAAGAAGAAAAATATTAAAAGCTCACTTTGCTTTTTGTTCTGCTTTTCTTGATGAAAAGAGAGTGGCCCAGGAGGAAGAAGACTGGATTTATATTCTTCAAAGTGATTTGAATATCAAAATATAAACTTGATTTAAATTAGCATATCAGACTTTGACTTACATATTTTAATTTTGTTTTTATTTTTAGTTTTAATCTTTGATCTTTTCTAAAGGCAAGTTGATTGTTACTGGCTGACACATTAAAATTTATCAGTTTACAACTGAATAAAATCTTTGTATTGTTGGGCACTTTTACAAGCTAGCAGCATATATTCATATTTTATTAAATATTACTTTTGCTTAATGTACACTTAGATTCTTCATTTAAATATTTTTATTGTCAGCAATTAATGAATATGTTTTTTTAACCTATTTAATAATGGCTTTTATGTGACATATACTTTTTTTTTTTTTGAGAAAAAGTGCAAAACGATTGAGAATGCATTCATTTTTAAAGTTCAATAGATATATTGAAAATATCAGGAAAAAGCTAAATTTTTCAAGATATATGATAGTTTTTTGGACAACTAGAGTATTATCAGAATTTAGAGAACTGAGTCAGTAATTTCTTGTTTGAAAGATTACCAGATCCAGGACATTTATAGAAATGGCAGATATATTTTCTCATCTGAGTTTTACATCTTTATTGGAAGAGGAGTGCTAGGTTTCCTCTTTTCTCAGCCTCTCTTTTGTCTGCTGGTATAGAAACAACTTGTCATTGAACAAAGGTGGCTTAATAAAAATATCAACAGATCTTTTCCAGTTATATACATTCAGTGATACTAAACACCAATTAATTAGTTTAATTTCCTTTACTTGAATAATTTACTTTAGAACTTCAGAAACAGATTGTGCTGATTATAATTTAAATTTTATTTTATTAGAGTGTCCTGTACTTTAATGCATTACTTATCTTTCAAATTCAGTTTTAAATGAGCTTATTTTGTATAATTATGAAATAAGCTATATAAAATGCATGCTTCTATCTATCTATATCTATCTGTCTCTAAGCAATAGAATGGCTAATTACATTATTACAAATTCTTTTTATTTTGATATGTGTATTTTTAGATTCCACAAGTTTCATATAACTTTTTTGTTTTTCAGCCCCCTCAAATAATTTTGGCACAAGTACAGCTTCATCATAAAATTCCCATTCATACTGTATCCTTCAACTGTGATGATATGGAAGCTAATAAATTTTTGAATGAACTATCTACTGAGACAGGGGGACGTTTTCATTATTACAATATTTATTCAACTGACCCTGATGGTGCAAGGTCTATTATTGTGAGTATTTTAAAATACATAGGTTCGATTCTTCCTGCTATTGAAGGAACCATGGGACTGACATTATTACAATTTCACAGTACAATAGATTATTTAGGAAAGAGGGTTAATCCTGGTAAGATTTGAACTGATGTGAAAGTAATGAGTATGCCATTTTTGTTTATGAAATTTTGTTGGATCACAACAACAAACCCCCCCACAAATAAAATGCAAATTACATTTGTAATGCTGCTGTTGCTAAAACAAAACAAAACAAAAAGAATACCAAAGTCAAGACAAAACAACAACAACAACAAAACAACAACAAACAAGCAAACAAATATATAGACAAAATTCATCTCTGGAGGAAGCATATAATCTCTGTTGTCACAAAAACAAATTACTGTTGAAAATGAAACTGTGTTTTGTATCCTCCTAAAGAATAAGAAAAATGCAGGGCTGAATTTTGCTGAACGTTTGCTCTACAATAGCTGTTGGGGAGAGACCTATAATGAGTAAAATTACTACGATAGCAGTGACCTATCAAGTGTAACTAATGAGCTCAATCTAACAATTCCCACTAGGAAATTTCTGAATGGACTAACAGAAACATCAATTTAAAGCATATTCTTTTTATAACTAAAGTTAACATTAGTTCCACAAATTTTAGAAATGGTGGTAGTGGAACCATGAGAACAACTGAAAACAAGACATTAGCAGGCACTTTAGAACTTTGCAGAAGAAGGAAGAAGAATAAAGATGTGAAAATACTCCAACTCTTGGAAGATATTAGAGAGTGTACTGGCCCATTTAGGTGATGCTGCTGATGTGGAGTGTTCACAAACTCTACCCATGTTGGAAAGACAAGGGTCTAGAGTCTGTGTTGTCCATGTCCAGCCTTTTGACCCTGTGAGATTTATATGGGGATCACCTTTGGAATTTCTTCCTGTTTCCTCCTGCAGTCCAAATTATTCCTGGTCAGTTCACTTCCAACATTTACTTGAAGACTATGGTTCTTCACATTTTTCAGGGACAGGATGTGATACAGTTGTGATCTGTAGAGTGACGGAATGACACTTTTTGTAATATACATATCTTGTATTTTATTTATTTGCTTGTTTGGAGTGAGGGAAGCTACTGACCTCATTATAGTATTCAGAAACATGGCTGTTTGTATCTCAAGCAGTATTTGAGAGGGTGCTGGGACTGTTCAGCCTGGAGAAGAGGAGGCTCAGGGGTGACCTTATCGCACTCTACAGGTACCTGAAAGGAGGCTGTAGTGAGGTGGGGGTTGGTCTATTCTCCCATGCATCCAGTGATAGGACGAGGGGGAATGGGCTGAAGTTGTGCCAGGGGAGGTTTAGGTTGGATATTAGGAAGAACTTCTTTACTGAAAGGGTTATTGGGCACTGGAATAGGCTGCCCAGGGAAGTGGTTGAGTCACCATCCCTGGAGGTCTTTAAAAGATGTTTAGATGTAGAGCTTAGCGATATGGTTTAGTGGAGGACTTGTTAGTATTAGGTCAGAGGCTGGACTCGGTGATCTTGTAGGTCTCTTCCAACCTAGACAATTCTGTGATTCTGTGATTGACTTGTTAGGGAATGATTGTCCTTTTCCTAAAAAGGACAAATAATTTGAAAGGCTGTATTGCCAAGTACATTTTTATTTTATTTATTTTATTTTATTTTTGCTATAAATTCATACAGAATATATACATACAGAAAGTGAACAGAGAAATCTTGGTTTAAGAAATGGAAAGACTACCTGAAAAAATATACAAAATTATGCAGCCGTCCTAACTGAGTCATTATTCAAAATTATTATCAGAGCTTGCATAGTTTTAGTTCAGTTCAGAAATGAAACATGCTTAGGAGTAAATTGTAATAAAGCATTTGATTTTCTCTTTGATAGAGTAAAGACATACATCTTTTAAAACGAGAGATTGAACAGGGAGAAAAAGACCTAGAGAAAGTGAAGACCTTTCATGCTGAATGTCTGATGATGGATTGTTATAAAGAAGAAAATGATTCAGAGAATAGGTATGTCTTCATACTGCTATTAGGCTAATAAGAGATAGGAGCTATCAGTTATGATTCTTCTCTTTCTTTGTCTTGTATTTTTGATCTCCGACACTCTCCTCTTTTAAAAAGAAGGATTGATTTTTTTTAAGAAACAGTTACATTAATGAAAAAGAAAAGCCTGGAAAAATATACTAATAACTGTCATGCCTGAAACTGGAATAAAGTGATAGGTAGTTTCAAATTATTTGGAATAATTAAAGCGAAGAGGTGAAAATATTTTACTCTCTCTAGCATATGGTAAAGTCATTCCCTCTGTCCTAGGAAATTCAATAAAAATTATTGCCCTATTGGTATTAGTACTATTGGTATTGTCCTATTGGTATTAGAGTTGCATTAGTACTACATGACTAGATTACCACTCATTGGAATATGCTCACTGAAACATAAATTGCTTAGGAATGTGTTTGTTTAAAAGACAGTTTGTTTGGCAAACACCTTGGATGAAACTCGGCTTATTCTGTTCACATTTTTGATCTTACATTGTATGTCTGTATGTTCATGCCATATTTATCCTTTTTTTTTTTTTTTTTTTTTTTTTTTTTTTTAATCAAGAGATAAGTAATCTCCTCATTAAAAGTAGCTCCATGTTCAGCATCAGTTGAAAAACTTGTTGAAAGTCTCACGGTGCCAAGCAGGACAGTTCAAACAGAGGTTCTTCCACAGCGTAGTGGAGGCAGACACCTGGGCCATTGTGGAAAAGTTTGTAGCATGGCTGATTATGTGGAATTTCTGTCTGAGGAGCAAAGACAGACCTGGATTCAATCATTAAGTTACTTGTAGTCTCTATAGGAGCATAGCATTAGTAAAAAGGAGGGAAGAGCTTGCCTGGTGCCTCATTTATCTGTATAGTAATAGTACAAAAAGTACATCGAAAGTATTAAGCTTTTAAGACAGGAACCTCTTAAAAAGAGTATGTTAAAACAAACGTGATTAGGTAAATCAAAAGTGGAATGTCCTGTGTAATGACCTAATATGTATAGAAGATGGGGTAGTCCATTCAGTATAAAAATGTAGATATTTATTTCAGAATTTATGTACTTTATTTTTCACTACTGCTGGGACATATGTATCTATAAGTCACTTTCATTGCTGGTAGTAGGCCTGTTCTTTCCCCCCAGAATTCAAAGTGGCTCTTAGAGATCATTCTGATCTCTGACTGAAAATATACGTGAGAGCGTTGCCTTAGAGGTAATAAACATCTTTTAAATAGACTGAAGAATGACTTTTTAATAGTTCAAAAAAATATATATATATAAGCATAGTTTAATTTCCTTTGAGCTCCACTTTGAAGTGCAGACTAGGACAAGAGAGAAAATAGTTTGCACTGCTGGAAACATTTGAAAGGTCTATTTAATTTTTTTGAAGACTTCAACTTAGCATTTTTTTAAAACAGTGATATCATATGCTTGAAGGTATTTACTGCTTTTTTCTTCTCTTTGTCACTTACAAGCAGTAATCAGAAGCAGACACATACTGTGTCTTCTGTAAATGAACATGCTGAAGAGTTCAACACTACCCTTAGCAGTAGGCCATGCTGTGCTTCACAAGAGCCAGCACTGAGTCCACTTCAACATATGGTAAATGCCTGGCAAACCACTGGTGACAGTCCAGCCCGAAGGAAGAAAGCATTATTTGCAGGTATGACTAAAATGAACTGTAGTTTTTATTAGAATTTCTTCACTAACTTGAAAACATTCTGTTAACAATAGAAGAAAGCATCCCTTGTAGGAACAAATGAAGCCTTTGATGAAGCATTAAATAATGATCTTTCTGAAATTCTAAATGTAGTCATTTTTACTTTTTACCCATCTTACTCACTTGACTCAAATAAACAGACAAATGTCTACTCATTTATATTTCATCACAATCACTGCAATGAAAGATTAAGCCATTTTGACAAAACATTATAAAACCTCTGTAAGCAGTTTTTTAACAGCAGATATTAATATCTTATTTCTTTTTATTCTAAATAAGTACATTGTTGGTGAGACTGAAGAGCTGATCTGTTTCACTAGTTAACAACATTACTTATGGTAATATCTCTCTTTACTACACTTACAGTACTATTCCTCTTTGAAATATTCTTTCTATGCAGTCTGAAAATAAGATTTCCTGGTTGATGTGAAAAAGTCTTCATCCTTGTGAAAGCACAAGGTACAAACCAGTGCTGAAGTAATTTGGTATTTGTGGTCTTGTGTAGGCAGTCCTTTAAAAATTGGGACTGGATACCAATGAATAACTTAAAAATCTCAGGCATGTGTTTGATAAATGTTAGTTCTTTCTTTTTTTCTTTCACTTTCAACACCTACAGAGCAAACAAAAACGAGTCTGCTGCGAATCCTGAGCCATAATGTGAAATCAAAGGAAGAAAGCCCAGAGGAAAGAATATCTGAAAAAAAGAGTTTTTCTCTCAGAAAGAGTGTGAAATGCACAACAGCTTTCAAAGGCAGGTTAACACAGCAGGAAGCTCTGGGTGGGGTAGCTGATAACATTTCTCTCGATAAGTTTGGAACTAACAGTTCAAAATAGGCAAAGCCATGTAGACCTGCAGATGACAGGTCCAGAGCTCAGCAGATATGCATAGAGCTGGACATGCAAGAGGGTGTTGAAACAAGGTATTCACAACTTACAACTGCTACCTGACTTCTAAACTAGCTTACAGCAGTTTAGTTATGTCCACAGTATGCTGTGAAGCCAATATATGTTGGACTGCTGAAAGGAGATCCTAGCTGCTTTTTATCACTGGGGTAAATACTTTTTGAGAGCCTCTTGCCATGATATAGTAATATATTGTTGTTTTGATGTAGTAACTCTTAGTTATGTGCAATGTTGAGGCTAAAGCTGACAGTGGTGACAGTGTGGTACTGATATGAAAGGAGGTTGCACTTTATTTATATGCTCTGGGAAGGATGGTTATGTACAGGCAAAAGTATTTCCAGTAGGGCTTGTATATATGTCCAGATAGTTTTCATTTCTCACACTGATACATGCAGCTCTATATGATAGGTCCTGTAAGTTCTTCTAAAACTTCACCATTAATACTTAAAGATGTTGGACTTTTTAGTGTCTTATTTTTAGTTCTTCAGATACGTTTTATAGAGATTTTCATAGCAGTATACCTTAAATTATCTACTGCTGGTCATTTCTTTATTGATAGGACTTGGTACTGCATCTTGAATTGGGGAATAAACTGGTTAATCTTTGTTTTGGGTTATAGGAATAAATAAACACAAAATTCAAAGTATTTTTTAAAATAAATTATTCACCATCTACTTTATAAATACACTCATTAGTTAATTAGGACTCATGAGACATACAGTAATACTGTTACCATTGATCAGGCACCAACAGACACAGGAAACATTATTCTCATTGATTGATTTAGCAAATGAAATGAATGCTATTTTGTAGTCCTTTTGACACTACTAGTAGGCACAAATAAGATATTCCTATGTCAGTGTATGTATATATGCTTTTGTGTGCACAAAAACTATAACATAATGAAATGCAAATGTTTTGTCTCAGATCTGAAAATGCAGAAAGCTGTGGAAAGGACATCTACAAGGTATGTGAGTGCATCTAAAGATACATCACACAAAATTTAGTTTATATTTTTCTTTAGTCTTTTGAAAGCTCTCAAATGCATTTCTACCTTCATCTTACAGTCTTTTGTTTCTAGTTCTCTAGATACCTCTTCAGCTTTTTGGTTAAAGACTCATGGCCTCGTTGCTAGGCGACTCACCATCATGGATGCCTTAGCTCCTACAGCTGTCCCTCATGGTACTAAATACATCCCAGTTCTGGACAAGCATGTAGTTTCTAAAGTATTTGATGAGGTAAAGCTTTTATGCTGTTTCAAAGGAAACATAAACCTTTGTATTGTTTCCAAAAGGATTTTTTTACTCATTTCCATGAATTTCATAATTGTATTGTCTAGTGTTCATGGTAGATGGCTGATGTGCACTAAATGTATAGTGCGTTCATTCATCTGTCAGTAAGAAGATAAAACTGATAGTTAATAGTATTTCTTGCAGATTTTTAAGTTTTACAGCTGTATAATTTTCTTTCACAGTTACCAGTTGATGGCAGTGTGCAGCCATCAGGTGCTCAGCAATTTGTTGAGGGTCACAGCCACTTCTCATTCATATTAATTCACTGGACTACTGTATTTTAAGTCCTTAAAGTCATTTGGAAAAATGTGCAGATGCACAATTTGTAGGTTGGTGCATTCTCAGGTTTTACAAGTGTACTCTAAAGACTTTTTGAAAGGGATTGGGATTGAGTAATTAAAATCGTATTTTGATAGGTGTAAAGGATGTGAGATTCTGCAGGTGCAAAATTTATGGTGAATCATGTGTCTAAAAATTGCAATTGCCATTCCCTTTAAAGGAATTCCATTTTTTGGCAAGATTCTCTAAATTAATTCCTCTTATGAGTCCCATGGAAGTCCTATAAATATGTTGTGTTTCATTTTAAGTAATAAAAGATGCTTCTTTAAACAATGCTCAAATAAAAAGCTAAACAGCATCTATTTAAATAACAATGAGTAAGAAAGGTGTTTTGGAATAGGCTGTGATATACAATCAAATAAAACATTTACAACATACATAGATTTTAAAATTTTCATGTTTATATTTTGAATTCAGGAATGCGTTTTGTAACAACATGCAGATTGTGGAAGCAAACCCATAAGCTCTATTTAAGTAAAACTAAGTCAAAACCAAGTTCCTTGGGTATTTTTTTAAAGTATTTTTTTTTTTTTAATATATACAATTAAAAAGATGGATCTTGTATCAGAAACTCAAAAATACACATTTTCACATTTCAGACATAGATTTTTCCCCAAAAATACTGGATATTCAGTAACTAAAAAACTGT
Source organism: Nettapus auritus (assembly GCA_011076525.1). NCBI lineage: Eukaryota > Metazoa > Chordata > Aves > Anseriformes > Anatidae > Nettapus > Nettapus auritus. Next base: position 141,610,645 of record CM021765.1, read on the forward strand.
ACAAAACAATCTACTGTAAGTGAAACGCCAAACAAAAAGACAGTGTGGCTTTTGGATATCTCTTACGACCTATTTCTGAGGAGTCCCATCTTTTTCCAGCTTCTTCTGAATACAACTACTAAGTAGAGCTCTTCCACCTTTTGGTATGAATACTCCTTTGAATCATTTCCAAGATAATCCTGAGCTGCATTTGAACTGCTTTTTGCAAAAACACTAGTCTGTATAACCTAACGGTCCTTAAAAATATTTAAAAGCTGTGATTCAGCAAATAGAATAATAGAATGGAAGGTTGGAAGGGAACCTAAAGACCATCTAATTCTAACCCCCTGCCATGGGCAGAGATACCTTCCCCTGTATCAGATTGCCCCATCTAACCTGGCCTAAACACCTCCAGGGATGGGGCATCCAAAACTTCTCTGGACAGCTACACTAGGGTACTGCACTACTACCACAGTAGTACAAGTATTTTTTAAATGGTAGTTCATGGGAGCTTATGCTAGCCTTGTTCAGGGTTGAATTAAGTTCGGTGTTACTGTACAGAAACTGGACAGTTACGTATGGGCTTTCTGTAGATTCAAGCATAGAAATAAAAAATAAAAAAATAATAAAAAAAAAAGATATTTTTTTACCACTTTTGTACCTGATAATCCCCATTAATTGCATAGAAACACACAATTTCTTGGATGGTGGGAATTACTGTTCTGTGTGTAGAAGCATGGATTTTTCTGGATCTGAAGCAGTACACAGGAGAAAAAGAAGGTTTGGGGTTGCAAACAAGGTGTAACCAGTAGAGCTCATGAGATATGGAAAAGCAAAAAATAGATTCTGAGATTAGTTAGGAGCTGAAACAGGAGACATTAACAGATTTATGAAGAATCACAGAATCATAAAATGGTTTTAGGAAGGAACCTCTGGAAGGGATCTGGTCTGGACCAAGAATTATCTTGATTATTCTGATACTTCAAAAGACTTCACTGAGGATAATAAACTTACAGACATTTTTGCATTCTTTCCTCTGAAATCTAATTTTTCTTGGTATGGAATGCAGACATTCTTGACTGCTTTTCTGGGGATGGTATAAGTTTTATTTTCAGCCTTTGCTAGCGGTGGTGATGGACTAAATGTGAGCAGTTTTCTCACCTTGGAGATGAAGCAAGCAAAAGGTTTCTATGACAACAGTTCACTAACAAGAGGCTGACCTCCTTTCACAATTTTATGTGACCTTTTCATTTCACCTGAATTATTTTACAGAAATTAATTCATTACAGTATCCATCAGATTAATATCCAGAAAAAAAAATCCATCTGGGAGCTTGTCTGAATTAAATTATGGTAGTTCTGGAGAAAACCTTCCCTACAGAACCACCTGTGTATCTATTGCAAAATGAGGCATCTTCATACAGCTTTGCAAGTCATGTTTTGTTGACTCAATTCTTTACTCAAGAAAGTCAAGTTCAGATTCAGCCAGACCAAGATAACTTGTTCAGTCGAAAATAAGAAAAGTTTTTCTAGGGTTATTGAGCTTTAGTTTTGTCTCTAAAATGTTGAAATTTTGGTTTTGAAATAAAAGCCATTTTGAAATAAGTGATTTCTGTTGAAAGTTTAAGTATTTAATTAAAAAAAATGACAAAACATTTTGGCATTAAAAATCTTCCTTGTCATTTCTTTCAGCTGAATCTGTGAAATTTCAGTTGACTTCATGAGCAGTTTCCATTGCTCTGAAAGTACACATAATATTTCAAGTTTACTTCTTGCTAAGAACACATTCTATTCTGGTTTTATGCTGCAGTACTGTAATAATGTGTTTATGCTTGTCTATCCTTCACGATCTATTTAGAGCATTTTCCAAACTGTATTAAATATTCATTTTTCATGTGATGCTGTTTGTACTTGAATTTGCTCTGAATTTGTAAGGGATATGAGAGAAGGCTTCCACATGGTGGGGGGGGGGGCGCCCCCCCCCCCCCCGAAACTTGGGTGGAGTAACGTAGCAGACAACAACCATGGTAGCATAGGGCTGGATGAGGGATGGTCTTAATTCCCTGCCTTCCAGCTTTCAAACTCCACCTGGAAAATGACAGATAGCCAGATTGCATGGCTCACGGTTGTGAGCAGAGATTTGCTTCATCCATCTCTGGTAAGGTACTTCACTGACATGTTCCCATTAACCTTAGCTTCTAAGTGATCTTAAAATTAATCCAGTATGAAGAGCTTTGATGTGGTCTGGCACTGAAGTGACAGAGATTTGTAAATCAGAGAGAAGATGTCTTCAGAAAGAGAGGTTTGCCACTTGACAGCCAGCTGCAAATAGGGAATACAAAGTCACATCATTGCTCCTGAAAAAATAATCCGAGATCAGTAATTTGGAATCTAGCTAGGTTGTGATGATTCAAACACACATATATGTATACAAAATCATTGGAAAGTTTTCTCAGATATAGAAGTCTTGTTATTGCTTTATTTTCCGATTGCTTACATTATCCCCCTCAACAGTGATTTTATTTTCATTTAACTTGAACCTCATCCATCCTTTTGTCATTACATCCTGATCTCAGACAGGCACTTGGAGAAGCTTCCAATTCAACTATACATGTTAAAAACAGTACTGAGGAGAGCAACGTTCTCTGATTTCTCAATTTTCTCCTCGTATTTTTTCTCTTTATAATCATCTTCATGGCAATGATAAATAAATAGCTTTTCTTATAGGAACTGCTCAGTAATTTAAAAGGCTGAATGAAGGATGGTGGGACTTTGTACTGAGAGATGAGAAGACATCTTTCTTCCTTTCTGTCATCCTTTTCTGCACTTTTCTCTGCATTTTTGAGATGTACTATTAACTGTGTGAGTTGGTATTTTATAATGAATTTGACTTATGGAGATGCCAAGTTGTGAGCTTTAAAAGGTGTGGAGGTTCCTGATTCTGACCTACCTGGTCAGGTTCCTAAGCCTTATTGTGGTCAAGTAAGACAAGTTGCAGTGAGCAATATCCATCTTGTTCACTCTTTGGTGATCAGTGTGGTAGCCAAAAGTCTCTCTTGCTTTGGTCCTCTAATTCCTTAGAAAATATGGTCCTCCAGAATGAGAGTATTAAATACACTTAAATAAGTAAATGCTATATCTGTCTGCTATAATTATATGATGAGTGTTGCTTTAAAGTTGTACAATCTGGAATGCACTTCTGTCCCTTCTTTCACTATTAGAGTGAGTTTTTTTGAGAGTAGAGTTTTAGTTAAAATTAACTAGTAGTTAATAACCCTGATTTGCCTTGTCTTACAATAATTGACTTGCAACTTTCTGTGTAAAGTGATTGTATCATTTAACAAGATGTCTGTCATTAACTGCCGTTCATTGGCCATTTCTATGAGGTGCTCACAGCTTTGTTTCTGCAGCCTTTCTATGTTCCTTCTGTCTGTTCTGATCCTCGTGCATAGACTCATTGCCATTCTTTTATTCTGATAGAGAAAAACTTGTATGATAAATAATGTCTTTGTCTTTTATTGTGTCATAGATATTACCATTGGCTCATTTTAGCAACAAGAAGGGGATCACACTAATTAGTCCTCAGGCAGTGAATCTTGATGCCTATAAAGAGAAGCTGGAAAAAGCAATTAAATCCTATGAAAGGCAAGTCAACTCATCAGAATTGTATCATATTTGCAGTCTAATTTCAGATTTTTCTTATGTAGTGGATACTTGCATAAATATTCTTTGGTTGATACTGGAAGTTCCATACATTGACAAATTTTAATCAACCGTTAACCAGATGTTTATTTTATTCACACAAAATGCATAATAATAATAATAGTAATAAAAAACAACAAACATAATAGACAAGGAGATAATAAATAACATGTTGTTCATATTTTATTTGGTCAATGACTTTTTTTTTTACTCTGGGGAGTAAACTTGAAAGCAATTTTTCCAGGTGAGGGAACACCTAAACATATAGCGGTGGCAAGACCTTAACCTACAATTAAGCTTCTAAATCCAGAGACTGGCATTTGAAGTAGTGGCCTTCCTTCTCCTGGCAGCTGCCTAGAACCTAACTGTGGTTGCAAGAGAGGCATGTATAAGATCATAGGATCATTAAATGATTTGGGTTGAAAGGCACCTTAAAGATCATCCTGTTGCAATCCCTTGCCATGGGCAGGGACACCTTCCCCAAGACAAGGTTGCTCAAAGCCCCATCCAACCTGGCCTTGAACACTTCCAGGGATGGGGCATCCACAGCTTCTCTGGGTAACCTCTTCCAGGGACTCACCATGCTTGTAGTAAATAATTTCTTTCTAATATTTAACTTGTTTTTACCCTCTTTTAAACTGTTCCCCCCTTGTCATAGCATCATAGAATGGCTTGGGTTGGAAAGGACCTCAAAGGTCATCTAGTTCCAACCACACTGCCTTAGGCAGGGATGCTACCCAACTGTCCTAACACTACACTCAGAGGCCCTCTCCTGCTTTCCTGTAGGCCCCATGAAAGTACTGAAAAGATGCTATAAGGTCTCCCTGGAACCTTCTCTTCTCCAAGCTGAAGAACCCCAACATTCTCAGCCTCTCTTTGTAGGAGAGATGCTCCAGCCTTCTGATCATATTCATGGCCCTCCTATGGACCCACTCCAACAAGTCCGTGTCTTTCTTATGGTTGGGGCCCCCAGAGCTGAATACAGTGCTCCAGGTGGGGTCTCACAAGAGCAGAGCAGAGGGAGAGATTCACCTCCCTGGACCTGCTGACCACGCTTCTTGTGATGCAGCATAGGATATGGTTGACTTTCTGGGCTGCAAGCACATATTGCCAGCTCATGTTGAGTTTTCATCCACCAGTACCCAAAGGTCCCTCTCAGGACTGCTTTCAATCCCTTCCTCCACCCAGCCTGTATTGGTGCTTGGGATTGCCCCAAACCAGGTGCAGGAACTTGCACTTGGCCTTGGTGAACCTCATGAGGTTTGCATGGGTTCACCTTTCAAGATACTGACCATTTAAATTTAATATTTTTGAGAAGGAGATATGTGTTGTACTTATTAATTAAATGTTGGTGAGAGCACATCAGAATTAAAAAGGGCAAGGACATCAGATCTCTGAGTTATATCTTAACCTTGATTTGACATTGCACAGTTTTTTTGATGTAATACAGTTATTTGACTACTGATATAATTTAGTAACTTTATAGGACCTTTGACTAGAATTGTTTTAATAAATGAGATGTTTTCTCATGCTGTATTTTAATAACATTTACAGATGTAATTATTTTACATGACAAAAAAAAAAGCACCTTGATGACAAGTGTTTAGTCTTTTTTTTTTTTTTTTTTTTTTGATGAAAGCCATTGAGATCCTTTACGTTTTTCTTTTCTCTGCAGCAATATGATAATGTCAGTTCTTTTTTAAACACGTAGTAGCTCTCTTTTTCATTCCCACTTCCTATTGCTAAATGTATATGTCTTTTGTGGTAAAAATCAATAATTATGATTTGAAAATGCTGTTTGCTATGTCTAATATCAGTGGAATTCAGTGAAGAAAAATCTGTTATTATTTTTTTATTGAGACAATGCTGTTATCATCAGGCTGATGAAGAACTTTGAGAAATCTGGATTTCACACTCATTTTGACAGGAAAATAGGCAACTGTTACATTTTTGACTCACTTCTGAAGAATTTTTGAGGTTTTCATTGCTGTGATATACTACTTAATATTTAATATTTATTGACTTCAGTTTTGAGGAAAAGAAAAGATGTTTTCAGGTTAAACTCCAATGATCTTTTCCTGAAGAGCATTTTCACAGCTCTGTCCCAAATCTCCTTAAAACTTTGGTGACTGATAATACAGTTAACTTATCTTTACCACCGTATTAATGGGTAATGAATCGAGTATATTTACAACAGAAGATCAGTAACAACATAAAAAGTACTTCTTATTGCTTGTACTCTACATGTGAAACAGCAAGCCAGTCAAATTTGTTTTGCTATAAATGCAACACTGCTTTTTTAGTAATTGATTTTGCAAAGGCTGCAATTCAGTTTTGTGAATAATGCCTAGTCAAAAATTTATTCTGACATCTGAGACAATATGTCAGAGCATTCAGTTTCGATAGTGGAAGTAGGCATGACAATATCTTCCCCATATAAAGACTGACCTTAGCATCAAATTAAGAGGTGAAAAAGTGGCGAGGGCAGAAATTTCATACTCTGACAAAGAGAATATTGAAGGCAACAGAGGCTGAGAGCTTCAAACTGTGTATGATCTTGTATAGCCAGAGGCATTTACGAATGAGTTGGTTATGAGTGTGCACACTGAGAAGCATGAAATACTCAGTGGAGCATGCTGAGACTGCAGATTGTGAATGAACTGTAATTTATATTCTAAAAGTGCTTGTTTTTTGTTTCTAGTAGATAAAATTAGTCAACAAGAAATTGATATTGAAAATCTGATGTTAATGGCCTTTTTTATACTCAACAGTAAAACTAGCATGGTTTTAAAAGTCTAATGGTTGCGATCTGAATTTTTGCTAACAATGAATCTGTTCTTGAATTTCCAAAGGGAGTGCATTTTTCTATAATTACAGCAATTAGGATCATTGGTAGAGGTTTATTTCTGTAGTGTGAAATGAAGTAATTGAGTGATGGCTTAATTGTTTTAGAAGCTAATAGAGAAGACTGTGAGCTAGATGACCTAATAAGAGTTTATGATTTATGTCTAAAAGCAAAAGCAGAAGGTTTAGTGGTGCTTTTAAAAGATTTCAGCTCTATATTGCTTTAGGCGTATCACTTCTGTTTTCCTGTCAGTAGTTTTTCTGTAACCAGAGTTTAACTAATCAGAAGTCATAATGTTACAATGGAGGAGTTATCTTAGCAGAAAAAAAATAATTATAATTTCTCTCTCCATGTGTCTTTAGGCTACAGTTTTCTGAAACTGTTTAATTGGAGGAACTTAACTGGCATTTAGTCACTTCTGTTATTTGATTTATCATGCTGGTGCTGAATAGAACCATCCATACAAAATCTTCTCAGGAAACAGCAGTGATTGCCACTAATCCTTCGATGACCCTGAAACAGTCATGTTGCTACTTGATGGAAGATGTTGTTTTCCCATCTTCTCTTGCAGTTGATAATTTCATAGCTGAATGATAAGTACACAGTTTAGCAATACAGTGCTCGTGGAATACAAATCAGTGCAGATATCTTAAGAAACTGTGTTTATTTGCTCTTTGGAGATCATCAGATACACAAGGAAGTCCATTCCCTCAAAACTGCTTTGCTTTCTTTAATAGGCGCCTAAATCTAGTTATCTGGAGAGCACTATCTCAAGAGGAAAGAGACAAGTAAGCTATCACCATCTGTTTTTCTAACTTACCTCTGAAAGGCTGCTCATAAATGTTTGACATCTCTTTTTATCACTATTTCTTTAAACAACTTGGTTTGTTTTCAGATATTTCATGCCTGTACCTTAGCTGCAAAAATGTGTGTGTGATATGTGCTGATAATAAATTCTGGACAACCTTCTTGCAGCGTTGATTATTTTTAAAGGGAAGGACTTGCATTCCATTTGAACAGCCAGCGGTAGTCTATTCTTGATCAGTGTTGAGTGACAGTGCCTTGGGAGGGCAGCATGTCATTGCCTTTGGCATCATGTTAGATCTTCTCACATCCAGTAAAGAGCACCTCAGTGGCTGGTTTTTAAATTATTATAAGCACCTTTACTGCTTGTGCTGTAACTATGTATCACGATGAAAATTCACACTACTTTAACTGGGTTGTCTCTGTATATTGATTTAGAAAACTAGAGACTAAATAAACAATACTGGCATCAGTGAAGTTAGCATCTGTTTACTTAAAAGAATACTGTGAAAATCAAATAATCAAAACTGAATGGGTGGGAAATACTCTAGGCAGAAAAATAGGAATGAAAATGAGAATGCTTCAGACTTCAGCTAATGAGCCAAATTACAGTGTTCTGTCATCAAAAAGGAGAACAGTTTTGGGCAAAAACCCATTCTGATGCAGAAAGGAAGTGAAGCCTATTAAACAAAAGAACAGCATATAATTAAAAAGAGGGAATAGATGTTTGCTAATTCAGACAGTGAGGTATAAAGTGTAGAAAGTTGACAAGGTGACGTGAAAATATTTTATTGTGGGTGAGGTATGGCCAATCATATATATAAAGAAAAAAAGAAATCTAGCAATTGTACAGTCTGTTGCTAGAGGGGCATAGTAAGATTGTTAATGTTGGTGCACAGAAGTTGAAATATTTGATCTGTTTCTTTTCTAAATCTGTAATTTGAATGATCATGTTCATGTATAACAAAAAGATGATGGCATACTCTAAAAGTCATTAGGAATCTGTAGGGAGAGGATAATAAAGTCTACTAACTTTGTCACAGGACCTCTTAAAGAAGTGGTTGAGAAGCTCTCTGATTCACTAGTGTTTACTAGAAGGTTATCTTAGATTACCAGGAAAATTCGTATTTACTGGAAAAGTAATAATATTATGATTGTGTTCAAAATAGTTGAGATATCCAGTTCAGGAGATAAGTTAGGTTAACATTGATTTTAGGTGAACAAAGGATTTGGTTAATAGGTAACAAAATCTAGGTAAGTAACTATACCAGACAGTATAATTTCATTACAAAACAGTTCCTAGAGGTGTAGAGAGATGAAGTGACAAAGAGTAGGGCAACGCAGTAGGCATCACCATGGTTGTATGTGTTGGTAAGACAGACGCTTAAATACTCTCTCCATGTCTAGGTTTCACATTTTTATATGTTGGCAAAGCTGTAGAGATGAGGCACAGGAATGACTTGAATACTGAAAAGAAGTACCTTACTTCCAATTAGAGATTTAAAGAATTCTACCTGTGCTGGGTTTTGGGGGTTTAGTTTGTTAGTTTATTATCAAAATGACTGTACGTTACTCAGCTTTCCATGTATAGGTACTTTCAGTATGCAGGTTCAACATGGCTCTTCAGTGTAGTGGACATCATCCAAATCCTGAGTAGAAGCAAACTCCTGATCATTGAGTGAAAACTGAACAGAGCAGGACTGAGAGGAATAAGCAGCAGCAGATTCTCTCTCTTTTGATGTAATCAGGACATCCACATGACATCCTGGTCTCCAAATTGGAGAAATATGGATTTGATGGGTGGACTATTCAGTGGATAAGGAATTAGCTTAAAGGTCACGCAGACAGTGGTGACTGTGCCCCTCTGCTCTGCCCTTGTGAAGCCCAACTTAGAGTACTGAGTCCAAGTGTGTGGTTCCCAGCACAACAAGGATGTGGGGCTGTTAGAGTGGGTCCAGAGGAGGGCCACAAAGATGATCGAGGGCCTGGAGCACCTCTCCTGTGAAGACAGGCTGCGGGAGCTGGGGATGTTCAGCCTACAGAAGAGAAGGCTCCAGGGTGACCTTATCGCAGCCTTTCAGTACTTAAAGGGGCCTTACAAAAGGGATGGAGAAGAACTCTTTACTTGAGTAGATAATGATAGGACAAGGGGGAATGGTTTTAAACTAAAAGAGGGGTGATTTAGATTACATGTTAGAAGGAAATTCTTCACTCAGAGAGTGGTGAGGCACTGGAACAGGTTGCCCAAAGAGGTTGTGGATGCCCCATCCTTGGAGGTGTTCAAGGCCAGGTTAGACAAGGCCCTGAGCAACCTGGTCTAGTGGGTAGTGTCCCTGCCCATGGCAGGGGGGTTGGAACTAGATGATCCTTGAGGTGCCTTCCAACCCAGGCCATTCTATGATTCTATGATTAATCAAGACTGATGCAGCAAGTCAGTACTTAGGCATTTGGTGCCATTTTAGATTGTCCAAATGGTTGCCACTTCACGCTAGCTGCTGCTCCAGAACGACCAGAGATTTCCATGATTTCTGGATCTTATCAGTAAATTCTTTATTGATGCCTTAGGTATTCTAGGACATCTAAAATGGCATCAAATGCCTATGCTCAGCCACTTAAATTGCTTTGTAGATGTCTTTTCTTGAGATGCAGTTTGGCCAGATGCAGTTGTTTGATTAAGCACAATGGTAGCTAGATGAAATGCAACAGCTTGTGTCACACAGAAGATAGATTGCATTTATTTGATGTTTTATTCTGCACTTAAAATTTGAATGTTGTGATTCTACTTGTAAAGTACTGTCAAAATTTCTCCTACATGTAATTACAAATCTATTTATTTATTTTTAAAGATTTGAAGAAGATGGCCCAGTTCAATACATGGAGCATAAGGAAGCTTTGTTGGAGGCTTTAGAGAATTTGGGATGGCCAATTTCCTATGAAGATGTAATATTGTTAGAAGATGAGATACTGGCAGCATTAACATATATTCAGCAGGCCTCTGATCTCCAGGAAGCTGTCAAAAAGGAAATTGAGAGGAACTCAGAATTACACTTCAGCAAAAATAAAAAGGTACAGATCGGAAGGGCTTTTTTTTTTTTTTTTTTTTTTTTTTTTTTTTTTTTTTTTCTCCAGATATTCATCTTCAGTATGTGCTTATGCAGTAATTTTGTTCTGTGGAAATAACTTACAAACTAGGCATTTAATGTGATGCTATACAAATAGGGAGAGGAAAACAGCTAGTTAAAAAGAGAGCAAGGCTTCATGACTCTTTGGAAGTACTGGTAAAGCAGAACTTCTGCAGCTGAGAGCACAGCAGAAATCAAGCCTCTTTGAAACAAATCTGAGCAAAATATCATTATCTCCTCTGCAAGCACAAGAGAGACATATTAAAGGAGAGATTGAAGAGATATATGAAAGACAATTATGATATAAGACTTGTGTTTTGGTTAATATCAGATAAACAGGGATAAAAGATCTTGTAATGTCAGAGTGGTTTGTTCTGTGGCTACCTGTCTTCTAGAAGATGGGGACAGGGGGTGAGATTCATCTCCGTACTTAGACACTGAAATTTAGCTGTCTGTAAAATATAGGCATCAATTATGAACAGGTAGCTAATAAATTATGCCAAGTATCAGTATACACTACCTAGCAGGTCATGTGTTGAAATGTAGTGCCAGTATTTAAAAAGGCTATCTTTTCTTTTATCTGACATTGCTTGAGATATACCCTTCTTTTCATTGATACCAATAGTTTTTGTTAAAAGCTCTGGCCTTTTACATATGCTGATGTAAGTTATAAAAATGTTTGTATTAAATTGACAATAATATGTTATAACACAGTCCATGTATGAAAATAAATGATTGTGGGAAGGAACACATTCAGTTTTCTGTCATTTTGGAGAATTTATTCCGCTAAGAATGTGCATCTGAAAACATTTTAATATCTTCAAAAAACATAAGATGATCTTAATTTGTTTTACATTAGTCTGAAAATATTACATCACCAATAAAGTTATTTTGATTATTGATTTACATCTGCCAGATAATATCCCAGTATAAGAATAGCAGAAACCTGTTCATGTTTCATTTGTTCACTCTGTAATTTTGCTGTTGCCTTGAAACACCAATGTGTACTTTCAGACATGATGTGATTAACATTGTGCAATCACTTATCCTGAGTCAACCTGCTTTAGGAGCCTAATCAGAGCACCATCTTCAGTAACTGCTAATCTGCAACTGAAAAGCTTTAAGAGTGAGAGGCAGAAATGCAGATGTAGTTAGAATTCTGTTTATGCAGTGGAAAAAAAAAAAAAGAATATAAATAAGCAAAAAACTCTGGAGCTTTTTTAAAATGCTGCCGGAGGCTTTTCCAAGTGTGATTTCTATCTACAAAATGTGTATAAAAAAGTAAAGTGCCAGCTGAAATACATTACATTACTGTGAGGAAATAGCAGATATGACACTGAATGAAAATTACCATTGTAAGATAATAGAAAAATCCCAATTATCCTGGAACTCTACTTGACAAAGCAGACTTCTAAATTGCCTGTCATTTTTTTTTTTTTTTTTTTAACTAAACTCAACCCCTTTATTTTTTAGCTTTTAAGGGTTCTTAATTACCTTCACAACTTCTTAAAATAATTAGTAATCCTTTTTGGATGTCCTTGCTATGTGAGCTTTCTGTTTAAGCCTACAACTGAATTAATGGTCTGGTTATCCTCCCTCTGTGCTCTGACCTTCTCTGGGAGTTGTGGTCAGGCTGCTGTGTTTGCTTATGTCTGAGAAATGTAGGCTATGTCAGTGCCTTATTGAAAGAGGGTGAAGTAGACATCTGTCTGCACAGGGCCATGAGATGACAGAAGACCTCTAGTGATGCAAGAAGTAAATGCTTTGGGAAATGAATAAACACAATTATTATCAAGCAAAATATAAAACAGTGAAGATTAAAGATTACCTAATTGGAAGGCTAATTGTAGACCGTATCTTATTTTACTCAGTTCTTTTTGCTGTACAGATTAAAGCATGTGTTGACAAAAATCTCCCTACTCAAGATGGCACTGGGTTTTCATTTACAGATGTTAGCAATGAGGAATGTACCATCTTATTTGTTCTAAATATTTGACTTAAAATATTTGTATTTTGAACTTGCCAGGCATAACAACCAGCCGTCATTTTTTATGATTTTTCTCACTGAATTATAAAGTTTACAATGTTATTTTCACCTAGGAAAAGGACGTGTTCAGGGTCCTCTGTGCACTTCTCATTAGACCACTTCAGGTCTACTGGGGTCCTGGCATTACTATTCTTCAGACACAACAGCTTCCAGGACAGTTTTTTGCATCCTGTTAATGGCCATCACTTTTTCATGTAAAATACTTCTTTCCCTAAGTGTCATAATCTTGCCTTTGGGCGTGATGAGGAACGTTTCTCCTCATACTAAATATTTCTGTTTCTACACATCAATGGCCATCCAATTCTGCAGACAAAGAAAGCTGCATTCATTACTAAGGATCCACTCTAGTTAAAGAATATGCTTTTAAAAGTACTGTGCTTCCCTTAGGATAAGCTGAAATGTGTAAGACTTATGCTTGTTTGTGGCCCTGTTGAATGGTCACCATGTAATAAAAATAATTTGAAGTGGCTAATAAGCATAATGTGTTCTGTGAAGCTTGTTTATTTGGGTGGAAAGGGACCTCTAGTGGTTCACTCAATCCATTCTTTCTGAAAAAAATATTTCATATCTGATTGATTTAATTATTCCTAATGAAATATTTATAGCTGAGAAATGATTCTTTACAAGAATGGAAATTCTGTATCTCCCTTGGCAGTTTCTTCTATTTCCTGGTGTCCTAATTCTTATACTCCTCATTCTTCCACACCATTTAAGGATCACTAATCACTGTCTGTTGATACCTCTTTTATTTTTCATGTGCTTCCTAAGCAGCTTGGCATTTCCTGCCTTTGTTCTTGTGCCTCTTTGGGGAGACAAAGCAAAACAAGCAACCCCAAAAAAGCATAATTACAAGAAAGTTGTAAGTAATTTTAATAACTACCTAGAAACGTTTGGTCAAATTTTCCATTGTCATCAATAGAGTAGTATGTTGGACAAAGTGTAAACTAAAAAAAGATTAGGATCTTTGACAAAAATGGATTGTAGTCTATACAGAATGGGCTTGTTGCTACCAGCAGCATGGGAAGAGCAGAGGTTGTTTGGCTCTGAAGTATCAGGTTTGTGTAATGCCAAAGTTAGAGCCAAAGTTTGCTGATAGTCAGTCTTCCTATCCATTCTTAAGCACAGTAGGAAGGTGCAAAAACTAATGTATTTGAAAGAGAAATTTAAAATACAGCAGATATCGGCTGTGGGAAACAAAGTTACCTTCACTTCATGTGATCTGATGTATTGCCTTCAGCATAAGCAGAGCTAAACAGGGTGGGATCCTTGTGATTTGGATGGGGCTCTTTGGTAACTAAAATACTGGACAATGTTATTCCAGAAATGGGCACTCTGAGAATGCCTGGATCAATCGCACCCACTAGCTATAGTCTGTGTGGTTAGGAGAGATGGATTTCACTTCACAAGGTCTTTCTGAGACACCTGAATTTTGCACTGCTCGGAGCCCTCCCTGGGGGTGCTCGCACAGCCTTTAGTAATTGGGTTAATGCGGACTGCTGGAAGTTGCCCAAGTTATTAGTCAAGCATTGCAAATCAGTTTAAAATAAATATTAGCACCAGCTGTCCCTCTGGAGCCTGAGGAATTAAGTAAATGGTTTACCCAAATACCTTTTTGTGGCTCTGGAGTTGGAAGTCTTTGCACTCAAGCCAGACTATGTTAGGTTTTACTTTAAGCAGGCGGCTAAGAGCTGTGAAGGGCCTTTGTTTTAGACTCAGTATGAAAAACAGAGGTATTGATATAGGTTATATTCTATAGGGGTAAAGAGTAAACCAGAAACAAACAAACAAAACCAAACCAAAACAAACAAACAAAACAACAACAACAACAAAACAGGTATCTCCCATTTAAAATATCTCCTTGCCTTTTTGTTGTGCTTTGCTTTGCTTATTTTGGGGCCTTATTTATTTATTTATTAGGATCCTGTATGATTTTTATGTGGGAGATTGGGAAAGAGTTTGTAATAGTTACAGTGAAGCTGAGAGCAAACTATTTAGTAAAGGTTATTCCTATCTTTTGCACCATAATTGCTTGTTAGGGCAAACCAAGTATGAAAACCAAATATACCTTTTTTAGGAAGAAAATCTCATCAGACAAGGAAGCAGATCATACTCATCTAGTATGCAGGGTTTTTTAGGACCATAAGGACTATGGTTGTTTTTCAGAAATACAGCTTATAAATGATGCACAGATATGTAGAAAAATCTGAGATTTCAAACTGCATGTTTCATGTTACTCAGTAGAATGGATGGATGCCTGCAAATTGTTTAAGAGGTGAGCTAATAAGTAAGTGCTTTAGAAAGGAACAGGCAAAAAGTGATTTACTTCATGTTACACTTGCTCATAATTTATATTTAGAAGCATTATCATAAGCAGTAAGGAAAAAATAATATACATTCAAGAATTAATGTGCTATTGTAGCAAATACAAATGACATTGTTATTCCAGAGGATTGTTTGTATAAAATATACTTTCAAAATACTGGGATTACAGACTTGTAAATGTCAGAAAGAAAAGGATTTTATATAGTCATTTCTCTCAGGTTTTTGAGGAAACCAAAATGTAAAGTATTCTTTCACATTCTGACATATACACACATTGCCTTGATCCTCTTAAAACTTGCAGTGAGAGGTGCCCTGAATGGGAAGAATTTTTTTCTTCTAGAAAAAAAAGGAAAATGATTCAGGAGTATGACTTATTTTAAAGGCACGTAACAGTAAGACCCTGTGAAATGTGAATGTGAGCTATAAAAGGCTTTAGGGTAAAATAACTTAATTGTAAAGTACTCAAAAGCTGGGAAAGCTGAACAGTATATTTCTATGTAAAGCCACTTATGATTTGTGGTAGTCTGGCTATTTTTCATATCCTTTGATTTCCACAATGCCATACCTCAGTAACTTCATGAGATCCATTGTGCTTTTTGCATTCTTTATTCAGTTACTGCTAATTGCAGTCACTGCCTTCAACTAGGATTTAAACTGGTGCACATACAGCCACCCCTTGGTATTTCTATCCTCACCATCCAGTGCATGGTCCCCCAGACTTCATTTAGGAGCAATTTAACAGTATGATTTGGTCTTCTGTAATCTAGGGGGTTGCTCTCCAGAGAGAAGAACACAAACTAAAAGGATAGAATGATGGACAGTGGCAGCTCCAGAAAATGTGATTTAATATTTTGCTAAGGTGAAACATTTTAAGATTTTTGAAAAATTTAGTTTTGAATTTATAGCTTGCAAATAAACATTTTCCAGACACTTCTTTTTTCATTATTATTTTTTTTAATTTAAATTTTTGATTCTGTATTTGATATTTTTAATTGGTCATTCCATACAGTGCTAACCTTTATGAAAATAAGGTAGCTGTGAAGACCCACCTATCTGGACAAAATGGATGTATGAAATGTTCACTTGTTCTGCCAAATCAGTCGATTTTTCTTTAGCTCATTCTTGAATATGAATTGTTCAACTTTGTAAATTATTTCCCAGGAAAACAGCAGCCAGAGCCATAATTCATCAAGGTAAATTTCTGCCTGAATATTTAAAAGTCCAGGTATCATTATGACCATATTAAACAGGATTAATAGTGAAAACTCTTAGGTAGACTTATCCGTGAGAGCTTCCTGTAATTAATTTGTTCTGTTTACAACTATTCTGAATATTTAAAATAATCCAATTTACTGTGAATCATCAACAGATTTTGTTATATTAAATTGCCTAAATTGTAGTCAGTTCCAATGGATAGGTTCAGGCTGACCAGTTGGTTGTTGTGAAAAAAATATATATATAATTGTGTCAAATTACAGAGACTTGAAGAAGAAACAGTGAAGACAAAGTCTAAAAAAACACAAAAAGACAAAGTATTTATGACTCTCAAAAGCCAAAAGGTGATTGCAAGATCAGACGTCACCGGATTTTATTATCCAGGTATGTATTTTTGTCCACATTTCAAATATTTTTTTAGAGTTTCCTAGTACTGATAAAACATTATTTTAGGTTGTGCTTGGCTACTTCTGTTGTAGTCATGTTTAATATTGGTTATATTACATGTGCATATTCATGAAAAATGAATATACATCTTGTGTGCAGTATATACATTTATAGAAAGCCATACTTTTTGTATGATTAGAAAACAATGTTTCATTTCCACAGTTTTATTTCTGTTCTTCAAACAGTTTCATTTCTGTAAGAAGAGTGTGGAAGAAAATAATTTTAAGTAACAGTAGCAGAGAGTATTATAGAATCACAGATTGGTTTGGTTTGGAAGGGACTTTAAAGACCATCCAGTTCCAACCCTCCCCTATGGGCAGGGACACCTCCCACTAGACCAGGTTGAAGGTATCAGCCTATTCCTCTTTCCTCTTTAATGCCTGCCTCAATTGTTTCTGTTGAGCATATGTCAAAGGTTGAGATTTTGGGTGCGTTCAAAGAATTCACTAAATGCTTTTGCCTTTCTGTTGAACTTTAAGCCAGAATGGTTATTAGGTAAAAATGTGTTCTGTTTTTTCTTAATGAATAAGTCATACTTATAAGCAGACTTTGCTATGGGAAAAAGGAAGTACCTTGGCCAATTTTTCTCTTTTCATGTTCTTTTTTATCTTGGATAGCCATATTTTCGAGCTTGCTCTGTTCTCTTCATTTAGAAGGAGGGGTCTGAGGCAGAGCAACTGCATATGGATGGGGTGTGTGCACGTGTAGTCAGGAAGTTCATTATTTTTGTTACCTTCACCTGTGTTTTTATTTTAAATTTATATATTTTATCTGGGATAATAGATTTATTGTGAACAATCAGCCACCTGATAGTCTTGCAAATGTCATGCCTATACTAGAAAATTATTCTTTGTTTTAGTTTTATGGTGTTATTTAGAATGATTAGTAAGACTGCTTTTTTCAGGTACAAATTTCTCTTCTGTCCTGGCACAATTTATCCTGGCTAAATGAAAATGAGGAATGTATAGTACAGAATGTTTATCCTCAGTGTTGTGTGGCAGTCTACATATTTTTTTATTATTTTTTTTATTTTTTTTACAAGAGGTAAGAGAAAAATCATGTTAACATTTTATTATGTTGTTCTTTTAGGAACTGTGACAAAGAATATCAGTTCTACCTGCACACTTGTTGACTTAAGTCATGGGGAGACCTGGACCGTACCTCTGAAGTTCGTTATACCTGTGGGAGGTGCTATGCCATGCTCATATCTGCAGGTGAAAAATTGTATTTTTTTCAGATAGCAAATATGCATTTTGAATTTTGTCCCTTTGGTTACATACAGAATAAATTATATATATATATAAATATATATTTTAAGTGAATTACTTCTTTCAAATAAGAGTCTATAGTGAGAGTAATATCTCCGTTTCCATGCTATTTTCAACATACTATTTTTTATTTGTTTGGAGTGATATTGAAAATTACAGTCATATTGATTGTAATTTTATTCCTTTGTTTATGAGAAGTCTGTATTATTTTCTTAATAGAACATGAATATTTGGCCATCTGAAGAAGAAAGGTAAGATATTTACAAGCAAAATATACTGTTCCCTCGTTCACAGATTAAAAACTGGGGAAAGCCCTTTATACACAATGCAAAGTATAGCAGGTTCTAACCACATAATTTGATTTAAGGAAAATTGCAACTTCCACATTCATATTAAAAATTATTTTGTATAAATCAGTTACATATACAATCCTCTAAAATTCCTGAGGTTAATTTAAAAGTTTACTAAAAAAGTGTAAATTTGAGCAGAGCTAAAGGGGATGAAGAACTGGAAGAGTTTTCTCATTCTATTCAAATTGCTAGTTGAGCCCTGGTGGGCTCAACTACTGGGCCCTACTAGGGCTTTGTCCTTTATTTTTGCTTTGCTTTGCTTTGTCCACTGATTCAGTCGAAATTATGAGTACATGCAAGGACCAAATTCCTCTCCTTTCCTTTTAAAGACCCATATTAAACCATGGGAACGTATTAGAATGATGATTCATGTATAAATATCTTAGTACTTGCCTTTTAGGTCTTGTAAAACTCACAAGCTACGTGTTTATTGTTAACCAAAGCTTTCCTGGTGTGCAGGTCGGAGACTATGTATTTGCCAGAACTGGGACACAGACAGGAAACTATTATTATGTGCCTGCCATTGTCATAGCAACACCAAAGAGTGTGAATGTGGGTGCTAAACTCTACACAGTTCTGATGTTTGACAACAGGAAAGTAAGTTTACAAGAGGAAACCAATTTGGCAATGGTATTACCAGCATTCTGTTTTTTATGAGGCAGGTACAATTTTCCAGGCTAATGAGCCCACTGTACCATTCCCTATCTACAGCTAACCAAAGTAAATGAGATTTCAGGGCTTAATGAAGAGCCCATGCAATAAACATTAAAAGTGAAATTCTGTAGGATAACTTATTCTTAAACCAAGTACCGTTCTTTCCTCTATAATCCACTTGGTGGCTTTCACAAGCTCCATGCTGCTAAAATGAGAAATACAGAGGTTTTTAATCACAGTCAGTACAATCTTCAGTTCATTTCATTAGGTTTGTTTGTTTGTAAGCCATTATGATAATTGCACTATTTTTCATAGTGCAACATTAAGAAAATGTATTTTGTACTTAAATTTTTCATTTTTAGAGGCTGATTACAGTTGCATTAAAACAGTTTGTGTTTTATACATATATTTCTTCATTGTTTCTGAGCTTTAGATGTAAATTAGATGAATGTTGATGGTATTATTGCAGGAACACTGTGTAAGAAGTGGGCTTATTAAAATCAGCCAAACGAAGTATGCCTTTTCCTGTCAGTACATAAGAATGGTGCAGAAGGTGGATTATACAATGTGAGTATGCTTGAACCTAAAAATAAAATTATTTTACATGAATCTTAAATGTTGCACTTTTGGTTCAACTATGTTATCAGGTTTCCATATATAATACTCAAATTACTGTTGTAACGAACTGGTTTGCTCTAAACATGTAGCCAAGTGATTTGACCCACATGCGTGTTCAGGAGAAGAGCATTAACTATCTGTTCCACCATTTTATTATCTGGCAATTTGTTGTCCTGTTTTCACTTTGGAAACAATGAGGGTGTGTGATGGCTTGGAGTTTAGCAATAGGAATTTGTTAGAGAGTTGCTGAAAGGTGAGATGAAGTTTTGATTTGTCAAAGACTGAGTCTTTCTTTTAATATATTTATTATGATGTAAAGCTATTCGTGAAATCACGAGTTGTCTCTAAGATATTGAATTTTCTACTGGGCTTAAATCTGAGGAAAGATGGGAAGAGAGTGCATAGGATGAATATGAGCCCCTACTTAAGTTCTGCAGAATTTATGTACAGCAGGGATAATATTTTTCTGGTGTGGAGTGTGGTGAATGTGCAGTGGTTCCAAGTGATTATGGATTATTCTTTCATCTTTTATAAAGTTATATGCATTTGAAATAGCATGGGATTGTGATAAACTTCACAGCATCAACAGTATGACAGATAGCAACAACAGATCTCACGAAGTAGTATAAGGTCAGAAGAATCATCTGTGGATATTTCCCCAGAATATAATTCCAGCCTCCTGAAATTCGTAATTTAAAGATTTTTCTGAAGCAGAATTGGAGTCTCTGGATTAAACAGACCTTGATGGATTTTTCTTCCATGAATTTGTTCAAGAGTTAGAGTTTATGTGAGGAAAACATAGGCTTTTGTTTTGAATCTTCCATCAGCCTTGATATCCCATAGGAGCTCCAGGCTGAGTCCATGTATATCAGCTCATCATTGGCACTGCTAGCAAGGAACATCATCAACGGAGATTTCTTCTGTAGAGTTTACAGGAACAGGACAAATCCCACCTTTAAAGACAATTTTAAAAGTTCTTAATCTTTACTAAAATGTTCTCATATGAAGGGAATGTTAAATATATACATAAATATAAACATATATAAATGGTGAGTGGCCAAGTGCAAGGTCCTGCACCTGGGCAGGGGCAATACCAAACACCAGTACAGGCTGGGTGGAGAATGGTTTGAGAGCAGCTCTGAGGAGAAGGACCTGGGAGTACTGGTGGATGAAAACTCAACATGAGCCAGCAACGTGTGTTTGTAGCCCAGATAGCCAACCATATCTTGGTCTGCATCAAAAGAAGTGTGGCCAGCAGGTCCAGGGAGGTGATTGTCTCTTTCTTACTTCACTCTCATGATACCCCACCTGGAGTATTGCATTCAGCTCTGGCACTCCAGCATAAGAAGGACATGGAAGTATTAGAATGAGTCCAGAGGAGGGCCATGAGGATGAACAGAGGGCTGAAGTACCTCTCCTACGAAGAGAGGCTGAGGGAGTTGGGGTTGTTCAGCCTGGAGATGAGAAGGCTCCAGGGAGACCTTTTAGCACCCAACAGTACCTAAAGGGGGCCTACAGGAAAGCTGGCGAAGGATTCTTTGTCAGGGCGTGTAGCGATAGGACAAGGCATAATGGCTTTAAACTAGAAGAGGGTAAGTTTAGAGCAGTTATTTGGAATAAATTCTTCACTCAGAACATGGTGAGGCACTCAAACGTTATTCAGAGAAGCTGTGGATACCCCATCCCTGGAGGTGTTCAAGGCCAGGTTGGATGAGGCTTTGAGCAACCTGGTCTGGTGGGAGGTGTCCCTGCCCATGGTAGAGGGGTTGAAATCAGATGATCTTTAAGGCCCTTTCCAGTCCAAACCATTCTGTGATTCTATGAGTGTACCAGCAGTGGGCTGATCTGTGGATTCCATGAATGACAAGGAAAAAACCACAACACTAATTCAAGCCTTAATTCAGTGGTTCTCACACAACTTCTAGTAATGATTCCACTGCTGTTTGAAAATCCCTCACTACATCTAGGTTTACTTTTGAGTGAAAAGAGGCTTGGCTACCATCATGTAAACCTAAATGTAATGATTTCCTATGTAATACATACAAGCAGTTGAAAAGAGGCAGAAATATAACTGAGCAGAGAAATATAATTGTCTTACCCTTCCATTGAGATTATATTCTAAATGAGATACTGTATCTGAATAAAGTAAAATATTATTAAATGCAGCAATAAGAATGGCTTCTATTCTATACTGTTTTGGTTTGGTTTGTTTTTTTCACAATTACTTTGTTTAACATAAAATGTAATATTAATTCTCCAAACAGACCTTATTGGCAAGCTGAGTTGCTATTGTTAAGTAAAATTGATAAAAAATTGAGTTATTCACTGGTAAACAGAAGGATTCAGGAAAAATGACTGAACCGTATGCACTACATTTTTTGCAAATTAGAAATCAATGTATTCATTAAACCTAAATTTCAGATGAAGTGATATCAAACCTGGCATATGTCTCAGTAAAATAATATGTAAAGCTGTATATTCAATTCATATTAGTTGTGAATTTATATATAGTGTTTTGAGCTTGTAAACACTAGTTTGGTTGTATAAACACCAAGTGTATTTATGACATGAGGTTGAGTGGGAGTGTTGATCTGCTCAAGGGTAGGAGGGCTCTGCAGATGGCTCTGGTATAGGCTGGACTGATGGGGCCAGGTCCTGCACTTGAGGCACATCAACCCCATGCAGCACTACAGGCTGGGGGAAGAGTGTGGGGAAGAACTGTGTTCACCGGGCCTCATCCCCTGGTTGCCTTGCATGTGCTGTGAATATATTTCTCTCATTTTTTTTCCCCATTATATATAATTTCTGTTTCTGCTGAATTTTTAGTTTCAAGAATTAACAATGGAAGCCTAGTACTCTAGAAGTTTTATAGGTAAGAGCCTTTTAAATTTCCCATGAAGAATTGTAAATTTCCCAGCTTGGAGCTGTAACGCTCTACTGTAAATTGCTTTGTGAGCTATGGACAGACAGTTGCTGACAATGCACTCACTAATTCAGAATATTCTCCTTCTGAAGGAGAATAATATTTTCAGCTAGGTTTTGAGTTCTCTGTAGAGCCACTTATTTGTGAAGTGAAATCCCATTCTTCTTTTGCTTAATATGTTACTGTAGTATCATGTAGACATACATAATGTTCTCTTCTGGGCATTGACTGCATTAACTCAGTGGCTGCATGATAAAAAGCCAGCACTGGCTATGATTTTACTTTGTATTTGTTTTGTTCTGTAACCAGCATGCTGTGCTGAATGATTATTTTCCTTTTATGAGGAGATTTGCCTTCAAAGCCATTAGAAAACCGTTTCATTAGTTGCACATTAGTAACTAATGTTAGCAATGCTACGGGAGTGATCCAGCCCAGACTGAGTTGGCATTTCCATTAGAGCCCCCACTTTTCAGGGAGCACGGAGATGCACTTCCAGCTGAAATGTACTATTTATTATTTCTATTATTTCAGGCAGTGCTGATATTAGAAGCTAAAAGCAAGATGATTCTTTTTTGCTAAGTCATGCCTGTAGAAGTAAGGAACCCAAAAGTAAAATGGATAGCCCAGGCTACTCTGTTGACAGGGAGTGCACATGGGAATTGTATGCCAATAGCTGGTCTAAATCTTCAGCTCTGGGTTTTTTGGGGGGATTATCTTTTTGATGGTTGTTTATGTGCTGTGTATTTGGGGTCATGTTTTATTTGTTAATCTTTACAGGTACTAATATAGATCTCAGTGAGATGCTAGCATCAGCTTGGGGTGTTTTCCTGTTGTCACAGTAGAAAAAAATAATTACGGCAGAAGGACTCTGCAAATATAACTGTCGAATTCCATACACAGAATAAAATACTTTGTGCTCTGGGCCCTCACCATAAAAGACAGTTATTACCTAAATACTGTGTAGAGTCACAAGGTAGACAGAACTAGGGACCAGACAGAAAGGTATTTAGGACCCTTTCTCGTATGATGTCAGTAAAGCTGGGTGCCTAAGTACTTGTTTCAATTTTACTTAATTTCTGATAATCTGGGGTTCAGTGCAGTCAAGAAGACATCTGTTACTGTATTTTGCATTATAACGATTCTGGAAACTTTAGAAAGCTCAAGAGTGGGGTAGGAATGGACTCTCTGAAGGATATGAAGGGTATCAGTTCTTGCTGTACTGTATTAGAATTGAGGTTA
Organism: Nettapus auritus; assembly: GCA_011076525.1. Lineage (NCBI taxonomy): Eukaryota > Metazoa > Chordata > Aves > Anseriformes > Anatidae > Nettapus > Nettapus auritus. The sequence continues at coordinate 141,634,179 of CM021765.1, forward strand.
ACAGGAACACTGTACAGAATTTTTAAAGGTAAATAATTGTATGCAATAGGTTAACAAGGTATATAGTATCCTCAGAAATAAAACACAAACTGTGCATGCTATGTTTTAGGTTATTCTTTCCTTATTTTATAGCTAAAAGGGAAATGGAATTTTAAGATGCTTGAGCCCTGTCAAGTGCTCAAGCATATAAGTCCTTCTCTTCTCAGCACTGTGAAATGTGGGAGAGGGCAAAATCTATACCATGTTAAAAAGGATTTGAAATAGGATATGATAAGTGAGCTTAGTGTGTTTCCTTCTTTAACTTTCTAGCCCAGATAAAGAGACCCCAAAGCCATATCCACACTCATCTTTGGAAGATGAACGAGGAGATGAAGCAAGCAGAAGTGTTGTGAAAGAAGATAGAGGAAAACGGAAAAAGAAGAGGAGAGCAGAGGACAAAAGACATGTGAGGGGGAGGATGCTGGACTCAGATGATCTTTTGATTGTCTCCAGGAGGAAAGTAAAACAAAGAGAAAGAAATTCACTGCCTAGCAATGAAGAAGAATTTAAAGGTAATTTATCGGACTGTGGAAAATCATGAATATTGGGGACTAAACAGATCTTGTAGGCCTTTAGTTTATCCCCACAAAAGGAACAAGGGTTATGCATTATCTTTCCCAGGTGTTGGACCAGCCTGCTTTCCCGTGTCCTATACGATGTGGTTCTTCTACCTCCTTTGGAGACCCTTCTTAATGCTGATCATTCTCTGCATATTTCCACAGCAAAGGGAAGAACTGAATAAAGCATGTTCTGGCATATGCTGCCTTAATTTCCATAACATTTGTAGGATCAGTGAAGATGCAGTAATATCAACCTTAGTACCTCCTAGCAAGCAGAGTATAAATTGAGATCCTTTTGTTACTTGTTAGATTAAAGGTACATCTGTACTGCTGACATTAAATTAACACATAGTTTAGAGATTAAATTGCTTTTAGTGTCTGAGCTCATTAATTAATCCCCATTAATTATTTACTCACAGAAGTTGTGGATTATACAGTCACTCAATTACCATGTTGTCAACGTACTTGATTTAGGTCTTCTGGACTTTTCTTCTATGTTCACAGTCGTCTTTTAGTAATTGTCTTCAAATTGCATATATTGAGCATTATGGTGCCACTGCATTTTAGGAGTTATATGAGATTAGAGGCTTATGAGTTATATGAGAGTAGAGGCTTGTCCTGCAGCTGTGTTAGAGCCCACAGCTTCCACAGATAGGTCTACTTTACCAGAAATGCTCAGTTATCACAGACTCTTCCCTCTTGGACATCTTGAAATGCAGATGTTGAGTAAATGTGAAATAATGCTGATGTGATCAGCAAAATGCTGTTATTGATTCCATGCAGGTTGAAGGAAAGATGAAACAAAAACAGTGTCTATCTATCACTTTAATCCTTCCCAGCCTTAACGAGTAGTCTCATGGTGTTCTGTCAAGACTCTGTCAAGACTTCAAGGTGGTATGCAGATTGAACATGCTGAAGAGGGTTCCCTGTCCTCTTCTGATGGCACCAAGGACATGTTGGCTTTCTTTGCTTGAATTTATTTCTATTTGCTTATCCTTCTGTGTCAAATTAGAAAGAGGAAAGTCAAAGAGCTGGTAAAGATATTAAGTAAGACTATATGGTCATTATCACAGGGTTTTATCAGGTACCTCCTTATATAATCTCCATATGTGATTGTGTATTTATCCTCTTTGGGTATAGATATTTGTTCCATTTTCAAACCATGCTAATGATTTCAAAGCATTTTGTATATATAACTGTGTAAACTATACCAAATGTGCAATTGAATCCCTGATAACACACATTTATTTTAACTATGTGTGTGTTTTAATTATCTTTGGATTGCGTTTTGTAACTCCTCCATGAGTTAATCAGCATGTCTTCCTACTTTCTACGAATGGTTCTGCTGACTGTATGTGTACATTTCTTTACTGTTCCATGAGGAATTAAGTTCTCCTGAATTTTAATGAGTATTGCACAATATAGAGATGGATTTTTCTGCTCACCAAGATAATGTGAATTCAGCAACACTGTTCTCGTATAGGTGGTTGATTAAGACTTTTATTTCCAGGAAGCCTTGTATTTCCACGGGAATGTGGGTACTGAGTGATTAATGGAGTATTTTGGAGTGTTTGTGATTTGGTTTGTGCTGTGCTAAAATATTTCTCATTGTTAGGAGGAATCAACAACCCTATCCTATTGTTTCCACTCAGGGAAACAACATTAACAGAAATGAATAATGTTTAAGTAGTTGTATTAGTTATTTAGTGTATATTGGCTTCATTATTGTGTGGATGTGTATTTTTGTCTTATTTATTCCAGAACTGTTATATTTAACACATTATCATTTTTATATGCATTCCTGCTGCTCCTATTGTGTTAGCTACTTCTGCAAGTTTCTAAGAGAGTGAATCAAGTCCTGGCAAATTCCTGCTAATTTTTAGTGAGCCAAGGAATCTTTGTCTTGGTAGATCTAATAAAACTCTCTGATTGAACAAGATCACAAATCTTTATTTTCTTATTGGTTATTGTAAAGATTGTTTTTATAGACACTTAAAAAACATGCTTTTTTTTCCACTGAAAAATTATTTTCTTTGCCTTTTAGTCTTCTCTCTGTTCTATAATGCCTACAATAAATGTTATTTTCATATGTTTCTGGGTTGGTTTTTCCAAAGTGATTATGAAGTAAAAAAATAAAAAAATATGATCAGAAAACAGTTCTGAGAGAAATACAGGTGGGATACACAGTAGCAGACTGCAGTGCCTGATGTTGTAGCAAATCATAGCTAACAGAGCCCAAACTTCCTCTTTAATTTATAATGAGGTGTGACTTGAAGCAGTTATACTGATGATTATGATAACTGCCAATATGGGGTAGGTGGGAGACCTTTGAAAATGATAATTTTCTATCATTTTCTGCAGCAAATCATAGTTCTGTTGAATTGGGTTCAAGTGTGCAACAGCTGTGGCACCTGGCAGTCTAGGGGGTTGGCTGGATTTCCCACAGCAGGATTTCACATTTTTAGCACCCACTTGTTTCCCAGTCTCATTTTCCAGATCGTGCATTCAACATTTGGGGAAGGCTGTCATTATAAGGCACTGTTCCCATCTGTTGGTCATGGCTTGTTTAATAAGCAGTTGATGTCAATTCAACTATGCTTGCATCTGTTACTTAGAGCAGCTGTGTGTTGTCGAGGGCTCCCCAACAGCCTCCAGATTTAGCTCTTGCTTTTCTATTGATAGCACGTTACAGCTTGTCCCAAGTGACTTTCTCTTTGTCAGGGTTGTCCGTTCATCTAAAGAGGAAAGTGCGTTGAAGTGGGAGTCATCTGTGCTGCCCTAAAGAATGAAATGTAATGAAAACAGATGTGCACGGGAAGAAGGTGTAGTCCCACTGGCATGTGTTAGGGTAGTAGAGGGGGAAGAGAAAAAACAATTTTTTCCAGATTCTGGTAGAAAGACCAGAAAGGCTTGCTTTAACATCCTTACAAGGTACTTAGGGAGAATGTGCATTGGGTAAGGAAAATAAATGGTTTGTGAATTATATGTGATGGAGAACACACATTTAACAGCACATATTTTGTTTTATTCAAGGTAGCAGTATGGCTGCAGTAGCTTTCAGTATTTTAGTCCAACAATGTTTTTCTACTGCAGCGTACAGACAGACACCTTCAGCTTTTAGGATACAGTCCAGAAATTTCCTGAACCTCACATAGGTGAACTTCAAGTTGCCCAAGGAGAACCAAAATACTCCTTTCATGTATCTAAACACTGATGTTGTGCATGTATAAGACAATTTTCAAAGGCACACTTCTGATTTTTAAGCCTTCAGCTTCAGATTTTTCAGTGGTTGCCAGATATGATTGACATTTCTAAAACTAATCATAACTCATATTCTCCATGTACTCCATCTGTGTTGTTTCTTCTCACACTGTACATCACATCTTTATTCTTCAGCTACCTCCTACAGTTTTTTCAGCTACCTCCTACAGTTTTGTTTTCCACTATAGAGATGTTTCTTATATGATCATTTAAAACCAAATAATGGCCTCCCCCAAAACCCAAACAGACCATAAAGAACACTATGTGAAGCAAAACAGAGTATACAACTTTGTTTCCTTTTTTTTTTTTTTTTTTTTTTTTTTTTTTTTTCTCTCATTTTTCCTCCTGCTTCTGGTCTTTTGCCATTCTTTCATTACAGTTATAATTTTTTGTGCCATAGGAGTGCTTAGTGGTCAGTGATCACAATAAATATGATTGTAACTAGTGACTTTTCCGCCACACAGTATTGTTAATAGCAAACCAGAGAAGCTGGTCATGGTCATACTGGGTCCATGTAGCCCAAAGTCCTGTCCTGTCCCCAGCAGTGGCCAGGAGATGATTCCTGAGGAAGAGACCAGAGGTTGGCATGTGAATACCTCAGCTACAGGCTTAGAGAATGATAATACTTAAAAAGCAGACTGGTTTGAAATTGGGAGGATGAAAGAAAAGAGCAGAGCAGTGTAAGGCCTAGTTACACAAAACTACTGTGCTGTGACCATGGTCATAAACTCATTTGTTCCGTGATAAATTTCAGTGTGTGTGTGTGAGCAGGGGGTTGAACCCTTCTCACAGGTTTATATCTGAGCTCATGGAGCATCACTATTCTCTCTCACTAAAGAGTACCTCTTCTCCCTTAGCTTCTTCCTCTGTTTCGTCATCCTGGTGTTCATCAAAGCATCAAGCTCTGCTGTCGCCAAGTGCTTCAACTCACAGCTCACCTGAACATCCCTGTTGCTTGCATCATCCTGCTGTAGAAAAGTCTCCAGAGCCTGGTAAAAGCAGCACCATCAGAATTATTGCTGCCAACCCAGCGCATCAAGGATTGGTGAGACAGCCTCAGCACCACTGCGCAGAGCAAAGGAGACTACGATAAGAGTGCATGATGAAGCTGATGAGGAGTGTATGGAGGATGCAGATGGGAAAGATCTGTAGCAGCTACAACTCTGAAATGGTATTCCTTCAATCTGAAATAAATCGACTAGTCAATGCTAAAATATTTGTGATTTTGCAGTCTTACTTTGGAGGTATGAGAGAGAAACAGTGTTAGACGTGCAGCTGTGCTGCTGAATAGTATTAAACTTAGAAGAATGTCTGTCTAACAAATGTAACATGGTATTCACTTTGGTAGACATGACATTTGAAGTGGCACAAGGCAGGGGGAGCATAGCGTGTTTAGGGTGAAGGTGCAGAGCTAACCAAGAAGGTGTCCCTGTCTTGGTGGAGGAGAAGGAGCACAGCTCATCAACCGCCTTTTCTAGATTTCCTATTTCTTCTTCTCTTTTTTTTTTTTTTTTTTTTTTTTTTCACCAGCTCTTCTTTTTTCCTCACTCTTTTATTTTTATTTTTATTTTTATTTTTTTTTACTTTTAAAATAATTACTATTATTTTCCCTAACACAAACTTCTTCTTTCTTCTTTTTTTCTTTCTACTAACTCCCACCACTCTTTTATATCCTATTATTATCTATTCCCTCCCTGGGGTGATGTTTAATATGATTTGGATGAAGAGTTGAGTACTATAGTCATATATGTTTAGCATGTACTTTATTAAGCTCATTATCATATTCAGGGAAATTAACTTGAATATTTATTTTACACATAATGAAGCAGAAGGTTTCACTTGGGCACTGTAGCCTTCAAGATTCTGTTCTGCCACCAAAACAGGGCCATCCCACCAACATGAGACTCCCTCCTTCAGCGACCTCTCCTACTAAGCTGGTGGACCTCCATCCACCAATCCTGTGTAAGAGATAATCAAGAACATGCTGCTCAGCTCCCCTTTGCCCAAGGCTGGTGCTTATCAGTGATGCTAACAAGTCTGACTTTTCTCCAGTCATTACAATACATATAGGTATATATTGTATTGTACATATACACCTGTCTACATTGGTGTATATATTGTACCCAGTGGTCCATCTACATTCATTGAATTTCATCTTTTATGGTAGCAGTTTAATCACAGACCAATTTGTTTTGTTTTGCTTTGTTCCATGTACATGACACATTTAAAATTAAGTTTGACTGCTGATATTCTTCTGTTTTGAAGAAGCAGTAATATCTTAGGACTTTTATTTTCCTTTATTACCTCCTCTACAATTTCTTTTCTTTTTAGATGGCTTTCTCGGCTGAAGAATATTCTTAGATTAGTGTTGCATTACTGCTGCATTTCACATATCTTTCTGAATGAATTAGCAAATATTAGATTGCTGCATGATTAAACAGAGAGTAATAGAGGCAATTTCACAAGTCAAATTGCTGCCAACACCTCCTGGCTCCTTTGGATACCTGGACACCTTCAGATACCTTCGGATACCCCTATCACTACTACTGCAGTAACAGGGGTGTTGTGCTAGCCATACCCAGGGACCCTAGGGCCCTGCCACAGCTGGTGCTAAATAATTTCCACCTCTGACAAAATGAGTGGGACAGAAACACAGAGGACACTTACTCTGTTCTAGAAAGGTTATTCTGTGTTGGGGTTGGTAAGAGCACAAGCATTTTACCCTGTACTTCTGTTACGGTCTTTCTGTGTGTTTGCATCTTTAGAGTGACAATGAGAAAGCTCCTTCTTTGAATGAGGGATCTGTATTTTGTGCAGCACACTTCTGCAGAACACTATTTCAATTAATGGAGCAGAATTATGGTGACATGAGAACCTTGATTTTTTGGCCCTGAAATCTAAAAGAGACAGGACAATGAATAGGACAAAACCAGCAACACTGTCAAATGCTCAGCTCCCACCAAAGATCTTTCTGTATTGCTGGTGCCTTGCTGTGGTGAGGTAAATTCCCACTACAACACAGAGGGTGAAACCCTGTTTTGATGTTACAGATGCAGGAAGGTGACATTTTTTTTATGGTGATGCTGGTAGAGACTCCCTTAGGGACAGCGTGGAGAGAGCATCTGGAGCTGCTTGTGGTACTCATTGCCAAATGTCAAGGAGCCACTTGGAGGACAAGGTGCCACATTATGAATGGGTGTCTCCTGCTGCAGGGGAATTAAAAGTACCCTGTTTAATACTCTATTTCTCTTGGGTTTGACTACTGGCTGTGTTTCTATAGGCAAACGTATCTCAGATGTGAAAATCTCAAGCTCCATGCTGTCTAGGTTTCACATTATTAACACTCATTAATATTAAGTGAGACTAGCCTGATACCATCATTTAGGAGAGAGTATATGCAAGATTTACAGTTCTATAGTCAATAAAGCTAGAGCCTTTGAGGATATATTTAAGACATCTTCTCTCAAGTGCTTCTTTAGGCATATCACAAGTGCCTGGTCAAGATAGGTAGTTCAGGTGTACTCTTGGCCAGGAGAATCCTGTCCAGTGTCTGTGAAGGTGTTTCCCAAGGGAACACGGAGCTATCAGCTTTGGGAAAATTTTGATACCCATTCTGTCTCAGTGTGGAGAAAAAAAGGCAGGCATACAGATATTTTTATAGAGTAATGGGGAATTTCAGAGTTTGTGTAACCACAATGACCTTGCAGCCAAAATGTTTCAATGGGACATGGGAGAGATTGTTGAAATTTCTGCCTAGCCTGATTAAGGGAAGACTCAGAGCTGGGAAAAAAACAACACTGCAATTCTGAAATGATCTATCTCGGAAGTTGCAGTTTGGATAGTTCGTGTTACTTTCTTTTCTGTGGGTCAAACTCCTTACATACGCCAGTATGTCCTGGAGTTTTCTCTCGAAGAATGGAGCTGGCATATACATGGAGTCACAGGGAGTCACTGGACATCTGGTCTACCTGGAGGAAAAGTTGGAAGCATCACTATATGACAACATCCATGAAATTTTAGGACAGGATAGCTGTGAAGAAATATTTGTGTTTGGGATTTAAACATGTCATTACCAATGAAAGGAAAAGTCACATAAATTTCAGCAGAAAAGATATCTCAATGAAAAGTGTTGAAAATTGACTTTTCACCCCAAACTGATTTTAATCACGTGGGCTTTGGAATTTAACAACTCATTTTTAGCAGAATAAGATGTGCCTCAGTCAGATTAACTCAGCATTGACTGCTTTGGGCATGGGATCATTTCACCTACACCTCTTGTGATTACTATGTATTTGAGGTTGAACATGTGCAACTCCAATGACATGAGCAAAATGGAGCATGGGCCAATCTTGCTTGTGCATCCTGCTCAAGCATGTGCAGATGGATTGCATGCCATGTCACAGTGACGAAGACTGGGATCTCCTTGAAAAAATGGCTGAAGAAAACTTACCTTAGAGTTGCGCTGGGTGCAATACAAACTTGTCAGAAATATAGATAGGAGTGTTAACCAAGTGCCTGATCAAAACCAGCAACACAGGAAGTCTGGATGGTGAATTCTTCTGCATAAAGGGGACTCATAAATCACTGTTGGTTCATTAGACAACCCACGTACAAAAATTGATTTATTATAGAAATATGGAAAGTAATAGATGAGTTCCCTTTTCACTTGCTATTAAGGATCCATTTCACTGTTCCTTTCTGGGTGTGCAGTCTGACCTCAAGAAGCACCTGTCATGGGATAACATTTATTAATTTTCCCTACTGGGGCCTGCAAGGCCTTTTTCCTGCCTATGTTTGGTTAAGTGTTTTGTTGAGTTGTTTTGTACTAAACCTGGGAATTGTCAGGATGATTTATTCTTTTCATTTGAATGCTCTGGTTGGCCTGTTTGCACAACCTGAGCTCTGACTTGAGCTCCACACCAATCTGCAGATGTACAGGAAGTTATATTGTCATATGCCTGCTTCTTTCTGCAGATCAGTCTTAAAGAGGTAAGTGTTATTATGATGGGCTGTCAGCATGATGGATTCTCCAATTAGTTTTGCCAGATGGATGAGCTTGACCAGGACAGCCTAATTTAGGGTTCTGTCACTAGAGCACAACCAGATCACTGACAGTCCAGGTTTCTGTTGCCTCATGCTGCCTCACAACAAGTTGGCAGTGGTGGGGTTTGGGTTGCCCTCCCGGTTTGGCACTGGCCAAAGTTATGCTCAGACCTTTTCTTTGTGGTTCTTTTCCAGTTACTAAGGTGGTACTTGCTCCATTCACCTCCCCGTGCCCCCAGCACCCATAAGCAGGCCAACAGCACCTAACAAACGCCATCCCTAACCGAGTCTCGAGATGAGGCCATGCTCCTTCTGGAGAGATACACTTCAGAGTGCTCAGTAGTGCCCAGGCTCCAATTTAACAGAGAACACGCTGAAGGGTGGAACTGCATGAGGGATGATTTCAGCACATTGTAAGCTCAGTCTTCTAATTACAGGGCTGTAAGGAAAGGTTAGAAAGAAATGAACACAAACACATCTGTGACCCAAACTGAGCATCAGTTCTTTTTGCCCAGTTCTTCTTCCACTCCAACAAGCTGCTCTGGCTGGGGGCTCACAGCTGGCAGTGTAACCTCTTCCCCCAAAAGATGCTCCACATCTCAGCCATGAGCACATCTGGGAAGGCACAATCTTCCCTCTCCAGGCAGTGTCCTCCCGGATGAACTTGGAGCTGAGCATCGCAGCATCTGAGCAGCTACCCCCCTGCCTCCCTGTTTTCCCCATCTCCCCTAACTGCCTGTGTTGGGAAATTCAGGGCACAGGCTGCAGCACGTAGTCACAGCCACTTGGTCTTGAGCCTATTTTTGTGACTGTAAGGTGTCCTTTCTCTGTGTCAGAGATGTGGAGGCTGGAGATCCCTGCACACCTTGTCTTTATTTAATGTTTTATGTTCCTCTCCAGCAGTGATGAAAGAAGGTCAAAGAGGGATGGAGATTTAGGATGGGAGATGTCACACTTTCCAAGTAAGTTGCTGAGTCAGGGATATTTTAGAACTTTTCCTCAGGCTGCTCTTGAGTTTTTCATTTGTAAAATAGCCTTTCATCTGGAGAGAAAGGGTTATGGACAGGTATTCAAGGTTTTCCAGGCAGTCATTTTATTGTACAGTGCAAAAAGAAATATGGTGATGTATTTACAGAGCCTTATTTGCCAAGCTGGTCTTTTATTCTTCCTAGAGCTTACCTTTGATCTTATTTATAAATTTATTCCGCGTCACCTGAGTGGTTGTTTCTTCTGGTGCATTATGTTGGGACTATTGTCCTCAGTTTCAGAATTAAAAAATAAAATACTGTCATTGAATTTCACAGGAGGAATTATGGCAATATTTGATGGAAGGCTTTTAATTTTAGGACTGTGGCTAATTCCAACATCTTTAGTTCCCCTGGGGTAAACTGTGCATTTTAGGCTCAGCTGAGTTCTAAAACTCAAGGCCTGAACAGTCTGGCAGATCTTCCCTGGTTTTTCTGTAAAGATACAGAACAGATCAGACTTATTCAAACCTGCACCAAGCTTTGTTGCCATGAACTCACAAGCTCCAGCCAAGCTTTCCCTAATCCTTGGATGTATTTTGAGATCACAGCATAGCTTATCTGAGCTCACACACATAGATTTGTATACTTTTCCTGCTCATCCCTTCTAATGTTTTCAGGCAGATTTCTTCTGCAAACAGCTTTGTCAGTGCCTTAAGTCAACCAGAAACCACATGAAGGTAGCTATTGCACCACTTAGTCTGCACTGATGAGCACTGGTGATAAGCAGCCCACACAGATTTGGGATCCACCCAGCACTGCCAGAGCTACACAACTTCTACCAGGCTCAGAGCTGAAGCAGAGCTTGGTTGTTTGTACTCAAAACCAAATATGGGTCAGCAGCAAGCCATAAATACTTGTGGATGATGACTTTTCGTGATCAGCATTCTCCTCAGATTAAATCATTGACATGATATCCTCCTCGGATGGTCCTGTTGGGATCAACGTGAAGCTGCAGCTGGTGCCGCACGTGGTGTGATAGTGCCACCACAGCGCCTGAGCCCCAAGTACTGCATGGGCAGCACGGGGCCTCAGGTTTTGGGATGCTGTGGACTGAGGAGCCAGCCTCCCTGCTTGCTGAGATGAAGCAGGGTTGTACAAGTTTGCCAGGAACATCAGGAGGGACTTCTGTGGGTGGAGAGTCTCCTTACACACCAGCCATTCATGGAACTGCTAGTTCCCCATGCTCCTTCTGATACAACTCCTGTGAGTCTGCTCACTTTTCATGGCTAAAACGAAAAAACAAACTTTTTTACCATGGCAAATGAGTATGGAGAGTGCATTCAGGCAATGTGGTGAGTACAGACAGGGAATATAGCTGAAAATGTTTGTTTTTCTCTGCACTGTTCCTCACATTTTTCATCTTCTCTGCCCATCCACAGAGTATGGCTTTGTTCTGAAAGTCTTTTCACACATACTGCATTCATTTACCACCCACAGATGCTGCCTTTTTATTCTTTCCTGTTGTTTTCATTGATCTAACATGAAAGTCACCTTGAATTGAAAGAGCTTTGCCCTTGCTATGCATACAAAATACCAAAAAATATAAATATAAAAATAGTCATACAAAATACAAGGGCCAGGCAAGTTTTTGTGGGGATTGCTGCTGTAGGA
>CM021765.1:141645820-141674346 GCA_011076525.1 Nettapus auritus
TTTTTTTTTTTTTTTTTTTTTTTTTTTTTTTTTTTTTTCTGAGCAGATGCAGATCTGGGTACCTACTGGCCTGTTTTTCATTCATATCAAGAAGGTTGACATGGGATCAGCCTGTAATTTGCCTGTGCATATGTTATATGAAGTTTTTCACTGGATAAAACACCTTTTGTGAGAAGTTCCTGCCAAGGTTTAACAGCACCCCTTCTGTTGTGCAGCTGCCTTACAGCATGAAGGAAGCTCAGACCTTTCCTTACCAAACAAGAGGTAGCACTTCAGTGTAACTGCTGGTATTGGATGCTTGAATGTTTTTTGGCACACATTTAAAAATATGTTGCCATGCAATTACATTGTGAATAGGCCTGCAGTGCTGGCAGCTGAGTGCTGGCCTGTTTGTTCTCTTAATTAAACATGTGGCTCGCTGCATTTAGCCGTGGTAATGTTGGCTGGGACAAGTGGTGCTGAGCCTGCTGGTTCTGTGCAGCCCAGCCAGCCCTCATGGCCAAAGAGCAGCGACACGCTGTCATGGTGGGCTTTCATCCCCAGCACAGAAGCTATACGTAGGCTTCCCTCACATCTTCATAGACAAAGTTTATTTTCTTTGCCTCTCTTCTCTTTGTAACATGAATCTTCTGCTTAATCCTGGCTGAAAGAGCAGCAAGGAGACTGCATATTTTACTGCCACTGAGAAATAGGTTACACTTAAGGGAGAAACTTAAGAAGAGGTCTTTTTTAAATGAGCCCTGTTATTCTACATGTTGGTGGACATGGTGGGCAACCTTCCTCCTATAAATGTGTGATGGTTTGTACAGGCTGGAATTCGGCCCACTGAGAGGAGCCATCTCAGTGACAAGCTGGTGTCTGACTGGTAACTGGTTGTCCCTTTTTCTCCCTTTCCCAAGCCTACCCACCCTGTGCTACTTAAAGAGAGATCAATGCATTCAGGCAATGGTCTGACTAGTTTTAACCATGACCTGAAAACTTTGAAGTCCATGGCATGCCAAAGCAATGAACATATTATTCCTCATCTCTTACCATCAGCTGTGTCTCACACTGAAACTTTTGTTCCTGTAAATATTAGGATTTGTGTATATGCGGTTTTTATGTGCTGTGGCAAACTCTTTTTAACTTCAAAGAAGTCAGGAAGAAGAGGAGAGCTCAGATCCACTCACTCCTTCGCTAGAACTGGCAAAGACAGACCTGAGAATAGTTGTACAGTAGCTAAGGTAGAGTAGGCAATTAAAAAGAAAGTTATATTTTATTATACTTTTTATTATGTCTTTTATTATAACTTTATGTTAAATCCTATACATGTGCAAATGCACATCCATTGCTGCCTTGCCTTTATTTTTCCCCGTTGAATTGGTTTATGAGTACTTCTACAAGGGCTTGGGTCTTCTTGTAAGCCATGTAATACTGAGCTGGATGTTACTGAAGTTTTGCACTTTCCAGCAGTGACCCCAAAGAACTTTAAGGGGTTGTTCCTACAGGCACTGCAGGCACAAATAAACATGACTTTAATTCATTCCTATAATATTCACCTGGTGCTTATGACTATATAATACTTTCAAAATGTGTCTCATTTGTGACCTAAAAGGGTTTTTATGAACTAAAATGTGCAAAAGAAAGTTAGCCAAATTAGTGGTGAGAGCTATACTTGAGAATTTTATTCTGAGAGCTGGTATCCAAGTGTATGCACTTGGTGAGCAGTAGGTGTGCATCCAGGATCCAGATTTGGGACCTAACTGAATTGAGCTGGAGGAAGAAACAACAATTCAGGATGTAGATACAATGCTTATTAATACTGTAGCCAAAAGTGGGCTTCCCAAGGAAACCTACGTAAAGAACTTCTAAAATCTCTATTTTGATTATTTCTACAGGCAATGAAGTCCATTTGCCTAGATGCATCTGTTTAGTGCTGAGATACCTAAAGGTCTCCAAGACATCTGGTTCAGGCAGGTATACATGACATATGACTTATGGAAGACTTCTGGTCTGGCTGGTAGATACTGAGTGAGGTAACCCAAAATAGCACTGAGCCCTGTCAGTGGAGTCATTCCCACTGCAGGAGTATCTCAGGTTTGTGTGCTTATATCCATTATATCCAGAAGAGACTCTGCTTGATTATTTGAAGCAGAGTGGAAGAAACAATTTTGTCCTTAGAAAGCTTTAGAAAACAAAGGCACGCCTACTGACGCCAAGGCAGGCCATGAAAAATGCCACTAAAAATTTCTCTGAGCTGCTGCCCAGAAAGCCACCATGGGAACATTTATCCATTCTGCAAGGTACATTGAAAAATCATTCAAGTCTAAAAAGTAGTCATTAAGTGAATGAAAACATTAACATAAGTACTATTTTGACACTTTTTAATGGCAAAACCAGGTCTTTAAGCTGGATAATAGAGAGAATGGCTTCCTGGTTGAGGAAGCAGCAGCTGTTTTAGTCTGCAAACCTTATCTTGGTTTTGAAGAAGAGGTGCAGGACAGGTTCCCTGGTGCCCTTTACACCCAGCCACAGGTTCACAGGCACCGTTTTTTGCTGTGATTTATAGCAAACAGGATATATCCTATACAGTGAAGTCAAGTTTTCCTTTAGGCTGACACCCTCTGCTGTTCACTCCTGCACATTATGCATAAGCAAAATGTAGCCACAGTTAAAAGTGACTACAGACTTCCTGAAAAGTGACTACAGTGATTTCCTGAGTAGTGGCCTATTTTTTGGTTATTCTTTGAAAGCAGCACAGCAGAGATTTAGTCACTTGACCTACCTGGTGTGGTTTTTAGGAAAAATAACATGCAGCAATATCAGTTTTCAAAAGTTTGGATGTAGGATACAGCTTTGAGATTTATTTTTGAAAATATCCATGATTCCTGCAGCATCAAGAATGGCCTGATCACACTTTGCTGCTGAGTGCTGGGACCTTAGTTTAGTAATCAGATGCTCTGCTTGTGAAGTTGATTGTTTTATTTTTATACTATGTTGTTATTTGACATAGTTGTGAAAGTTGAATGGAATTTCATTGTAGATGGTGACTGTTCATATGTGAGAGGTTCTGATTTTGGAGAAGACGCTCATCCTTTTTTCAGTGTTGAAAGGATCCATGTGAATGAGCCATCAGAATTGGAATCACCGTACAAAAGAGACATCTGAGCTTGCATACCTTTGAACTGCAGGAGCACACAGTTCACCCTCTGGTAGGTAGTAGTGTAGTCAGACTGATCAGTCTGTGCTTTGAGGATAATGTCAAGCCAAGTGAAACATCCCAAGAGTAACATATTATTTGTCACTGGAAAAAGGGTGCTAAATCCCAAAGAACTTACAGGCTCCTCTCTTTGAAAGACAGCTACATGGCAATGCAAGGGGCAGGAGAAACCACTGAGCGCTTCTCCTTGGTCTCTCAGTAGCATGACACAAGCATCTGAAGCCCATACTCAGTCTCCTTACTTCAGCCTCTAGCACTTAGTGCTTTCTAGGAATTCCTGCCTCTCTTAGCGAGGAAGGGGTTTAAGGATAACCTTACTTTGGGAGTACTATTTTCTTGGGGCATGAAACTTGTCCTTCAGTGCTATGTAAGACTATAAATGGGGAGATAACTCTTATGAATGTATGAAAATGTTCCTTTCCTTCCCATCGTTACCAGCATCAGCTCAACCAGTATCTGTTATTCTGTGTGTAGGCAGGTGCAAGCAGGGTTAATGCTTATCGGCTATGCAGGATTTCAGCAGGACTAATCTCATGAGTTCTTGTGTTTCACTGCCAGCCTCTGAAGCTATTTCCAGAAACTCCCTGGATCCATCTCGAGCTGTCAGACTTGCTGACCACCAAAAGTTTTCCCTGAGTTTCTTCTGTGCAGAAAAAAAGGGCACTGTCCTGGGAAATGCCTTTTCCCACCACATCTGCCTGTGGTATCACAGTGCTGAGGGCCACCTGCTGCCTCTTGGCGTGGGACCGAGTCAGACTGTCGCTGCCTGTTTACCTTCTGGTCTGCAGAAGGCCATGTAAATATCCCAAACCTTGTGCACAGGAGATGGAAATATGTGGTGTTGGCTAAAATAACTCCAAAAGTGGAATAAAAATGATATGATTTTTTCTTCTCCTTTGTGCTCCATGGTTGACATTAGTCACTGCTTTCTGCTTCAGTTCTTTACTTTCCAGGTTCATAGCTTGGCACAGCACCCACAGAAAGCAATTAGATACTCAGCACTCAGCATGTCTCAGGTATTTCAGGGCACAGTCCACCTTCTTGTCTGTGCAGGCTGTTGTTAGATCTAAGTACAGACACTGATGAGCCATGAAAGTGAAGTCTTTAATCCATGGTTACCAACACTTGACTGCAGGCCCTCAGCATCCTCAGGCTCACTAGCAAGGCCTAGCAATGATAAAAGCATGATAAGACAAGCTTTTAAGCCCTGTTTTATATTTCACATCATTTTCTCTCTTTCCCTGTGCTTGCTGCTAATGGACCACCATTATGTGACTGAAAATGCCCATTGCAATGCAAAATGCCCCAAATTCATCCCTGTCAGTGCCTTTTTTCACTGAAAATCCCCCTAGAGAGAGCAGGATCATTTCATTTTCCCTAAGAGAGGATTGCTGTGAGAAGCATCATGAAAAATGAGTGTACTTGTGTATGCTGTTTGTCCCAAGCAAGTCACCTGGGAGACACTAAGAAGGATGCATTTGCAATCATGTTTGGTTAAACAGCATGAAAAAAAAACAGCATGCAGCATGAAAATTCACAGCAACACCTCTATGGCTCCCTGAGCATCTGCCGTGCTTCTCCACGGCTCACTGAGCCCGTATCTGCAGGTGGATTGCCTCGCACCACATCGTAAAAGACTTCACAGGCAGGCTTGCAGGCAGTGGGAGCTTCCACACCTCTCTCGCGCCATGAGCTGTGTCCCTGCAGACCATGACCGCATGTTCCCCATCCCTCCGAGCTCTCTGCTGACAGAGAGGAGCACAAGCTGGCTTCCCTGAGTGCTCACCAAGACACTAGGCAGGGAGGTTCCTAATCTGTCTGTGCCTTGGTCTCCTCTTATGCAAATACCTCTTTTTGCCTCGGCAGTAACACCAAATTGTATTATTTTGAAAGTTTACCCTATAATGGCTTGTCTTGTGATTTTGCCTGTAAAAAATGACTGGTTTTAAGTGGCTGCCAAGGCTTTCATTTATATATCAAGGATCCAAACATGCTGTACAAAAATGTATAGGATGCTCTCCATTGATTTCAGTGCCTGATGCTGTGGATTCTGCATTTAGTTTTATGCAAGCCAAGGGAAAGCTCACTCACTTTGGGTTAAAAAGTATTGCACATAATCTTGTCCTTCTCCCTTACTACACCTTACTTCGCAAGTACCATTTGAAGGTTTCTATTCCTTGTTTCTGCTTTTGCTGTCTTTCGAATCCTGTTTTATATCTGCACGTGTGATCTGCATGGTTTTCTTCAAGTGAGCTCCCACTCCATAACTGGGCTCGAAATCATAACCCAAGCTGTTTAAATGCAAGTGCCTTTTGAAGCAGATCTAATCAGTGTTTCTCTTGGGAATGAAACCAAATGAGCTCTCCTCAGGTTTGCAATTCCATCCAATTATTGCACAGATCTTCATTCATTTAACTCCTCTGAAGCAGAACAATCAGAAGAAATGGGTCAGAACTACAGCACAAACAGGAAATAATGGTTTATAAACTTGAAGGAAATGAGATTTTAAATAGCCTTATTCTTCTGTCAGGCATCCTGGTGGTGCTTTACTGCAGACCACAGCAGTCTTGAGAGAAATATTAGCGTAATGATAATACCCCTCATGGCAGAACCCCATAGCCAAAGCCTCAGATATGGTAAGTAAGCTCAACTCTGCTGATTTCCCTGGACCCGCACCAGTTTAGAGCAGCTGAGAACTTGCAGTTCAGTGACTAGATTACAAGACTGTCATAAAAGGATGAGGATTCACTTCCTGGAGAGCATCGTTACATCTGATACCATTAATAGCTTAACAGGTTCAGAAGGAGATTTCTAGCAGCCCTAATTGCCATTAATCACTTGTTTTTGACAACAAATGGTGGTTGTTTTGGTTTTGGATATTGACAATTGGCTTCCAGGTGTGGAAGGTCAGCTCTGTCACACTGCCTGCTTCCAGCTTGGGGTCTGGTTCAGCTCAGTGAAGTCCCTGAAAGTTCCTGGGGATGATCGTGTTTTACAGTGCTGAATTTGTTATCATCGTTTTTATGAAGTTACATTTCTTCCTGCCAGCAGCTCCTGTATGGAGCTGATAAAAATGCTTCTTCTTTGAATAATGGACTACACATGATGTTAAGGAGTACAAACGTGAACATTTCACAATACTGGTGTTAAAATGTCCACATACGTTGTTACTTCTTCCCATTTCCCATCCCTGGAAAATGGCAGCATGCTTGTATGAAATGCTGACATAGGCAGTTTCCCAATTTTAAGACTTTTATCTTTTTTTCCCCTCAGAAATGTAGATGAATGTGACCAGGATATGTATACACTGCAAATTAATCATGAGTTGGAGCGTACTCATGAATTGAAGCTCTGCATGTCTTGGTGCCATGCACTTGGTGTGAACTTGTCCCAAGCTCTGCAGCTCCCCAGAGGGAAGCTAGCGGGCAGCTGCTCACAGCAGAGCGAACCCCATCTCCTCTTCATGAAGATGTGAGCAGGGCAAAGCACTGTTATTCCCCAGCCTGATCACTGCTTCCAGTCTACAATGGACTCAGGATTTAATTTTAACACAAACTAAGTCAAGGCACTGTAAACTATTGCAATGAGCTCCTATCTTTCTGGTGCATTTGGGGAAAATTACTGCTGCATCAATTGTCTTTTTTTTCTTCTTTATTTCTCAGAGGCTACTGATGATTAACCCCAAAACTCTCAAGACAGCTTGTCCTGGAGTTAAAGGGACCTTCAGCTCAACAGTCTAACTCTGGAGAGATGGAAAGCAGATGGAGAAAATATATCTGTGTGAAATTCTTTCTTTCTCAAAGACTGTCAAAGTATGTGTAATAAAAACATACAATTTATTGCACTCAACAACTGTGATTTTTTCCCCAGTTCTGCCTGTTTTTCCCATTTAAAAGAAAATAGCTCAAGATCATGTTTAATTTTTATGGTTGTTTAGCCATTGTATTGTTGGCAGTGTTCCTTTAACTCACAGGGGTGTAATGAAAGCAATAAAAAGGACTTATTTAAAGAACACAGCATGATACAAAAGGCACTTTCGTTATATATTAGTAAAAGCAAATAATTGTTCTGGACAGGCAGTGTCACAAAACACAGAGAAACAGAAAGGCTGCTTTTCCCAGTGCTGCTTTCAGACAAGGAAATTTTATCTCCTGAACATAGAGCATGGCCCATGCATTATAACCAACTCACTGAAGACAAAGATTCCTTAAAACTTTTTGTTTGAGAAAAAAAAAAGTGTCATAACACCTCAGCTCAGCAGCTATAGGATTTCTAGCATATACTTCTAGCAGATACAGGATTTTTAAAACACCAATATTCACTCTGGTGAGATTATACTTTGTGTATTATGCTCTGTAGGATGAAAGGGATGTTGCAAAAGTAGAATGAGAGAGCTCTAATAAGCAATTAATTTCAGGAGAAAACAGAAGGGAAGAGCACCCTTCATCATATCCTTTCGGCTGGTGCAGCGTGTTCCTACTTCACCTGCTTTGCTGATTGGCAAGATGCACCTTGACAAGGTCTTTTGACCAGAGGTTGCTAGTGAGGAAATGCCCTGTCTTCTGGACACATGGGCAGATACTGTAGTTATTTGTAGAAATATATGAGCAGTGACAGGAAAATTTTCATGGTTCTCCAACCCAACAGCCAACTGGTCTGAAAAGTGTGTGGAATAAGAAAGAATTAGGAAGTTACTGGACTTCACTGCCAATATATTTCTCTTTATCACTCCTGATGGAGCCATTTCTAGGCCTGTGCTCCTTGAGACCGCTAGGTGAGGCTGAGAGGTGCTTTTCTCAATGTGCAAGGTTTTGAGGTGGACCACTCAAAACTCTTGAAAAAACTCTTGGATTCCAGTCAGGTTTGGTAGGAGGCAGGTGACTGATGCTGTCTTCATGGTGACAGCCATGTGCCTGATCCTTTCTTCTTCTTGATCTGCTCTACATCTGTGTTCAATAATTTGTGGATCCCTGAGGAAATTAATCTTATTACTGGTGATACGTATGAACGCACCTCAACTACGTCAACTATTTTTCTTCATTTTACTAACCTGGATATTTAACTCTCATATATATATATTGTTATATATATTGTTGTTTTGCTGTTTCGCAACAATACAAGTCCTATAATTTTTCTGAACCTTATCTCTTCTGCTACCAGATTTAATTGAACTCATAGGCTTTAACTTTAGATGTGGATCTTTTCCATCCTGTATGCTCACTGTACCAGTGCAGGCCGGTAGGGGGATGCTTTACAACGTTGATGCCTAGCCTGGTTCTGTTCATTTCTTTTTCTGCCCAGCTACATTTATAAAGTCAATCTCAGAAGTCCTGTGGCTGGAGGCTATAACTGCAGATGGAGCAGAGACTTGAAATGAAGGGAAGGGAAGCAAGGACAACTTGGCAGTGTGGTAGAAATTAATAGCTTCTAGGAAGGAATGCCCTTGTTAGCTAATATCTCCCATAGCTGTAATATTGTGGGAAAAGAAGTTGGAGCAGGTAATGTATTGCCAAATGGGACTGAAGGAGAAGTATATTTGAGTCAATAATTTACACAAGACTTCATATTTGCTCAATTATTTAAACAGTGTCTGTTTAAGTATACTTTTCACTCTTTATAGATTGACAAAAAATGTGTTATAGGGTATCTAAAGTTTAGCACCACAGAGATTTGATTTCCCCTGGAGTTTAATGCCCACATATTTGATTGAAGAAACAGAACCCAGTGATTTGCCTCAGGTCCCAAGAATTTTCTCACAGAAGATAAAACTAAAGCCATTTATCTAGGGAGCAAAGTGTGCACCTAACCACTGGGCTATGTTGCTGCCTGTGCTCAGTAGGTGAAGTATTATACCTAACAACTAATAGACATTACTAGAGCTAGTCTGGTAATACTTGTAAGTCAGCAAATGACTCTCACTTGAAAAATAGC
Source organism: Nettapus auritus (assembly GCA_011076525.1). Lineage (NCBI taxonomy): Eukaryota > Metazoa > Chordata > Aves > Anseriformes > Anatidae > Nettapus > Nettapus auritus. The sequence continues at coordinate 141,654,951 of CM021765.1, forward strand.
AACTGATGCACAGAAAGATTTGTTAAAAAGCTGAGAGCCAGAGTCCAAATCTTCTGTAGTGCTGCTGTTGCCTTACACAAAAGTCTCTTTTTCCTCCAAGGTACCTAGGAAGCAAATCCTGAGTGGTGGCAGGCAACAGCAGCAGAGGATTAGTATCTAATGAAACAACTTCTCTTGATCTGCAGGCAAAGTATCTCCTGCAGGTCAAGACAGGTGATCCTACACATCTACTCAGCATTGGTAAAGTCACAGCTGGAGCACTGTGTCTAGCTCTGGGACCCCCAGTACAAGAGAGACATGGACATATTGGAAAGAGCCCAGCATTGGGTCACCAGGATGAGCAAGGGACTGGAGACCCTCTCCTGTGAGCAGGCTGAGAGAGCTGGGGCTGCTCAGCCTGGAGGGGAGCTGGCTCAGGGGGATCTCATCAGTGCCTGTAAATACCTGAAGGGAGGGTGCAGAGAGGACAGAGCCAGGCTCTTTCCAGTGATGCCCAGTGCCAGGACAAGAAGCAAGGCTGCCCAGAGAGGCTGTGGGGTCTCCTTCAAGGCCTTCAAAAGCTGCCTGGAGCTGGGCCTGGGCAACCTGGGCTGGGTGGCCCTGCTGGAGCAGGGCTGGGGCCTGGTGGCCTCCAGAGGGCCCTGACAGTCTCAGACACTCTGTGGTGCTGAGATTCTGTAAAGTTTGTAGACAGAAAGGCACTTATTAAATACCAATTAAATATTAGGATTTTTTCTAGACTCCAAAATAAGCTATGAAAGCCTTTATGTGGGCATTGGCAGCTATGTTCTAGTTTTATTAAAAGGAAAATTAAACTAAACACACAGTGAAGCCAGAATAAAAATCTATAAAATGACATTCTTGGCACAACAGCAAAGCAAGAAAACATGAAAGAGAGAAGTAGATGGACGCAGTTAACCAGGGCCTTGAGGGTAAGTGTGAGAGGTTCATGACATGAAAGATGAAAGAAAACAAGAGGAAGAATTCAGAGTGGACTGACAGTTGGGGAATTTCACTTGCAAGCTCTAAAAAAGCTGGAAACGAATACAATGAGAAAGAAAGGTATGACACAGAAGACTGTGTTTAATAACCAGGTATCGAAGGATGAAGGCATGGAAGATTGGAACATAAGGGTTTGATTTTTATTTTTTCTTTTATTTTGAAGAGCCAGAGCCAAGAGATGTTCCCTTCCCTATTGATTACAATTTCCAGCTGCAAGCTATCACCGATGCTTTGCTTAATTGTGGACGACGTGGATCCTTAATTTGCATATAGAATTGCAAGATACTTTGTTGAAATCAGACATGGTAATTCATGGTTACGTTTTCCACCATCAGAGACCGATAATTTTAGGTCAGTGAGTTAAATCATCAGCATCACCATGCTGAACAAATCTATTTTGATGCATGATGCCTTGCAGCTGTCAGCAGGTCGAACCTACTTGTTGATGGTTCTCAGAGGGCTGGTTTAATGACTACAAATGAAGTATAGGCCAGACATGGAAAGAAAATATCATGGAAATTAGGAGAATGCTGGAAAGAAGGAATACTTATTTCCTGTACTGGCACATTTTCTCTTATATCTAACAGTTCAGGAAAATGAAAAGTGAAAGGGTTTATTTTTATTATTTTTTTAAATTATTATTATTAATATTTTAGTTTTTCTGTCATCATCAGCACCTAAACAACTGGCTAGACTCTAACACTAGCAGGTCGAAACCTACTAGTGAGTAGGTTTGGATACAAACGTAATTGTCACATAGGAATAAATATCAGAACTGAAAAATGTTGCCAAATTTAACACCACTCAAGATACTGCCTGCTAGTGCCTGCTACTTTGACAATGACTGACGAAAATAAACTGCAATTGGGCCTTTTTGTCAGTTTTCTGTGTGTGCTCCATGAGACAGCCAAGTATGTGTAGAGCACTAGTGGCTCCATACCAGCGCTTCTCTGTGTTTTGTCTGTGCAGCTCGACATTTTCAATATGCTTGTTCAATCTCTTCTGGAGATTGTTTAGCAGAATTAAATTTGTGAGCTTTGCAACTAGTTATGTTCAATTTTGGACATGAATTCAGATATAATTACTAGCCACAGCCACTGTGGCTGCCTTTGGAGAGGGATAGTCCCAATATCAATGTCTGAAACATGCACCAATATTTAGAAAAGCAGCATATTTAGCTAACCAGATTTTCATTTGGGTAAACATGTTAAAAAGAGACTGTCCCAGCATTTTTAGGTAACTAGCAGAACACTGTGGTGGTGTAATGCCCTCAGCAGCCCTTGTACATCATAAGCAAATAGTGAAAGAGGACCAGGAGGAGGGACAGGTGGATCAGCAGCTCCCCAGCATGAGCCTTCCCTCACTTTGTCTATATTTATAGCACATACTTTGTATCTGTGGTGGAAAGTAGCTCTTTTTTTTTTGTGACTTGGCCTGTATTGTGAGCATATATACCAATCTTCATAAACTTGCAGCAAGCTTAAGCCTTCCGTTGACTTTTTCGTGGTCTTTTCAACCCCCAATTCCCGCAATCTTTATAACAGTGGCTCTATTTCTTGCTGTAAGGAGCTCTGCTACCACTTTGTCTTCTCTTCATCACCTTCCAACTAATCCCACTTTTTCCTGATTTTCTTCCCCTTCTCTTTCTCACCCTTTCTTACTGTCTCCAAAACCTCCGTCCTTCCTTCACTCCATGTTCACTGTTACTGTTGCGCTGCTTTAGTGATGCATGCCTTGCTATTTGGACAACAGATGGTTTAATCACATATTTTTCTGCAGTGGCAGGGATCATCCCCCCTGCCTGGTGGGTGGCGTGGAGCACCTTGTCCCAGGCATCCTGTGCTAGCAACGGTTGTTGCTCTGAGCAGCTTCTCATCCCAGACTGCCACTTGAGTGCGAGAGTGGCTGCACTCTCCCAGCTTGGTTTTGATTTGGCACCAGTTAAATCTCTGTTGTTCCAGGACAGGCCCTGTTTCAAGGGAGAAACGTGTGGTGTCTCTAATGCAAAACTGCGAATAAGGTGGCACACTTAATAGAGAACACTTAACATTGCTTGTATCTTGGGTGTTTATTTTAACACCGTACATAAAGAATATTGTAGTTGGAATTTTAGGCTTTAATTAAGGCTTCAACCCCTCTAGAGAACTGTAAGTGTAGGACTGGTATTTCTACAGTGAATGATGTCTTCTGTCTTAAACTATACAGACTGTTCTGGGAAGAACCCAAGAGCAGGAAAGGAAAACAATCAGTGCCTGCTGTAACTTTTATACACTACCAGTATGCTCCATTTTCATTCTGAGAAGTCAATTACCTATTCTAAAACATATGTAATTCAGCTTCACCTAAAAATTGAAAAAAATAATAATCCTACATTAAAAAAAAAAAAAAGAAAAAAAAAAAAAAAGTAGTTACATTGACAATGCATTAATTCCTAGAAATGAAAATAACATTTTTAAGCAAACACACATGTTATGGTAAGTGCTCAGAAAATGTAATAAAACTTTTTTTTTTTTTTTTTTTTTTTTTTTTTTTTCCTTTATGAAACATTTTTTTCTCTCAGAGATTTAATTCTATGATATAAAAGATGGATTTTTTTGGTTAAAATTTTTAAAGGACTTGTGACTTGGGGATGGGTTTCAGTTGCATAAATACAGATGTTATGCTGTTTGAGATGCACTGAAGAAAGGGGGGCAGCTGAGTGGAATTTGTATGGGATCTATGGGAGACTTGTGCCCTCTTGGAAATGCAACTAGAAGCTAAGCAGGGTGCACTGGGGTATCTAAAATGGAACCAGACCCTTATGTTAAGGCAGCTGAATTATCTACTCAGTTTTTCTATTTTTGGGACTATTATTGTGTGTTCATGGGGAGAGAGTATTTGCTCAGATATCTGAAATATCATTCCTTTTGTGTTGTTCACTGAGAAGGCACTTCATTGACTTCCATTGGTCAAAAACATCCACACATTTTTTGAGCCTGGAGGCTCTTCCAAATAGTTAACCACTTTTCAGATTTTTTTTTTCTTCTTCTTTAACCTCTTTTTATTGTGCTCAGCTCTGGGGCCTTCCAACCCAAGCTATTCCATGATTCTTTATTTAACTAATGATAGGAGAAGACAAGCAGATTAGAGATTTCCTCAGTTTCTGTTCTTCATTTGACAATACTCAAATATGAATCTCATGGTATGGGGCCCTTGAATCAGCTATTGAATCATCTAGGAATGTTTCATATAACCAGAATGTCACTGAAACATTGAGGGTTGAAGGTATTTTCTCAATACTTTGATTAAGACACTGCTTAGCTCTCTCATAAACTTAAGCACTTTTCATGAATCTGTGATACAGTTTGTCAGATTTCATCATTATCACTACAAGAACATTACTTCTTGCCAGTCAGATATGAAGCCCAATCCACGGAGGTCTCATCGTTACATATTGAAGATGAACAGTCTCCGTTACTGCTCTCCATTATTAGCTCTTACAATCATTCCCCTGAACAAGCTTGTTTGGGAAGTAACAATCTTATCCTATGTCCTTTAGAAATGCTGTGCTTGCATCTGGAAGGGACATGAGTCACTGGGCAGAACTGTCTTTTTGTGTATGCATATATAATTTACTTTTGCTTGCCTCCCTTAAATGGTTAAATGGGGTAATTTTTACCAAGGTTAGGTGCCAAAAATAACACTTATGTTGCAAATTTACATATTTCTGGGCCAAATACCAAGCTGAAGCCAATTGTGTCAAAACCAAGGAAAGTGGCATCTCCCTACCAAAAAGCAGTAATATGTGTTAGATGAGAACTTGTCCTCCCTAAAATTGCAGACTCTGTAGACTTCCTTCCCTTGTGTTCATCAGCAATAGCCTTTAAACTGTGTCCCAGACTTTGGTGATGAAACAAGTTGCAATGCAACCACAGGTCCTCTTGCTATTCAGGTCTGGGACCTTTGGAAAAATTCCACAGGTTTTTCGTGGATTCCCTGCCCAGGCTCCCTTCATATAGCAACCAGAACATGGGGGCAATGTGCACAACTAGGCCTTGTAATAGGAAGCTGGGATATGCAAAATGTGTGTATCTAAACGTAAGACCTGTAAAGTTCAACCAGTGTCTGAGCTTCACAAAGGAAGACAGTAGCCTGGCAGGTTGTGCACCCCTGGTAGGCTAGCTCCCATGCCTGTGCTTCCAAGATACTGCCTGGATATCTCCAGGGAACAATAAAGCAACAAAGGAAGAGCAAAAACATGCTCTTCAAATGCTTGCTGCCTTCCTGGGCATTTCAATTTTGATCAACAAACACCGTGTTGCTCCGAAAACTGACGTGATAGCTGCTTGAGAAAGTAGACCTTGAATTTCTGATTGTGTTTTAAGAGTTTTAAGCTTTTACCTCTGAGTAGTGTGTGATGTGCTTAATCTTTCATATGTAAAATAATTTTTTAGAGCGGGGAGAGCAGTGAGTAATACGTTCCCCCTCCACAGACCCGAGCACTTATATGCATTTCTAGTCATGTTTAGTTCAGCCTAGCTGAACTGACATTGTGCAGCAAGGTGCAACAACCACTCGGCTACAAACGACATGGCTTTGCTGGCTCTTTTTCCAGCCGAGTGGTCATTTTATGGTGCTTTCACACACAGCATGTTGTTGTTGCCAGCTTTTCAGGACCTTGCGAAAAGCAGCATCCGAGTCAGGCGAAGTTGTTCAGGGGAGCGTGAAAGCCTTCACCAACCTCAAACGTGACAAAACGAGGGGAACTGCCTGCCTGCTGCAGGCTTGGGGTGGCAAAATACGGGGGAAGAAACTTATCCAGCGGTACCCCGAGGAGAAAGCCCTCGGGGACACCTGCTCCTCAGGGCCGCCCTCGGGTGAGGCCCCTCACGCTGCCAGCCGCCGAGGAGGAGGAAGATGATGATGAGGAAGATGAGGAAGAGGAAGATGAGGAGGAGGAATGAGATGAGATGAGAGGGGAGAGAAAGAGCCGGGGGACGCCGCGGAGCCTCCCCGCCCACCCTCTCCCCTCAGCATGGATGGCGGCGGCGGGCAGCGAGGGGCTGAGGCGCCCGGCCGCCGGAGGAGGAGGAGGAGGAGGAGGAGGAAGAGGAGGAGGGCATGAGCGCCCGGCGGGCCGCTCTGACGTTTTGATCCTTTCCGAGAACTTAACAGGATCGCCGAGCCCTCGGAGCGGCTTTTCCCGCTGAGCCGGGCTCAGGCGGGCGGGCTTTGGCCCTAATCCGCCCGGGGGCGGCCGCGCCGGGCCCGGCCCCGCCGGGCAGCTCCGGAGCCGGAGAGGAGCCGCGGATATCGCCGGTGATCGATATATCGCTGTATCGCTCGCTCCCGGAGCCGGCCGGGCGGAGGGAGGGAGTTTGTGAGCGCCGACAGCGGCACGGGGAGCGCCAAGGGTGAGTTGGGGGAGGAGGTGTGGGGCTGCGGCGCCTCTCCGCCTGCCCTCCGCTGGGCTCGCAAGTTTGCCGGGGAAGCGTAACTTTCACGCTCTTTTTATTTTAAGCGTTAATTGCATCAATTCACACAAAGATCTGTGGGGTGGAGGGCAATCGCAGTGCCTAAGGCACCTGTCCGGTCAGCGCCCCTGACGCCTGCGGGGTGAGCCTGGGGGTGCCCCACACGCTGCCAAGAGCCCGGCAGCAGATGGCACAGGGCAAGCTCCTTGCTTGGGGTTCCTGGGGCTCCCGCTAAACTGGTCTTGTTTGGAGCGATATGAAGTCTCTTGCAAAACGTGTGAGGTGTAAACAAGTCCACGGCGTGCCTCAGAGTGTGCAGGGTACAGTAATTAGTATAAGCAGTGTCTTTCTCTAAAGAGTACTCTACTCACTTGCTAAAAGCCAAAGGGAAGACGAGGAAAAATGACTTGAACACTGCTTCAGATCCCTGGAAAAATGACATTCAATGCAAATGTTGGTACTGTTTAATAATGAACAATTTTTACTGTATTTTCTACATTCAGAGTTGTTGCAATCAAAGCAAAGAGTAAGAGAACTATTATGTTTAAAAATCTGTAATCTATATTGTTACCACCGAGTAAATTTGAGTTTCAAATGTTAGTTTTTACAATAGCATAATTTTGCCTTTATTCTGCACAGTTATTATTTTTAATATATATCATTTTCTTTGAGTGTGCATGCTAAAACCACCAGATTAGAAAAATTCACAGTTCACGTGATAATGGGACTGTCAGGATGTCTAAGCAGCGAAGGTAATCAGTGGTAAACAAGCAGTGAACGCTACGAGAGAAGAGCACATCAGCTTTACGAAATTATACACCATGCTTCCATGTCAGTGCCTCTCAGCTTTGCCTCCTGTGTGCCTCTGCTCACCCCAGTGTTTGTCATCCAGTTTGCACCCAAGCTCTGCCATTTCAGTTCAGCACGTTATCCTGCAGGCTTCTCCAGTGTTGCCATCTCTTTGCATTAGCATCTGTTAAATCCCCTTCTGCTGAAAGCCTTGCTACTGCTTGTGAGACATGGCACAAATTGCCACTCATGCTTTCCTTTCGTAACCAAGCAGGATGTCTGTGGTAGTTTACGTAGAGTGGGAAGGGAGTGAGTTGGAATGGGTAGCATTCACACACATATATACATATAGATGTATTTTGTAAATACCGTTATAGTGAATCTGATATGTTTTAGCTACATTCATTCCCCTCTTATGTTTACTTTTAACACTAACTGCACTGACAAAGATGTTGGCAGCACTGCTAAATTTTAGGTAGCGGTTACAGAAGCCTTGGAGAGCTTATTTTCTGTGCATAAACATGGATACCTGCATCATTACTGGCAACAGAAAGAACACAGTGTGCCTTGGTTGTGCAGTCAACTGTAATTTGTAACTTACTGCGCTGTAATTTACAATACTATGCTCAATGTACACAGCTATTTTCTGCTCAACAGTTTCCAGTCTAAGAATAACAAATTCACAAAAAATGTGCGGGAAAAAAGAAAAAAGTAAATCTTAGACAATTGACATATGTTGCTAATAATTCACAGGTATAGAGGGAAGCCCAAACCAAATAATTCTATTTATTTAAAATATTGTTTTGCTACCTCAAGGCATCAAGGACCTAGCCATCAAATGGATCAAGGATAATCATATTCATTTCATTCTAAAAACTATATGAATAAGCAGTGTCATAATCCATGTGCATCCTGGAGTACCAAAGAAGAAAAGTGTTTGTTGGACAGTTCAGTACTGGGGTTACTAGGCTGTGCATATAAATGACATGTACTTCCAATAGTGCCCATGGACTATTGAAAATGCAATATGTCTTAGCAGGTAATCATAAAAATGGTAATTTGGAAAGAGCTCACAGGTTTTAAGAACTGGTGTTTTAAGTTGTTAGGTATCATGGTTGATGAGGGCATGGTGGTGCAGCCTGCTTATGATTTTTTCAACCCCTTGGACTTGTTCCCATAGCCTTTACACAAAGCTCATTTCCATGAGAGTTTGCCAGAGTTAAATCTGCAGGTTAATTTAGAAAGCTCTAAGACACTGAAAGAAAAAGTTGCACCATGTCTTCAGATCATACAGTTGCCTCAGGGTCCAGTTCTCCAGTCCTAGAAATCTGTTTTTGCCTGTAGGGGTTGATATGTTTGCCTGTACTTGTTGAACTGCTGACTGTCATGGATAACATACACCACTCATGTACAGCTGATCTACAACTACTGCAAAGTGATGTAACAAGGATTATGTAGGTGGAGGTCAAATCCCAAAATAAATCCCAAGGACTTACCAGGGTTGAACCCGAGAGGCTGTGTGAGGATTTGGAAAGTGTTTTAACTAAAATGATGTAAGCGATCTGATGCAGCTTATCACTGCTTCCAAAGCAATAAGTAAAACATTTGTCAAAGTCTTAAGAACAACAGTATATTACCAACTACACAAACACATAAGATACTTTATAAGTCAGAAGTAAAGTCACCTTTACTCTGTGGCAGTGATAAATAATTCACCTTGAAAACCTGTTTTTGAATTCTGCCGTATTACCCGTTTGTAGTCCTTTTCATCTAAACAAAAAAGCTTTGAGAATATTAAATGGTGGCATAAACAGCTTGACCTGGCATCATTATTTGATAAACAGTGTTTGTTTCACTTCAGAAGTTTTAATAGACATTAGCTAGCTTGGTATTTTTGAATTGAGTTATAGGGAGTTAACATATTCTGTCCGGAAGTGGAACTGCTTGAGTAGCTCAAACGTGGCATCTTGATGGAGGGAGAATATATTAAATCCAGCCTCTTTCAGGGATGTTTCAACTCACATGCATTGCACAGTTTTGACAGGCTAACTACCTAGCTGGATTTGGTGGCTTAGCTGATAGCCAGCAACTTCCTAAATTTGATGTAATTGGTAACATTTAAACGTATACCCGTGTGTTTTTATTCATTTGTTTGTTTGTTTCTGCTGGGCACGTGCAGAATTGTCAAAATCCTAAGCCATGAAGCTGCTCAGAGGCCATCCCTGCAGCTGCCCTGGTGTGTATCATCAGAGCACAGCGAACCCATGAGAAAGTACACGTGAGTGCGTCCCGCAGTCTGTTTTGGCAGTCACTTTTGGGCAGGAGTTAGATGCCTGGTGATTTTCAGTCTCCCATTTTAGCTTCAGTCATTTCCTCTTGGCTGGTGTTCATTCTCAGCATCTTATTGTCGGGTATCTGATTTTCTGCATGCCTTCTGTAGGAAGATGCTCAGCTTGGGAAAGCCACTGGATGGTGATGTTCCTAACAGATACATCCTGCAGCCTTTGTACCCTTAGTCCTAAGTCTTTGTGTTATGAAGAAATTGATAGGACCTAGTTTGCAAAAACAGGAAATGTTTATGTGAATATGAAGTTTTCATTTGTCACTTGAACTCATGGTTGCTGTTAGACAACTGGCTGTCTTGATAAAATGGGTCTCTTATACCAAACGGTGCATATAAAATAATTTGACATAAAACATCAGTTGCAATTTAATCCAGAAGGAAAAGAACTAAACAGTACTTGGGCTAGTTGCATTTGGAATAGGGAGAGCTATCACTAAAGTGTAATTTATTATATTTTTAGTAAAATAATACCTACTTCTCTCTTGTCTCTTTTTTCAGTCTCAGTGATTTACACACCAAAAAAAAAACCAATATTATGGAGTGTGGAATTATTATTATCTCTTTCAGGTTAGTGTGATTGGTAACAAGGAAAGAAATACTGACTGAGGAAGCATGTGAGAACCCTGCGTTAGTCACAGGTAAAGATGTCAGTCTTTCAAGAACTTGGATTATTTCGGATAGGTTTCATTTTGCTCTTCAACAAGAAATTTCTAAATTTCTTCACTTCTGAAAAGTTGTGGCAACCTGTGGCAGTTTCTGTCTTCTGTGTTTTGACTCAGCATGCTTAAACAGAAATCACTGAGTTCTCGAAAATCGTGAGGATACTTCAAGGATCCAGTTCTCCAAATGTCTTGCCTAAAACTGGATAACTAGGCTTAGGCTCGCAAGACTGTCTGTCTGTCTGCCTACCTGCTTACCTGCCTACCTACATATTTGCTTATCTACCTCTGTATCTGGGTAACTTTTTTGTGAGCTAGATACCTGTTTTGAGTGCCTACCATGGATTTTTCCAACATGTCAGCCTTTAGGCAGTCAGGTTTTACCCTCAGTGTAATTTCCAGTGTTAAATATTCAGAGCAGCGAGTGTACCTACGAGCTTGGGGAAAAAAACAGGAAGGGTGGAGGGGAAAGCTGTTTTTGTCTGTTACCATCCAACTCTATTGCATTAATTGGCAATATATTACAATAATTTTACTTGAGTCAGGTCTGTTTGGCCTGTGACAGTAATCGGTAAGTGATCTCCCTGTCTTTGTCAACCCACGAGCTTTGTCATCGTACTTTCTCCCCTGGATTGCTGAGGAGAAGGAGTGAGAAAGCAGCTGGCAGCCAACCAAGGCCAACCCACTGCAATAACTGTCTTAAAATACAAAGACAAGCTGCGTGCAGTTCTTAAAAGTGTCTTATGAGCATCCACTTTTTGTTAAGGGTTTAGGCTTGAGGACCCCAGCTGGAGCTGTCTCTTCAAGCCCTCCAAAAGGTTTGTGAGGAGCCTCACCCCATTGTAGCGTTTTCCTGCTGGCTGACTCCTGGCAGCACCAAGCTCACTGACTGTGAGCTGCTGCCTAGACTGTCTGTGGCTGGGTTTGGATGCAATTTCATGGAACTGGGTGGAGATAAGCATTTCAAAACACACTTATTGTTAGGAACCTTGGAAGTCTAGAAGGAACAAATACTTCTTTATTGGCTTATAATGTGTCAGAATTTCATGTGCTTCATGCAAGACCAACCATGTTTATTCAGGAGATCTCACTGCCTTCCCTGTACCCAAATCCCTGCACTGTTTATTTCTGCCAGTCCTGTGCTCCATCTCTCTCTACCACAGCTGGGCTTGCATGGCACAATTTAATAATTCTTCCTCCTTTATTCCAAAAATACATCAATGTGCTTCACTGCTTAATGGTGGGCTTGTCTTTCTGTGATTTTTTCCCTCCCTTTTTCCTCCATTCTAGTGCAGAATAGGGGTTCAGATTGCAGTGTACATTGAATTGAGATTTTACAGCTGAAATCATTGTAAGGGCTCTGAAATGAGCTCTGTTTGCTCACATATTTTTATTTTATAATAAAATCTAAAGTTTTTAATAAAATATCTCCAATAAAATATAACAATAATTAACAATAAAAAGCTTCTTATTCATTGCCTTTCTTGATCATCCTTGCCGTGATATTGTTCTGCAGTATGTTTTGTTTAAGAGCAGGACTGAGTATTCCAGATGGGTCTGCACTGTTGTTTCATGGAACAGTTTTAATATTCTTTGTGCTATTAACACTGCCTACATATACACCTTTCCTCATCTTGTTAGGTATTGTGTCAGTGGGCCTGCCTGGCACTGAGCAGGGCATTTTGCTGAGCTGTACATACACATATAATGTTCAGGTTCCCTTTGTGAGAGCACACGGTCAGTTTGGGAGCCCATAAGGTTGTAGTTTGCATGCTTTTTACCACCATGCATTGATTCGCATTTGCCTACACTGCTTGTCACTTGCCATCAAGTCGAGAAATTGATCTAGTTGATGTGGGTCACTGAAGTTCCCTGCAGTCCTCTTGTTTCTGCAGTACTTTTTGCCATCCTGAGACCTTGGCTCGCTGCTCGTTCTTTTCATCCACACCATTAATGTCAGGTTTTCACATGGAAGCCTGAGGAATATTGTTCTTAAACTTCTGCAGTGGTGAAGGTTGACTGTTCAGTCCTGTTGTTGCTTTCCGTCTTCTTAGCTAGCTTTTCATCCAAAGCAGCGTTGGTTTTATATCCTGCAGCTTGTTTTGTTTCTTCAGTAGTCCAGCTTTTGAAAGGCTAAATAAAGCGTGCAACTGTTTGCAGTACTCACTACTCCATGGGCGTATTCAAAGCATTGCAGGAGATTAGCAATATCCAGTATCTATTAGTGGTGTCTAATTCCAGATTAGTAATATCTAATTCCAGGAGATTAGTAACATCTGGAGAAGCAATGCCAGTTTCAAGCTTACAGATACACTTACAGAGGCAATGTCTCTTTTTAGTGAGGTACTACCTGTTGCTGGTAGCAAGTTGGCTACATCATCCTTGGATTTCAGAAGGTTTTTATTATCTCATACTCCTATTGTCTTACCAGAGATACTCATTTTGTTGGATAACGTAGGCCAGGTGACTTTAGTTTAAAACCTTTAGATAGACATCAGTCTGATTGTGAATCATCACAACTAACAATGGGTTTATTGTTGTGTTAGCTGGCAGAACTAGTGAAGATCTTAACTCAGTACTAACTTTGCACTGGAAATACATCCTTAGAACAAAGTTAGTGCTTTGTTACTTATGAATCATTCTGCTTTTCTCACCATCAGGTTTTTAAAACTTTGAAGTAGAATAAAGTGGAAGTCTAATGAGGTACATGGGGAATACATGATGCTGTGGGGTGGAAGAGTGACAACGCTCCTGCAATGTGATGGAGAATTCTATTTTGGTTTAGAGAAAAAAATGATTTGGCTGGGCTTTAAAGAAAAGCAGGGACGATACAGAGCAGTAAAATTCAAGCAACTCATGCCACCTTACTCCAAAGTTCCCTTTCATTAGACTTTGTGTAGCTCAAAGCAGTGGAAATGCAACAGGGAGCAAGAGCAACTATTAGTAGGAAGAAGCAATTTGCTGTCGTGCCTTTTGTCTGTGCACAACAATTTGCCAGCAGGAAGCATGCTGCTCTTGTTTTTAAATGAGGTGCTCATAACTCCCTGCCTACTGCATTGTAGCCACCCATTATAACATCGAGTTTTGGGACCTGGACAGCGAGAGAATAAATGGTAGGCTACTTTTGCAGGTTTTGGTATGCTGAACTCGAAAGAAATAAGTAATGACTAAAGGAAAACCACATTTTAATCTTATCTCAAATTACGTTCAAATTAATATTTGAGAAATGGGAGTTAAATAATAACTGCTGGGGCAAAATAAACGTTCTAATCACCAAAGCACCATGGTGCGTAACCTATCTATTTCTGTGGTACAAAGTATGTAATAGATAAATAATTATAACTCAGAAATAATTAATGAAAATTTTTCCTGAAGATAAAAGATTTTTGGTACTCTATTTACTTTGAAACAGATTCATTTGGCTGGTTAATTTATTAAAATATTTCTCTCTCAAAGGCTGAATTGTTTGAAAGCAAATCATATTCGTTGATATTTGTAATGGATATACAGTAACGATTCAAAATGTTTTTTGAACATACAGAATTGATTGATTTTGTAAGAATGTTTCAGTTAACATTTTTGTATGTAGTTATATTTTTAGCATAAATTATCTTTGCTTCAGGAATCAGTTCTTCTGAATGAACACTCAAAGCTGAGAGTGGGTTGAAAGAGCTCTTTTTATTTTTTTATATCAGTGTGTCATAGAAACGCTTGTTTTTTCCCTAGAAAAGCTTAAGTTAGCTGATATGTATTTAAAAGCTGACACAGTTAGGTATCAGTTGACCTACACTGAAGTAAAATGAGAAATTGGAAATGCTAACCAGGTTTCCAAGAGTTATATAAGATAACTGGGGACTATTTCTAGACCGATTTCATTATTTCTGGATGCAAAATTTAAGTTGATCGGCTTTATATTTTGAAATATATTAAATAGTTTTAAATGTTAGTGTCTGTTTTTAGGAAACTGGATACTTAACATAGATCTAATAGCCGATGATGAGTTTGCTTCAGCAATAATGCAGGGGAAAAATGTAGTTTCTGTAAGAGCTGTATTTCATTTGCTGCTAAAGTTGCATGTTGTATGGTCTGTGAGATGGGATTACAGGCAAGAAAAGGACCATAGACGGTGTGAGGCATCCCAACAGAATTTGATTCCAGTCATGTCTCAAATAGAAAAGGTTCCTGGACGAGTTTCAGTAGTTCATAGATTTAAAATTAATAACTTGGTGTTATTAAAAGTGAATAGCTTTTCCAGGTCTCACAGAAGTTGGGCAGGTAGATACCTTAACAAAGCTTGTCTTGAAACACTTGTAGCAAAAATAATGTATTAGAAAGCAATGGAAAAATGATGAGTATGCCTTAGTGCAGAGTTTAGATAACATTGGATTAATGCATGGCATGTATTAAGCTGAGGGATAGATGAAATTAATTAGCTGTTAGGTTAGTTTGTGATTTCAGAATAAAAATCTTCATCATAAAATCGATACTGTTAGCACAAGGGGATCAGCTGGAAGTGGAATTGGTTGTCCTAACACATATTATCACGATAATTATTTGATTGACTTTCTAATGGTAATCTTCTTTTAATGAATTTTTACTATGTTTTACTATGGATAATATGTGTGACAAGCTGGATATTCATAAACCCTAGTGACAAGAAAGAATACAGTGTCAGGTAAACCTTTTCTTTGGCTGTGATGGATTTTCTTTGTCACTGAATTTTTGTTGTTACACTTTTACTAGTATTGTTTCTTCTGTGTAGAGCAAATAAGTCAGGGAATGGCTGTCATATTGTGTGTGTAAATATCAAAGGCTAGTATTTAAATGGTTGACTTTGCTTTTTACCATTGTGTTGGTTTAGTAAATCACTGTTTTTAAGAACACATCACATTACTCTAGCAGCCTTCACAAAATGTATTTTTTCTCCTTTTTCAGCGATCATTTGGATGTTGATATGTAAAGCAAAATGGCCAAAATCAACACCCAGCACTCCTACCCTGGTATGCACAGACTGTCTGTCAGAACTACTGATGAAGATATTGAAAGGATTGAAAATGGCTTTATCAGGTAATGCATTCATTTCATCACAGTCACGCTGCTGCATAATTTGCAAGAGGACAGATTGCTGCATATATTGTGACAGTCCTCTGGTCTGCATTTTGGAAGTGTTATACCACATCACTGTTGACCCAGTGTATTTAATTGACTTAGCAATGTATATCCAAAGTACAGAAGAGATAGTGATAGGAAGTTTATCATGGCTTGTAGTTTTGGATCTAGAACCTGTATTGCCTCAGGAATAAAAAACATCTTCACCTTGGTGATAATTATACCGGTTCAATAAGCAGAAACATCTTTCTTGAGTCACCATGCAGCTTGCAAGGACCCGTGTTTGGAGTGTGCTTGGGATTTGGAGAAAAAAGGATCCTCCCAGTGCCATGCAGTGAAAAGCCTTAGGAAGGTTTTTAAAAGCAGCCTCTTCAAACTGTGGTAGCTCCTCTGGTAGGAACATAAATAGCATATAAAGTGTATCAACATTTCTGTAGTGTCTTTTCAGAGCTTCTCACTGTACAGTTGAACTGTAATGGTGTCTTTACGTTCACTTTACTCTGTTTCAATAGTTTTGAAGTTGCTGCTTAAAATAAACCGGTGTGCTTTGGACTTATCTTTTACACAGCACCAGTCATTTCTCTAGTCTGGGCAAATGCTGCTGGGCCTGATGGAAAGTGTCTGATGATCCACGGCACCTGTACAGGCTGGAAAAAGTGGCCTGCTTTTGTTTTGTTGCGGTCAACCACTTCAGCTATGGGGGCCTTTTCAGGCAGCATCTTGCTCATCAACTGTATGCCCAGACCAGAGTACTCAAAAGCTTGCAGGGATAATAGGACTGCCTGGGTTATGATAATTTTGGACTGCATGCTCCTAGCTTGTAGTATGGATGCGATCCCTGTCCTCTTCAGATTGGTCTTTTTTTTCCTTCCTGCTTTGCTTACATGATATGTTCTGGCATGTAGGTGTGAAAATAGATCTGCTTTTATTCTGTGTGGTATGGCTAGCTTGACTTAGTTATACTTCCTCATGGTGTTGAGGAGATTTGGAAGGGCCACGGCACTTTGTCTCCATTTACAGTCATACCTCAGAAACAGGGAAAACACAGACTGAAATGAGCCTTTCCTTCCTTATGTTCCTTTTTGGGGGGGCGGGGTAGTGGGGTAGAGAATATTAGTCGTTGGCAGCTCACTCAAAAAATGCTCCTACTAGCAGGGATGTGAGAGTGTGGTTATAAAGGCTTAAATGTAGAATTAAATCACTGTAGTCACCTGCAGTTTCAGAGGCAATGACTTACGACAGATAAAGGGATTGAAACATGAATTGCACTTTATCGTGGTAAGTGTGGTCTTGAAGAGACATTTATTTAAAATGAAGTTTGTTGTGGTCAGCATTAATTACAGGAGTACATAGATGACTAAAAAGATAAAATCTCACTCTGTAAAAGAGATCACGTTTTAAGTTTTTTTTTTTTGTTGTTTTGTTTTGTTTTTTTAAAGGGAGTTTTAAGGTTTTTGGCTCACTGAAGTGATTGGCAGTGAGTATACCTTTGTAATACCACAGAAAAAAAAAATGTATGTATATGGGCAAAACTACATATGATTGTGTTCATTAGAACACAAATGTATTTTAGACTGTTCAGTCTATAAGAATGTGATTATTATTTACCAGAATTTTTAGCTTTTATGAGATAGAAGTCTTTCATTCTGTTTGATTTGGCAAAAGTTAATCCTTTTTTCCATGAAAAGAAAATGTGAACTAAAGCCAAAAGAGAGATTGTAAATGCATCTGGAAGGCTGGGAGCTTGAAGATAATAAAATGTGTGTTCATTTATTATCTGTCACAAACATCAAAGATGGTTTCTGTTTCCAGTTCTATAATTAAAGCTTCAGTCATTGTCAAACAGAAGCTTCCACTTTCGTATCTTCATGTTGGAGATGGTTGTGGGACATTGGTCTTTAACCTCATCCAAGGAAGAATTCTGATATGCATTTTTCAAATTCAGGTTAGCATGTTCTAAAACTATAGACAATACGAAAAACAAAACAAAACAAAACACGGGTTTTCTAGACTAGCGAAACTTCTTATCTTCCTCTAACTCGGGTTGGCTGTAGTTCAACAAAGCAATTAAGCACATTACTTAGTTCCCATTAAAGTCAGTGAGTGTTAAATTTATGCTTAATGCTAAGGATGTGCTTAAGTGCTTTTCTGCTGTGGAATGTGGTATTATCAAGGAAAAGCACTTACTGAAACAATTAACAGGAAGCTGCTGGTGGTCTTTAAACTGTCGTTCTCTATTATACCAGAGATAGTGATACATATGCCCATATTCTTAGAGTGTAGTGCTGTAAACCCAGTCCATTTTGTAAAACAAAAATCAGCACAACTAAAAATAATAAATGGGTCTTGATTTTTAAAATCCAGCCTCTGTGTAGAAATGGCTCACAAAGGAGAGAGAGCACAATATCTTACAGACATGGTTTTGCTATCTAAATTTTGGAAGTGGGATTCAACTGTGGCCTTGTAGACATCTGGATTTCTGTGTCTTTATGTGAGTAGGTGTCTAAATTCCTACTTTCATCCGTGGAGATGTAGCCAATAATAGTCAGTGGAGCCTAGGGAGCTGTTCAGCTTACCCCAGATTTGAATGGCTGTTCAGGCTCCTTTGGCTGTGTTTATTATGAGAGGTATTTGGTTGCATAAACACAGGCATCTAAAGCTATTTGAGATATCATAAGAGTATTTGAAGCATCTAGCTGGAGCTAATGGATATAAAGTGAGACCTCTGTGCACTGAAGAAGTCCAAAAGACAAAGTATTTTGAGACATTCCAAATGGTACTAGACTCCTCTATTGGAGCAAGTGAGTAATATGCTAAGATCTCAGTTGACTATAATGGGAACGTAGCTAGCTTATTTTAAACACCTCAGTTTAGGTGACTGCCCACTGGAGCCAAATCTTGCTCTTGAAGTCTGGCTCCCAGTTATTACTCAAAAGGGCTTTGTTCATTCCTCTTGAACTGATCAGAACAGTTTCCACTAAATGAAAGTTCTGGATTATTTCCATGCATTTTAGGTGAAAATGGTCTTCTAGGATTTACTTGATGAACTTTGTGCAAATTTAGAGCCAAATTGAGGCAAGGGAAGGGTACAAAGCAGGTGCTAATGTAAATATCCTTCCTAGAGTTTACTCTGAGAGATAGCTCAAAAGCATGGGAATAAATTGGTCTTTAGAAAGCTGAAAAGTTTATGTTTCCTTCCTTGAGAACTGGAACAAAAAGTATTTTTCAGCATAAGCTGAGGGGCACTGTCATCTGCTGGTGTTTCTACTTTGTAGCCTGCTCTCTATTTCTTGGCACACTGCGTATTCTCTTCTCATGTTGATTTCTGGCTGTGTAATGGCCTTGGACAGTAATGGCAGTGGTTACTGTTTTGCTGCAGATACTGGACAAGCTCATGGAGTCCGGACAAGCTCATGTAGTCTGGACAAGAATGAGTTTGTGTCTGTAAAAATAAAGTAAAAACTAGGCCATGTGTCTTGAAGGTGTTGCATCAAAAGCCCAGTCTGTAATTGTATCTCTGGATCAATATAAAGCCAGATGACAAATGAGGCCTCTTGTGTGTTACCTGCACATGGTTAAGGAAAATCAGAAGTAAGCATGTGAGTTGTATAACAGAGAGTTATAATAATAATGGAAGAGATTATTTTAGGTTTACTTTTCAATTTGCACTTGTGTGAATGAAAATGGAAAGTGTTTAAGATTGCCATGTAGTGTTAGACAGGTGCTTTCTTAAGATTTGCCTGGCAGAGCCCTCTGTGTATTAGTTGTACTGTCCACAAAATTATTTGGATTTGTATGAGTTGTCTTTTTGTTATAACATTTTGCAAGGTAAACCAGAATTTACATATCAATTATTATATTTAATTATAACATAAACCTAGTTACAGAAAATCTTGATGTATATATAGAATGATGTACATATAGAATAATACAGTCAAGCAATCAAACTAAAATAAGGAATTCAAGTTTTCACTAGTTGAGTCCATAATCAAATGTGATTTCATTGGTTGTGTCTGAGAGTTTTGCCATTTTTTTTTTTT
>CM021765.1:141674446-141754422 GCA_011076525.1 Nettapus auritus
CTAGCTGAGTTGAGTCCATAATCAAATGTGATTTCATTGTTTGTGTCTGAGAGTTTTGCCTTTTTTTTTTTTTCTTTTTTTTTTTTTTTTTCCCCTACAATTTAGCAGGCTTTTTTAGAGCATAAGATACAAATTTTTCACAGAGCATGTCTGATCACTTCTTGGTAAGAATCTGACCTGAGAGTAATTAAATCACTGGAAAATTTTAATTGGTTTTATGGGGCTCTGAATCAGATTTGAAGGTCTGTTAAGCATGTTGATTTTCTTTCACCTGGATTGAAACATTATTTCTTCAACATACTTCGGGCTTTAGACAACAAAAGCCTTATCCTGAATTGTTCCCAGAATCAAAGCAAAAACTTTGGTTTTTTTTTGGAGGATGCCAGTAAGTCCTCTGTAGGTACTGCTTGCAGGAGGACAGAAAACTGGTAAAACTTCATGTTACAGAAATGCAAAGTATGATGAGTCTGTGTAGGGACAGTGGAGCACACCTTTCCACAGTGCTGAGAAGTGTGGAGGTGATGATTCTGCATACGAAGCACTTCACAGATGATGTAACTAGCAAGCATGACTGTGCTGATGAATAGAGCTAGTGGGACAGTATTGCTTTTAGTACCTGCATTTGCCTCTTGCATATTGTTAGCAGATACCCAAGCAGAAAAATATCAGCAACAAAGGAGACCATAACTAAAGAAGTATACAAAAAAGAAATAAGGCTAGTTAACTTTGCCTTTTGGATAGCAGTTCTCACCTCCTGCTTGGTTCTTGTTCCCACCAGTAAACCAGCACAGTTACATTGAAATAGAACATTGCATGGTACTAAATTTGTTTCACTGTGCTCATGGAGGCTAATAAAATTGAAATAGATCTTTCTGTGAAACTTCAGCAAAAATCTGTTTGGCCTTATTTCCTGGGCCTGACTTCTGTGTCAGGTTTTCTTTGACTGGCTCACAAATAAAAAAGTTATTTTCAAAGAATTCTTTCTGTCTCCTTTAAAAATATTTTTTCAGGACTCAAATAAATAAGAACAGTAGCAATGTTAGAATCCATTGCTGTCTAAGATCACACAAGATGTACATTCTTCTATAAAGAGGAATATATGGTCTTTAAAACAGGCCGGTGCAGTCTAAAAGACTGTCTCGTGTAGTATCATTTTCCTGGCAGGAATGTAGGCAGATGCTCCAGGGAAAAAAAAGAAAAAAAGAAAAAAATTGTGTGTGTGTCAGCGGTCATGGTCTTCTGGAGAGGTCCCAGATGACTGGAGACTTGCTAATGTGACACCCATCTATAAGAATGGTTGTAAGGAGGATCCAAGGAACTACAGGCCTGTCAGCCTGACCTCGGTCCCAGAAAAGGTGATGGAGCGGGGCATCTTGAATGCAATCACACAGCATGTGTGGGACCACCGGGGAATCAGGCCCAGTCAGCATGGGTTCATGAAAGGCAACAGTAATTCTGGTGAAGAAGCTGGCAGCCCATGGCTTGGACAGGTACACTCTTTTCTGGGTTAAAACCTGGTTGGATGTCTGGGCCCAGAGAGTGGTGGTGAATGGAGTGAAATCCAGCTGGTGACACGTCACCAGTGGTGTTCCCTGGGGGTCAGTGTTGGGTCCCATCTTCTTTAATATCTTTATTAATGATTTGGATGAGGGAATTGAGTGCACCCTCAGTAAGTTTGCAGATGACACCAAGTTGGGGGAAGTGTCGGTCTGTCAGAGGGTAGGAAGGCCCTGCAGAGGGACCTGGACAGGTTGGGTCAATGGGCAGAAACCAACGGGATGAGATTCAACATGGCTAAGTGCTGGGTCCTGCACTTTGGCCACAACAACCCCATGCAGCACTACAGGCTTGGGGCAGGGTGGCTGGAAAGCTGTGCAGAGGAAAAGGATCTGGGGGTGCTGACTGACGCTCGCCTGAACACGAGCCGGCAGTGTGCCCAGGTGGCCAGGAAGGCCAACGGCATCCTGGTTGTGTCAGGAATAGTGCGGCCAGCAGGACAGGGAGGTGATCGTCCCCCTGTACTCTGCTCTGGTGAGGCCACACCTCGAGTGCTGTGTTCAGCTTTGGGCCCCTCACTACAAGAAGGACATCGAGGCCCTGGAACATGTCCAGAGCAGGACTATGAAGCTGGTGAAGGGCCTGGAGCACAAGTCCTGTGAGGAGTGGCTGAGGGAAATGGGGTTGTTTGGTCTGGAGAAGAGGAGGCTCAGGGGACACCTCATTGCTCTCTACAACTACCAAAGGAAGGTGTGGGGAGCTGGGGGTCGGCCTCTTCTCACAGGTAACTGGTGATAGGACTAGAGGGAATGGCCTCAAGTTGCACTAGGGGAGGTTCAGGCTGGAAATGAGGAGACATTTCGTTTCAGAAGGAGCAGCCAGGCATTGGGATGGGTTGCCCAGGGAGGTACTTGAGTCACCGTCCCTGGGGGTGTTCAAGGAAAAGTTGGACGTGGTGCTCAGGGACGTGGTTTAGTGGGTGACATTGGTGGTAGGGGGATGGTTGGACCAGGTGATCTTGGAGGTCTTACGAAGTTATGGCAAGTATTGCCAGTTCTTATGAAATTATGGTAAGTATCGTATTCGGTGTTTTCCTGGCAATGCAGATTAACAGTGAGAGTTCTTGTTTGCATTATCAAGGGGAAAAATGTGATCGTTGATGTGATAAAGTCTTCTTTATCCTAAAGTATGAAAAACACAGAGAAGTTTTGATAAAGTCCTGGTTCCAGTGAGGACAGTTCCAAAACTCTGTTACTGAAAGATAAAACTGAAGTTTCATCTTTTTTTTTTTTTATTTTCATTTTTATTTTTTTTATTCTAATTATTTAAATGCTAATAAACAGTCTTACAATTACAGGAACTCATGCAGTTTGGCAGACACAGCACATAACAGTATAATCACAATCTGCAGTTGCACGCAACTGCGATGCTGTATTATTTTTTGAGTCTACTGATGTCCTGAGGTGCCTCATCTCCTCATTACTGGAGTAGCTTTGAACATCTCTAGCTTTTTTTCCTATAAAATAGGCGGAGTTTCACTGATGAAGCAGGCAGCATTACACCTGCATTTGTGCAGCTGGTGGCAGCAGGCTGGTAAGAACAGCAGTGATGCTGCTCAGGACTGACTACTGTCAGATCACAGTTTTTCCCATTTGATCCAAGCAACAGTGAAAGGAAAAGGGGTGTATATTTCCTTTGAGCTATGAGAAGGAACCACAGTGATAGAAATTTCAGACTGTTAAACTGAAACAATGTTTGGGAGAACAAGACTGAAAAAAGCAGTGGGCAGGCACTTCAAAGCACCCTGGAGGGTGCTTTAACTCCATGTTAAAGGAAAGCTGCTCATGTGTTACAGGATCTGATTCAGTAGCAAATGTGCTTCCCCTAGTTGTGTATCTGTACACCAGAGTCATGTTGACCAGTCAGGAATCTGCTTCTGAGTTTGCTAGCACAGATGGCAGAGCCTCCACTGACTTCATTCAGTATTGGATGGCTCCAGAAAAGTGGGAATATAGGCTTAGCTTTGTATTTATCAAATACATGCCATATTACTAGAAAGAGGACAATTTGCCACATCGTTTTCTGATGTAGTAGAGTTAAAAACTGGTTAGGGGACGATTTACAGGAGGCTATATATAACTTAAAAAAAAAAAATTGCTTTTGCAGAACCCATTCACTGTGTGAGGATACGTCTTCAGAACTGCAGAGAGTCATTTCCGTGGAGGGAGGACATTTATCTGGATCCCAGACGAACTCGTTCACAGGCAGGGGAGCAATGGCAAGGTAACACGCTAATTAATACCATTTCCAATATTAACATGTTGGGAAGAGACTGATCACTATTTCAAGGTAAAGTAAGAAGAACCATCACTTTCCAAAGAAAATGGACGGAGTGCAGCTGAAGAAAGTCTATAAAAAGTAACAGAAGGTGCTTTTGACCTTGACTCTCATTCATTCTCATTTACTCATTTCTAATATAAACCTTAGAATACTAGAGATGCTAAATGAGCTCACACAAATTAGTCTGATAAAAAAAAAAAAAAGTCTTTACATGAACAGAACTGAAAATATGTTGAATACTGAGGAAATGTATGAAGTAATGCCAGACTGTAAAGTAAATGGGTAAATAGCTGCTAAAATGTTAGGTTCCTCTCAAGTATGACATAATGATGTTTCACTTGTTGGTAGGTAGTTGTGGCAAGGGAGGAGTCAGAGTTTCTGTTTTTAGAATCCAGTTACATTTATACTGGATTGGGAGCCTGAGTCAGCAAAGTTCAGGTCAACCATTTGCTTAAGTCATTTAGTGATCTTAAAACATAAGCCTGAAATAGAACTTAAAAACCTTATGTCTGCTTTAAAGATTTCCAGCTGAAACAACAGAACTCTGTCTTCTGAAACCACTGTTATACATGCTACAGAGCATACTCAGTTTAAGCAGTTTAAGCATAGTGTATTTCAAAGAGCAAAGAAAAAATGCTATAAAACTAGAGTCATTTAGAGTACAGTTTACATTTCAGCCTTTTGGGTGCTAGAGAACAAACTTGTATTTCCCCATTTGGTTGTCAGTTAGTGACACCGCCATGTGGAGATTGCAAATTCTGCAAGAAGTTGATTTTAGGTGGAGGACGTACAGGTGTATGTTTCATAAAAACAGAAAGCATCTAAATGTATAAATTAATATTGAAAGCTTCATTTTTTTAATATTTGCTTTTATTGCTTAATTTTATATAGTTTTTTTTTTGTTGTTGTTGGTTTTTTTTTTTTTAATGGGATGATGAATCTATTAATCTCAGTCTTCTATGTGCATCCTTGTTTTTCTTTTGCCTTCCTGGTAGATTTTGAATTCTCTTAATTATTGGAAATTGTAGATGATTTATATGCTGCTATGTTGGTATAGGGATAAAGAGCTAAAAATAATTTTTTTTCTAATTTCTGATACCTAATATTATTCCTGCCTTTTTTTGTCCTTTTTCTTTCCTTGTAAGAGTTTCTGGGCAAAACCTATGAGTTAGGCCCTTGATAAATGCAATGCAGTTTAAGGCAGGTGGATCTTACCATAAGATTTAACTTGTTCACATCAGAGTCTTTGTAGATTCTGAGCATATATAACACTAGGTGATGCAGAGGGAACATGAAGAGCTTTCACTGAATAGTCCAAGGCCTCTGTAGGAAGTTATGGATCTCTCAGGATTTCATTATGGTGTTTTCAGGGACAACTTTGGGAAATCTGAATTAACACCACTTATGTCCAAACTGGACTGCTTGTAGGAAATAATACAGAATATTGTGTGAATAAGAAACAAAATCTCCTTTGTAGATTTCAGTCTCCATTTTTTTCAAATTTTCAGAAACATCTTTCCATCTGAACTTTAACAGAAGACATTATAAGGATTCGTAATGTGAATTAGTGAATTAGCGGGTACATAAAAAGAAATGGTGATGCAGTGTTAAATTAATTATATTGCCATAATGTTTTGATTATTTTATTTCAGTGCTCTGCTAGAAGTTTAGGATGAACAAATAGTGCTTTCTATGCTGCAGGCAGGTTTACATGCAATTAATATATCAGCAGGCAGACCCTTTAAAATCAAAGGCAAAGTGGCTGAATTCTTACCGTTCCTTATTTCAAAGTTCATCCTCTGTCATCAACTATTCAGCTTTTGTTTCTACTCCATGTACCTTGAGCATGTGGTCTCGTGAGTATTTTATGTCTGATTCTGTAAGGCCTGGATTCCCTCATTATCATGTAAATCAGAAGTTCTTGTCTACACCTCAACCACTTGGCAAACTTACCCCGAATCAATATTCTGTTGCTACTGCAACGCTGGTACAGTGGACTAGAGACTGATGTGTGGGATACTTTCCTGATCCACTGCAGAGGGCGATGTATGAAATTGTGGAAAATGTCTAGGTTCACACAGTCCATCAATTCTAATTTCTGTGGCAGGTGGCAAAGCAAATAAAAGCCCTTCTGAGCTGCTCTTTGTGGGAATGATTAAAGCCATCTGACATTTTTGTCTGTTTCAGTCAGTGTTGTATGTCTGTCCTGTGCAGGCTGTCACGATTTGTTGTATCTCTGAGGTCATGGGCCACAAGACATTTGCACCACGAAGACCAAAGACCTGATTCTTTCCTAGAGCGAATCCGAGGGCCAGAGCTCATAGAGGTGTCCAGTAGGCAAAGTAACATCCGTTCCTTTCTGGGCATCCGTGAACGTCCTGGGGGAGTAAACAGGTAAGAAGGAGTATTTATGTTTTAAAGGAAGAAGTCTGAGGGTATAGTATTTTCTTGGTGATTAGGACATTGGTTTTCTTTTAAGAGCAGAATAAGGAGGTTAGTATGGGAGATGAACAGAGTATCTAAAGCTGTTCAGGAATCTTCACATAACTGGCTTTCAGCAGACTTTCTCCCCAAAACACACCTTGGCAAAGATCTTGAAATAAAGAATTCTGCTCATGCTGCTTTAGGCACAAAGGGTTCTCAGCACTGAAATTTTCTCGTACGCTACCTGTGTTAATTGCTGTTGCTGAACTCTTCTCCACAGATGATGAATGCCTCTCCTATTTCAAGGATCTGGGATGCTGCTAGTTGTGGCTTTTCAGGACAATCATGTTATGCACATTAGCTGCAAGTGTTAGGAAACTCCAAACAACAGCTGTGTGAATGTATCATTGCTCAGTTACACCTACTCAGAAGGTCAGCTGTTAACATTGCAGAAGGCTTCTGATGTAGAAATGAGAACATCTTTTGGCTGATGTCTTAACTGATGAGGATATACTCAATCTTTGGTATAGGAGGCACGTTCAGTCTTATCTTAATTTTTTTTTTCCAGGAAAACAACAGAGGCCTGCAAGAAAAACCTCTATGTGTTTACAGTCTTTTGACTTGATTAATTGTTATTACTTTTGGAATATATGACTTGGTGTTTTAAATTTAACTCCAGCTAAGGTGGGAAAATGAAGTTCAAAGGCAAATGTTCGCCTTCTGTTTTGCATTAAATTTTGAAGCACAGACACCCATGGTTTTTCACTTAGTTAAAGTTAAAGGCAAGCAAGTAATCGGTTGATTTGTTTCAAGTTCTCATCTAGTAATTCATATTAAAGCAAGAGCTGTTGAAGGGCTCTGCATGGTAGTACAGGTGACCTTGATTTGTTGCGGGTCAGCCCACGCATATCATCTTCACTTGTTCTGCTTCCTAGAAATTCAACTCAAAAGCACATTTTATTGAATTAGCCGACTGCTATCCTCTAGTCACTCAAGTCAGCAGGCAAGAGGTTTTTTGGATGCCTTGATCAGTAGCAACTGAAGGTTCCGAGTTGTTGTTAAAGAGAACATTGATCCTGGGCCAACAAACCTCTGTGAAAGGCTATTTGAACAAATGAACTTGGAAGTATCCATCCTTGCTTTCTCAGTTTTATATTGTTGCCACATTACAATAGCTCTCAGTTGTTCTATTGTGAAAGCTTAATTCTGCAGCAATGGTAGGTATGCTTGTTACCGAAGCCGTGGCAGTGCATCCATGAAGAAGACTTGAAAGGATTGAAGAACGTTTAAAATAGTAGCCAAATGCGTACTGGGCTAAAAATAGTGAGTTACACGTTATCGTGCACTAATACGCCTGAGAACAAGCTTCAGACATCTGATGTGGTCACAAACGTGTATGTCTAGCACATGACAAAGAGAAGCCGGTGCCTTGAAATAGTTATGCAAAGGGGCTTATCGCTGCAGTCAAAGTTGACCTTCCTAATCTTATCAGTGTATATGTGAGAGGCTAGTAAGTCAGTCTGTCATGTTGGTAAACACGTGTATGAAATGCCAAAAGTCTTTACGCTCTTAAACGTGTTTTATTTAACTTACTGCAGTCAATGGCCCTTGGCCAGGTTTAACGTCAACTATAGCAACAACACCAATGAAGAGTAAGTACCGATAACCTCCAAACACCTTCCTACTACTAGCTCCTTCTTTTTTCCCCCTTTCCAGCCTAGTAACATTGTAGTGTAAACTCCTTATGTCTCCTTAAGCCCTTTCTAAGAATATAGTTTAATTATAAGAAAGATCTAGTTTTCTTAGTACTAGAAGCATCCTTCATGACTCCTGTCAGCTTCTTTTTGTCTGAAGTTACCCTTACCTTCCAAGGAGTGAATTGGATTAATTAGACATTTAGTCCCTACCTCCTGTAGTTCAACTGGCTGATTTTACTGCATTACCAATGGCTGTATTAATGCTTCAGTTTGTAATTGAGATTCATGTATTCACTTTTTAACAGTACTTTGCCTCTTTTAACGTACCAGTTCCCTTTTGGAAATCCAGGTGCCCCAGAAATTTCTTGCTGTCACATGAGAAGTAGATACGGAGCAGGGTACCAAGAAAACCTTTATGTGGGCAGTCTAAATGAAACCTAATTTTCTTTCTAAAATGCGGGTTTTAGTTCTGCCAGGTATGGTTGGTGTAAATGTAGAGAGGGTGACAGGGAGCATAATAAGGCTTGCATTGCAACAAGTTTTGACAAAAGCCATTCTATTTTATGTATTGGACAAAACATTTTACAGTGTTGGACCAAATAAAAATCACTTGAAAATTTGAAGAACTTCTGTAATGTAAAATCACCCAACAGCAATGTTTGTTGCATGTCTTAAATCACACCAATCTGAGGACATATCTGCTCTGCAGCATACAGCAGTAATTCTGCTCCTGTACATGCCAGTAGTTAATTTCTTCTGTTGTTTTCCATATGAAAAGAAACAACAAAAAAAACACCAGGATGGTTTCTGATTATGTCAGAAACACTTTAAGAAAATTCTTTTTTTAATTTTTTTTTTTAATTTTTTTTTCTCCAAATACATCATGGTTGAGAAGCAAGCTTCACTTAAAATGTTGCTGCACGTCTGAACTCAATGCACACACCTGAACATATTTTCCTGCTCCTGAAGCATTTTTTTTTTTTTTGCATAGTTTTTATTAAAATTGAAATGGGAATACAGAGAAGAGTGTTAGAAATGTATAGCATTTTATTTAGACTGGGATAAAAAAAAAGAAAAAAAAAAAAAAAAAAAGTACACTAGAAACCTAGGGCCTGACCCACGAGTCATGTCCCAAAGGACCAATTAGAATGGAAATACTGCTTTCTTAGCCCGTTTCTGACAATGACTCATGTACTTTGGGCAAAACTTTCATCCTTTCAGTGTTTCCTTATTTCTAAATGAAGCCAACACCTGTCTACCTGTGTGACAGTCTGAAAATTACTTGATTTGCAAAGTATTTGACAGATGAGAAATGCAAATATTCAACTCACTCAAAGACTGTGACAGTGTTTTTATAGGGGCTGATGAAGATGTTTTCAAAGTCTGAAGATACGTCCTCCCGTCCTCCTTTTAACATGCTGGAGACAGAATAGATGCCACTGTATTGCTGGCAAGAGGGACAGCACAAGCAGCTGTTTTATTAGCTACTGGATTCCACATTACTCAGTATCACTGATGAAGAAAAAAGATGCATGTCTTTTTGAAGCTTTGGTTTTATTATTGTGTAGAAGACCTAAGAGTTCTGGCCCTTTGGGAACCATATCTGATATTTTCAGCACTTTCATAATGGCCAGTCTTTTCCTTTGAACAACTTTGACTGCCAGGCTACAGGTAGTTGAGATTATGGTAAATTAAGAGTTACCTCAAGAGAGAGATGCACAGGGGCCACAGAAATGAAAGACTCTCACTTAGGAGAGATATCTGTGGTTGACAGGTATTCTTTGTCAGGCCAGAGAAAAAATGTCGGCACCAGCTGCTTAGTGAAATGTTTTTTTCTCTCTTTTGAAGCAACATGTAGGAGAAAGATGGAATTGTCAAAATATTCCCTCCGAACTTCACCACCACTGAAACTTTTTGGTTGATTCTCTGTCTCAGTCTACTTTTCCTTGTATAACAGCAGCCACAAATGTACAGACGCACTTCCCTTTGAAAATTGTTTACTTGTAGTTCTTTCTTTCCAGTAAGAACACTAGACATTTGAAGTACCGAGGAGCTGCATGGTATTGCTAACAACAACAACTGTGAATTGGCCTTTAGGTCAGGCACCATGCATAGTAATGCACACTGAAATCCTGGCATGTTTTCTAAATAGGAAGGAGCTCTGGAGGCAGATTTGAAGGAGAAGCAATACAAGTCCAAGGGGTCGATGGCAGAGAAATAAATATTTGCGTAGTGGTTCCTGCTGCTGTGTAGAAGTCAGCCTTGGTAAATGAAAAAAACGTTTCTTTGATTTGAGATACATGTGCAAATAAGTCAGTCAACACAAAAATTCTTTTCTTCTCCAGTTTTGTTCCACTGAGGTGTGTAATTTTAAAGGTTTCAGTGGTGTTGATTAATTTGAGGGATACTTCCCTGAACATAAAGGAGGGTAGGATTTCAGGTTTCTTGTAGCAAATGAGTGAGATTTTCCAAATTATGTTGCGACACTGCATCACTATGGAAATGTATAGGGGTAAACATTGGAACAGGAGAATTGAACGAGAATTTCACCTTGTTGCTGATAGGTGAAAGCTGTTCATAGACCTGTCATATTTATCTTAAAATTGGTGACTGCTATCTTCTTCCAGGCGCTACTCATCTGTAGAGATCTAACATAGATCAAATTAATTGCATTGACTATAAAGCATTTATTAGACAACTACCTCTTCTGTAGATGTCTGAGATTAAGTGAAATGGGATGCATGTGTTTTCTCTACATTTGCCACTTTTGTTCAAACATTGATTGGGATTCTTCTCCAAGGCAATTTTTGAAGCCAGAGGTAATCAATTAATTATAGCTATGTTGGTTTTATAGAGCTGTGAGTAGAGATTCAGCCTCAGTTCATTTAATCATCATTAAAGATTCAGACAAGTCACTGTGAGGTTTTGGATATGCTGAGAAAATTGGCAGTTTGTTAAGCCATTTCAAGGTCTATTATCATTAAATAGATTTTTTCTAAATACCCGAATTCTAAAGGAAGAAATGAACTGGAAGCATTTAATTAAAAACAGCCTAGTACTTTAATGTGTGAAAAGGTCAAGAAGGCATGGGTGACTAATGCACAGAATCAGCCAGCTGGTTACCTGACTGCGTAATATGGTTGTCTTGGTTTGAACGGCCTCAGCCTGTAAACCATTTATACCGTTTGGATGAATGGTTCCTTTGAGAGATCCTGTCCTACTCTGTCCAGAATCCAGATCAGTAGTCTCCTGTACCTCAACATCCATCCTCTCCCCTACCTGCTAGAGAACTGGTAATGTTGATAAGACTTACAATATGTTGTACAGCAAAAAGGAAGAAAAGAAAGAGGCTAAAGAGGAAAAGAAAGAGGAAAAGAAAGAGGAAAAGAAGGAGGAAAAGAAAGACGGAAAGAAAGATGACAAAAAAGATGACAAAAAAGATGACAAAAAAAAAGAAGAGTAAGTACAAACAATGTGCTTGTAACGTACCTCCTGCACTCCAGAGCATGGTGTGGCATTTCATTGTAACACTTGCACTACAATTATTGTTCTGTAGGCTGCAGAATGTTATCCTGTCAAACTTTTAATGCATTTTCCCCTTGAAAAGGTGCAAGTGCTCAACAAACTTTTGTCTTTAGTGGCTGTCTTTAGACCTGTCAGAAGAAGTAAAAGGGAGTTTGACTGCCTCTTGTCAGTTTGGTTTGCTGTTCAAGAACACTTTATTCCTATCAGGCCATTTTAGGATAGCAACCTTCTTTGCAAACCTGCTTTTCATGGTTCCAGAATATCTGCGATGATTCAGATCTGATGCACCAAAAGTCTAGTTTGGATGAAAAACAAGAATTTTACATGTAGAATATTACAGATTTACTAAGATGCTTAGTTACTACACAGACTAGCATATTCGATTACTTAAAATATACAGTACAGGTCTTCACTAGAATTACTAAAGTTTGCTCCTGCTGGTTAGGAGGTACCGCTGTATTTCTGTAACAAAATGAGGTTATTTGAATGCTTTTGATGGAAATGGATGCTGATCTTGTTTTGTTCCCCCAAAACAGATCCAAACACAATATTGTTTAGTCTTACCAGTCATACAAAGTAAGAATGGTAGCAGATAAAAATAAAATGCATTGCAGCAGACTTCACAGTTAAGTAATATGTTAGATTCATATATTTTAAGTTTATATATATATATATATGTGGTATGTGCTATGTAGGCATCAGGACATGTAGTTAGGAATAACTTCCAAATGGAATTTAATTAATCTCAAGATCTTGACTTTCTTAATCAAAGCTTCATTTGATTTGAAAGCCTTTCGTCTAAGGATTCTCTTCAATTCTCCTCAGCTTCAGTTACTGTGTAATGACAGCCTGAGCTTCACAGTACCCTAAAGCATTTAAAAACATTTCAGCAAAGGCAATTAATGTTTCAGTGTTTAAAAGGTAATGCACTCTATCATGCGAAGACCTGATTTTGTGGCCACCAGTTTTGAGGTGACAACCAGTGTTGTTGAAGAAATTGGTCAAATGTGCCAGAAGATGGCAAACAAAATACTTTTTGGATTAAAGCTGCTTCCTTTACTAACATTATAATCTGTACATTCAGCTGATAGGACGTATAATGCCAGACATATATACAAATATGAAATAAATTCTCGTTACATTTATATTTTTTTCATTCTTGGAGATTTGGAAAAGTCACACAAATCCATATCGAAGAATTCCCTGCACAATTATACAGCTCACTGATCACACTGTCACTTGTCACTATTGGAATAACGTCTGCAGCTGTGGACCTCACAATCCACTGATACGTTTTTCTTCTTATTATCTACAACACGCCTAATTGCTATCTATTGAATATCAAGGTTTTTCTTGCTGGGGAAAGGCACCTTGGAGAATGCTGTACATGTGCCACTTCACCAGGCTGTTCTTTAAATCTTCTCCAAGTTCCAGGCTTCTGTGCTTCATTCAGCATCAGTTTGTGGTGAGGCCAAGGGCACCTGGGCTACAAACGTGTGAAATTTGCTTTTACTACATAATACATGTTTTAGTTCTGGTCACACTGTGTGTACATGTGCGTGTGCATGTTGTGTATGTGCATGCAGAGCATTACTTGTGTAAGCATGTATTTAAGTATATACGTGTTTTACTTGTTGAAACCAGTGTTCATGCAGTCATTTCTGTAATAGAAGGATTTGCCAAACCCATCAAAATTAATCTGCAAAGGAAGGCTCTTCGTCTAGCAGTGGGCCATATTCTTCTAGCTGGAATGATGCTATGAAAGATTTAATGTTTTATTTTGTCTTTACTGGGGGTCATATGCAGAAAGGATGTTATTTTCAGCAATTTGAATAGCTCTGTTTTTCTTTCCACTCTCACTTACTTTTTTCAAAGCTGGGTCAAGCAGAAATAGAGTGTGCTGGACAGGATGAGGCTGGTACTTGGTATCTCATCTTGGAAGCTGGTGTGGATACTTTCTCTTCTTAGGCAGCTGTGAGTTAATCATGAGATGAGCAGCCTCCAGAAGAGGGAGTTCCAGAATGCTGCTTCAGTACATTTCTGCTATAAAGCTACATGTTTTACTTTCCAGGAAGAAAAAAGAGATCTTCGTGATAGATCCTTCAAGCAATATGTACTACAACTGGCTGACCATAATTGCAGCACCCGTGTTCTATAACTGGTGTATGCTAGTGTGCAGGTATGGATCGAAGTCAATAACTATTTCAGGTTTCAAATTCAGTCTCGTTACATTTCCTGCATACATCCTCTCCTCCTCTCTCCCTGTAGGTTTTTGGGGTGGCTTGCCTAGGAGATTTACAGTTCATGTGCAGTTCACTGGGAGTAGATGGCCATTATTTATTTATTTATTTATTTATTTATTTATTTATTTTTAATCTGCCTAAAAAACAGTTGTAATTTGCAACGAGCACCCCCCCGTGAGGCTGGCTGTGGCCTTTGCGTGCCACCTACTGGCTAGAGGCGGTGATGTGCCTTGGCCACTGGCACGGTAAGCGTGCTGATCCCCCAGTAGGGGAAGGTGTGGGCAATGAAGGGTCATCTTAAATTAACGTGAGGCATCTATAGATGCTTGAGGGGCAGGAGGATTTTACTCCTTTACTTTTTCCCTTTTAAAATGTGAAATAAACAACTGGAATCAAACTAAGGATGTGCCATGGAAATGGTTCACTCTGTGCCAAACGGCAGGGAGAGGTGGGGATGGTTTACCACTCAGAGGCAAATCTTTTATTTGGGAGCCATCTTAATTCAGATGTGTACAGAAGTGAGACTGGGATGCCTGGGGATCTCTCACGTGAAATCTGATGCAGGTTTATATGTAGGGATATGTATATCCCTCCATATTTGCATGTGTGGCATGTATGTGATTGAGTTCTGCTCCTGGACTAAGCCCCTTTGAATTCTGAAAGATCCTAGTGTCTATTTAGACATTGCTTCAGCATACAGATGTCTAGGCATGGAGATATGCTGCCCTTAACTTGCTCAGTGCCAGTAAGGTGCACTAACATGCTGTTAGAACACACTCTGCTTATATAGTTGGTGCAATGTTTTTTTGTACCTT
Source organism: Nettapus auritus (assembly GCA_011076525.1). NCBI lineage: Eukaryota > Metazoa > Chordata > Aves > Anseriformes > Anatidae > Nettapus > Nettapus auritus. The sequence continues at coordinate 141,688,988 of CM021765.1, forward strand.
TTTCTTTCTTTCTTTAGGGCTTGCTTTGATGAGCTACAAGTTGACCATATTAAAGTCTGGCTGTTCTTGGACTATTGCTCTGATGTAATCTATGTTTTTGACATGTTTGTTAGATTCAGGACAGGTGAGTCCTTCTGTGGTTGTATTTTTACAGTGTTTTCAGAAGAAATGTGGATGTAAAAGAAACAAATTCCCTTGTGATATCTGAGCAGTGTAATATCCTGTCTTGAGTGGAGTCCAGCAATGGAGGCTTTGGGAAAATGAAGTGTCGTGTATTATTTTAAGGCTGGATTTACCAACACCTAAATTTTACTTGTCTCCAAATTCAGTCCTATCAGTGCTTAGTAGGCATTCCAAATACTGACTGAATAGTGTTCTCCAAAGCTACACTAACAGGCTGTGTGGCAAAGGGAAGAATAAGGCACTTCTACTGCTGCTGCCACCCTGTGCATGATATATTGTTCATGCATATTATTGAGCAAGAAGCCAGCTGCATCTCACAAGTACTGATTTCTTAGTCAAGCTGTGCAGCAGCCTGCTCAGAAGTGACTGCTGAGCAAAAATGCAAGACCTGGCACCTTCCTTGGGCTCTCTGTAGCCTCTGAGAGGTCCTGGCTGCATGTAGGATAGGGCTAATCCAGCAAGGTGGTGGTGTGGGATTAGCCCAGGCACCTCTGCTGCAGTCCTGAAGGAAGTGTGATCCTCAAGGATTTGTGAGGACGCTGCTGTATCTTTAATTGTTTCTCTTCAGCTTCTTCTCCCTGTTTCTGTAGTCCAGACAGGCTGAGATCCCACAACCGAGTGTGCCCAACTGATACTGATTCTAGCCTTAAAGGCAGCATCTGTTTTAAACTAAACAAGGTCACGGTATAGGCCTAACAATGACACATGCTGATCCATACCATTAAATTGCTAGAATAGTCCTTGATGCAATTTGATCTATTCCAGCTAGCACTCCCTCAGGCAGTATCTGGGCACAGCTGGGGGTACAGCGGAGCTGGGAGTTGTTTGTGGTATTATGTCTGGAGGGGGCTGGGAGAATTTCAGTGTGTAAATAGAAGCTGTCATGGTAGCTGCTCTCAGGGGCAGAAAATGTGAAAATGTGTCCTGGCTCCTTCTATTTACTGGTACAGCCGCAGCTCAAAATGCCCCTTGAAAAGGTTCAAAACTGCATGGATCATTATAAAAATGAGAGTTCTTCCAAATCTTTGATTTTTACAGATTCTTTTTTTTTTTTTTTTTTTTTTTTTTTTGAATAATGCTGACAGCTTGACAGTAATTACAGCTTGTGACAAGTTGTAAACATAATTACAAGACAGGCTAAAAATGCTGTCACTTCGGGAGACACACAACTCATAGCAGCAAGCTAAATTCTTAAACCTAGCAAATACCTCGTTCAACTGAAAAGTCTGTTTCAGAGAGCAGCCTAAATCTCAAGACTCTCATTTTGGGGGGTAGGTGGGCTTCAACTTTGTATGAGCCAACTTCTGTTAAAAATCCAACTCTGTTCCCCCCAAGTTCCTTTTCTGCAGTTGTATCTGTTACTGCCAAGGGAACTAACGGAGCAGAAATTGGGCAATACAAGTTACAAAAATTCCGTGGTCTGCCCTGATGGCTTCCAAAGCATGGTGAGAAGGCTGGCTCTGCAGGCCTGGGTTGGAGCTGCAGAAATGCCTCAGAGGTCTGAACACTTTGGTGCAGGTGCATGCTGCAGTTTCAGGCACTCGAATGCAGGAGTCAGTTCTCCTAGGTGCTGAAATCTTCGACAACTCACTTAACAACCCCTCCTGGCTCTGCCTGTGCCTGCTGCCTTCTCTGCTAACTCTGCAAGGACCACACAAGGACAAAGGTGCTGGTTTGGGGAGGAGTGTGGCTCCTGGCTGCCTAAGGGTAGGGGTGACTTCAAACAAGGATCTGGGCAGCCTCACAGATACCGTGATCCATGGCAGCTTCTCTGTGGTGCGGCTGCTCTCAGCAGCTGGTTGTAACTAGCATACACCGGGTCTTGATACTTTCAGAAGGTTTTCCTGCAGGAGTCTGGGTCTGTGAGGGGTCAAAAAAGAGCAAAGGAGCTGTTACATCCTCTAAGGGGGAAGGTGTTTTCAAAGTTATTTCTGATAATGTGAGTCAGAAATGCAGTTGGCCTGATTTTCTGTTTAGGTGCAGAACACTGTTAACAAGGACACATTTGACCAGCTCCTTCAGTAGTTTCCTGGGAAGTAACACATCCATGGCACAAGAACTGCTTCCCTTTATACTCACCATCAGTTTACAGATACGAGAAGACTGACCCACACGTACACGAGGCAGATGTACAGATCTGGAGACATTCCAGCAATACAGCGATGCTGTACAGCTGCTGTGCAGCTTGCACTTCCTCAGCAGATGTTTCTCTGTGAAAGTCGCTGCTTGTAGGTTGCCAAAAGATTAGCAAAAGGCGATAATCCCTGATAAACAGGGAGTGTTTTGCTTTTTGCTCAGTGCACTTTTCCTCCTGCCTCGCCTCGTGCGCAGGCACTTGAGCATCTCCACTTGTCATTGCAGTGAGTGTTTTGCAGTGAATAACTTCACCAGGCTTACACAGATGCAGTTTTTGTCTTCTCAGAATTCTTAAACTCTAATACACTACAAAATCTTTTGAATGAAAAAATACTAATGTACAGAATTCTGCTTAGTAGCTCTCTCACTGGAAGCTCACAAAGAAAAGCAAACTGTTTTCTCCGAATGAAAAAGAAAATCCTGTCAGCTTTAACATTGGGTACAAGGGAAAAAGCATGGCTCAGGGGAAAAATGGATTTCATGATCTCAGGGGTATTTATATTGTTCTGAAAAAGTTTCTGGTAATCCATTACACCTACTTATTCTTGGTATTTATTTAAAAATATTCAGCCCTGGTTTTATACACAATTGCTTCAACACATACTTAGCTTGGGTTATTTGTCATGCCAACCATTCATGAAAAATTAGGCATACAAATTTCCCAGTTCTTTTTGCTAAGATAGCTAAAAGACAAAGAGTCAGCTGCCCCAGAATAGAGCAGAAAGCTGCGGGGAGCACTGTGGTGTAATGGAGTCAACGCTCTACAATGTTATTTACCAGTTTAGGAACTTAATTGAAATATTTCAGTTTACAGTGAAGTGTTTTTCATTTAATGATCTCACAGTCTGTTAATGTCAGTATGCGTAGCAGTACGAGTTTTAATGTTTTCAGGTATCTGAAATGTAAATCACGCAGTACTGTTGGTGGTAATTCTGAACTGCCCTTCTATTCTGACAAGTAAAATATCTATTTTTTTTATTCTTTAAAGGCTTCCTTGAACAAGGCTTGCTAGTTCAGGACGAAAAGAAATTACGAGACCATTATACCCAAACTGTGCAGTTCAAACTGGATGTGATGTCTCTTCTGCCAACAGACCTGGCATACCTGAAGCTTGGTTTGAACTACCCCGAGCTGCGATTTAACCGCCTGCTGAGGATTTCCCGACTGTTTGAGTTTTTTGACCGCACGGAAACCCGGACAAATTATCCAAACATGTTTCGCATTGGAAATCTCGTCTTGTACATCCTTATCATCATCCACTGGAATGCGTGCATATACTTCGCCATTTCCAAGCTCATCGGCTTTGGAACCGACTCGTGGGTCTACCCCAACGTGTCCATTCCGGAGTACGGGCGCCTGTCCAGGAAGTACATTTACAGCCTCTACTGGTCAACGCTCACGCTGACCACCATTGGAGAAACACCGCCCCCGGTGAAGGACGAAGAGTATCTCTTTGTGGTCATCGACTTCCTGGTGGGCGTGCTGATCTTCGCTACCATTGTCGGTAACGTGGGCTCCATGATTTCCAACATGAATGCCTCCAGGGCAGAGTTCCAGGCCAAAGTCGATTCCATTAAGCAGTACATGCACTTCCGAAAAGTGACGAAGGACTTGGAAGCCAGGGTTATTAAGTGGTTTGATTACCTCTGGACCAACAAGAAAACGGTGGATGAGAAGGAGGTTCTCAAAAATCTGCCCGACAAGTTGAAGGCTGAAATTGCCATCAACGTCCACTTGGACACGCTGAAGAAAGTGCGCATCTTCCAGGACTGTGAAGCTGGGCTTCTCATTGAGCTGGTGCTGAAACTGAAGCCTACGGTCTTCAGTCCTGGGGACTACATTTGCAAAAAGGGAGATATTGGGAGAGAAATGTACATTATTAAAGAGGGAAAGTTGGCCGTGGTGGCAGATGATGGCATAACCCAATTTGTAGTCCTAAGTGATGGCAGCTACTTCGGTGAAATCAGCATCCTGAACATCAAAGGTAGCAAATCTGGCAACAGGAGGACAGCCAACATAAGGAGTATTGGTTATTCTGATTTGTTCTGCTTGTCTAAAGATGATTTAATGGAGGCCCTCACAGAATATCCAGAAGCCAAAAAGGCTCTGGAAGAGAAAGGGCGACAAATTCTGATGAAAGACAATTTAATAGATGAGGAAGCAGCAAAAGCAGGAGCTGACCCAAAAGACTTGGAAGAAAAAGTAGAAAGACTTGAAACAGCTCTGGACACGCTGCAGACCAGGTTTGCTAGGCTCTTGGCAGAATACAGCTCTTCTCAACAAAAAGTGAAGCAGAGACTTGCCAGAGTAGAAACCAGAGTGAAAAAATACGGTAGCGGCACCTTATCAGTTGCAGAAGCAGAGGCTGAAAAGCCCGAGGAGCAGAAAAATAACTGATGGAGTATTTCCTTACTTAATGGAGAAGGTTGAAACGTGTGAAAGCCATAAATGTATATAAATGTGTGTGCATACATAGCCACCATTATTTTTATATGGGCTCGAGAGAATGGTTTTTAGCGTTTTTAACTGAAGCGGTATTTTCTTGTAAATAGGACATTGTCACCTTCTTCATAGGGGGAGATTCTGGTCTGTCATTTGGGTACTTTTTTGTACTGGGTTTCTTACAAGTCATGCTCAGAACGTCTTCTGTGTGTGGTGTGTGTACACCTTGACACGTTGTCTCTTCACGTGCATGCTGTGTTACGAAGGCATTGTGCTTAAACTAGAGGGGTTGTTTTTTAAAGGGCTTAACAATTTTTGTAGGGTACGTGCTCTACCTTGCTAGCCTATTAAATGCATGGATGCACAGCCGGGCTTCTCAGAATCTCTATTCTTTCACAGTGAAGCAGCCTGCACAAACTGGGGGACTACAGCTCAGGAGAAGCTGGCACCTGGCCTGTGCAGTGTTGCCCCATGTGGATATGGCACGGCCATGCATCTGGATGCTTTTGTCTGAGTCTTTCCTACTGAGCTGGGAGCCCCAGGAAGGATTGAGCTGGCAGAGTAGCTGGAAGGGAGTCTCCAGAAGCTTGCTGGTGGAAGATGTCTGTGGCAATACAGCTTCACTAAACCTGGGAAGAGAAAAAAGGGGTCTTGGTGCGTGCAGCTCTTATACATAGGGTCTATGGGGATCTCTACTAGGAAACCACAAGGGCCAGCAGGACGGGCTGTCCCTGTCTGCCAGCCAGCCTTCCCTCCCCACAGGTGTGTGTGGGGACTAGTCCTCTGTTGCAGTCTTTCCAGCTATTAGACCTGTGTTTTCTTACTCTGTTTCGTTTAATGATGCCTACGCCACCTTTCTTTGCTATTTAGTGTCAGTTTCTCTCCTGTGTAGCGGTCACACTACTGCATTTCCACTGGGTAGGGGAAATGAAGGCCATATCCGCTCTGAAATTTTACTTGGGTCTTGTGGATAGAAGCCAGACTGTGCTGGTTGCTTTTCTGCCAGACGGAGGGTGGTCACCTCCTGGTGACTGCCAGGGCCTGGCTCTGAGGTGAGTGCACAGGTCTGGCCCGCTCAGCCTCCTGTCACATCTAGGGCAGCCCAGCACTGAGATGGTTCCTTGCTCTGCCACATCGTGGCCTCAGGGGTCACCTCCTCCACCCTCCTCTTCTAGCCCCACTGCTTCCAGTTTCTTTCCAGGCTTCTGAAGGGATTTCTGTGATATTCTCCCTCTGGATTTAGCTGAGTAAATGCTCATCTCAAGAAACCTTTCCCTTCCTTTGAACAGTTTTGAGCCTGGTGAGAGAGAAAAATGTGCCAGCAAGTAGAGAGCAGGGCTTGGCTTGCAGTACTGGCGCAGGGGCCACCAGGTGATGGATCCTGGGCTTGAGCAAGGGCTGCAGGATCACAGCTGCTGTGGGTGAGCCCAGCACCAGGATAGCTTTGCAGGGACCTGTGGTGCGACCAGTGGCAGCTGAGGGTGCTTTGGAGAGCACCTGTACATTTACACAGGGGACTTCAGAGCCCGGCCTCTCTGCCTTCTCCTGAGGCTTCACCGAGGGTAGCTGTGGACCAGCAGCCTGCTGGCAAGAGCACATACGTCAATGTCAAATCCTCCTGCCCTCAAATTAACCATTTACTCAATTGATGCTGGTAACAGTGGAAAATACAGTGCCAACTAACATCGGTGAGAACTGGCTGCAGTGTTACAAGCTCCATTTCTCGAGCAGGAGGAAGTTCACCCATGCTGTTTGAAGGCAGAGAAACCCATCCATCCTCTGGCCCCATCTCCGTGCTGGGCCAGCCTCACCTGCCTGAGCAGAGCCGTGCCAGGCTCAGGAGCTTCACCAGGGCAGCATGGGGCCAGGCTCCTTCCAGCCTGCTCAGAGAGGCCGACTGCCTGGTGCCGGGCTGCTGTGCCGCTTGGCCTACAGCATTATGGCCAGACAGCCACACGTGGCTTGTCTGATTAGTAATAATCACAGAATCATTAGGATTGGAAAAACCCTCCAAGATCACCTGGTCCAACCATCCCTGTACCACCAACGTCACCCACTAAACCACGTCCCTGAGCACCGTGTCCAAACTTTCCTTGAACACCCCCAGGGACGGTGACAGTGAAGTGTTGTTGCAAGTCCAGAAGCCAGTCAGACTTCAGTACAGCTGGGCTTAACCCCTGTATCCAGATTTTTACTGACTACAGCTGAGAGCTGTGCACACACAGCAGCAGCAGGAGCTTTGGTCCTTGAGCTGAGTCTTGTCCTCCGTTCCTCCCAGGGCTTGAGACAAGCGTGGGGGCCACGAGAGTCTGCTTTTGCAGGGGTCCACCACCCGTAAGTGTGGCTGCATGGTCGCACATCACTTACAGCACAGGATGGGGGGATGCAGGCTCTGAACCCACAGCTCTTCGTAACAGAGCTCGGGACTGCACCTCCCATAACTACTGCTTGCTGCTCCAGGGCGGCTCCGTATTTATTGTCATATTCCACATCAGTCAATTCTCTATATAAACCTCACTATCCAGCCAACATACTGCAGCTGCTCCATCCTGCTGGAGATGCACAAATAGAACTGCTCCAGGTACTACTTATACCAAATTTATACCTGTTAAAGATGTCGTCCCCCACAAAGACAGGAGTGCTTGTCAGCCCGGTGGGTCCAACATCTTGAGCCATCAGGAAGAGCATAGATGCTCTTCCCTTTTCCTTGCCTCTTGGACTGGTTAACAAGACACAAAAAAATCTTTTACTGCTATTGGCTTCAGTCACTTTGAAATGTATAGCTTTTGGTGTTACGAAATCACATCGTCTTTCATCTCTGTAAGATGTTTTTCCTTTCATGTGGATACAGCATGTACATTAAAACATTTTGAGTAACACTCGAGCAACTCTGTGCTTTCTCTTATCCCTCTGCCCCTGGTTTTTAGTGTTTTATCACAGACTTTGATACTGCTGATAGCACACGGCCCAGAAAATCAGTAGCTGGGGCAGAGATCTGAAGCGAGGAAAATCCAGATGGGAATCACCGCATTTTCCCCTTGCTGCAGGGCGCCAGGCCCAGTGCCGGCTTTTCATGCCCAGCGTTGATGCTGGTGCAGTGCTTGTGGGTGTGATGCAGGCATCAGTGCCTGAGCACTTTGTTTCCTCAGCAAATGGGGTTTTAATGAACACAGTGCTCATGTGCCACGCTTGTGCAGTAGGTAACCCTGCCGAAGCAGGTGGCCATGGGGTGGTAGTGTTGCTCCAACCTGAGGCATCTGAGTGATGCAAACCATTTTAACATCTGCTGCAGGTGCAGGAGAGTAAAACTGATAGAGCAACACCACCATCCACCAGGACCTGCTTGCAGAGATCTTCCCTAGGAACGGGGCCCCGAGTCACGGTCTGGCTGCATAGCAGCAAATAATGTGATAGCATCCCATCCTTCTGCCCACCTCCCCTCCCCTACTATTTTAACAGTTGTTACAGTAGACACAGCTGCTCTGGAAAATTCACACCAGTGAATGGGACAAGAGAAAGGTCGGTGATAGGGAAACAGCACATGTGCGCACACCCTCAGATTCAGCCGCTGCTTGCAGTCAGCCTGACTGCGCAGATCTTCCTGCAGGAAGCGCCAAGAGAAGGAACAACCCCTGCAATTAATTCTCCCCCTTAGACATCTGCTTTACAATTCTGTTCCTGCCAAATATTTATTAACCAACGAGCACAGAGGGCTGTACTTTATATTAAGAAACAAACTGTTCTTTCCCCCCGAAGGGCAGCACTGCTGCCTGCTGGTCTGCAAGGCAGATTTGTTCTGGTACTGCTGCCGCTGGCCAGGATGAGCGAGGATTTCGTCAGCCAGAGCCAGCCCCGGCTGTCCAACGAGATAGGGCAGGGAGGCCGAGTAAGGGAGAGCCACTCTTCATCCTTACACGCTGGCTGGTGACACGACAGCATTTACACTTGGCTTCGGAGTCCCCTGGCTCTTCTATTGATGTTTCCACCCTGGAACAGACAAAGAGAATCAAACCCGTGTTTATATAATTCAGCATCCATAAAATCCCTTTGTGTATTCCTGTGAGAGCAGTGAATCATGCACTAGTGGGGTCTGGCAACTGCACAGGCAGCTGAAGCGCAGGATTTCAGCTGTGGCAGCTTTCCTGAGGGAAGCCATCAACCCGGGAATCCCCATTTCCCCCTGCGGCTGAGTTCGCAGCAGAGAGGAGATGAAAGGAGGATGCTGTGGGGGGCCGGGAAAGCCCCGCTCCCTCTGCAGACCTGAGGTGGAAGGGGAGGGAAACGCGTACACACCCTGAGGTACAACCTCCGGGCCTAGAAGCGGTCTGGCCTTTTGTTTCAGAAATTCAGATTTTGCAATCGTTTCCAGCTCGAATTTACTCATTGGGATCACAAAAGCAAAGGTTGAGGTCTGCTGCTGCCAACCCCCCTCACAGCTTTGCTGCTGAGGGGCTGCTGCTGCTGCCCCTGAGAAGTGGGCAGGGAGCGGAGGCTGGCGGCATATGGGCAGTCAGTCTCCATAGCCGCAGGGGCAAGGCCTTGGGGTGCCCTTGTCTTCAAGGATGAGCACAGACTTTACTCCAGGAGCAGCAGCAGCTCTCACAAAGGCTTTCTTCATCAGCTCTGCCACTTCTGCCCAGCTCCTTCAGGGCGATGGCAGGACACGGCGCCCATGGCTGCGTGGAAGCTGTCCTTGCAGGAGGCAAAGGAGGATGCCACCATTAAGCTCAAACAGAGATCTGCCCTAGTTGTGGTTCCTAATTTCTCAGCTTTTTGCCTCCTTTGACACATAATTTCTTTAGCTCCCAGACTAGAAAAACAAAGCTTTCTGTTCTTATCACCAAGGGCTGTTCTACCCCCTTCCTTCTGGAGATGTGCCCCCTCCCCCAAGGCCACCAGAACCTCACAGGCACTGTGCAGGTGCCTCACATGGCAAGAAGCAGCGGCTGGTCATTGACTCCCCACAGAAAATAGAGGAAACACTAAAAGATATATATATTTAACACTGCTCACCTCCAGAGCTGATGAGTATTTTTAGGAGAACCAACTGCTAGTTCCCAGCTAAAGAGCAAATACTGTACTTGCAGAACTGTTTAGTTTATCCAACAAGCTTCAGTGGGATCCCCACTACTTTCACATTATGTGTGGATTTAGGCCATTTACAGCAAGTCCTCAGGGCTGCTGCTTGTTCCTCAGCACCAGACCAACGCCCAGCACAACAAAGCCTCTCCCAGCAGGGGCCTGGGGCACGCCGCGGTGACACAGTGAAGGAAACAATACCCCCCCCCCCCCCCCCTTTTTCTTTAATGGATCTTGACTGCTGAAAGTACAATGCCTCATCTCCTTGCAATAACACAGCTGTCTCAAACTGCTCTCATGCAAAGCTCAGAAAAAAGCTTTGTGTCGAGCAACAAAAAGCCATGGAGCTTTTCTAGGAAAGCAAAACCACTGGGTTCGCCCTCGCTTTGGCTTTCACCTTCCCAACACTGAGTGTGAGCAGCAGGCTTGCTCCCAAGGCCAGGATTTCAAGGCTTTGAGGTTTCCCAGCACCAAACTGCAGCAGCCACTAGCACCAGAAGCTGAAAAAGGGTGAGGAGGAGGAGCAAGAGCAGCAAGGGCAGAACCACACATCCCCCTTCTGCTGCCAGGACCAGTTGGTACAGGGGGTTTATGCAGCAGCCAGGTGCAGGCAGGATGCTCTCAGCAGGGCTCAGGGCAGGGCATGCAGCAAAGGGAGAGCAGGCAAGGGCAGATCCCAGCTGTTGGAGCATCATTAAAATGAAGCCAGATGAGAACTGTGTTAGGCTATGCCCTTTGGAGATCTTAGTTGAGGAATAAGAGATCATCCCATAAGAGATACTGAAGCCTGTATTATGTTTTGAGGAGCAAGCACCAGTGGCGGTGAGGCCAAAAGAGCACCTGCTTTATTTTGGGTGACTGCAAAGTTCATAGGATTCGTCAAGTACAGATGGAGATTGATTTAAAAAAGAAGTAAAATCAGTGTCAGTAGAACCATAGAGAATCTTCAGAAAGCATGCTTTCAGCACTAGGGTTTGTTTCCCCGATGAATTTCCTGTGTTTTATTAAAAGCAATTACACTAGGAAGAAAACAAACAATTGTATCATTAGATTACCTGGTCTTCACACGTTGCTGTCAGAAACTTAACCAAAGCAGCACCGAAAAGTGCTGGGTGAGGGGCAGGAGGGGGAGCCCCACATCCAGCAGCAAGGCAGTGTGTCTGGTGGCAGGCAGCAGCAGGAAAGCCCTCACGGAGGTCAGCAGCTCACTTGGCAAAGCTACGGTGACACAGACCTCAGCTGTACTGCGTACAGCACAAGTCACCTGCCAAATGACTTCTAAAAAATAACACTTAGAGAAATCTAGCAATACCTTTTTCAATTATGTCAGAAAAAAAGGCAACAGTAGAAAACATCTTTAGATGAAGTACTGGAGAAAAATAAACACCATTATTTCATGGAGCTGTTTTCATGGAGTTGTCACATCAACTTCTCATCAGGGTAAGAACTGACACGTCCAAGAGCAAAAGCCGGTATCAACTCTATTTATAAAGCCTTATTTCTTAAAAAAAAAAGAAACAGGTAGGTCTTTCTGCACACGGCCTGGATCCAGCTGACTTACTGTAGGCTTCAATGACTGCGGTCACTTCAGGAACTCTGAGATGCTCAGCCATTATTAATGAAGTTATGCACAAGTACAAATGGGAGCAGTAGGTAATATGCTACGGACTCTTGTGAATAATATTAAGCTGAATTTTTATCAGAAAATGCTTGATTTTGAGTAGCTAAACTTGGAAGAAGTTTCTCCTGCATTTTTTCAAAGAAAACACCGAGAGAAACACTGCAGTTGTTCATTGTGCAGAACAAGTCACACTGCAAAACCTCAGGATGAAGGTACTCAAAACAAGCAGGATGTTTTTAAATCCCCCAGAGACATAAAGTCTATTAAAAATTTACCTGGAGGCAATCAGCTACAACAGTGCCAGGGAAGCCCCTTACAGCTGACCCTGGGGGGGCTGTCCTCCCACCAAACAGCGGCAGTTGGCACCACAGAGCACAAGCCCAGGCGGGCAGGCAGGAGCCCACACAAGAGCCTACATGTAGGCTCAGCACACCAGCTCCGCCAATCCTGTGTGGTTTAACACACGGTCTGAAGCTCCTGCTTCAGCAGCAAAGGTTGCTGTTAGATGAGAGGTGTGACTGACTAACCCAACAGAGCCGCTTGGAGAGCCTGGATCTCTGCCAGCCCGTTCTCGTGTCAGCTTTCCTCAAAGCACAGGGTGAGGGACAGCCTCCTTGGTTGTCACAGTCCAGGCTCATGTTAGTGCCTGCTGAACAGAAGATAAGCCCAGCCAGAAATTCACAGAACAGTACTCCTTAGTCACCTGAGCTTTGTTCACACCTCTGATGGCTGTTCTTGAAATCTTTTCAGCAACTAACAAAAGCCTTCACCTAAAGTTTCCATGCTCCTTTCAGATTCAAGTCTTAACATCCCTTTAGGACTTTACAAAACTATTCCTTTGCTCCTAATGAAATCGGAAAGAATCCCGTATTTGTTCAGTATTTGCAACGATTCCTTTCAACACATCTTGCATTACTGCCATGTTTGAGACATACAGTACTACAAAATACAGATGAAGCCCTCCCTCCACGCCAAGGCTGTAAGCATCTTGGCAATTTGTGTGCAGAGGAAAACACTCAAATACATTTGTCGCTTGTCAAATGCGACCATGCTGAGATGCCCAAAATATTTTCTTGTTAACACATTAAGGACATGCTGAGGGGAAAACAGCATCCTGGCATCGGATCAATGCCTTGTGTTCCGGGTCACTCGAGAGGTACTCAAGTGACTGGTAAGCACAACTAGATCCATGGTAAACTCAACTAGATCCATGGTGGCATTTGTAAAGATTTGCTAAACCCCACCGAAAGGCTGAGTGAAGATGAAAGACATTCAGGTTGTTGCCAGAGCCCAGAAGAAGAGAAGGGAAATGGCATTTTCCATGCCTTGACAATCCTTTCAAGCAACAAAAACTGGAACTTCTGTAGGGCAGGAAAGCAGCTTGCAGCTACAAGATTTCAAGAGTTATTATTTGAAACTATCAGCTGCTCCTGCTGGAGGTTTAGCACACATATGTAACACTGCTAAGAAGGTGAGGTTTCAATACTGTGGCATTTTGAGGCAAACATTTAAATAGAAATTTAAGTGGAAAATTTGTTAACTGTAAAGTCCTTATATATTACCTGAAAATGATTCCTCTAAAAACAGCTTACAGTTTTAGAGGCTAATAGCGCTGTATTATTTTAATCTTAATGCTAAAGGAAGATAGAAAAAGCATTTAAGATGTTAGCACTTCTGTGAGAACGTTGTATTCCTATCCCACCACATGGACTGCCCAGCTTTTGGACCTATATAAAAAAACGTGACTTATATGCCTATCAGTGGGATAGAACAACCATCCATAGCTACCTCAGAATAAAACATATTACAGGAATATTGTTTGAACAGTATTAGACTACTGATGGTAGTATATACCAGATGGTAGTATCATCACGTAGTTCATACCTGCAACAAAACAGTGCAGCAGAGTCCATTCCCATTATCTACAGTAAAAGATGACCCAAACCCAAATGAGTCAGGAAGAACCATCATTAGATTACCTCACATTTTCCTCTTAAATCTGACATGCTCTGAGGTGAAAATGCTGAAGGCATACCTGAAGTGCCACCTAGAGATCAAAGACAGAAGACAGGAAGTGCCCTTCTCTCCCCAGCAAGTTTCAGTCCTCACATCAAGGCAGCCTTCTTGCGTCAGCCTGGACTTGAGAGCAGACCATTGCTGGACCCCATGGCACTACAGTTCACTTCTGAAGAGTTCTCAACACTTCTGTAACCCTCAAATTATGCTGTACTACAACGTTTTCTAAACAAATAATTTAATATGCAGTTTATCAAAGTAAGGAAATCACTTGTTTTCTTTTTCACTGAACCATGGTGAAAAAAGGTCACTGTTTTATTCAGCATCATAGTTACATAACAGTTGTCTGTTTCTATTACTAGAAAGAATTTATTAAAATAATCCTGAAAGACATCTTTTCTTTCTCCAATGATTTCAAAACTACGCCTTTTAACGCCAATTCCACACAGTCACTGATTTGATCTGTAGTAGTCAGTTATAGCAATTGTCAAGGCACAAGCTCAGCTCTGCACATCAGCTGTAGCTTGTAGTATGAAAGAGATATGCCAGTTATGTCTGCACTTAAAAATGCATAATCCCTTTATCATATATTGCAACAGGAGAAATTAACATTAAACACAGACTACAAAAGGTAAAGGATTTATTTCTGATATGATTTGTAAAGTTAAATTAAAAACCTACTGAATACTTTATGTAGTAGATGAACATAACTGTAGTATTTACTTTCTAACAGTTTATTTAATGGTTGGAAGTGTACAATATGAAGTAGGCCTTGTTTAATATTTTTCAATTTTGCTTATCATTAGATGAGATTAAAATACAGTAGCCATCCCTTTAGATTATGTTGCAACACTGATCATGTGCCTTGATAAGTAGGAACAACGATTCATTAAATAAATGGTGATGACATAACATGTAGGGAAGACTTTGGATTGTCTATTTAAAATGTCAACATAATAGGCAATTAAGAATAAAACTTCATTTTAAGTGCACTTCCACATGCTTTGTTTATAATATAGCAAAAACTTCCTATCTTTTTTTCCTCAAACACTTCACTCCCTACTCTAAAGCTGTTCAGTTGAAAATGCACTTTCCCCAGTAAACTTTTTTTTAAAAAAGTAACTAAAATTTCTACCCTTTCATATGCTAAGACATGTTTTTCTAATTAAAACCACAATTTATTACAAGACATGTGAAGACAACATATAGTGAAATGAATTTTAATTGTTGTGCTGTGACTAAAGTAAAGTTCTCAAGGCTGCAATTTAACATTCCAAGTTCTCCCTTCCATCTTTATTGATTCTTAAGGTTTTGCACAGAAACTCTTTGGGGGCTAGAACAGCAGTAATTGCATCACACTGTTTTCCAAGACTTCAAGTTTCAAAAGCAAACTCTTCAAAAAGTACAGTTCTTGATTTGATTAGATACAGGGACAAAAATATAGCACATACTTGAAGGTTACATGGTCTACAAATGATGGCAATATTTTCCTTGGGAGAGTACAGTTTGTTTTCTTGTAAATACTCAAAAAGGCTCAACTTCAAGCAGTAATAAACACAAGCAAAAGTGATTTAACCCTTAAAATAAATATTCAGGAAAACCTCTCTGTACATACAAGTGAAAGAATATGTAACACTTTCACGCTAAAAGAAAAAATAAAGATTTTGTTCATATAAGCAGCTGAAATCTGCTGTTCCAGCCCAATGTCCCCAGTAAAGAAGGGAGGCACAAACACAGGTGACTACTGTAGCTCACTATCTTATGGCCTTTTTGGACAGGGACATCACCACCATCATTTATTTAATCCCTTTTGTTATATTTATTACAGCATGCCAAATCCTTTGGCATATGTGATGGCCTTCAATAATCTTTCTTTAAGCTTTTCTTTGCTTGAGTACTCCGGAAGCAAAAGTACATTAAAGCATGTGTGAGATGTAGGTAACCTGTGAAAAAAACACAAAAAAGAAGAATTCAGATTGAGGAACATGTACTGCACGCTAAGAAATACATCACTATGTCCTAAATACGTAACAATGGAGTCAAAGAGAACCTACTCTGCCTTAAGATTAGCTTAATTAAATGTGAAAGCTTAAGAAATTGCTTCAATTTATAAACAAGCAAGTGCAATGTAGAATTTTACCTCTCTGTATCTGGGCCATTTTTGGCTATGATCATCTTTAACTTTCCAAGTCCTCCCACGGGGGCTCTGTCTGTGCCTGTTGTAAACTGCAAGAATAGTCTTTTCTGTTCATCTGTAAATGAATGGACTATCTCCCAGAATTCCCTAGTAAGGAAGAAAAGAAAAATAAGTACACTGACAACTATTTCAGTATGCGACTTTCAAAAGTATTGAGCTTTGAAGTTTCAGTACTCTCATTAATCTTATCAATTTACAAGTTGCATTCATAAAAAAAAAAGTATCAACATATTTACCAGTCACTGAGACAGTAAAGTAGAAATCAGAAATATTACCAAAATATTGCAGTTTAACTATTTTGCATCCTAATTCTACTGATAAATGATTTGCAAACATTCATTTTATTATTCCTGTGCCTTACGATGTTACACTGGTTCCACTATACTGTCCAATTGAACCATCTTTTTTCTTAAACACCACAGTAAACAAATGCAACTGCTGTCACAGTTCTTCAACCCTAACATGAACTACAGTTTTAAGGCAAAAATCTAGAAGACTAAAGGCAAGACTTCTCTGACTCTTGCCTACACAGAGTTCTCCAGTCAAAGGGGACAGTAAGGGGAAAAACATTAAAAACATTCTTCCTCTTAAAAACGCTGAATTTGCTTTATTTCTAATTAGAAAGTAAGTTCAACACACATTGCAGCTACTTAAGCAATTAAGTGTTTGCGATCCTCCCCCTGCCCAACAAAACCACAAGCAGTGATAATTTATTCACAGAATGACAAAATTGTTTGGGTTGGAAGGAACCCTCCTCAAGGATCACCTAGTTCCAATCCTTCTGCCATAGACATGGATACCTCCCACTAGGCCAAGAGGCTCAAAGCTCCATCTAACCTGGCCCTGAAACAGTCCTATTTATATGGTTTAAGAGAAATACAAAAATCCCAAGGAAAATACCATCTAAGCTTTATAAAAGTTCACTGGAAGCTAAAAACATGGCTTTTACTATCTGCTCTAATGACAGTACTTGAATAAAGTGAAATTATAGATAAGACTTATTTCCGACACTACAAAAATGCCACATCTTACAGTATTAAATTCACTATGAAAACAGGCATGTAAAGTGCTTGTACTCCTTCAGAAATTAGAAAAGATTACCTAATAATAAGAGAGTCTCTTGTATAGCCACCATCATACTCTGTAGTTTCTTCTAGTGCTTGAAAATCTAAATTCTGTAAGAAGATGACATTTTAAAAAACGACCACTAATTATATTAGGATCAAAAAAGCTCCACTTTTTTCTGGTGTACATTCAGGATTCTTACCCTACTTCCACAAATTAGTAATTCAATTTCCTCTGGTCTAAATAAATATTTCAAAGGAGATTCATTGGTCACCATGTGGAATCCTCTCCGAAAGGCCTTGAACTGCTTTTCTACTGATTTATTGAGTATATAGTCAGCATAGAGATTGACAAATTCCTGTAAGGAAACAGCCCCCAAGAAATTCTTAGTACTTCAACACACTCCACTCAAAGCATCTCCTAACAACATAAAACTCCAAAAACACATTTAATTCTATGATTCTGCCCAGATAACCTGGGCTCAGCTTCTATTGAGCAATGGTAAAGAACAAGTCTCAAATTTTTCTAAAAGAGGCCAAAACATCACACCCAGAAGCTATACATGTACATACCAATGCTCCCTAACAAAAAGGAGCATCCCTCCCCCCATGCTCCCCCCCAAAAATAACCACCACCAAAGAACAGCCATGCTTTAAAACATACATAAAAGTGAGACCAACCTCTATAGAGTCCTAGGTAATTCTGCACACAGCATCTAAAAATTACACATTACATTACAAATATATATTTGAGGATAAAGTGTACCTTTCTATTTTCATTTGTAATAGGAATTTTATCACCGTTTTCCTTTAAATCATGCATCATTGGATTGCCAAAGAGATCCGTATGAGATATTTGAAAAGTTATCATCATATCATCTTCCACACTTCCTTCATACTCTAGCAAGTCTCTCAGACTCTGGTAAAGAACCTAACCAATAGAAATACATACAAATCTGTCATAAACAAGTTTCAATACGTTTCACTGAGTAAAAGCAGAAGACATCTGTCTCAGAATGGAGAGAAGTCACTTAATTCCCATATAGTCCAGACAAAATACTAAGCTTGGTGTCTATAAAATCAATCAACAGCAGATATTAAGGAAGAAAAAAGGAACGAGGCAACAATGATAATGCTCTTAGGAGAGCTTACCAGTACCAAGGAGTCTTCCTAAATACAGTGATCTGCCCTGTCACTTAAGTGCCAGTGATTAACTCTCCCATCTTTAACTCTTTCGAACCCATATTTACTTCTGGCATCCAGGACTTGCTACACCAGCAAGTTCAACATGTGTGTTTAAACATCGAAGAAATTGCTGTATTTTTATATAAGAGAAAGTTCAGGCAGACGGCTTGTATCTTCTACACCTTGATTTAAAAACAAACTAGGAAGAAATGTAGAAGCAACATGGATGGGACAACCATTAAAAAAAGGAAGTGTCTACACACAAAAGAGAAGGAAAAGAGGTTACTAACTCCTAAGGTCTTTGCATGATAAGCACAACTCAGGTCAGAATTTGCCAAGTGGAATCTGAAATGACTTTTGACAATTTGCTCTGCTCAAAGGGACAGTCAGCCTTCCTCCTTCTTATTCCTTAGGGAAAGCTTAAGACTCCTGGAAACCTAGGTCTACGCAGAAAAGGAACAATTCTTTGGCCGAGACAGAGATGTAAGACTTAAGAATTCAAACTGAAGGTGGCAGAAAAACCAACAAGGACTATGTTTTTATAATGAAGTAGAAGCAATTAAGTTTCCCCTCAACGTTTTAATTACTGAAAGCTTACACGTACGCCTTGCCCCTCTCACTAGCTGTATCTTTTTAGTACTTCCACAGAACCTCTTAAAATACCTTGCATTGGAAACGACTGGGCTTGGACTCTGGATCACGAGGGCTGGGGAGCACCCCATGGTCCACACTTGATAGTGTTGGAGAAGATTGCATGGCTTGACTACTCTGAACTTCATCTCTGGCTTCTGAAGCTCTCAAGTAAGTTGCAGTCATATTGGGATACCAAGATTTTTTTTTTTAAAAGATGATTTTAAAGGTCAACATAGGTGTCAGAACAGAAAAAGAAGGGTAGCAGGAAAAAAGAACTACCCTGACTGCCTTGTTCAACAGAAATAAATCCGTATTTTTCCAGTCAAAAATGTTTAGTTTACAATTGTAACTGCTGGAATCTGGGAGCACTGTATTTCTCAACATCATTTGACAGAGAAACTGGTCACAGCTGGCTAATATGTATGGTCATTCAAAGCAGACTGGATAACCTATTTTTTGATTACACGCGCCTGATTTCCTTATTAAGTCAAAACAAAAGACAAGTTCTTTAAATTATCATGTTTCTTTTTTTTTTTGAATACCTGAAGGTTTTGCATAACTGCTTTTGAAAAGGGAAGTGTCCCACCATTTTGAAATGAAATGAAGCATAACAACAAGCTCTACTCATTAGCATAAGAGAAAGCTACTGGTGCAGCGCACATACATCCTTCTACGCATGCTCCAGTAAGGCATGCTTGCAGCTTGGTGCTTTTACGTAGCCGTTAGCTGGGAACAGGTGAGGTAAAATAGACGTTGATCACTGCTTGCAAACCGAAGGAGTATTTATGAACCATTGCATCTGTCCTTTGCTTAGAAAACGTGAAACAAGCATTGTGCCTTTGCATGTCAACTGCTGTCATGTATTTTGTAGAAATCTATTTCTACAAATACAGATAAATGCCTCATTTTAGAAATCTCTTTGGGAAGACATTAAGCAACTGTTAATAATAACATTAAGCAACTTTAGCAGCATATAAATAACAGAGCAAAGCTTTATTAATACCCAGTCCTGTATTTTCATTGCCTCCTCCAAATCATATGCAAGTTTTATTCCTTACGATTTTGTTTTAACAAATACAGACTTCACACAAATCACTGGTTAATTCACTTCCACCTCCAACAGTGGTCTTGTGTTTAATTCAAATCTTGATTAAGGTATTGCCTAGAAAATGCAGTAATGAACTCAAAGAACATAATGAACTTACAGGATGAGAATCTGCCAGATCACGGAAAGTTCCTTTTTTGCCCATTAGCTTCCTGTAGACAACCATGGGAAAATGGACATCCAGTATGCAGTTATTGTAAATAGCGAGACCCAGCACTATGCCGATCAGCGTAAACTGACCCTCGGTTTCAAAAGAGGACGGATTAAACCAAAACAGTTTTGTAGATTCATCGTATGTGAACATACCTGCAAAAAATGATTTGGAACAATTATGGTTACAATCCAATAAAAATGACATGTAAAACATGCTTTTATAAACCTACTCGTACTAGAACACCTCTAAAATGTATTTAAAGTTATACTGAATTTAATGGAAAAGAGAGCTACTTGCCTTCAGGGTAACTGAAGCTGCTCAAAATGTTAGTAGTCACTTTATGACTAAAAGCATGCATGAGGACTACACTACAACATCCTAAAATGCCCGCTGAAGTCATACATATAAACCTTTCTGTCCCTTCCATTATTGAGGAAGCAGCAGCACATTGCCAATGTAGATTTTAACTTTGATAAATACAACAGGGCTAGAAAAGAACAATCAATAGCCATGTGGATGAAATCATCCTGAAGACCTCTAATTACTATAGAGTGATAGCCTTTCCTCAAAGGCTTTTGCATGCCAGTTCCAGCAAAGGGACAAAAATAGATGTGGCCCTCTCACTGAACTAGAAGCTATGGTGATGAGCTGGGATTAACCATTACATATGAACTTAAAACGAGTTTGATGCCTAACATACACACACACGTAAAGATGTATTTTGATAACTGAGTTAGTGGAACTATCACATACATCCTAACTTGAGGAAGAAACATAGCATGGGACTGTTTCAAAGAGGGGCTGCAATTTTAACATGTCACTGTTGAAAGGGGTAGGTTTTTTCTTTTTCCCTTATCCCTTTATCTGATTCAGATCCCTGCTTCAGGTGACTAATTTCCTGCCAAGTTCACTGAGGGTTCCAATAAACAGCTGAACTGGTACCTGCTCAGAGCTGGAAGGAAGGGATAAGACTACATGGACAAGAGAAAGACAGAGACTCTCTCCCTTTTGTTGTAGCAAGCCACTAGATTACCTCTTGTTCATGAAACCACGGTTTTTATACAGGCTATAAGCTATTTAAATGAGTCCCACTATGAAGTCTGGTAAGCAATAAAGACAAATGCAAAAACAGACTTAAGAGGAGGTTAAGAGGCCACAGTGGATAAATAAAGCCATATTGCCAGTGACCCACAGCTTGTACAGCTAAGTCGCATGATGACCCTGCAGAATCTAAGGAAAAACATCCAGGCTCCTTCCTCTCAACACAGCAGAAGTTAGATGCATGTGGTCAAGTACACGAACTACATTTGCCACAAGATTTATCTCAACAGCTCTTAAAAAGATATGCTTATTTACAACCTAAAGAGATGCACAAATTGGTTACAAAGCCACACAGAGCCACCAATTGCCTCCTTAGACTGAAAATGTCACCTTCAAACAAGATATGAAGCCTGAATTCTCATTCAATTGAACCTAAGTGAATGAACTGCAAACTCATTCAAAGAAGCTGGCTGTTCCCCAAAATAGAAGATTATTTATCTCAGCAAGGTACTAGGACAGGGTCAGCTATCAATGGGAACACAAATAGCAGACTAACACATCAGGCAAGAAAACTGGAAATCAGAGATGGATAAGCAACAACAAGCATATGAAGGAGAAACATTAAACAGAAGCCTGCATTCCATTTTCTGAAGTGGCTGAAGTTTAGGTAGCTTCTGGATTACTGGCATAATAAAAGCAATGACTTGTACATTCTGGAAGATGATGAAAGGGTTAAACAGTGAAAACAAACAATTCCAGAAAATGTGTGATAATGAAGGACTAACAGTTTACCCACATTCACATCTGGAAAGACTAAAATGAAATGCAATATTTTATTCACTGACCCAAATTGAAGCCATTGTACATTAAAATTACAATATAACACCAGAAGAAAGAGAAACTGCAATAAGGGGAAAATGCAATAATGGGAAAACAATTTTGTAATGCTGCTAAGAATTTTAGATGAAGCTATTCCTTCTCTTACCATGAGAATTGTGGGTCATAAATCTAATTTGTGGGTCATAAATCTAATTTTTTTTTTTTAAAAAAACAAAAACTTTAAGGTAGTTTAATATGAAAACATTTGAAGTGCACTAGCAAAGAACTATTACAATAAACATCACTCCACACACACCTATCAGGCAGATGTTTTAAATTCTATTTAAAGGATTTCTTTCACTGGTAAATGAAACAGTCACAGGTCAGCAGAAGTCACAGTACAACAGTTTATGCACTGCATGTACCACAGTGCATATCAATATATGTGCAAAAGAAAAGAATGTGAAAGTAAGCTACATTTTCTGCTTTTACATTTTTATACCAAAGCAGAAAAGGCTATTTTTTGTTGGCAAAGTTGATATAAATGTAAAAATACTTGTAACTGTTTGTATTTTGAATTAAAAAGTTAAACTATGCGCACACACCTAATCTGTTATCCATCTTTATCTAGAGGGAACATAGACACACTAGCAAAATCTTAGCAGAACCACACTTTAGTTATTACACAGGACTACTCAATATATAGCACAATGAAGAAACCCACACAAATTCTCTTTAGATAAACTCAGGTTAAAACAAACAAACATATTCTACATTGGAAACAGTACTTTGACAAAGTACTGAGATCTTATTGTGCCATACTCTAACATATTCCAAATAACCTTTAACTCAGATGGCAAATCTCTCCAACAGTGATTTTTGGAGTGAATAAGACTTGTTTATGTCACTTGTTACAAGAACCAGCTTGGGTACTCTAAAGGGCAAGTCCCAAGATCCATATTCTGTTACCATGTCTGGGGACTTCCTCCTTCATCTGGTCAAAACAAATACCTGTTTCCTACCTAGTTAATTTTCTAAGCTACAAAACTAGGAACAACGGCTCTTAAAGTTTGATGACTACAAGCTTTAATGGAAGTTAGATTACAGGAACTAAAATATGACATCACATTCCACGTAATTAAGAAATTAGGACAGGATCCTGGTAGGTCTGATTTCTGTCCTGAGAGAGTATTCACAATATTGCAACCATTTAAATTCTTTCACAACTGCAGGCAAGCTGCATATTAAAAGCATATATGTGCATGAATAAAAACAGAAGTGTAAAAGACTGGTGCAGGGAGCAAGGGAAAAATAATAAAATGGAAATGTGACTTAAAACAAATATAAAAACCTTGTAGTTGGTTAAGAAGAACTAGGAATAGTTTGATACATCTTAGTCAATCGAGTTTGACACTACTGTCAAACTGGAGACATTTTTAGATTAAACCATTAGAAGAACTGAAACTCTTAAATATATATATGTATATTTTCTTAAGCTGGGGGAAGGGGAGGAAATAACTCAAAAACTCACCATAGTCCTACTCTGGTTTTATTGCAGAAGTTCTTCCTCTCTGGTTTGCTTACTAATTCTAGAAGCTAATCACAAAGCAAAGCGAGGAGAAAAGTGAGAGAACAAACAAAGGAACCCTGCAAAGGAACCCTGCACTACTGACTTATATTTAAGCAAACAATGGCAGCTTTCTCTAACTACACACAGTTATGCCTTTCATCATTGCTCCATAGGAGGATGACTGATGGCAAAACACTGAGCCTTAATGGGTCAAGTACTCTCAGTCACCACGGAATCTGGGGAACTTCAGGGAAAAGAAGCAGCAAATGTAGAAAGGCACTGCAAAGAGCTTACTGATTACTCAGAAGCGAAGGTAACATACCAATATCTGGATTGAAGATTTCTTCCACAACCAGTTGAAAAAATTCTTTGGAAACACCTCCTTCATCTACCCCTTGCTCTCCTTCAAATTCAACATACAACTGCTTCTTCAAGTCTGCAGGATTTTCCATGGCAATCATCTCTAGCTATTGAGTGAACAGATGAAATTATTTCATTAGTACATCTCAATGGCGTATCAAGTAACTGCATTAAAATCTACCCGCCAAACCTAAGAAGAAAGCAAGTATAAATCACAACTGTAAAACATCAGAAAACAACAGTAATGCTAAATCACTTTAAGCAGGTATTAGCATTTGGGGATTAACACAGCAAGAAACTTACCAAAGATCTTATCTGTTAGCCCGTTAAGCCTGTTAGTGTTCTCCATTTCCATTCTTCTAAGCACTTATTTCAAGTAAGTTAGCAATGTGTTGGACAAAATTCACAGAAAACCATATGAAAACAAGGTGCATTGCTGGGTTAACTAAATTCATCTGATTACAAGAGACTGAAGTTTGACCTACGCAGCTGACAACAAAAGGTTTTGCAAAGGGACTACACATATGTTTTTGGAACCTTCGTGTGATAACTTAAGAGTGGAAGACAGAAGACATGCCTTTGAAAAAGTAGTCACATCTCACTAACAGAGCTGGGAAAAAAACAAAACAAAACAAAACAAAAAGACATGAATATTACAATCAAATTAATTCCCTTTCCTCCTGACCCTTGTGAAAAAGTCTCAGAAATGTCTTGCTCTTTTAATTTCAGTGCCTTCACAGAGACCTACTGTATTGCTTCCTTGGAAGTGAAAATTCAGGCAAAGTCACATAGAAGTTATGATGCTTCATAGGAAAGGGTTTCATTCCTATATGCAGGCCATTACAGATCCATAACACCTTTTCCCACAACAGAAATGTATCGTTTTATTAAATTACAAGTTATTAAAGAATATTTTTTATATGCCAAGAAATGCGCTGCTTAGCAGCACAAACATATTGGTCAAACCTGTGCAGCATTATTGTATTAAACATACCTGTGTGCAGAAGAAAATTCAACAGCAGTAATGTAAGGTACAAAAGGACCCGTACACTCCTCTGCAAAGACCATATTCCTGGCAAGATCTGCCTACAATCCAGGATGGTGCTAACTGTACTTACCGGTACGTGTTCTTACCATGCTGAACCTCTTTTCATTTCACTACCCTACCTTATCCACACACACGCCAACACATTCCTGATGCCCCAGAATCAGACTGCAGGAGTGTAAAGAAAAACGGGAACAAAGAGGACAAAGAAGGAAGCGACGCCACCAGCGAGGTACTTTATCCTGCGCCATTTTCTCCTGCTGACACCAAGGCAGTGGGCCAGCCACATTGCAAGCAGCACAGCAGGGCAGGCGAGTGACTGAGCTGAAGGTGGGGAGCCTAGCGGGGCTGAAGGCTTTGAAGCTCCTTATGCAAAAGGAGAGTGTGGGGAAAGAATCGTACCAACTGGTATTGAAAACCAGTATAGGTAAGAGTAGATATAGGGTATCTGTAACCTAGATGGGCTAAAGATAGGGTAACCCCTTAGAATATAAAGTCTCAGTTAAATAAACAGAGGTTAGCTATGACGTCTCCACAAATGAAAGCAAGTGAGGTCAGATTACTAGATTGAGATGCACATTAAATTACAAGAGTCTTTGGAAAAACAGTTATATACCACATTAAGCAATCAATCCATTTAGTGTTCTATTGTACATCACTTGCAATTAACCATTTTAGCCCCAAAGGAGACTTATTTTTAATTGAAGTTCACTGTATTTTTCAAATCAACAATACTTCTGCTGCAAGACCATGCTGCAGTTCCCCCAGCTTGATATTCTCACCATACGCTTCCCACAATAATCTAGTTTTGCATCTTGCCTTTCAAGTAAACCTTTATGTTAAGCATCTTACGAATGTGTAAAAAGAATTTTGCTCCTGAATAGGACAGAACATGAGCCATGTTCTAAATACAGCAGATTATTATTATTTTAAAAACAATACTAGTGATTTACAGACCTTAAGTACCAGTTACATATTAGAGAGATGTTCTCCTTTTGAAGTTGTTCTTACAAGTACCCTAATACCTTTTTCTTCCCATCCATGATTTCATTGGCTTTGCAGTACGAACCACCACCAATTTACTCTTGTGAAAGTTTTACAAATGTTGATGAGTTCTGAGAAGGCAGGTATTGCCTATGTATTTTGGGGGAGGGAAAACAACCTTGTCATGGTATAAAAATTTTCACATAAAAACGCGTTTACATGAAAGAGAATCAAAAAACATCTGGAAATTGTTTTTGGCTCAGAACTAGGCTGTAATGAGCAACGTAAAAGAAATGCAGTATTAAAAAAGAGGAAGGAAACACTGAGTTGAGCAACACTGGTTGAAACACCGTGGTGAACATCCGTGAGGAAGTCAGATAAAGGATTACCGAAAGGCCCGTATTTTGAGTCAAAGCCTAATAATGTTCCTTGAAGTAGATTTTACGAGGACAATGTTGCTAAGCTGCTCAGCTGAAAGTCACAGATTTAGCTGCTCCTTTCAACATCCATCTCTCTCAACTGATACTTAAGAAAATAAATTAAACTCATTAGAAAACACCATCGCAATAGTAGAGGCACTGAAATTTAATAGAACTGCAGTGCTTCCATAGCAAACAAGTATGAACTTCAGCTTAAGTGACTAACTGCTCCAAAGTTCAAAGTAGCAGAGACACATTGTGACATATGTCAGTCAGTGCATTTTGTGCACGTACAGAACTACACACGAGTGATAAAATGACTAAGGAGCGACCTCTCAAGCTGCATTTCATGGTTCATACATCTGCTTGCCAGCAGAGCTGACATCTGGCTGTACTGATGTACGCGATCTGCACGCAACCAAGGCACGCTAAGGGCTCAGATTCTCAGCTGAACACACACAAAGAACAGCTAGGTCTCAAAGAACATGTTAAAGCTCCTGGAGTGCTTGGTTTTAGCATCCAGTGAGAATCTGCACACTGCCTTGAGTTGTCACATAGGAGCTTTTGCTCACGGATGCATTTAGCAGAGGCATTTGCACCTAGAGGAGGCTGGCTGCCTGCCAGCTGCCTGAATTCAACACTAAATTTGTCAAAATGAATTTCTAGTTTGCAAGCAAGTACCAGCCAGATCCTGCTGGAGGAACCCACCACATTTTCCACTCGGGGAACTCACATGTTGTAACTCACTCTGTTTCCATTACTGCTACCTGAGGACAAATCTCACAATCTCTGCAAAATAAAAGAGTCAACTCGGAGGAACAGGATGAAAGAAATAGCTGCTAGGGGATGAAAAGGCAGAAGAGGGGATTTGAGGATAAACCTTTCATTTCCACCATATCCACCTAATTGTGGCTCAAATGTAGTCCAGAAAACCTCTTGAAAGAAACCCATTAGACACAAGAGGACACATCAGCTGCTTTCTAGGACTGCAAAGCCAGCTGCCAACTCCCAAGTGTAAGAGCTCTGTAATAAAAGTGAGGACTAACACTGCACCATTTCCCCTCCGAGGACTTTTCAGTATAACGTACATACAGCTAAGTATACGGTCTTTCTTTGTATTATATACTTATTGTTTCATTAAGTCCGTTTCAATAAATGAATCAGAAAAATAAGTTCCATACATGCAAAGAAATTGAACAATGAATTTATAAACAAAGTTTTTGCTTACATGTATTAATTCCAGGGAGAACTGCAGCTTTCTTATTAAAAAAGCAGCTTTAAACAAGTACTTAAAAGGCATTACTTCCAATTCTAGGAAAATAACCCTAACGTGATTAAAAACATTCAATGTTCATATTTGCTTTAATGAAGTCCAAAATGCAAGATGTACACAATGAACTCCTGAAGTTTAAATATTAAAGAATAAGGAAAAACCAGCCTAATTAGCGAAGACCTGCACTCAGTCCATTTGCTATTATGAATTATGAAAGTCGATTGATGTATTTGCTTTAAAAATATTCAGCAGTGATAAAGAAAACATGAGTAGGATCATCTCAAGCTCGCTTTAATCAATATTTCTGAGAATGCCTTCATCGTGAAATTGTCCAAGGAATTCCATATATAGCCAAAGTCTGCAGTAAATATTCTCTAAAAACACCACTCTACTGAAATGAGTATAAAATTACTTACAATTTAAGCAGGTCTATAAGAATTCATGCCAACAGTTTCACTAAATAAAAAC
Organism: Nettapus auritus; assembly: GCA_011076525.1. Taxonomy (NCBI): domain Eukaryota; kingdom Metazoa; phylum Chordata; class Aves; order Anseriformes; family Anatidae; genus Nettapus; species Nettapus auritus. The sequence continues at coordinate 141,716,782 of CM021765.1, forward strand.
CCCATAAGCAAAAAAAAAGCAATGCAAGGGTTGTTACCTGTAATTTAAGCATGCTTAGAAACTGTTTTGTCACTGAGCAGGTTTAAGACTATGCTTTTATGACTGAAGACTTGGCAAAATTTTTCTAGTAGTTTTCAGTGAGACCCTTCCCAAGTTCAATACCATACCTGAAACTGCAGCCATCAATAACAGCATCAAGCCTGTCTTAGACCTCCAGTTCCAACTTCGCTGCAGTCAGAGGCAGAGGAAATCACTTAAGATTGGGACATAATACTGAGGACTGTCCTAACCCCTTTCATGCCAATAAGGAAGTAGAAATAGCTTTGTGTTGTGAATTTATTATAGGAAGTACTTGTAACAGCAGTGTGCAATACTGAAACTGATCAATCTGGCAGCTGCCAAATTAAGTGCAAAGACAGTGTGGAAGTATTTCCCTGACTACACTTGTCCAGCTACCAGCAGATTTACATCATTCTTTTATGCCCTGTCATCTTTCTTCCTGTAAGAGGACTTCATCGTCTCCCTGAAGAGACCATAAATTCTCTGAATTTCTACTACACCCTTTGATATTAAAATAGGAGACAAATGCAGAAGAGACATAAGCACGTGGTAAACAGAGACCTTGAATTTTTCATTCCCTCCTTTCTCAGGGCTTCCTCAGAAATATTTGAAGTCTCTTCCTTGAGCACTGATACCTTATTGTCAACTAAAACACATCGATAAATAAAAGGTGACTTCTGTATCAATTAGTATTTTTAATCAACACATTTTTTTCCTCAGTCCACATCATTTCACAACAGGTACCTTGATGAATGTGTTTGAAATGTCATGTATAGCTCCCTTCCTAGGGAGTGTGAGTCTTCCTTCATCCCGAGGACAATCCATTTTCCACTTTTGAGAAGTGCCGGGCTCCACTTGCTTTCACTAACACCACAGCTCAGACTGCTTGAATTTAGAACCATTGTATTTTTCTCTCTTTTTCATCTCATAATAAACAGTCTAAAATTCTTACTCTCCTTTGGTTTTTGACAGAGTCAGATCACCATAATTTAACACGTTCTGACAGCTGAAATTAACATCCGTAAGAGGATCCATGGCAACTGCCCAGGCTTGTATTTGTAGACTGCTTGGCTGTGCTAGAGCTGCTGCACATGCAATTTAAATTCGTATGCTTGAGTTTCAAGTGATTTAAATTACCTGTTTCCAGCAGACCAAGAGTGTGCAGTTATGTCTGCTGTGGCCCAGCTGAGATGCAGCAACCACACCAACTTGATGTTGCCCGTGAGCTTTCTAAGCAACACTGAGCATCTTTGGTCCTCGAAGGTTTCAACTCCCTAAAGCAGCAAGCAATATGTAGATGGATACCTGTACATACTTATAGACTTTTCTTCCCTGTCATCAGCATGAGGAGGGTCTGCTTCCTCTCTGCTCGAGGTCACATTAGGAGAACCTCTCCCCAAAACTAGCTCTCAACCTGTTTCAGTCCATCCTCTCCTGAAGAGAGGCTACTCCCTCTTTTCCAATATTTACCTACCTCAAAGCCAAAGAGCATCAATGAAAAACCTCATTACTTCAAGGTGACAAAACCTAACAGGGCACAACTGTAAGCTCCAAGCTCCAAAACTACAAAGAGCATTTTAAAATCAGAAAACTTGTACACAGGAAGGCTTAATCTTAAACAGTATTTTTTCACTTGCCTGATACAATTAACTGGGCTTACAGACAAGCCACTTCTGCACTGCAAATCCCCAACCCACCTGTTGGTACTTGAGATGAAAGTCTTCCATGCTAAGTGATAATATTAGCAATTTGCATGAAGCAGCTAACTCATCAGAAAATGCAGATGTACACTGAAAAAAAATCAGTGTGGAAGCTTATTTAGGGCTCTCAAAACTGAATTTCAGCAGCAGTTAAACAGAAGCAGCTACTGGATTGAGAAGCAAGAAATCATACTGTCCCCAGACGCTCTCCAAATACACACCCTTGTCTGGCTCTTTAGCGACATGCTTTAAAACCAAAGTTTAAAAGTTTGCAAGGACTGTTGTGCTTTTAACAGAACACAGAAAAATGAGCTTCTGTAAAATAACAGCTTTAAGCAAAAAAATAAAGGGAATAAAAGTCCTGAAATTAAGGGACCTACTTACGAAAAAAGTTTGTGTGAAATATTCTTCATAGTTTGCATTCTGCACAACTCCCATGTTCAAAAAAGGTGTGAACAAGGATTTTCAAGTTTTACCTTAAGAAGCCAGCATATTCAGAAACAGGCTGCTCTCATGGTTCTCAAGTACTAACAGGTCTTACTTCCCCTTTCTCAGTTATTATTTGCACCAAATACCAACAAGGCTTAGGGAAGCGAAGTTCTACCAAGTAGTCACTCCACACACTTTACACCTATAAGATCACAAGTCACAAGAATAGTACACAACTGAAAGGCTTTAATCCAAACTTCCATCTGAAAAAAAAAAATTATCAAAAGATGATCCAGCGCAGAGGACACAGAAAATAAGGCACTGAAACAGAATTTGGCCACCCTCTTCACTAAGATGTGTAACAGCGCAGAACCTGCTAATGAGGGTCAAGAACTCTTTGATACAAGTGCTCTGAGCAAAACTGGTTCTGCTGACCATGCAAGTCTTCAGCAACACTCTCAGAATTCAAACTTAATATAGTAAAGACATATGAGATTCTTGCAGAGGAAATCTAGTACATGAAACACCAGATCCACACGCGGTCCTTTCCAGTTAGTCGAAGCCTGTGCAGTCTGTGCTAGCCAAACCCAACCAACCAAAGCTCCATGTCGCTGCCGCAGGACTTACCCGGACAAGTGCATCGTCTATGATGTGATCACGTCTCACTTTAAGTCGCAAGTACGGGTTGAGCTGCTGTCCTTGAACTAAGCTGTAGAGCACAGTTATGCGTCGTTCACTGTACATCCGGATTCTATTGTCATAATACAATCCCAGGTTCTTGGTAACAGCATTCAATATGAAGGGACAAGTCATAAAAGAGAATTTGTTTTCTGTTTCTACTTTGAAGAAAGTGTAGTCTTTGTCCATTTCTAGAACATCATTCAGTGGTTCATTAATAAATTCTTCAAAAGGAATAAGTGGTTTTCTGCAATCTATAGTTTTAACACCCAGTTCAGTTTCCAGAGGGTCCACTCTAGGACCTTTTTTATTTCTTCTTTCCTCACCCAACAGCTCTTGGAGAGTTAGTTCACTTGATTCTGGGATGGGTTCTTCATCTTCCTCTTCATTATGATCTGTATCCACATCCCCTCCTACTACATTTGCATAGTAAACCATTTTCAAGCACTTTGAAGCAGCAACAACAGCATCATCGTCATTCACTAGGTTACGACTATTGAACTCGTTGCTTATGACTTTGTAAGTAATAAGCTGCTGAAATGTCTCCATCATTCTCCGAATTTGGTCTGCTCTATACTTAGACCACAATCTGACCAGTTTTGCTTGAGCTGCAAGGGGTAGCTTGCTCATTGCTTTGCAAAACAACGGCAGAGCCATTTCCAGGTATTCAGGGCTATGAAGATTGCCATTCTCCATAACGATTATAAACAAATTCAGATAGTTAGGATCCCGAGAGTACACATTATGGTAAGTCAAGTCACATTCCACATTAGGTGACAAGTACACAAGTGCATTTAAAAAGGCAGTTTCTATTTTTTCATTAGAAAGTAATCTATCATAGACCCGCCTGACTGCTTCAATATCTACAGACACTTCATCGGGGCCTAATTTTTGGAGGTTATTGTCTCCCTGTGTGTTATCACCTATTCTTGATGATGAAGATGATGACGCGCCTGAATCTTCTTCCATAGCAGCAGCTGAACAGGCAGCTTTTTCCTTTTCATCTTCATCTTTGTCTTCATCCTTTCCCTGAAGGGACTTGAGCTCCTCCTTCGTGTGCTGCTTGGCTTTTCGGAAACTCTGGACCAATGCTTCAGCACTAGAAAATACTCTCCCAATCACCCGGATTAAAGGGGAATAATCCTCTTTCTCTCGACATAGTTCAAGAATTTCATATATCTTGTCTTCTGTTAGAAAAGTCACATCTATAAAGAGATTAAATATTTTAATTGTATTAAGATAAAATTAAATATAAGATTTATTTGCTCTACTCATGAAATACGTATATCATATCATTAACACACTTTAGAAAAAACAGTGTCAGCGCTTGATAAATTCAAAACATATTTCCATTTCAATAGCATGAAGAATCATGATTTCTTTCACAATTCTTTTGTGTAATATTTCATTTCTGGACCTGAATCAGAGAACATACTGTGACAGTAAAATTGTTTTGCTGCCTTTTTATTGACTACATTTGGTCACATTTAACAGTGCTGTATTGTCTAACCAAGAGCAACTAGGGCAATCAGTTAGATGTTAAGCTTTGAAAGTCTTAAGACAGTAACAATAATGCACAGCTAACAGACAAGGCATTAAACTATCGGAACTAAACTATCAACTTTTTTTCAGAGCACATATTTAATCCACACACTTCCCCACTTCTTAAAAACAGATTTTGAAAAGATTCAGCAATTTGTTTTGTTGTATATACGACTGAATATACGATTTCCTGTTTCTTTCTATTTCTAATGTTTTCTGCAGTGTTTGTGGTTTTCTCTGCTATTTTTCAAGCAGTACCCACAAATGTATGTGCATCAGGTGATGATTTAGAGTAGGATAACCACCAAACGCATGATCAGACACTGAAAAGCCCATCTAGCTTAAACATTCAGATTCTTCCAAAATGGCACACGGAAATGAAAACCAAATCCGTGTAACAGCATCTCTGCAGAGCTAAGAACATGCATCACATCACTGTATCCATCAACACCACCAGCATAACCACCTCTGAAAAAAGTAGTAACTGTATCATCTTTATATACTTATATACAATGTATGTTTAAATATTTTGAAATGGGATTACCTACCTTAACATTCATTCCAAGCAGTCATTAAGTTAAAAATACAAACTAAATCATGCAGATAGGCCACTTACTGATTTTTGCACAGACCCAAAATCATTCTTAGAGCACATGTAACACGGGAAATATTAAGCTTTTATCATGCTACTCAGATTGACTTCCAACAAATATGAAGACAATGGAAAAAGCTTCAAAACTAAAATCTTTCCTGCTAAATAAAAAGCAGCATTGAAAATACTATGAAGGGATTCAGTCCTAGTACATCTCCTATTTTTATCTGTTGCCGTGCATATGCAAGCAGCAAACCTGCCTAAAATAAATTTAACTGCTGATACAGATTGTTCTATGCCATAGCTCCTCAAAACAAGGACTACACTCTCAAGTTCACTGACTCCACAGCATGGAAGTTACTTATAGCACAGTAATTATCAATAAAGTTGACAGTTTAATAACACATTTTAAATTCCCAAGCTTTCAACACAATTTTCTTTCTTTTTTTTTTTTTTTTTTAAACAGATTTGTAGTATTTAATTAAGCAACCACGTGCTATTTCCTGTTAAAATATTTAGTATTACCATAAGTAGTTTTGTTACAGCTTTAAGCCATATCCTGTGACCATGCTCCAGTTGAGCTGCTGTCAGGGCCTGTCGCATTTTCCTTTATAGCAGTGATCAGCATTTGATATCACAGAATCACAGAACTGTAGGGGTTGGAAGGGACCTTGAAAGATCATCGGTCCAACCCCCTGCCAAAGCAGGATGTCTGTATCCAATACTGATCACCTGGAGAGCAAGCCAGACGTAACTGGAGGTTCCTTCTATTCAAGACAGTTTTAACTAATGTTTAACTGTGAGGTTTTACACACCTTCTCTCAATCCTACTACAACTAAGTGATCCAACACAGTAAATGGTTCCTCTCAATCCTTGCCCTAATGCTACTCCATGACATACTCACACATGAAATCAAGCTTGAGCAGTGATTCCAGTAATTTAGAATAGGAATCTAGTGTGCTCGATTCCTTAGATGTGATTCCTTTCCCCAGTTAAATAAGAGCCCCATATTGTATTTAGGAACGCATTAATGCTCTGGCCTTACAGCTACAAAGACAGGTGAGCACTTGTGACTCTACAATACATGAAATCTGAGTCATTGCTTTAGACAACAAGAGTGCGTCTGGAGACAGAACGCAAAGACTCATATCTGCATTGTGGAGAGAGGACGGCAGGGTGGGGTAGACAAACAAAAATCCCTTCTGTGTACATCTCCATCAGAAACACACAAAACTAAGAGACAAGTCAGAGAACAGACCTAATGCCTCTCCGGCCAGTCTATCACTACACTGGCTACCTTTTCCCCTCCCTACCTTGCTTCTTTGCTTACTCAGCTGTACTGGGTCTGGCTGGGATGTTAACTTTCCCTGCAGCAGCCCATACAGTGCCATGCTCTGCACTTGTAGCTAGAACAGCAGTGTTATCACACCAGTGTTGTGTCTGCTGCTGAGAAGTGCTGGCACAGCATCAGGACTCTCTCTAACCCTCCTGGGGGGTGGGCAAAAAGTGAGAAAGAAACATCACCAGGGCAGCTGACCTAAACCAACCAAAGAGATATTCCGTACCATATGATGTCACGCTCAGCAATAAAAGGCGGAAGAAGGAGGAAGAGGGGAGGGGTGGGCTTTCGTTGCGAAAACGTCTGTCCTCCTCGCGAACACCGGCTATGTGCGTTGAGGCCCTGCTTCAAGGACGTGGTCAGGCATCGCTCATTTGTGGGAAGTAGAGAATAATTTCTTTCCTCTGCACTTCCACATAGCCTTTACTTGTTTTGTTTTGCTGTTCCCTTTCCGCCTCCCTTTCCCCTTTCCCTTTTTCCCTTTAGTTGAATTGTTAATTAATAATATTTCCTTAATATATATATATATATATTTCCCTTTAATTAAATTATCCATATCTCAACCTGTGAGTTGTTCTTTCCTTTACTTCTTCCCCTCCTCATCTGAGGAGGGGCAGTGAGAGAGTGGTTGTGGTGTTCAGCTGCCCAGCACGGTAAAACCACCGTATCAGATCATAAATAATTTGAGCACACATGCTTACATCAGCTGAAGAACAAACTAATGCTGGTATTGACTGGAGTATCTCAGGTCTCCTATAACAGAGCTGCATTTCACTGCTGATTCTGCAGACCTCTTTAATTCTTTGCTGTAAATGGTTTCACTTTAGCTAAAATGAAAGTAAACTTCTGTGCTTATACCATTTACTACATTTAGTCTGCTCAATGGTTAATAGCTCTAATTTCAGTGAGCTTGGGATTTCTTTTTGCATCACAGATTTTGGTCACAATTAAAACTGATTCTTGCAGACTCCTGCTAGCAGAGTTTAAAAAAGCTAAAAAGAAGTCTGAAAAGATGTACAGAATCATATTTCTCTTCCCCACTCTGGCTTAAATATTTTGCTTTAACTTTTTTCACTTAGTAGATGCATTTTTTTTTTTTTTTTAAGATGTCTGTTTTTAGGTAACAATCAAGATGTCATCTTACGCAGTGATCTCTTTCTTTAGTGCTTCCTGAAACAACTTCCTCTGCAAGTATGTCTGATCATCACAATTGGAACATTTGCCATTTGGCAAAGACACAGCTTTGCACTAAGGGTTAGTGTAGAGAAGGGTACACGTTAAAGCCACTGATAGCCCAAAACAAACCTCTAGTGGAAAGTCCCCAGGTTTTATTAGTCCTATTTCCTCTTCCAAAAAAATCCACTGTTCAAGCCTATTATCCATTGTATCATTTCATTCATCTTATGTTTCTTAACACAGAAACTGGAATTAGTTAAAATATACATTTTACAACCCATTAACTGCAGGGCAGTTAGAAAACTAGGCAAATTAACTCATCTAAAACAGGCATACCACAGTACTTAAAAATCTCCATGTCTGTACAAACAATAATCTCAGAATGCATATGAATTTTAACAGAGATGTAGTGAAGATCCAGATTTGGAATCAGTGTTCAGCAGTAACCCAGCCACTTTACAGAATCTATAGTAAAATATTTGAAGGCCAACCACTGTATTTTACCTAAGGAATCAACAAAATACCACCACGCTGACATATGTAGACTTCTACTTGCGCATATTAAATGTGTTCTATTTCAGGAAGAATCTAAAATGACATCTTACCTTTAAAGTCATCTCTTGGGCCTTGCATTTCCTTCTTGTTCATTTTTCTGTCAGTGCAGGAATTGTTATGGGCACCTTTGGAATTGTTTTCCAGGTAAGCTGAGCTCGTTCCTTTCTTGGAGGGATGAGGATCACAGAGTTTTGCATTAATCTTATAAAGCTCGAGGGCCTTAATGGCTGCTGCATTGTTATCCATACGGAGAAAAGTTGGACAGGAAGCACAAAATTCATTCGTGCAGGCTTCATTTCCACAGCCCTCAGTTAACTGGTGGTAGTAGCGCTCTATTAGATGCTTTGCAGCTGCTCGCTTCCTGTAGCAAACATTCAAACAGTAAGTACAAGGATTAGTAGAGCTTTCACATAACGAAGCTCGTTCAAAAAGCATCAGCAAGGCAGAGATTAGTCAGGCACTGAAACACAAGATTTCTGAATCAGAAGAGACATCAGATTTTTTTTTGTTTGTTTTTTTAAATGTAGGACTCATCTTGGGAAACGCAAGTATATTTAACACACCACTTGATTTATAGGTCCTATGCAAACGAAAGGTAAATCCTCTTTATGCATACCTTTCAGTTTTACATTCTAGTGTTACAGTGGACACAATCTCAATTGACAACAAAAATAGAGCAGTGTCGATGCAAAGCAAGGCTGCACGTAAAACAGAACCAGATCTACAGGTGATCACATCCTTGATGCATAGTACTGAGGTACAGTTGCCACTGAGAGGGAAGCTGCACAACAAACAAATGATCCAAGCATTTATTAATACTATACCAATAGGATATAAACTCTTTAAAAAAAAAATCTAGGATTACTTTTTTTTTTTTTTTTAAAGATTCCAGATGACTGGGTTATCTGATATTTAGTCTATTTAAATCAGTAGGACACGTGTTGCTTGGTTAATTAAACTGCTGACAAAACCATGAGTAAAGATGAGCTCAAGGCTGAATAACCTCGGCTTAATAAGGTACACAGTTCTCAAAGAGCTATTTGCCAAATCCTCCCCTTTCCCCCACAATAACATACAGCAAATTGGTATTTTGAAGAATTACAAGTGTATCTGTATGCCATTCAACACACCTAGTACTATACACACACACAAAAATCTAACTGAAGTCAGACTTCTTTAAAAACATGCAAATGGTAAATAAACCACCTGAAAGCTGCTGGCAGTTAGAACAGAAAAAGCTGCATGCAGCACCAAGAACACCACATTTCACCACATTTTTGAAATAAACCTCCAGATTTTTCAGTTCCTTTAAGAAACCTAGTTATTAAAGATATCAAATATGAAAAAAAAAAATCAAATGTTTTACATAGGCTTTTTATCCGACTTTAACGATACAGTGCTATAAAGATGGGAAGCAAGATACTCAACAGGAATTGTGATAATTAACTTGAAGTTATCAGAGAATCATAGAATATCCCAAGTTGGAAGGGACCCAAAGAATCATCAAGTCCAACTCCTCGCACCACACAGGTCTAAACAAAATTTTCGACCATGTGACTAAGAAGTTGCTTTTCTTCCACAAGTTCATGCACACAGATTCTCCATACTACTATTCTCCATACAACTACTTCAGAACTGCAGCACCAGACCCACTGGTACTACTCAGCATTTGCTACACTTAACTGCTCATACGGGCTGGTAAAGTATCAGTGTCCTCAAGTTCTGAAAGTGAGGTGTAAATTATTCAGCAATAGCACCCTTGTACCTCTTCTACAATCAAGTGATCCATAAAGGTGAACAAGAAGAGAAAAACTATTTCTTACAAAGAAAATTATTACCTTAACTTCTACCTGACTTTCTAAATGCCCTAGTGTGTTCCAAACAAAAACAAAAACCAGAAAGGTTTCCTTGATACCCCAAGACGGAGTTGGAAGACCATAAAAAATAAAGCAGCACCATCAATATCATCAAAACCACTATTGTACAAATGGAATAGCTGTATTTTGATCCAGGGAAAGAGTTCCAGCCTCTTCCAGATTTTATATACATGGTCTTCAGAACAACATCCCATCCTCTTGTGTGCGCACATGTAAGTGTATATACACACAGAGAAATGTAATTATTTTTAATCTTTAATACTTTAGCTTTTAGAACTTTTTAAAAATAGTCTTCCACGCAGCTTAAATCAGTACACATTTTAGACATTTATTATTGAATGCTGGTATTTCATGCTTTGATCAATCTTGACTTTGAATCATTCCAGACCTTCAAATTTAAAGGGTACAATATGATTTGTAAGCATATAAATGTTAACACATGAAAGGCTTTCTTCATTAATATTGAATTCTTACGCCTGAGACATGGCCACCTGACTCACCAACATGCTCTTTACTCCTCTTGCAATCCCTCCTATGCATTACCTTGACACCTTCATGAAAGTTCCTTCCAGCTCAAGTTGAAGCTCACTGCTCTAATTTTCCTCTCTCACTCTGCATGTTTCCACAGCACATATAGAATGGCAGTCATTTCATACACACACCCTCTTTTCAAGCTTTATCCTTCCTCGTCACATTTTCCTTGTCTTATTTCTCCATTGCAGTCTACATGTAGATTACAAGTTCTTTGCCATAATTTGTTTTCTGACCTGAATAGCTATGAATGCCGCAGAGAAGCTTATGAGAAATGATACGTGTGTGCAAATATGTTTTTACCTAAAACAGCTGGCGTTGTTACTCAGGTTAAATACATTGTGAAAAGCTGACCAATTCCCTGAAAAGAGAGAACTTATATTTTCAAGCCGGACAAGTTGTTAAAGCAGTATGCACACCCTTCTAGTCATGTAACATCTAGTTTGAATGAAGCTATTTCAGTGTGAAGTTATTTCTGTGTATAAACAGTGATTACATTAATAGCAATAACATTAAACACTACACTTTAACGTCCCAGATATGACCTGATTAAGAGACAAAGCAAAGTGTCGAGCTGTCTATAAAAGCTAATTCCTAAGGGATTCATTAAAAAAAAAAAATGTTGTTTCCATGTACATCATGATGAAAAAGGATTTCACAAATTGACTTAAGGGTAACTTTCTAAACAGTGGGCCTTCTAAAGCTCTCTTAAGCAAGCCACTACTTCAGCGAGGGCAAGAGGAGCTCACTGTTACCTCTCTTCTTCTTTCCCCGAAGCCCAACAATTCCACAAACTCATTTCCCATTTCAAAAATTACTGTTTACCGACTTACTTTTTATAGTACTTAAAAAGAAAGAAGAATGCCCTAGGCCTTGTTCTTTAATAAAAAGCCAGATAAGTACTTTGCATTTGTAATTGGAATGCTGCGAATCTGTGGAGTAGCACTAGAGACTTGCACCATCGGGCTTTCTGGATACATAGGCAAAAGCACACTTTGAATTCCAGATCACCAAATCCAGCCATTAATCTGACCTACTGAGTTCCGTAACTAAATAGTGCTCCTTGGTGCCATATCCACACATCTCTTAAATGCCTCCACAGATGGAGACTGCACAACTTCCCTGCTTGTTGTGCCTGACCACCCCTTCTGTGAAGAATTTCTTCCTAATGTCCAGTCTAAACCTCCCCTGGAGCAACTTGAGACCTTTTCCTCGTGTACTATCACCTGTCACCTGAGAAAAGAGACTGACACGCTCCTTGCTGCAACCTCCTTTCAGGTAGTTTTAGAGACCAAGGAGCTCTCCCCTCAGCCTCCTTTTCTCCAGACTAAACAACCCCAATTCTCTCAGACACCCCACTTAAGTCCCATTTTGTAGTCCCTTCATTTGGATGCCTAAAGCATATACAAAAAAAGGAATTGAATGTGCTAGTTCAAAGGTTTCAATACAACAGTACCTAATTTGCCTTTTTCAACTACCAAACTAAGTAAAGAGAAATGCTACATTAAAAATAAACAACACTTGCAACAAAGAAAGTCAGGAGCTTGAACATTTAAGGAATTTTAGAAAAACGTGAAGAACATATTTTAAAGTCTACCTGCAAAGCAAAGAATTTCCATCCAAGCTTAAAAACTTGCCTGAAACTAAAGATATCTGCATAAAATAATCTTAGCTTCAAGCTTACCGACATTTAAGAAACAGCTATGAAGGTTTCATATTTCTCTGGAAATATCAGCATGGAATGTTGTTTCCAAGCAGCTATTGCTTGGGAGGCAATTTTAAACTTATTAAATACACCAAAGCCTCAAACTGCTCTAATATGCCTAATATTGATAAATGGGAATTTACAATGGCCTGTCTTAACAAGACCATTAAGAATGCGGAAGTACTGAAGTATTCATAAACTGTTGTCTTCCTTGACGGAAAACAAACAAACAAACAAAAAAAACTAACACGCATGAAAACCAGAGAGAAATTTGCTAGACATTTTTCTACCTGGAAGACCAACATTTTTTTTTGGTACTAATAGCAAAGCAACTTTCAGTGTATGCTTAAACAGACAGAAGCATAAGCAGACTTACATAGCTGCAATGATTATACTACACTTCAGAAATAAGATCACCATCAGATGAAAAGTAGTCAAAAACAACTCACCTACTTGTGAATTTATATATTGCTTTTTGAGATTTTGTTTTAAACGTTGCATGCTGTTTTCCTTCTTCTGTTTCTTAAGCATAATAATGGCAATGCTTGAAGGGAAATTTCTAGTAAGAGCACTGCCCACAAAGCCCCCTCTGAAGGGGCCCTGCACACTGAAATGCCAGATGTTCTACCCAGAGCTGGAGCAGAGGAATGCCTTTTGGTTCCACTGACGTTTTAACACCTTTTGCCTGCCTTAGCCACAGGCATCCCAGGTAATGTAGGCCTGCAAACACACACGGAGCTCACATTTCCAAACCTTGATCCTTCCAGTGTGGCGTGCCTCAGGCAGCAAACCCCAGTGACTGGGTGCAGACTACGACCCCTGGGACCATATTGGTCAACCAAGGGTCCTCCCTCCCCACCACGCGTTCTGGATCCACTGTGCCTCCATGAACGTTGTATGCTGGCAGTCTGAAACAGCACTCCCTCAAGAAGGGCGAGGCTGAGAACAGAAGAGTCATCCTGGCTTCATGGAGCAATGCAGAAAGACAACTAGAGAGATGGAGTCAAGAATGTGGTCAGCGTGTATCTCTTAATCTTGTCTCACAGACAAATTACCTTGTTGCAGTGCTATTAGGAAAGCACTCTTCATTACTGCCCTTTCCTCTGCTGATTATTAGCTCTAGGACTCTACAGAGATAACATCATTCCACAGACTAACTGGTTTCATATCCTGGTTCCTATCTGTCCTTCTTAAAAAAGCATTCCGACATTCAATTAGTCAATAAATTTAGAGATGAGTAATATATCAGTTGCACCCTGGCTTTTCAACCCAAGCAGCATCAGGAGAAGTGTCTGATTTTTATTTATTTTTGCTAAACATTTCAGACCAGAAGGTAGTAATCCTTTCCCCCAAAATCAGTTATTAAACAATGATTGTAATCAATCAACATATGTAAAGTTAGCAACTACAGGCATATCACAACACACTTGACTGCGTTTAAAATGCTATGCTCAGGATTACAAAATTAATGTCTTTTGAAAAGGCAGGGAGGAATACAGATTAAACTTCAAGTTGAACTGCACTGAAGTTTGTCAGTTATGAAGTTCACTCACTGTATTCTGCAGCCCTAACAAACAAAAGAGGTTGGATCTCGTTGCAGTGCTACTCATAAAACATACAAAGACAGTAACTTGGTGACACTGGTTCTCATTGTCTCCTTCTGGGCCACTGCTGTGTTCCTGCAGCAAGCCTGCCTGATACACGAGACACACTATTTTAGACGAAAGTACTGATATAAGAAGAAGACTGACATCTAAGAACAACCTGCAGAGAAGGGACCTAAATGGTGATTACCATGGTCTCCCCTCATACACCTTGAAGGAAAGAGGCCTAGTATAGGAAAGGGACAATCCCACAACTCTGTTTTCAAGTTAAAAAAAAAAAAAAAAGTTCTGGAGTTTGTAATGAGTTAGGTTCCCACGGTAGCATTCTTTTACTGTGCGTTCATTCCATCTGACACTGTCCTAAAACATGCCTGTGGTCATGCAGAAACTGACCGCAAACAGCATGGGATCAGCAGACCTGAAGACCCTAGCCTCCAGTTTAACAACAGTCTAGCATCTGTGGATTAGAAAGCTTCAGTTTATGCAAATCCACCTGTGTTCCCAGCTACGAGGAAAATAATTTCAGACATTAGGCACTACGCATGATGAATCACTAATACTTACATAGTCACCGTATATATTTGCAATGGCAGTAAATTGTTTTTCTGGCTTACTTTTGGAGGCTGCTGCTGAATTTTCCTTTTGCCATTCTTTGAAGGGAAACAAACCAGCCACAAAATCTACTCCAAAGTGAGATAGCTACGCAAATGGAACTGTAGCAACACTCTAAATGGGGATGGGAGGGGTTAAACAATATGATATGTGATAAAACACAATAAGCAGAGGGAAAGTACATGAACTTACAATGGTCTTCAAGTTATTGATGACAAATTCTGTAAATTAGTTTTAAATGGGTTTTTAGAAAGCTGCACCAATCAATGCCAGAAATTATTGCAGTCCCACGGCAGGAGCAGATAGGAGAAGGTGCTGACCTTGAAAATTCAAGGACATGAATGAATGTTTAAGAAAAAAAAGGACTCCTAACTCTGAGCTTGCACTAAGATGCTTGTTCATCAGGAGTAGAGGCAGAACTTGAAAAGGCTGGGATAAATAAGATTCTTATCCATGGCAGAATGTTGCAGAGTCCAAAAGAGTCAAATTTTATTGTCTTTTAATTAACATGTGAAACATGTGACCATGCTCTTGGTATGGAGCTTTGCAATGCAGGACAGGAACAAATAAAGCAATTATATCAGCCAACCAGAGCAAAACAACTTAAACATTCATTGTGCAAATAACAAAACACTTGCGTAAGTCCCCGAGTTTACTAATGAATTATAGGCATGTTAATAACGTAGCCAGTATTTTAGCTGCACAGGAAGCTTGCAGGTCAAACTCTGTTACCCAGCATGCTATGCCACCTGACGTGCTGAGAGCAGCTATGCAGCAGGATTGCAGAAATTCTGCACTGGTGATGTACACACCACGTTGTCCTACAGTTTTACAAAGTTTCCTTTTGCAAGGGTACCATGTATTAATACCACGTAACTACCACTCAAACCACATGATCCCTACAGTTTGACTGGCTAGCATGTATTTTAGAGAGATACATAAAAGCTACAGAGCAACTCCTGTCACCAACGTGTACCAAAGAGAATCAGCTTTCACAGAAAAGCATGCTACTGCAGACGCTAACTTTTCAGCTTCAGTTTTAAGGAGAACTCATGCATAAATTGCCAAACTGCTAGAAGGAAAAAGTGTTGTACTGGCTTTTCCTTTTGATTTATCATAGGTCTTTAAACAGTCTTCATTTGACACCTGTCAAGGTCCTTGTTACCTGACATACCTGTTCTTACAAAGGGTGAAAAGCAGCAGCCCAACTTAGGATATCCAGAGCAAATTACAGCCAGACTACAGCCTGATTCCACACAACTGACAAGAGAGAAACATAACTCAACTTGCTCCAGGAACAATAAAACAGGCTGCTACGCAGGAGAGAGCATGGCAGGGTTTTTACCCTGGAACCTCTAGCACCTGCCATGCAGCGGTAGCCAACCTCTCAGGACAGAATCTCTGCAACCTGTGCCCTTAAGAAATCAGCTGAGAGCACTTCTGCTGCTGATGGCATGAGAGAGTGAGCAAACTCATCAACCCAGGAAAAATACTCAATGCCAGAAGAGACTTTGTTGCAGTGAATCCCTAAAAACCCATGGGGAAGTGTTCCTTGCTTCCTCTCCAGCTGTAAGGTAGGCAGTCCAACGTGGAGCTGCTCACCTCAGCTCTGCCCCTCCACATGTTGGGCAGCTACATCCAGGGGAGTCCTTGAGCCACATCCCTAGCCTGCAAGACAACTCCTGACACTGGCACCCAGCCTGTGGTGTGTAAAATACTAGACCACTTGGGGTGAGGGAGGGAAGGAAACAGTCAATTTATTTATGGTCACAGAAGACATTTCAGACAGAAGAGAAATGAACCCAGATCTTTTGAAGTCTAGGACAGTACCCTAGCAACTGGGATACACTCCCTCTATTATTTTGGAACTTCTGTTCTAAGCCACAAGAGCAAAGCTTGTGGTTTTTCTATTCGAATTCTAGGACAGGATGGCTTGAATAGCTAGAAAAGAATCTTCATTTGCTAACTTACATAAGAATAAAGCCTCAAATAACTTTTCTCAAATAACTTTTTTTTTTTTTTTTTTTTTAAAAATGGTCCCCTCATTCCCACAACCCTTTTTAATTTGAAATAGAAATGAACATTTCAGCCTAATGTAATCTTGCTTCTAGTTAATCTTGGCCTCTGGACTAATGAAGACAGACCAAAATAAGGTTCCAAACTGCTAGCGTGATGCTACGTGAATACTGCTTAGTGAAAGGATGTTAGTTTGCTGTTTCTAGGAGTACCTAGTACAGAAATTTTCCAAATCACATCAGACGTTTTTCTTCTTAGTTCAGCAATCCATCTGCCAAAATAGATACTAGCAGGTATTATGCCTTTAGTACTGCGCTGTCTTCAAACCCATGCGTGATGTTAGCAAGTAGCAGGTAGAAATCACACCCCTACTGTCAAATCTGAATATAGGCCTGAAGATTATTGACACTGTATTATGCTACCATCTACTGGTTCACATTAAATTAAACCTCCGAACTTTCCCTTCAACCTATTCACTCAAAAAAATCAGTTTCTAGAGACTTGAGATTATTTTCATAGCAAAACATTAGTTTGAAATTTCCTAAGGTGATTCCATAGTTCTACTTAGCTTCTGCCTTTCTTTTTATGCAGGTGCAAGAGTAACCGCTACACGTTCAAAACATTTTCACACGAGATACACCAAACCCACGTACTTACATTCGGCTAGTTTCAATGTTTTCAGAGTGAGGTTCTCCTGGTGATCTGCAAATACAGATACAAAGTCTTAAGCACTCTTTTTATTTTAAGTCGTTACAATATGAAGAGTTAGAAATGCAAAGTGGTAATTATTTTGTAATGAAAAAGCATCAGCTTTTGTGCACTTGTACATTTAACTTCTGACCAAACTGTAGAAGACAGTTTTTAACATAAATCTGAGAACACAATTAAGCCAAAGGATGGTGTTTTTCCCCACAGCTTATGCAACAGCAGCCATCAGAGGTGGCTTCTGCTGGCAGTACCTCTCTATTCAGGCTGCATGGTGCACCAGTTTTGGGGTAATTCTTCATAACCATTTCTGTAAGCCAAACTAATATTCAAAGTTCATCAGTGATCAACGGTTGGACTCTAAGATAAAGCTACAGCAGGTCAGAAGCAGGTCTCAACCACCTCTGAACAAGTTTCTTGTCTCATTACTCAGATTTATGCACATAATTTCACAAAGCAGAAGAGCTACAGCCAGTTTTCTATTTATTCCAACCAATGGATCCACCAGTAATATTGAGAATTAGGTGTTATTGCCTGACATTTCTGAACACAAGCAGCAGTTCTGTGCAGCTTGCCTATCACTTTAACTTAATTTAGAGAGTTATTTAAAGGGTACAGCTCTATATTAACTTAAGTCAGCTAAATTACAGCTGCTTGGCTCCTTCTTATTCCCATCTTCTTCGTTATGCCAGCACTGATTCAGGAAGTTAATTTATTTTTAGACATTAATTTTTTCCTCTCTTCTGGGCTTCCCCATACCCGATGAGTTTGAAGCCAGATGAGACTTCGGAGCCAAGAAACAAGGCAGTACAAAAGCAGCAGTTTTAAACTTCAATCACCTTAAGCTGCCTTGAAGTTGTATTGTGAACCGTTCCCAACTTTCACTGTGATACAGATTTTGGTACAGTTGACCAGAACTGTTCAATTGAACATATTGTGTGCGAGTAGAAACACAGCACAGCCATCACAGCAAAACTCTGAAGCTCACATGAACAAACGTGTCTTTCACGACAGAGCTTTCTCTAAACAGAAATGAGCTAACATCTGCAAGCAGAACTCACTTAAAGAGGTTTCAAGCACGTTTGCTGGGGGACTCCGGTTAGCACAGCTAAGCAGGCTTTCCCATAGTTTTACTAGAATAGCCTTTGTTCATAGCAATTTAATTTTTCTTGATTTACTGCATGGCCACCCATGCTATTTTAAATGCTATTCTGCCATAGCTTGAAGCACTTCTGCTAACCCTAAATCTCATTGCATTACTACATGGTCCCTGCTATCAAAGTCTGGAACGTTCTCACAGTTTTCTACTAAAACTGTAGCTCCTTTACTGACATACCAGATCTCAGTAACTTCCTACATTTTACCAAACCATACTACACTAACACACTGGGTGCCTAGAAAGCATTCCTGGTAGACAAATTAAAATTCCTAGGCTAACTGGATACTGTGCAGTGACAGACGACGCAGCACACAGGAAGTTATTTGTTTACATTTCTCTAAGTTATAAAATTCAACTGACCCTAGGGATGGAACTCCGAACTTACTATCCAGCTAAGTTTATGCTCGTGCTTAAAATGCAAATACCTTCTAGCTCAAAAAAATAACAAAAGCTACCCAGTCTCAAAATATGATCTGCTTATTGCCTCCAAGTGATCTTTATCTTACTCACTGAAGTTCAGGACTGATAAAACAGCTGCTGGAAGAAATAATACTCAACAGGAAAACAAACTGAAGTTGCATTTCCCCTCTGACTCCAGTGAACAAATCAAGTACCCAGATACTTATCAGAGAGGAAAGAACCTCAGTTTTTTTTTCCTAATTACCTAATTTACCTATACATGTAAGTGCTTGAAGCCATACAACCTGAGGATTGATGGAAAGTCTTTACATTCATACTGGCTAACTCCTCTATTGACATCCGTGACTTCAGAAACTGATAGCACAGAAACACCTTGGAAGTTTGAGGCAGCTGCTATCTTTGTTTTACTCACACGAAATGCAACACGGTGAAGCTCTGGATAAGAGCAATGCTTTAAATTGCTATGAAAGTACAGGTGAAGTAGTGGTGTTAAAGTCAAGTATTAGTCACTCTGAGATTTTAAAAACACAGCAATATGAAAAATTACAGAAAAAGATAAAATTGACATCTAAATATACAAAAAAGTAGCTGGCAGTCTGCAGTACAGACATGTAAACACAGCTATCAGTATATTTAAGATCTTTACCTACCCTTATGATTTATGTATAATCTATGAGAAAGAGTTCCAGAAAAGCTCAGGGAAAAAAAAACACAAAAAAACACACAGTTGACTTACAAAAAAAAAAGTTTTGTCTGTGAAGTAAGTGGTTCTACAAAAAAAAAAAAAAGGCTCAATTTCCTTCAGATTCTCGTTTTCTGTAATATGAGCAGATCTACCATAAAAATGAGATGCAGAAATATTAATCCACGCAGTAACTGGATTTTAACAGGTTTTAAATGACAATGTAAGCACCAAATAAGATGATCTTTCAATATTCATTAAAACAACATGGAAGATCAATCTAATTACAGGAATTGTACTCATCTGTTGAGAAGCTGTTTTGTAA
The DNA here is from genome assembly GCA_011076525.1 of Nettapus auritus. NCBI lineage: Eukaryota > Metazoa > Chordata > Aves > Anseriformes > Anatidae > Nettapus > Nettapus auritus. The sequence continues at coordinate 141,736,490 of CM021765.1, forward strand.
TAAGTAATTATTTACAAACAAGGTACCTTGTTATTCCTCTAAGCAGGCAACAGCACTGTAAAACAACTACATAGTACAAGATGTCCTTTCATCGTGCTTTAAAACCTGAAAAAAGTTCTGTCCAGAGAAAAATCTCTGAGCAAATGCTCAGCTCTGAGTTAGATGGTAGAAACTGATCACGAGACACCATCTAATCTGAATGCTGCAGTATGAGCTAGCGAATTCAAATGATGGCTCACTTCCAACAACACAGGGAGCAACTTCTCCATTCTGCAAGCCCCTCCTTTTACCTCCACTGTAACTCCCTAGGAGAGAAAAGTAAAGGTATGCAAGTCTACGATTTTTTCACCAATCCTCCTGGACAAACACTTCAAAACAATAGAACAAACTGCTTAAGTATGTTAAACAAATTATACAGAATTTCAGTATGACAGTAAAAGTCACTAGAGACTTTTAAGTGATGGTTTTGCTCTTAAGAGGAGCACGATGGAGCACCACCATGCTTGCAATTTAAAAAGCAGGGAGGAAGAAGCTAAGCGAGCTTTGAAATTACTCTCAGTAAAGTGTAAGTCAACTTTGCCAGCTGACTTATCTTAAATAAACAATATACTTGAGTACTATTTATAGAATTAACTTCAAGTAATACGAATTAAACATACAAAATAAATATTATCCTAATAATGACCCTTAGAAAAAACGCAATATGCCTCAGTCTTACCTTTTACAAGCTGTGGCCATTCGGTGACATCAGGGTGATCACAATTTTGAGTCACTGATTAAAAACCAAGTTGTCACACCAGTCCTGTGTCACGGTGGGCTAAGCATAAGCTTAACAACTCTAAATAAGTAAAAACAATTTCGTTAAAAGTCCTTACAATCTATTTTCAGCCAATCTGCTACATAAAAATGCAAAAGATCTTAAGAATTAGTTTATTCACAAAATTAAGACTTTCTGCACAAAAACTTGTTCATTTTTGGATAGCATTCTGTGACTGCTAGAATACTTTACTATAGTACACACAACTGGTGAACTTGAAAATTCATCAACTTATTTTTAGTCTCAAAAAACAAACAAAAAAACAACAAAAAACATCTCTTGGATCAGCAGAAAGCACTTGATATCAAGACAAGAAGCATTTGAAGATTTGGAAGGATGTGTGTAAACACGAACTTTAGGTTCTAACTGCAATAAAATTTGATAAATTGTTTCCCTGCTACAATTCAATTAATATTGGTTCCTTCAAGAGGCTCTGTTTCAAAGGGAAGAACACATAACCTACACTCTGCTGTATGCCTCTCCCCAAAATGGGGCGAACTAAAGCTGTGTGGAAGTTTCAGAGGAGCAAGTTTTGCTGTTGGTGGCCAGTCTTTCAGGTTAGTTGCTCCATTTATATCTCCTGGACTCTCTCCTCTCCCTTACGTTTTCAGAAGTGTCTTTTACCTGTCAATTGATTCCCGTGATCTGGCTCCACCAGCTTAAATTGAAGGGTTGGTCCTTTAATTTGTCACGCAGGTGGCAGCCAATGATCACTCAGCAATACACGTGCCCAGGCCCCCTGGGACCACCCCAGCTGATTACTTCCATGGCTGAAAAGGAACCAATTAGTCTCTTACCTACTGCTGTTACCTACTCTAAACTAAGATCAACTGACAAAATATCTCCAAATATAACCCTCAACACTCAGTATCACCCCATTCTCTCTCCCAGCCAAGCTAAGGAGCTACCAACACACAGCTCTGCAACACCTGCAGCCACCATCTGGTGCAAACACCAGGAGGACATCCTACAGCATTAAAAGTTTCATCAAACAATGCTTTCGTGCTTCAGTCCAAAATACCATGAGAACCTTTCTGTAAGGTCTTAGGTTTGATGAGCAATCAAGAACTCTCAACACTAATTTGTACCTGTTGACTCATCTGAGATATGAAATTGCTGAACAAGTCCTACAGCTTTCTGAAGTTTGTCAGAGCTGCTGACTTCTGCCATTCTACTAAAGTTTGCCACTCTGCTACAAACCGCATCCTTAAAACGGGGTGAAATTTTTATTAGCTTGGAAATAATGCTTTTTAGTTTTGTCAGGTACATTTCTTGACACAGGTGAAGTGCCATTTCATTTTGAAGTCAGTAGTACTGGAGTCTTCACAAATGCAGTTGATTGATTTAGGGAAAGTAGAGAAGCAAGCATCTGAAAACCTCCTAAACAAAAGGGAGGTTCTCCAGTACCTACAATTTATTGGTATAAATGGTGAAAGCTGAACTGAGTCAATGCTAGGAGCACAGTGCAAGGGGAGAAAGTCAATGGGAATGGTTCCTCATCTGTCAACATCAAATCATAGACAGGCTAAAGATTTTCAAATTAACAGTTGTTGACCAACAGCTAAAAAACAAGAAACTGATGCAAAATTAAGAAGCCTGAAAGCGCTGCTTTATGGCACTCTAATGGGTTGACAACATCTGCTTTTAGGGAAGCCCTAAAGAAACTGAAGCCTATTTGTAAGGCAGCGTTTCTTCTTATGTAGTTAAATCTTACTTCTTGCTGCTTTCTTAAGAACCGATGTGAAATGGCCCTGTAAGAATGCACTTAGAAATGAAAAACTAAGCTCTTTGCCCAAGTAACTTTTTGTACTCTGGTGAAAGAGGACAGGGGTGTAAGCTCTAATGTCTCAAGGGCTGGGAAACCTGCAGTTTGTCTGTCTGCTCTAAGCACCAGCTTCTGTTCTGGGGAGGGCTCAGACCTGTGTCCTGCATCACCCAGGCCATCAGCAGAAGTTCTGCAGCTGTCTTCCATTGGAGTAAAAGCACATTAGGTAACGGGCTGACAGGAACCTTAGTAAAACTGGATTTTCCTGAGGGTGTTTCATATGGAAGAAGCGATCACCTCAACCATCAGCAGTGAAGGAATACATTAAGTGCTGGTTCAAAACCATCCAAGTTTGGAACACTGAAGAGCATAATCATGGGCAAGGCAAGTTTGTGTCCATGCCTGACACAGACCCAGCTCTGTTAGTCAGACTTACCGAAGCACCAAACTGAATTTACAGCACCCACATTAACAGAGACAGTATCTGAACCAGCATGAACCTCACCAAGTTGACATTAACTCATCCAAGCTTTGTAATGAAATTAGTATCTACAAATTGATCTTATGATCAGGACTCTGAATCATGGAGCTGCAGCATTTCAAGTCTGTTATACTGTACCTTAAGATTGGATTTACTGTACTGAGGTCTAAAACCCTCATGCTCCCTTTCAACAATCCAGATGTCAGCAGCAAGAAACCCTAGCAAATCATTTTCCCTAGTATTTCTTTCTCATCCTACCTTTCCCACTTATACTCACTGTCAGTCCTGTGGGACAGAATATGACTGGCCACATGATAGCACAGATGAAAATTCATTTTACTAAAACCCTTCTCTTTCACCCATTAGCAGAGTACTGTCTGCTGGCATTAAGAGACCGGCACGTTGAAACATGGGTTGGGCATGAAGGAGACTGCCAGAGATCCCTTATGCTGAGTATCTGTGTAAACACAGCACATTTTGACTGCTGGAACCAAGCAAGGCAGAAAAAAAATGCTAAAAGAGTCAGAGGACAACTTGATCAGGATAGGGAAAACACACTGACAAATAGACTAGCGTATTGGAAAAGTGCATTGTGAAGAATGACTAGGAACTTGACCTAGGACACCTGCTTTTCTGTCACAGGTATTCCTTTACAAAAAATCTGTGGATGTAGCTTACCTTCTCACCCTAAAGCAGCTCCAGAGCAAATATTTATTCACAGAGCTGAGTTACTCAAAAATATTTCTCCAGTCTTCACCGTCATAATTAGCACGGTTTACTGTTTAGCCTTTTACAAAGGCACAGGGCAGCTGAAGGTATCAAGCATAGTTTACGCTTGTGGAATATATCTGAGAAACCTGAGATGGCTGCTGGAGGCTCTTCAGGACCGGGCATGCTCCGGGACAGACACATCTATATCTGCCAGAGTGACTATTTCAAAGCCGAAGACTGAAGCAGGACTGTAGCGACCAGTATTACAATTAGCAAGACAATACACAAGAACTATGCCCTCAAACCACATGTCTGAAGAGCCTTGTATGGCACAGAGTAGCACTCATCAAGAGCGAGCAGGATAAGTAATGTTTATGCAGTACTTGGAGATGACACTCCTTTCTCTAAGGTGCAGGTTTTCTGAAAAGAATACTCCTGGCAGCTGAAGAGGGAGGAAATAAATAATAAATTGGTGAAAGCAAGCAGTCAAACCATGTTCAGATGCTTCAAAAGCAGCTAAAAGCAACTTTGTTGCATAGCCTGATGAGACCTTCTCCTTACACATTTCCCTGAATCTTAAGAGTCTGGAATCACAGAGTTGTCACTTACATGGACTTCCTACACCTACTGCTTTCCCTGTGTTATTTGACTTCCAGGTGTCCATTAGCTGTGACAGTACAGCTACGTGGTGGCTGACAGTATCAGAGGTCTAGGAAAACCCTTGAGCTGAGGAACAATTCTGATTGACAGCTAGGAGGACGGATGCCCTGAGAGGTGCCATTGTTAAGAACATAAGTTTCCTTTAGAAAATAATTGAAGTTTCCACCTGAGTAAGCTTCTATCCAATTTTTAAGACTGTCTTTTTGATGGATGATCTATTGAGAAAGGGGTTGATCCACCTATACAAAATGTGTCGCGACCTTCCTTAACTTCCAGTGCTGGAATTTGACTTGCTTATTTAAAATATCCATCTCTCTGGTCATCTCTCAGGAAGATACCATGAAAGACAGCTTTTACACATGTACTGAAGGATCCCTGAGTCCCCCCTGAATGAATGTCCTCCTCCAATCTGATATATTCCAGAAGGACTCTGAGTAGCATGAAATGAACAGTCATCATCCACACAGCAGAAGGTGCCCTTCTAACTGCCATGGCTAGCTTAGTAGTCCAGAAAGGGAGCTGACAGCTAATGGGAAAGCTGGCCATTTAGGACTTGAGATTGATTCATCAAGTGTCTCGGAGAAAACTGCAGAATATTCTCCATATCTAAGTTCAATCTTAACTGTAGCTTGCAGAAAAGAATTAAGTAGGTGCGCATCAGACTTGTAACTTCTCAATAAGGTCGGAAGCAATTGCTTGTGTACTGCTACCAACACAGAAAGCATGGACAGACATAAGACTCCAGAAGTTTTCTTCATGAAACTACTAGTAGGTCAAATTATCTGCGACGTTAAAATAAAATAAAACAGCCACTAAAAGTCTGATTATATAAAACCTACAGGAGCTGCAAAAACCAGCAGTAGGGCATTTGTAGGAAGTTTTCTTCACTACTTCATAAGCTAAACCCATTCAAATTGTAATAACAATGGTTATTAACACATGGTTAGAAGACCAAAAGAATGGGATTCCATCATGGAAAAAGCTAACCAAAAGTGACCGCAGCCGTCACAGCTGATAAGCAAACACACACATGCTCCCAGTATTAACAGCTAAAGACATACAATTCATGAACAGTTCCTGGAAAGGTGTTTGTTCATCTGCCCCAAGTACTTTAGACATGTTAAAGACTTGAGCCCATTCTCCAGTTACTCAAGTATGCTTCCAAAGCATTCTGAAGAAGCAAAGAGCCACAAAGCAAGCATGAAAACAGGAGAAAGTTCCTTGTAATGAAGTAATGGAAAGAGTTTAAAGTTAACCAAGCTTATCAATGACAATATTGGAAGAAACTAAGTCTTTCATAGCATAGAAAATCCTCCAATTAAAAGAAAGCACAAAAACACATGACAAGAAATCACAGGTTGAAAAATTCAAACAAGTGTAGGAACTCAAGCATGCAGGATAGTGAGGAATAAGTTATTTGGAGTGGGGATCAGAATTTGCTACTGTCTTCAAATTAAGGCTGGTGCCATTCTGGAATTTACCCTTTAGTGAAAACATATGATGCTGAGTTTAATAAAGGTAGAATTTGGAGCACTTAGTAAAACTAAAAATAAAGAAATCAACTACAGATTTATACAAAAGCTTCGCTCCATGCTATCTGTATACCTGCTATGACTTGATTACAAATCACATAGTTGTAGAAAGCAGTCTCACGTTTGCTCCCATTTTCCTTCTAAAGCTAAAGGCCTGTTTTTACTCTTTCCAAAAACTGTCCCCATAACTCTGGACACCAGATCTCCCCCTCAGCCTTTGTTTTTCATTTTACATTTTGGTAAGATAATAGATAATACTTTATTCACCTTTGTAAAAGAGGGAAAGAAGAACAATTATCTTTAGCTCCTACATTTTTTTTTTTTTTTTTGCTTAGGCCATAGCTGATTCTTTTTCCATTGCACAACCCCCTTTTTTTTTCCCCTAGAAGAACGATTTGTTTCTATCTCAGTGATGTATGCTACGTCAGGCTTCTTCCAAAATTACACAGAATTTTGTAAGGAAAGGCGTTCCTACATCAGAAAGTAAAATATAATCATCTACTTAAGTTTGTTTTAGCAGACCTCTGTTTACTGGGCTGGTATCAAGTTATCTTCCAAGCAACTAAGTTTTACAGCTACATTCCAGCTTTAATATTTGAACATCTATTCCACCTATCCTTTTCCTCAAGCTTGGTTATTTTGCTTTCTTTTTCCATCCTCCCCCTTTCACATAAAGTACCTTCCTGTTCACCAAGTTCTTTAGCATCACCAGCGTTTGTTTATATTTGGTTCATATTAAAACCAACCAATCATGCAGTTCAGTAGCACAATCTTTAGTTTTTCTGATATTAGTATTCATTACTGTTCATCCGTTTATGAAGTGCATATCATCACAAAGACTATGTGCATACATACAGTTGCCAGTAGTTAAGCATTTGGAATAAAAAGCAGCCAGCAGAAGTAATGGCAGTAAAGAAATAATGGTTTAGATGTGAAGAGCTGTCATACACACAACTGGTATTGAAACTGGAGAGCAAGAAGCAGGTGGGTGGTTGCAGTGGTGCTGGGGGTGCAAAAATGAATGTGGACTACCTGCCAGATGCCTGCTGGAGTCAAGGGCCAATCTATAGCACTCTCTCAGGAACATCTGGATTGTGATAATGCACTATTTTTTTTGTTAAAAAAGAGACATACTAATTTTAATTAGCACACTATAGTTAAATTTTCAGTTTAGAATTATTTTTAGCTCTTGTCTATAGCTTCCTATGAAGTCTAAGAAGTAGAACTTCACAAAAAAAGGCACTCAACAACCCTTCAGTACCACTGAGGTTTCAGAACTTTTAACGTGTTTTTATGTTAAGTATCTTCAGAAGAAGAGTCCAGTCAAACACACTGGTATAAAAACTGTATCAGCAGTTACTGAGTTCTTCCCCACATTTAAAGTGCTTAAAAAAAATAAGGTACCTGTATATCTTAGACCTAGTTGTTGAAGCAGCCCCATACAATTTTTAATGCATTAACAGACCTATTTAATAACCTAGAAAAGTCTGAACTTTATATTTTTTTCTGAATTCAGGAAGTTTCCGAAAAATCCCTGTCTCAAGTTGCAGAACTCTACAGTACTTGAGCCACTACAGAGTGGAGCAGATACTCTGTACTACCAGGTATCTCCATTGGAATATGCCAGTGAAGTTAGAAAATAGGAATGAGAATAGCTACAAGTTAACATTCCAATTTTGCTATAATGCAAGCACATATTTTTGAGCTTGTCCGACTCTTAAGAACGTAGAGATACAAGAGATACAAGGTACCACCGGCTTACATTAACACTGTTGGTGGAGGTTACATTTCTGTGTTTCCTAATAGTCCTAGTTGCAAATTTTGCTTACAGTGATGTTTGGTTAAACTGTCTTGTAGTTCAGAGCTTACTTTGCAAGTTATACCTAAAACCTGTGCAAGCTTGACTATATGTACTATATGTAATATGTACAACAGCAAGGAAAAAGCCTTCAGAGGAGCAGCACCAGCTCTTATCCAATCCATTAAGAAATAAACAGACAAATGTTAGTAGCATAATGTTGAGCTTGTAAAACAGACTAACAGGTAATTCATCCATGTTGCAGCATCAGTACTTATTTTCTCCGGGAATATCAAATAATTCAGCTTTCCAAAAAACTTCGCTTAAAAGTAACAGACACCATAGTTGGAAAAAAAAATAATAAAATATGGGAAAAATGAATGTGTTTACTTAAATTTATTTGCAACTGTTTTTTTAAATCATGGAAAAAGCATAACTATTAGCTGTTATAATTACTAGCATACACACAAGGTAAGTTAAAACAACATACCATATCTTTCCAGAGCTGCAGAAACTTGTTCTTCTGAATTCTACAACGGACTTCTCCAGTTCATGTACCTACAATGCAAAACATCATGTTTCAGTTTTTGCAGTATGCTCCACACTAACACGAAACTCATTGTGGCTTCAAGACAACTTATTCAAGAACAGCCATCCCATTGCTCACAAGTTCACAACTAAAGGAAATACATATTTTATAAACTAAACAAATAAAATACTTAGCATGTCAGAAGAACTGTAAAAGCAAAAAGTCCATACACAGAGTGTTCCTTATTCTTTCCTCTCCAGTGATGCAATCCAGTTTTATAATTCTGTTTATCCAGTTCATTATAAATATCCATTTCCTTCTTCTCGAAGATTCTGGCAAGTTTTCTCCCTTGCCCTGCCCCTTTTTATTTTTAATTTTTTGTATTAAAGACATCAGTAATTAGAGTATAGAAAGAAACATTCGAATGAATTCATGAACAGAACCACATCTTTGTCTTTACTGCTTAAGTTTGATAATAATTTATATAAAAAGTTCATTTTTAGAAAAGCTACAAAAAACAAAGGACTTATGCCTAAACTCTAAACTTTTTTTTTTTTCTTCAAACAAGCAGCTAACAAGCACAGTAGAACCTAAATGAACCTAAGTAACACAGAAATAGGCATATAATTAAAGAACCCTACTGACTGGTGTTTGGAAAGTTACTTATTTGGTGCAAGGTATCACATTTTCAGTGCTGTGAAATTTAATACTTAATTTCTTGGCTCTAACACTCTTTTAAGAACAACAAACTCAATGCAGCTGATTCAGTCTGATTTCTGACACAGATCGGAGCGTCCCCAGGCAAGAAAACCTGATCTGGTTAGCTTAAGAGAACATTCAGCTTTGTCTTAAAGATGTCAAACAACAGAGGACCCATGCAGTACTGAAGGCCCAACTCCATACGAGGGATACAAAAAGGAGCGACCCCGGAGAGGCACACTTGTGCCAGTTCAGCTCTACAGCACCAACAGCTAGTGCACAACTTCTATTTTTAAACAAAATAGTTACACAGGGCAGTCTAAGTGTTCAACGAAACAAGACTTCAACAGACAATTGCGATAATTATGTGGATTTATATATAATTAGGATTAATAACATCATGTTCATCCGTGTGTCAAAAAAACATTACCAACATTCACAAGAATAAATTTGTCTGAACAGTGAGAGACAGTAACACGATTTTCCTGTTTGGAGGTGGTGCTGACACTCCATACCACGAGCAGAAACCCAGCTGTTTTATACTGCATTTCAGCACCAGCATGAAGAATAACTCTGCTTTCACAGTGAAGCCATTAGGCAAATGCAGCTAGAAGGCTTCTTACTAACGTGAACAGTATTTTCACATCCCATACCACAGGACTTCCAGCTGAAGTTGTAATGGATGTGTATTTGTTCACGCACACGTTCTTGTACCCACCCAGAGCAACGCCATCTCCACGCAATTCACTCAGCATCCCCGAAGGTACAAAGGCACCAACTTACGGCGTGCACCAAGTACAAGCAAAGAACAGCATGGAGAACGATCATAAATACATTTATCAGGGATCTTAGGACTACTGCCCACAAAAGGAGACCAGAAAGCAAAGGGTCCCAATATAACTGAAGCCATGTAGTTGAAGACAGTATAGGTTATGGCAGGAGCAAGACCCAAGCGGAGGAAAAGGAGACAGAAGACTTGGACATCTGGCTGGTGGCAGCAAAAAGTAACTCCAACAGCACGAAAGGACTCCCAGCTCTCCTTCCTCAGCCCTCCCACCACCAGCTACCCCTGAGGCAAGTGCCAGCCCCTGTGGAAGTCAGCAGCCTGCGGAAAGGCTCCATGAACACCAACAAAAGGGAACGTGGGATCTGCAACGCTTCTCTAACAGGAATAAAAGTAACTTCACAAAATCAGATGTCCTTCAACATTTACCTCCAGTGTATTTACTAATTAACATTAAGCCACAGCTGCTTAAAAAAGATGCAGATGGGCACGTGTGGCTGAAAGCAAGGCTAACGCTGCTGCTTCCACTCCACATAAAGAACCCTCGATCTGTCTCGTGACCAGAGCCAAGAGTGCTGCTTTTTTGTGACTGTCACCATACATTTTCAGCAAGAAAAGGCTTTGAGTCGCACTGCACGTTAACAGAGATGGCAAGCTACTGAATTAACCAACTATAGTGTACAGAACTGCAAAAATATTTAAGAAACTAATTAGAAGTTATGAAAAACACTTCACAACTCTTGTTTCTTGCCTGATGAAAGATGTAACAGTGTCACATCTATCAGGAGCTTGAACGAGCATTTCTACCTTTTCAAACACACCGCACACATCAGCTGTCACAAGACAGGAACAGAAGAATTTAAACATGCTATCCTAAAGAAAATGGTAGGTGTTCTGCCTAGTAGTATGGATTCTCACACACGTTTTCAAATAATTAAGTTGAAATAAGAACTTCTTTTTCCAGAGACATTTTTAGCACATTTATGAAATAAAACAAGCACTATTGAAAGGAGGGTGTTTGGAGGCAGATATTCAGGTCAAAAGAGCCACGCAAACGGAGTATTTAATCACCATCTGACAAAGGAAAGGGCTCAACCTTTGCAATCAAGAACCACGGTTATTTCAAGTGAAGCAATATGGTCCTCTACCAACTCCCCTGACCTTTGAACTGGAAGAATTTACAGTTTGTGTGGACAGCAAGAATGTATTTCCACAACCCACAATAGGCAAATTTTGCTACAACAGTTTGAGAGAGCATCTAGGTGCTGCTACAGTTGCCAGCGCACGCTGCTGTACCTTGGACTTTCTAAACAAAGAATATGGCTCGTGTGTGTTAAGCCATGATAGCGGTCAGCAAGACTTTGGGCGTTAGATTTCACTATGATTTAGAATGTAATCGTCATTCGTATAACCATATTCAGGTGAAGATGAAAGCATCACACAGGAAATGGAAATTCTCAAGTAGTGATAGACATCCTAAGTATTATCTAGCTTGGTAAAAGTTTTTGATACATCGAAGTCATCAGCTCACACACACAACGAACCATAATCTTTGACCAAAGCCAAAGAAAAATCTGCCCACCAGCATGGCTGCATTTCCTGAAGCACTGTGAGCTGGGGGGCAGTGGAGTGGCTCTTCAAGGAGCTGAGCTCCCAGAACAGGCACTGCAGCTGCTCCCGCCTGGTCCCACAGAGCACACCAGAGCAGGAGGACAAGTGATGCTGGAGCCCAGCTGCTTGGGCAGGCTCAGCACCTCATACAGGCAGCTCTTGGCCCCCCCCTGCGCTCGGCTCCAGAAGGTAGGGGAAAGGGGGTGTCTGCTTTCCATCCCCATCACTCACATTACCATTTCTCTGGCATCACAGAAGTACCAAGAAGTCCCAACAGGGGTCCTCCAAAGGGAGGAAGAGCGTGGTTGTTTCTGTGCAGGAGACACGAAGGCCCAGCCTCCCCCCTAGGTCAGGACAGCGGCAGTCCTGCCACGCTGCTACCAGAATGAGGAGAAAACCACGTGGACTCAATAGTGCCAGACCAACATACAGCACCACCAAACCTAAACACCAGCTCCAGGATTTCCTGCTTGTGAGCGCACTGGTTAATGCCAGGCGCACCACGGCCAAAGTATCCAGTAGGCCTGAAACAAGACACTGTACCTTACAGTTTTTGATACACTTGTCTTATTTCATTCCTTAGGCCACGACCTGCAAAATGACATTGCACGAGGATCTTAAGTATGTTCTTCGATACACTAATGAATATAACATGAAAAAAATGAGTAGCCTACGTGTCAAGCAGCCAACTGGTACCTCACTTGTAGTTTGTGGTGAAACATCACAACTGTAATCCACCTCTGGTATGTCCCACCGCTGGCATCCTACACAAGATGAGCATGATTCTTCCAGTATGTAAGCACAAGAGCACATTTGGATGGATGCAAGCAGTAACGCTCTTCGAAAAGCCTTGGAAAGCCACATAATATGAATATCCTTTTCAAACCACATGATCGCAAAAAAGTCCAAGCCTCTGCTGCACTAGCTAGAAGTTCCTCTTAAAACACACACGCCTGCTCTAAGGAAACGCAAGCTGCTTGAAAAGGAGCAGGTCACCCCTCTTACCTAAGAGAGAGGGGTGAGGGTCCAAAGGGAAGCCACCCATTCAGATCCACTCAGCTGAACAACTGCAGCTCCTCCTAATTCTTCACCACCCTGTAAAACATGGGTAAAAAAACCATGCAAGGCAGTAACAGAATGAGTAAAGACTGATTTCCACCCTCTTCCTCCAGTCAGCAGTCTGCATAGCACACGGAGGCAGGTTCAATCTATTAAAAGTAAAAAGCAGTTAATGCTTCCTTTAAGAGATTCATTCACAAGAGGAGTCTTTGTAAGATGATATTTAATTTATAACGTAATTGTGCAATCAACAAGTTACTTCGCCACGACGTTCTGCCACATAAAGGTGGAACTATTCAAATTCAGTAATTTAAAGTCCGACTTGTTCGTATGTTACATTGCCAGGCAGGAATCCCAGATCTAAGCATCATTTGATTTTACTTCATTATTTTCAAATCTTTCTACTCTGAGGTTATTTTCCTGAAGAAACATCTCACTAGTTGGCATAGCTGCTGAAGCGTGGCTTCATTACAAACTATTACCTTCACAGTGCATTTGCTGACTTCCAGCTAACCAGCCAGATATATCATGCACGTTGCTGCTCAGACGAGCCAGCAGCCTCCCAGCTTTCGTTCACGGGCCATACGTCGCTTCATGAGGCAGTCAGGTGCTGGCTACATAGACAGGAAGTACATGCAGTAAATGTTAGTTAAGGTCAAAGTGTTTAAGGTGGCAAGAACAAAAGTCACTTCAAACACGCGATGTGCTCATTGCTGTCGTCTCTGGGAAACAAATACTTAAGCCACGCGTACTGGGCCCTTGGGGCAGCCGGTTAGGCAAAGTAGGAGATTAATGAAAGTAAATACTAAATTCTGAATTACTTGGTAGACTCTGACAGCAAACTTACTGCCCCTCTTCTTCCACATACAAATCAGAATTTGATTACTAACAAAAAGCCCGTGAACACTGGCTCTCTATAAAACTCGTAGCTACCTCAAATATACTGCAGACTTCAGGAAAGAAAACATTTAGCCTAAGGAAAATAAATAAAATCAATATCAATCATTAACTGAAGTTAAGCAAAGATCTGGACTACAATGACCAGAAACAAAGACTGACACTTGAAATGAGATGCATGCCTACGTACTTAAGGAATTCCCTCCCTCTGTCCCTCAATTTCGTGTTCTATTTTTAAGAAATAGTGGGTTTTGCCTTCCAGTGGCTGAATACACTGGTGCAGGCGGGAGGGGAAAAGACATTTCCTGCTTTTATAAAAAATGAATACTCTCTGGACATTCCCTAAGTAAACTGAAACCAAAAGTAGTAGAGGCAAAAAATAGATTTTTCTTACACAGCAAAAACCAAGATGCATATTTAAAAAATATAAACACTTAATTTGTTCCATTAAAAGCGTCATATCATGTACTACGCTAATTACTGCTTATACAAGACGTTATACGCTTAAACATGTTTATATATTTCTGACTATTAAAACTTGACTCAAAGATATTCCTGCCCCTCCTCCAAATTATACATTCAGTTAAGCAGAACCTGTGAATTCATGGAACAACTAACGAACACATCAACAAGGCACACATTTAAAGTGAAATAAGCATGATTTCACGCTACAGGTACATATTTCATATTTCTGAGCCGTGTTTTCTCTTACAAAAAGTGAAGCTGAATGAAAACAAAACGAACCTGTTGTATTTTCCTAAGTTGATTAGAGCAGGTACAGTCTCAAGGTGCCCTGACAGACTCTGGCAAGCCCCTAGATATATTTAACATGCAAAGTTTTAACTTTCATTCCCACAAGACCATCATTCACATGTCTTTAAGAAGCAGCAGTAATTAAAAAAAAAAGATTGAAAAGACTGAAAATTGTTTGCTATTAAAAAACGATCAAAACCCACACATTAGTTTTGATGAAGCCCTGGATTGAGAGATTAGGCTTTGAAAGACTCACTGCTATGAAAAAGACAAACACCTCCCCTATTTCAAGATTTAAAAAAAAAATACAGATGCACACAAAAGTGAAAAAAAAAAAGTGAAATAATTCATTTTGCCATCTAGCTTGGTGTGCTTTTATTTCTAAATACTTGAGAGAAACTCGGGTTACTGCAGTGAAGAGAAATATCGAACAGCTCTGGTAAAGAGAAAGAGAACTTATTAATTCCACTATTACGGATACCACATTAAATAGTAAACAGAGTGGAATGGGACGGTCACAAGAAACACAGTATCTGTAATATTGCACTATTTTCATATAATATTTCTATCAAAGGTGTTTTTTCTGCCCTGTAAACCTGAACAGTGGCATAGCTTTTTCTGCTGAGATTTGTCTGTATTGAACTGACAGAACATCCCCGTTATGAAGACAACAGTCATAAGCACTGCAAACTGCATCTGTTCTAAAAGACATGTGAGGAAAACTACTGAATATCCGTAGCAGTTTAGTGATGCACGTCTCACGTTTTCAGTTCAACACAATCATTAAGCACGGAGTTTCACAGCACTTTCAGACAGGAAAATAGTGCCTTTAACTGTTTCCACGATGGAAGTGCACAGAGTGCTTACTGCCACAATATTAAAATGCTCTAACACCACCCAAAGCAAGTAGCTTGGGAGACCCGTAAATGTAAAGTACATTTTCCAGCAGTTTTCTTACTTTCTTTCTTGCCACTTCCCACCCAGTCTAACAGTGCAGGTAAACTTGCACCACAGCCTTCTCCTTGATGGGGAATTCCTAAGTGGATGCTCCTTGCACGAATCTTTCAGGAACTTCATCTTTTAGACCTCTCCTTTTTAAACTAGTTAAAAAAATGTATTGGATGAACTGACAACATGATCACATAAGTTTTACTTCCTTGGGAATCAAAGTGAAAAATCAGGTACAATTTCACAGCGAAGAACTTTTTGGCAGACACGCAAGAGGCACTAATCTGACGAGCTGATTCTCACGAAGCCTCAGGTTTGCACGGCCTCCTAGCGAGGTAGGCGAGTTTCCATACAAACAGGGACAGAGGGACCAGCTCAGAAGTGACGTGCGAGGGACAAGCTTTGTCCCCAGACTGCAACAACACCTCTTACACAGAGAGATACGTAAAAAAGAATCCAATAAGTAAAGAGAGTGGGAAAAGGTGGAACGAGTCTATCGATTACAGGTTATGGATTACTTCAGGGAGAGTTGTGGAGCGCGTTCCGTGCCCTAAGCCGCACAACTTCGACCGCCCACCGCCTCCACACACAAACCCTCTCGACCCCTTCTGAAGGGACTCAGCACCCCGGCAGCCCCCTCACGGCCGGGTTTCAGCAAACGGCACGGGGACAACCTGCGCTCCCCCTCGGCCGCCTTCACCCCCGCGGCTCCCGGCCAGCCCCAGCAGCGGGGCCGGGCAGCAGCGAGGCCTCCTGGCCGCCCTCCCCCTGCCCAGGGCCGGGCCGAGCCGGGCTCCTTCCCGCCCACCGCGGCCCTGCCCGGCGCCACCGACCTGGGCCTGCTGCTGCCGCCGCCGGCCGGGCTCATGCGGGGGCTGCGAGCGACGACGACGACGAGGAGACGCCAAGGCCTGACGGGACGGGACGGGACGCGAAGGGAAGGAAGGCCGAGGCGGGCCGTGCCGGGCCGTGCCGTGCCGTGCCGGGCCGCGGGTGCGCCTCCTGTCGCCGACGGGCTCCTCGCTCTCAGCCCGAGCCCCGCGCCGCCATCTTGGGAGAGCGCCGATGTCGGCGCGGCGCACGCTCGGAGGACCGGCGGCGGGCGGGGAGGAGGACCCGGCGCGTCCCGGCGTGCAGCGCGCCGAGGGGAGGGGGGAGGGGGGAGGAGGGGGCCGCGCTAGCCGCGCGGCGGTACCATAGAGTCGCCGCCCCGCTTTCCCCACGGCTTTTGCTGGCGGGGGGAGGAGGAAGGGAGGCGGCGCGGCGCGTGCGTAGTGCGGGGGAGGGAGGCGGCCGCCGCCATGTTGGAAGAGGGCAAAGGAGGGCGGGGGGGAAGGGGCGGACATGGTCGTGCGCATGCGCAATACTTGGGGGGGGGGTCGCGGAGATCTGTGGCCGCAGCCCGGTAGACGGGGTGGTTAAAAAAAAGCTAATTTGGGGCTAGAAACCCTTAAAATATTAAATTAAACTGTTCATACAATAAAGGTGCCTTCCCAAAAGTGTGAAACCGAAGCCAAATCTTTATTCTGTGTGTGTGTTTAAGAGCTTTAATAAAACACAGCTGTGTTACTGTATTTAACTCAAATTTTAAAAGCCTCACACGTGGCTCTGGGCAAGAGCAGGGGGCTCGGACTGGCACACCTGGTCCTTGCACATCCCCAGACATGTAACTGGGGTAGGAAGCCTGAGCGAAATGCCCTTGGACTTTGGTGTGGTCCCAAAGTGGGGTGCGTCGCTGGGCTCAAGCCGGCATTGCGCCTCAGTTCTTGTCTAAAACACATAGAGTTTTGTTTCTGGAAGCCCTCTCCCACGTAGTTGCCAAACCTGCCAATTTTAATTAGTAAAATAGCAGGTTTAGGATAATGTTTATTGTGCCATGAGCTCCCCTATCACCCCAGAAATAGTAATAAAGCAAAAATGATCTGTGAGATGCAATCTCTTCCTGTTTTCCCTTATCTCTGTTGCAGAGCCCCTGTGTCCAGTCCTCGCCTCCTGCTTGGCTCTACGGGTGCTACAGGGAGCCAAGTCATGGGCTAAAGTCCAAGCAAACACCATCGTCTGCTCTCCCCTTGCCCACAGAGCCAGTCCTCTCATCACAGGCCTACTCAGCCTGCTCAGGCATTATTCATTTTCAGCAAATCCGTGCTGGCTGTTCCCAGCCACGTTGCTCTTGCTCAGCCTGGAAATAACCTCCCAGAGTTTTGGGTGAAGCTTATCAGCTCTAAGACACCCAGATCCTCCTTGCCTTTGCTTTCTGGTAGCCTCGTGTGAGCATCACAGTCTTTCAAAGATGGTAGAAGATGGCCTTGCAGTGATGTTGGCCAGCTCTCAGTGTGCTTGGTTGCTTCCCATCTATCTCCTGAGCTTTTATACTCACACTTCAAGTCCTGGATAACTCCTCTGCTGTGAGCAGCCCCTTATCTCCCCAGGGCTTCGCTGTTGCCCACAGAGATTTGGGAACCCCAGTAGCACACCTTGCCAGTAATGACAGCACTGATGTAGTCTTTTCTGGATACTCTGCCACATCAAGCAGCAAAGCCAGAATTTCCTTAGGCCTCCTTTTGCTGCTGATGGACCTATAGATGCTGTTACTGTCCTTCACAACCTTCAACAGTTTCAATTCCAGCCTGGCTTTGGCCTTCACAGTTTGGTTGCACATTTAGGTGGTGCTGCTAAAGTCCTTGCTGGGATCTGTCCTACTCAGTCACTGCATGGAAGCTTCTCCATAACTTTTTGGAGACCTTTGGTCATCTTTGTAGTTTCTCGCAACCTTGTAGCAGGAAGGAGCAGGACTGATCAAAATATTTAGGATAGAGATACCATGGATTTATACAATTAAATGATAATTTTATTCCTCTTTTTTTTTTTTTTTTTTTTTTTTTTTTTTTT
>CM021765.1:141754522-141781461 GCA_011076525.1 Nettapus auritus
TCCAAATAGCTTCTGCCACTTTTTTTTTTCTTTCTTTCAGATCATCAAGTGTATATATATATATATATTTCTCTAGAACTATTGACTGCAATCCTGAGATCTTGTCCCAAGTTAGTAATGGTCATCTCATGGCCCATCGCTGCTCTGAGGTAGTGCTTAGAAGTTTCACAGGTTTTCCTTTGAAGAAACAAGAGCAAGATTTCTTAGTCCACAAAATGCGATTGTGAGAAAAAGGCAGATGACAGCAGGCAGAGGAAACATGCAGTATAGAGCCAGCTGATGTGGATGGTGGGGGTGGAGGTGCTTGTGTACTGCACTGACTAGGTCCAGAGTTATGGGTAAAGCTTCTCTGAACAGACCATGGCTGTGAGAAGTCTCAGCCTTGTTTCTGGTTTGAGGAGATGTGGAACAAATCATCTTGGCTGTGGACATGCAAAGGACGATACCTCACGGAATATACCTTTAGCAAATTGCACTGTAGCAGTAGTGCACGGATGACCAAGCTGTGTTATGGATTTCACTTTGATTCTGCTAGGGATAAATTGCTACTCTGGGGGAAGTACTAAATCATTTTTAGGTTTTATATCACGTATTCACAACTCTTCTTACACTGAACTAGCTTGACTTGCCATAGATAACTATGGCCATTGGCATCCCCAAGCTGTTTCTGTTAGGAAGGGGATAATTGTTCTCTCCTGCCTCATTTAAGTATTTTAAATATTCCACAGGGCTCGGGTGTTGGGGCACAGACATGCTTTTGCTGCCTTGAGTGCTTTCTGCACTGGTATAGCCAGCTGGTGGAAAGCAACTGTATCTTCCCAGCTGAGCAAAGCCTGAACTTGGAGAAATGTGAGTGGAATTCCCAGTGGAGAAGCCACTGCTGCCTGCTCCTCACTAAGCTGTGCTGCAGCTTTCGGGCATGGGTGTGGGGTGCAGCTGTAGGGAACAAGTGGTTGGGCTTCCAGTGATCCCCTCCACAGACAGGCTGCAGCAAGGTGCTTCAAGTACCTGATGCAAGTAGTGCTGGGTTAAAATGTAAAAACAGCAATTATAGCTAATAACCTGACGGCTATGTAGAAGCCCTCTAGAAAACCTATTTTTAGCATCTGAACATTTGGAAATGTCTTTTCTTAACTGCTGGAGAAGAACAGAAACAAACTGCCTCATACACAGGTTGTATGGAATAGGCAGTGTTTTGCAGGGGGAGGAAAAGAAAAAAAATCATTAAAAATCAAATTCCAAGCCCAGTTCACCATTCATGCCTGATGCTGGAGCAATGCCATCGTGAACCAGGTCTGCTGCATATTAATTTTGGTAGAGGTTGATGTCTCACTTCAGAGCTTTGTAGAATAAAATAGTTTCCATGAGAGATGGCTTAGTGAACATAAGCAGAACACTGCATGTATCCTTTTTCCATTTCATGTGAAAACCCTGGTACAAAGGACTTTATAATACTCTTTTTTTTTGTGTTGATTTCAAAGAATTATCAGAGTGAAAATGAGACCTTGAAGCCCTGCAAGTGTAACCCCTTAGATGATAGGCATCTTTTTGTGAACAGTCTAACTTAGTTAATCCTCCTTAGACAGAAAAAATACTCTGAAGTGTTATGAACCTTTGGGAGCCAATCCAAATGCTTCAGCTTGCTGATAGCTGAAGACTTTATGCCTCCCTTTGCAGTTAAAAGGTAAGGAAGGGGAAAAGATCATCAGTAACATAAGGAAATAGTGACTTTAGAGCCTAGTCTGGGTAAAAGGGAGATAAAAAATCTCTGTAGTGACTGGGTGATAGTGGTGGAAATACAGCTTGTTACTGAGGTAAGAAAAGATGGTCTATTATCCTGTCTGTTCCTCTCTTTTTCCCTTGCGGAAATTTGGAGATGAGGACAACACTAGACTCAGATCTCCTCATTTTCAGAGCAGACAGGGAGACTTGAGCTCCTACGGCTCTCTGTAGGAGACAGCAAGTCATTTGGTGTAATGCAGCATAATCCTTAGCTGAAGGAGGAGATGAAGACAAGAGAATATGGTGCAGGTGGCATGGTGAAGCCACCCTTTGCCACTTGTAGTAAATGTGACCCTCCTTGTGCTGAGAGCTGTGGTAAAGCTCTTGGTAGATTTAGATATGAGTGAAGCACGTGGAAATAAGGAAACAGGCACTTCACTTTTCAAGTCCTCTGGAGACTGGCCAGACGTGTTTCCCCCACATCCTGTATGCTTTTATATAGATGTGGTTTTATGCCAGTGTTAATTTTTAATGTCTGAAACTAGTCTTAGCTTTTATTATTGGTTTGGCACATAGGAATAGCGTGGAGAATGCTTAAATGCTGCCAGGTTTAAACGCTGCTCTTTTTCATGAGACATAGAAACGTTGGTCTGAAAAATACAGAAGCTCAATGCAAGCAATATAGAGAAAAGTTTATTTGATTCCTTGCCTCAACTCAACACTTGCGTCAGGCATACCTCCAATTACCTTAAATTCCCACCGGAGGAGGAAAATGTGAGGGATGCTTAGTGAGCAAACTATCAAGAGTGGCTTTCAATGTTTCATTCTAGGACCTGAGCTACTTACCTCTGCTTCTTAATTTTAACCTGAAGGATTCAGCTTTTCCATAGGCATTTCTGAAAGGTGGTGCACACTTCTGAGTCCTGAAATGCATACCTGTTCTGCCCCTTCCTCATGCTGCCTGGTCTCTTGGTTAAGGTATGTCATGGAGGTTCATGCCACCTTGAAGTCCTTCCCACTTCTGTCTGCAAAGCTGGTTTTGACCAGTGACAGTGTTTTGGTTCCTCTCTGTGAGCTGAGGGAGGTTTCCCCCTGTGCTTTGCTGCAATCTGCTAGCAGTGCAGAGGCTGCTTCACCCAGCACAGCAGCATCTGGAAGGAAATAGGGTGCAAGGAGAAGCAGCTCATGCTCCCCTCTTCATCCCCAAGTCTTTGTGTTGACCATCTTTCTGCTCACCTCACGCTCACCTCGTTCAGTCACTTTGCAGGGGCAGACACAATCATTCTTTCCCATGAGGTACAGGACTTGTGCTGTAGGTTTCCAAAATATTCTCTTTTGTCACCTCTGCAGATTAGTTGGAAATGCTCTTTTCTGCTACTCTGTTCTTTACTTTTTTTTATTCCTGTGCTGTGAGGATACCAGCGCTGCAGGTATTTCCAACCCATTTCTTGCCTGCCTTTTTTCTGTCTGCTGTGCTCACACTTCTCTACATTCACAGCTTGGCCTGAGCTCCTGACCTGGTGTCCAGTCTCAGAAAGAAGCCTTTGAGCGGTTGCTGTAGTTGTGAAAGATGCTCAGAAGCAATACTTCTGTTTACTCGGAGATTTCACAGGGCCACCTCAGTGGCTTCTGCAGCACACAGCTGAAACTGTCTTGCATCACACAGCTCTGCAGGTTTGGGTTAACTCTCGTTTCGGTTGTAAACGAGAAGCCTGACTGACACAGCTGTTTTCCTGACCACATGCCTACATTATTTTTCCTAGATATATATAGAAGCCTGACATGCTGAGCAGAGCAAAATGACTTTGTGCAATTAATGTGACATGCTTAATAATGCTTGGAAGGGTGCAGGCATCCACATTTATCAACCTGCCACAGCTAAAAAAAAATCTGCCGAGCAATCCCAGCACAAACACAGCACAGGTTTTCCTAAAACATGGAACAACACAACGCCCAATTGGTAATATTGCTTTTGGGACAAGACACTGTATTTTTCCAAGAGAAGCTTATATCATGCCAGCAACTCACTTTACCCTTGTGTTATACTACATGGTGATAAATTCAATTTACATTTTTTTTCCTTTGGCATTTTAATGTCATAATTACTTTCCTATTTAAACAGCTTGATCCTTGAATACAAAGTACCCTTTGGTTAATAGCACTGCAGCAGCACTTTGGTGAAATCAGGTCCAACTAGCTATCCGTATTTTTTTTTCCAGTCAATAAATGATTTTTAAAAGGTCATCCTGACATAATTGAAAAGTTGAAGGCTTGAGTAATTAGCATAGAACATGCAGCTTTCCACACCTGGTGCTTTTGGTACAGCTGCATTAGTAATAATGTTGTGTGGGGAGGTTTTAATTTGGAAAGGAGGGTGCTCCTGAAAGGTGTCTGCCTGAAAACAAACCCTTATTTAGCATAAGGAACAGTGTCAGCCACAGCTCCAGCTTGCCTTGGCTCGGGTGTTAGGAGATGTGAATGCAAAGCCTGGCTCCCCTCCATTCCTCAGCACCAATACTCATCTTACTGTAGCTCTTCTTTGTCTGCTGCAGAGACAGCAAAAGCACAGAAGTAAGGAGGTGCAGAGGAGAAGGAGGATTTAAGCTGCCTCTTCTGCCTTGTCCCATCATGAATTGCCTGGCTTTGGTGTGAGGTGGAAATTTAATTCCTGTGGCTTGAGTCTTGCTCCATGTCTTACTTCCCAGGAATGTCAGAGGACGGGGAAGAGGGTCAAGGACACTGGGGGCACTGGCCTTTGAAAGAGCCTAGCTGGAGAGAAGAGGATGGAAATATTAATCTATTACCAAGGTGGGGATGAGCTTTGTTTGGACCCAAAGGTTAAAAGAAGAGCAGCCAGCGTGCCTCCACAGACTACCACTACCCCAAGCGCTGGGCTCACCACAGAGGCACAGAAGTGGTGGCACCAAGCTGGAGGAAGCGGTGCCTGGGGCCTGCCAGAGTGTGTTGCAGGCTGTGTCTGAGCCTGTGCCTTCATCGCCTTTCTCTGGAAACTCCTATATAGTCCCAGTCTCAGCCCCACCTGACACTGGCATGCAGGCATGCACCCTCTGGACCCTGGAACTGACGGACACCGTGGGCCTGTGGTGCACACGGAGCAGAATGGATCGTCCAGGCCATTGTGTGCCCAGCTAATGCATTCAGTAGGTGTTTTGTCTGGAAAAGCACGGGACATCTAGCCCATTTGTGATTTTGCTTTCACAGTTTTGCTTTCTCAGTTTTGCATTTGGTAGTGGAAGAAAATAATACTTTCTGTTTGGCATGCTGAAGAAATGCAGCACAGAGAAGGTAAAATCCTTCACGGCAGAGGAAAATCCAGTTGAAATAGTTGTGATTTTAGCACAAAAGTGTACTGAAAGGCTTGGCCCTTGGGATGGAAATAGACCTTGGAACTGTACCAAGGTGCTTCAGAGCTCCTTGTTCCCATTGCTTTTTTCTGTTGGATATAATGGCTGGAGCTGTCTGGATGCAGAAGTCATTTGAACTAAAAATAAATATATTTTAAAACAGAATCTTCATTCTCCTGTGTCTGCTCAGTTATGAAACAGTGTGTTGCTTTTTGTGCTGTTTTTCTAGGCTCATGTTTAAACTGTATGAACTATGAAATCCTGATTTTACTTTACTAATACGGAAAAGGCCAAACTTGTGATTAAATTGTTATGTTTGTAAAGAATGGACAAGCTCCTGTGAACTAGTTCCCTTAATAACCGACAGTGATCATTAATTGCAAGCACTTAAAAATAAAAAACAGCAGCTACTTCACACTGTTTGGAGTCAATGAACTACAGTGGTTGTGATGCACATGAGAATCAGATTCAAACATACCATAAATGTTAATTGTGATTTCTTGACAGTTTTTCCTTTGTAAGCCTAGAAGGTCCCTGACAGCCTTGCAATTATGGAAAGAAATGTGAAAACAAATCACAGAGCGGATGCGATTCTGTGTCCAGGGATCATTTTGTAACCCTGAGAGGTTGCAGTGACATAGGTTTTTCAAAAGGAAGCAGCAGGGCAGAGGTTTTTCACCAGCGACGTCCAATTTGAGAAGTACCTCACCTGGTATCACTGTCCTAAGGAGGATATTGAAAATAAATGCCATTGCACGCTTCCAGTTAATCAAAATTGATGCAATTACAGACATAAAGGCATTGTAAATCTGGATGAGCACTCACAAGGCGTATCTTTAAGGGTATGACCCCTGTATGATGTAGATTCTGTAACAGTGGCCATCACTGTATAGCCTGTCACTTTTCAGTTTCATGTTCTTCCTGCCTGAGCCAAACCTGATGCTTGTCTGTTATTTAGCGCTTCTGATCTGTAATGACCATCAAGGAGGTGAAAAGGTGCGGTAAGTTTTAAATTGGTCTGCTGTTGAAGCCATAGTCACAGAAATTGCATTTTAGTGGCTCGGTCACCAGTAGGAGCTTCAGTGCTGGAATGATAACTCTTCCTTTCAGCGTACAAATCCACCAAATCCCCCTCTCCAGTTTGAAGTTAATAACTGGAAATTGCTGGAGATTCTGTTCCTCAGAATGAGGTGTATTGTGTAGGATTGGGGTTTATCTTCCATTAAAATACCAATGCTAATGTTTCCAAGACTGGTGTGTTATGCTCTAGAAGGAGCATCCTTCTGTTTTCATCTTCTAATTTGGTTAATTCCATGTTTGCAGACACTATTACTCTCTTTAATGTTCAATTAAACTAATGAGCTCCTAAATATAGCAAGTAATCCCTGTTTTTTTTTCTTTTTCTTTTTTTTTTTTTTCTTCTTCTTCTCCATAAAGATACTCCTATTGAACCTGGAAGCAAGATTTACACAATAAAATGTTTGCCCTGAGAGGCTCCTCAAAAGCTTAGTTATAAGTGTGTAGCATCTTCAGCTAAGAGCTGTGTAATGTGGTAAATGCTTGTAATCATTTATGACCTGGAATCAGCCTAACTTCTAATGCTATAATGCTTGCAGTGCTCAAAATACTATGTTCATATGGTGCATCAGAAGTGCACCATTCACTTAATTACTAGTTAAGACTAGTAACTTGTTAACTCTGAAACACTGGCTATTATAATTTTTTTCCTTTTTTTTTTTTTTTTTTTTTTTTCTTTCCCTCAGAATAAAGTGATGACAAATCTGTGAAATCATGTGCTGAAAGTGGTTGAAAAAAGTAATTTCAAAACACTCATAACTAGATATGAGCTCTGATAATTAACACCAAGTGAGGTTCTAACCCTCAGTCTTCTTGTGGCAAATATTTGGGTAAGGTGTAGACAGAGCACGATGGCATTGTGCTTCATGTTGAACTTTCCTAAGAAGAAATGCTGTGCCTGTACAGACAGAGAGGGCGTGCAGCCTCTGCCTTCCACAGCCACACGTGTTTGTGGGGAGGGAGAATCAAAAGGGCCACCTTGTGCAGTGAGATGCACTGATGATTCTTTTGTGTTCACATCCTTGTTTCTACTCTCTTATATTAAAAAAAAAAAAACAAAAAAACAAAAAAACCAAAAAAACGATTTAGTGCAAGATGCACTCCACATGCAGATTAAGCCACAGACTGTACTCAAGTCATGTGACTGCTGGAATATTTGCACTGGAAAGTGTTTTTATTACCTTTGCATTAAACAATATCCTGGGCCAAGTCTTCCTCGCCCTGCTTGAGCAAATAATGCTTTGTATATGGAGATCATCCTTTGTCTCATCAGTAAGTGTCCATTGCTGGCAGGGGTTGATTTGGAAGGTGCTTTGTTTCCCTTAGCTTTTCTGTGTGTGTTTCTCTGTGTGCACATGCACACTGATGCATGCAAGACAAGCCCGACATATGATAAAAGCTAACATTTGAAAAGGTTGTTCTGAAGTATTAAAACCTACCTGCATGGATTTATCATGCAGCTGTGAAAGAGACAATGTATATTACCCCAATGAAAAAATAACAATAAAATAGCAGCATAATTTTAATTATAAAAAATAATACTGCAGGATTTAAATTACCCTTCATATTGTCAATATAGTAATTTCTACTGAAGCATTGTAAATCTGAATGAGTGTTCATAAGGAATAACTTTCTGATGAGACCTTTATGGGATATCGATTCTACAGCAGTGGGCATCACTGTGTAGTCTGCTGCTTTACAATGTTATTTATTATTATTATTAATATTATTTACCATATGAGGAAGACTTGCTGCTTGGAAAGATGTGTGATATTGTTAGCTTTGTGGCTGTGAAAACATTTTCGTTCAAAGCAGCATAGATAAAAGGGCTGCAGGGAAAGCATCAGGGAGGGATGTCTTTGCTCCATAGGTGCTGGCAGATGTTGATTATTGAAAGAGGCTTTCTCCCTGGAAGTTTGTGGCAGGTTTTGATAGCTGGAAAGAGTGATGATTACTGTAGGGTTGTCTGTGAAAAACTAAATTTTATCTGTAAATAAAGCAATTATAAAGGTAGTGCCTCCCACTTAATGGGAAGCATCCCAAGTGCAGTTAGAATTTCAGCTTCCATTTACATTGTGGGAATATGGTTAAAATCAACATGCTGATTAGTTTTATTACTTTGTTATTTTATGTAGTGCATCTCCATACCACCTCCAGATACATTTACATTTAACACAGATATAAACTGAACAGTAAAGTTAACCAGCACAACAACACATAAGCAAGTACTCAGCAAAGATCTAAAATACCCCTCAAGATCTCTGGTCCTCCAAATTGTGCTCTGGAAATGGTCTGATTAAACAGCTAATTATCCTTAAAGTATTATCCTCTGAAGTTGGTTAAAACTGGTCTTTGCCAGGGAAAGGGATGGTGTATTCTGTGAGGTATCAGGCATCTAACTGGGGAACCAAGAGGATGTCTGAGCAGCAGGACCTGAATCCTGATGGCACATTAGAAGGAGAGCTGACATGTGTCACTCCTCCCTCACTACCTATCCTGTTTTCCACTGGAAGAAAATCTGTAAGAAGATCAGGGAAGAATCCATGGTGGCCTCTATCAGTCCATTTATCTGGATACTGAGAGACTGAGTCTTTAGGACACAGCTGCAGAAGACATTGCACTTGCCTCACGGTTTGTGTGTAGCATCAGAGTCCTCCAGCTGATGAATTGCTGGCTGAAGATTCAGAGGGACGTGTTTTTTTCAGATGTAGAGGATGAATCAGAAGTGATTTGACAAATCAAAGTCAGTTGTTGGACCTGGGAACAGAACTCAGGAGCCAATGGACTTTATACAACACAGGATTTACATGGCTCCAGGGGACAAACCTGGATGTGCAGGCGCATTGCACCCCCTCTGAGATACAGGTTAAGCATGTGGTATCCACACCTAGGGAACTGCAGCAAAGCCTACAGCTCCAAGAGAGGCTTCTAACTCCTCAAACAACTGGACAGGCAGGAACAACCCTGGCAGCTACTGCTAGCAGTCAGATCACAAAACAGCCTGGGATTCAAGCAGGAGAGGTTACATTCAATAGCAAATTCTTCAGAGAAAGTGAACCAGCCCCCTTCTGCCTTCTGCACTGGGGCATGGACATGTCATCCTCGCTGCAGAGCTGAGCACCCAGCAGGGATGGTTGGCACCAAGCAGAAGAGAAGTGGGCCAGAGCTAACCCTTTAGGGCAGCTGCTTAAGTAAATGATGCAAATAGGACAACATAGGTGATACTTGCTGGAAGCTGGGTTACATGTCTGAGCCACAGGAGGCTGCAAGGAAGAAGGTCCTTTCTCAACTCTCACGGCCTTTTGTTCTCAAAGCTTCATAACAGGTTTTGACTGGCTAAACCAAGTGGCTTTTCCAGCTCAGTCATTTAAGTCTACGGGGCCCAAATTGAATGGCCTTTAACGTTAGTCTTTAAATCTTTTAATGTAGTGATTAAACATGACAGGGATTACGCCTCTGCCCAATAGCAGCTCACCTAGGTGTGCTTGTTGGCGAGATGTGGAGCACAAAGCCAAATGCTCTTAAGCATCCAAGCACACTGCTATTTCAAAATGTAACTAGCCCTGTCATGTCTTGTGATGATGAAGCTTTTCCTTTTTTTTATTGGTGATAGAGTGAAACAAAAGGCTGATAAAAAGAACATAAATAATAAAAAAAAAAAAAAAAAAGAGGGGGGACAAAGGTTAGAAGAGAAATGTAAGGTTATCATCCTAAGTACTTTTAAATATATATGGTATATGTTTTAGATGTATTTATGAGGACCTATTCTATTGGATAGAGAACTTACAAAGACATGATTTCCTCAGGTATCCAGGTGAGAGACTAAATTACACATAACAGGGCACATCAAATCGAGTTTGACACAAAACCCATTAACTAATAAAAACATTCTCCTGGTTACCAAGTCACCTAAAAAACTCCCTGGAAATGTAGAAAAGAGGGTGGCTGTGTGAGTTCTGGAGCCTTTACCTTTATCAGCAGCTAGTGTTTTAATTCCTGCAGGATTTCTGCCTCACTACGCAGTCCAGGATGTGCAGGGCCTCTTTATGTTTTTTTCTCCTCATCAGTTCTTGTGGGTCTTAAGGTTAACATGCAGTTCATGCAGGGTTTAAACCCTTTTCTGAAGACAATATCCTCTGTTTTCTAGTAGGCCTTTTCCTATGATACTAATTCCTATGGCAACTGAGTGCTTCACAATGTTTTATTTTCATAACACCTTAAAGAGATTAATAAGTAGCATTGCCATGTTTTACAGATTAACAGTAGAATGTTTCAGGTAAAAAAACCCGAAGTTTACTCATTTACTGAGGGGAAAATGCCATTTCAACAAAAGCAGATAGTCCATTGATGGACCTGGAAACCCCTCTGCAAAATGTGACTGTGTTGCTCTGGGAGTGGGATTCCTATTTTTCCACCAGCAAAATCAAATTAAAATGTTTCCCTTCAACCTGCATAACTTTAAGAGGAATACTTTTTTTTTTTTTTTTTTTTTTTTTTTCCCCTATGGGCTCCAAATATTTCATTTAAAATATTTTATCTTAAAAGAAGTAAGATGTGTTTATTTATGGTACACTGTAGTGGTGGGGAGATTTTCTAGCCTACTCCTCCACAAGTGGTGCAGAGTCCTCGTGGGTTGTGTCTCTTAATGCACACTCTTGAGAGGAGTTATATGCTGCTATGTGCTGTGGCAAATGGCATTTAGACCAGGAGTTTCTAAAAAGCAAAGCAAACACATGGATTTGTCACGCTGTCAATACCAGCGGGCATGCCATCAGCTAGGACAACAACTGGAATTTCCCACAAGACCAGAGCTGGTGAAGGACGCGAGGGAGAGCAGCTGCCTCATTTGGGGTGGGAGAGGTGTCAGGAGAACTGGGACGCTTCGTCGGAAACTTTCATGGCATTTCTTGACAGAGGAGGAAGCAAGGAGAGTCTCACTGCCTGTAAGCTCCTGAGCACGGATGTTTTTGCTTTCTCTTTCTGCTTTTTTCTTTGCACGCTGCTTTGTCACCTCCTGCGCTCGCCTTTCTCTGCGTTCCCAGTTTTCTCCAGGCTTCTGTGGTTCCTGTAAAATGTTTTATTTATACAGCAGTCTCCCTACTGACGTGCTGCATACCAGTCTCTGCTTTGCTCTTTTATGCTGTCACTACTCAGCCAGCCCCAATCTTCCCTTTCTGCTCTCCCTCCATGCCTTTTTTCTTGCCAGCCTCCCCACCTGTACATCCCCTGTTTTGACCTGCTGTTCCTAATCCTACCCCTCTGAGGGAGCATGAGCAGCTTCTGGCCACCGCTGGGCGAAGCCATGTCGATGAGATTATTTTAAGCAACATGTGCAGGCACGGGTGGTCAGGGCAGGCTAATTTCAAGGTTGTCCAAGGAGGCCTGAAGAAATGGGGAACCAGTGCATAAACTGCTGTGCTGTGAGGAGGAAAGGCACCGTCTATATGGCAAAGAAACTGGAGGTTGCACTTGCTCTCTACTTCTCTGTACCTTATTTTGGAACCTGTTCAACTGTGTGGATAGCACAGCTGAGTTAAGCTAACAGAAACAAAGACCTTGCCCAAAGGTATTCTCCATCCCAGCAAACCAACTGAAAGTATAAAACATATGGGGCAGTCTGAGCTTTAACAGTGGTTAAACAAAACAAACAACAACAAAAAAAAGAGTTTTTACTGTGTATTTTAAGGAGTTTCAAGGACAGCAAAAATCACTGGTGTGATTTAGCAATCCCTATCAGGGAATTGCTTAACACCTCGGGGCAGGGTTCCTGCTGGTGGCGTCTGCTGGGCTTTTCTGCAGCATAACAGGCAATATGGGGGGCCTGGTGGTCCTGCACTCCTCTTGGTGACCCTGCCATTTCTGTTTGCTGATGGTTACCAGCTGGGGCCTGGCTCTGGGGCTGGGCTGTCCCACTGAGTGAGCAGGCACATTTCAGCCCATGGTGCTTCAGACCCCCAGAAAGTACACGTAGAAATGGTGGAGGCCTTTCCCACAGCTTCAGATGGTGTATTTTGCTATTATTTGTATTTATTTGGTGCTGAGAGGCTCCCCAAAAGGGATTTAAACCCCCTTGCACTCTGTTTCCAAGGTAAAATAATCATGTATATAAGGACCTGTGCCAAAACCTATGTGGAGAGAAGCAGGAGGTAAGGACAGCAGGTGCCTCTAATGCTATGGCAGTGATGATTGTTGCAGTAAGCAAAGGTCTCAGAAAGCATATAAGCTTTTAAGAAAACTTTTCTAGTGTAGGTAAATCACTCCTGTGGTTGACCAGAGCTTTCATCAGCTTACTCTCAGCTTAGGACCCTCCCCAAGCACTTACAGCCTCTTCTATCCTCCTCCATATGAACAATCCCTGCTAAAGGGATTTGGGCTTTTGGTTTTGGGTTTCCTTTCCAGAGCTGAATTCTGTATTGTCATAATATGTTCATAACCTTGGGATACCAAAAGCCTCTTTTAGGATCTGTGAACTGGCTGTGCATGGCTCTTTTACAGAATATCACTTTAAAGCACTTTTTCTTCCACTGGTTTTAATAAAACTTACTGAGAGGTAAACAAACTCAGTGTGTGATTTGCCAATAAACTGCATTATTAAAACATTAAAAAAACACATTTTTGAGGGGTGTGTGTGTAAAGGAAGGGAGGAAGGAAATTATTATGAAAAATATGTAATGATGTGTATCTGTGTGCATGTGTGTGCAAATTTTGATTCAGAAGTGTAACTGATGGCAGCTAACACTGACAAAATACAAGCTTATTTGTAACTCCTGCCATTTTTATTTTTATTATTATCGTTATTATTTTTTATGAGCCTAAAGTGCTGTCTGCAGGGTCTACTGGTTGCTGATTTTCCAACATGCAGTGAAGTTATGATCTTGTGGAAATTTTTATGTATTTTAATGGATATGAGATATTAAGACAGTGAATAAAACAAAACAAACAACAACAAAAAAACTAGCTTTTTTGTCCTCTATTTGAAATATGATTTTTTATTATTGTTCTTGTCATTCTTGCTGCCAGTCTGAGATGCTGATGTTAAATATCAATATTTTTGAAGGCTATCCTGAAAAAAAAAAACACAACACAACATAAAAGGAACGCTGTTAACTCACATTCTGCTGTAATTGGCACATTATGATTTTCCCTCTTCATATTTTCATTCTGGTTTTCAAAAATACTTTTTAGTTTATCCAGACCACTTTATAGATTTACATTCTGGCTTAGCTGGTCAATTTTTTTTTTTGTACCTCAGAAGAGTGAATTCAATTGAGGCTGGCAAAGCAAATTCTTTTCCTTCAGGTAAGAGAGTTGCACTGAAGTCTTAGTCCTGAAGTTACACCATCCCCTAACCAGTGAGTGGCATTTATTTACACAGATAAATATACACAGCTGCCCAGCTGGAGGAGTTGTTACTTGTAAAGGCACAGGCAGGAAAGAAAGATGTTTCTCCATTTCTCCACCCATGTTACCTGTATATCAGAGTGCAACTACAAGCCGTTGGGCAGAGTGCCCGCAGGGCAAGCCTAAGCATGGTAAATGCTCTTTTTTTTTTTTTTTTCCCCAGCTTTCATGCATGCTCAAAAATCATTTGGGGCTCCTCCAGATGAAGTGTTTGACTCCAGCTGCCGACCTCAGCTGAACTTCAGAAAAAGGGGGAAGTACATCAGCTAGCTGCGGGGATGCAGAACCAAGTGATACGCAGGCTCCTGTGTGATTCCTGCTTCTGCCACCGGAGGGGCTGAAGCTATCAGGCTCGTCTTGCTTCATTTTATTGTTTTAAATTTGCCCTGTATCCCACCAGCATCAGCAGAGAAGCTGGAGCTAGAGATGATCACACAGATGAGCTTGTCCTCTCTCTTTCACTGACTTTTATCTTCTGTTCAAAAAGTTCCGTAGCTGTGAGCTGCACGAAGACATTGAGTTTACTTTTTTTTTCACTGAAATCCCTGTACCTGTCTCTGATCAGCTTGAGAAGTTGTAAGTTTGCACAGAACTGAGTGTGAGAGGTCTGTGCAGAAGTGTTTCCCTTGGTTAATACTCTCTGTCCAGTGCAGGAATATGTATTTCTGTATTCATTTAAATGCCAGCTGTTCTTATCTCTGTCTCGAAGCTTATATTGCTTAATGAAAACACTCATAAGCTTTCCAGCAATTACTTGTGTAGCAGAACAAGCCCTTTACGCAAACAATAACAGCCAAGCAGTGAGTCAGGTTGGTGTTACTCTCAGCTGTATGTGTCGGTAGGTGCTGAGGGACTGACGGGCGGAGATGTGTAAGTACCTCGTGCTTCGCTATTTTCCCCTATTGGTCTGCCCTCCTCCCCTCTTTGCTTAGATGTGCACAGAGGAGGATTTCTTATACAGAAATAGGAAAAGACTCAGAGAGGGTGCATGGTCCTCAAAGCAGTGGCCTGTCCTGTATAGAAGAAAGACTGAAAGAGCTTGTAGCAGATAATGATGATCTACAGGTCTCTAAGGGAAAGGAAAACTACTTGAGAATATGTTTTTCTAATGCAATGGAATTTCAAGGTATGAAGCAAAGAGACACAAATAATGCATAGATAGAGGGATCAAGCTGGTCTTTTTCCCTGGAGGTTTGGAAAGCCCTACCCAAGAAAAATTAGTTGTGTAAAAGCATGTGTCATGCTTAACTCGTCAAGCAGAGTGAGTGCGTGATTAACTGTGCTAGCAGAGGATGCTGCTGCTCTAGAGGATGGGGTGAGAGAAGCAGAATTAAAACTGCACAAAAATAAGACCCATGGGGCAGAACCAGTTCTGAGAGGGGAAAAATGACTGGATAGGAACTACAATCCACGTACATAAAAGAGTATCTGTTGTACTTTAAATTCAAGTCATAGCAGGACTCAGAACCATACTACTGAGAAAGAGACGGAGCATCTCAACAAGATACTGAAATGTGGAGGAAGATGGAACATTTCGGAAATACTGAAAAGTTGTGTGTGATTTATACCATTTCTTTTAAGCCACAAACCTTTGTTCCTCAGCTAGGCTTTTAACCTGCCTCGAGTCCCTCAGTAGGCAGTGGGTAGAGAAATCCTGCTTGGTGTCATTCCTTATGTCTCAAAAGGTAGCAAAGCATTGCCATGTGTTCATACAATGCCCAAGAGCAATACTGTAGGCTTTAGTGAAAATTATAACACAGGGAATGATGAAAAAAATGATTTTTTTTTTTTTTTTTTTTTTTTTTTTGCCACATTTGCTGAAACTGGTAATATTTTTCCATTTCACATCTTCAAAAATTAAAAAAAAATGCCATGAAAGATCCAGTTTTAGCTAATCCGCTAATAAAAAAGAAACCGTATATTTGTTCTTCTGGTGTGTTTCAATTACTGCAATGACAATGGAAAACCATCAATAAAAGCAGTAAAATAAGTGAGTATGAGTTGCAATGTGTGACTACACAGGGGTGAATGTGACAGCAGTTAGGGAAGTAGGGGGTGTTGCTGGTCATCTGTAGGAGCAAAGACACCATCTCCAGTTGTTACTCAGACACCAGCTATCTGAGAGATTAGTTCTATTAAAATCAAATCAAAACTTTATTTTTAGAACTTAACTTTTTTTTTTTTTTTTTTTTTTTTTTTTTTTTTTTTATGTCACGTTTTGTTCTGTTTTCTAAGCACATTTCCATTCCCTTTTAATTAGTGAAACTCCTGGCCTCAGTTGCCTCTGGTGGAAAGGAACTCCACCAGAAAATCACAGGCTGTGGGAAAGGACTGCTTTTCGCCCCTCTGCCTTTCCTTTTCAGCAAATGCCCTCCTGCTTGAGTAGGATGGGGAACAATGAACACGGCTCACTTTCTTTGGTGCCATTCATGATTTTGAACACCATTACCTGTTCCCTTCTCTGAAGCGAACAGGTCCAATTTTATTATTCATCCAGAAGTTTTTCATGCCTCTAATTATTTTCACTGTAATTTCTGAACTCATTTTATTTCTGCTTTGTCCTTTTCAGGGTGTCCATAACTGGCTACAATGCACTAACCGGGGATAATAGGAAATATTTTGAGCATCACTTCTCTGTTCCATTCTTCTTCCTTCCTAACTATTCCTGTTTTTACCACTGAAAGACATTTTCATCAA
The DNA here is from genome assembly GCA_011076525.1 of Nettapus auritus. Classification (NCBI taxonomy): domain Eukaryota; kingdom Metazoa; phylum Chordata; class Aves; order Anseriformes; family Anatidae; genus Nettapus; species Nettapus auritus. The sequence continues at coordinate 141,770,785 of CM021765.1, forward strand.
AATGCCTACAGTGACACCCAACTGTTTTTCTGACTCTTTACAGTTACGTTTAGAAGCCAGAAGATGTAGTTCATATTCTTCCTACCAGAAGGCACCATCTTCTGTTCGGAAATCCTGCATTCATCTGTGGTGTTATCTTGCTTGGTATTTCATACAAGCTCCCCTCTTGGTTTATCTAAATGTTTTTGCCTTCCACCTTTTCTGCTCTCCTGTTTCCTCACTAGTTTTCCAACTCTCTCAGCCAAAATCTTCTGTCACTTGACTCTCCAATATTGTTTTGTATCTGCATTTTATCCCTTTCCATTCCCAGAGCCAGAGTACACCTGTGCTTCTTACATTACTGTTGTCCATCTTTTAAATACTTTAAATCCAGGTCAGATAGAGGCATTACCATGATTTATTATTGGGTCTGAAAATATTTGGCTTGACTAGACCGTACTTATGGCACATCAACTAGGATAAATCGCTGTGGTTCACTCAGAAAGAGACACCAACCAGCTCATTAATCATACAGCCTGCAGAAGGCCATGGTGCATCAAATAATAGTAATTGATGGATAATTTGTGGGCTTTGCATTTTTCATTAGTGGTACTGACTACAAACAAGGCAAAAGGAGAATGACACGGTTGTGTGTATCATGATTACGTCAGCTACCAGAGACAAACTAGCTGATGAGAAAAGAATAACATCCCAAATATTTTATTTTATTTTTAAATAAAGATTATTATCCAGGAATTGCTAAGGCAACTCTCACCACCATAAAATAGTAACGGATCAAAAAATGTAATTATGGATTTTTAAAGCATTTGAAAACAACGACAGCAACAACAACAACAAAACACTACAAAACCCAGTTTCTTCTCTACGAATTGCCAGTTTCTGACTTCAGGACTCTGTTTCCAGGGCAACAGTCGATAACATAACAAACACTGAAGAAAGTACATGAGAGAATTCCCTGTTCTATTTTAGGGGAGAGCTATGTCCCTTGGTTATTGCTAAGGGAATAAGGAATATTTTGTACTGTGAAGTATTTATAACACGGACTGTGAAGAGCCCTCGCAGTCTGTTTGTTATCTGGTGTTTGCCAAGAGATGGAGCTGCAGAGTCAGACACCTACCAAGCCCGACCCCTGTAAATCAGGCTCAATACTACAAAATCCTTGGCAGCAAAAGCCTGCAGCCTCTCATACTGATGCATGCTACTCTTCCCCCAGCGACAGCAGCCTTTAAGACATGACTTGGGCACCTAGCCAGCTCTTCCGAATTTATTTCATTTAGCTGTGGTTCAGAAAAGCCAACAAGCCAGCTATATTCATCTTGGTGGATCCTGGCCTCTAGTCAGATAGTGCTGTAGAAAATGCTCAGCAGCCCCACAGTTGAGCAGTAACAGGATTAAAACAGCTGTCCTCCTGCACTTGCCTGGCAAAGCCTGTCCCCTGCACGTACGCCTGTCAAAATGCCAGCAGTCCTGCATAACTCTTCCTCAACAGGTATTTATTTCTCAGGGGCCACCTGCACAGGCTGGGCACTGCTCAAGCCTCTTCTCAGCTGCTCTCTTCCCTCTGGGCAACTGAAGTTTCTAGACACCCACAGTGAACATAGTGAAGAGATTCCTGAACTGCTGGAGTACCAAGTTTGTCAACCCATGAAGTGTCCTGCCCTATGTGGGTTTACAGATGTAGACATAAACCTGCATCAACACAGAGAGAAGACAAGCATCATTGGAGCAGACCTTGGATTCAGCTCCAGGTTAATGCAGTGGACAAGCAGCTCTGGTCCAACTCACATCTGCACCAGCTCTGCCCTCCCTGCCCAAGAAACCCAGCAGAACTGGTCCAGGTTTGTACATACCTGCCCCTAACAATCTGTCATTGCCGGGAGCTGCTTTGTGGTTATGTAGAGGCAAAATCACCTTCATGGTGAGCCTGCTGAGCTAATCTGGCTCCCGCTCATCCCCAAGCCCCAGGGGATTCTCAGAATAAACATCCCTGCAAACCAACCCACTGGAGCTTCTTGGCCTTCCCACAACAGACCTACAACATGAATTCTCAAGCAGAGAAGAGCCAGGAAGAGCCTCAGAGTAGTTGGGACATTTTTCTAGGGTACCTATTTTAAAATCCACGTTCTGCTTCATTTGCATCGTTGAAAATCCTCATGCTTACCTTTTTTTTTTTTAAAACAAACAAACAAACAAACAAACAAAAAACAACAACAACAAAAAAAAAACAGCTTGTGGGATAACTTGTACTTCAGTCCCACTCCTGGGTGAGGGAAGAAGGGACAGTGGGAGAAAAGGGAGGTGAGCCTGCCTGTGCCTTGGGCTTGCAGTTACAACTTAAAGTCTGCGCAAAACAATTTTTAGCCTTTCTTTCACCACAGTTTTCATTCTTTGTGTTAGGCGGCATATCAATAAGAGAGATTCAAAACTAAATAGATTGGAAGAAAGGCAACTTGTCTATTTGCTAAATAGGACTGACAAATGTCTTTTTTTCTCCACATATTTGTTTCATAGCAAAAGGCTGACCTGGATTATATGCCTAATTTTTTCAGAAATATTTTGGCTGAGAATACTGAACAGAGCTAGGGTTTCAAATACTTTAGGGGGTAACGGTCCCTTTGGGGATAAGGCAAGGTGTCCTATGTTGGTATTTCCTTTTGGGTGTCTAAGGTAACTCTTCACATCCTAATTTCTGAAATTCCTGTTCTTACAAGCTTTGGGCTATGACTGGCCATAGCTGATGGATAGCTTGAAAATCTGGCATGGCAACCCAAAGGTCTCTTTGGAGTTTTAAACTTCACAGAGCTTGATGAAATATTTTTAATATGTCTTCCCAGCAAAAAGCAGTCATGGTGCCTGTTTGTCAATCAGTCTGTCATTTGGTGACTGGATAGAGAAAGAAAGCCTTTTAGACTTAAGGTCTTCTGACACATAGACCTACTGGTCCTTACACTCCAACTTAGCATTGACTCCCAGTTTTCATAGGTCCTGAGGGCAGTGAGTCACTGTGGAGCCTTCACTGGACTTCTGGGTTTGCTAGATTAGTCACTAGGCTGTGTTTCAGGTGCATTATCCTCATTCCTTGACTCTGAACCCCATGTCATTGGTTACAAACTATTGCTCCAGGTGAGCCCTGGTAACTCACTGAACCTCTGTGTCTCAGCCTGCCTATGTTGGCTAACAAAAACCATCAGTATTGGGTAAACATAATGATGTGTTTTGTCATGGCTTAAAGACGCTTCTTCTGCTTTATACTGGTAGGCACTCAATTATTATCATCCTTGGTTTAAATGATGTGGTTATTGACAGAGGTTGGTCAGTGACTCACCGTGGAGCTCACCAAATTCTAAAGGAAGCTCTTAGAGATTTCACATAGCAATGGAGAGATGCCAGTATATTTATGTACATATATCAGCAGATGAAAAACTGGTTATATGGTGGTTTTGATCTGTGAAAGTCTTGGGCAAATCTGCTTCCATCTTCTGTGCTTATTTGTCTGAATTTGCAGGAAGTGAGTATGCCTAGGTACTGGCAACCAGACAAACCACATACATACGAGCTGAGCTGTATTTTAATTAAGCAATTAAGAGCAATATTTTTGCACTGTACAGGTACTTCATATTCCAAATGATGTAATTACATGCACATACTTTGTTTATTAAAGATATATCGGCTATATTGAAGTGGTATAATTAAGTAACCACTTTTTTTTTTTTTTTTTTTTTTTTTTTTTTTGTTGGAGGAGCTCTGTTTTCTGCACTGTAAAACCACATTCCCCCAGTATAAAACTTATAACAGCACTCAGTTGACTCCTGAGGCAATGGTAGAAATTGCAAATGCTCTGCTTCACCTTAACAAGAGCTGGATGGGTTTAGTGGTGGAAACATGACAACCTTTAACAGAACAGGTAGTTTTCCTGCTGACTTCTGGAGTTAATTCTTGAGCTCAGAGAGACCCTTCAACCACTACAGCTTTCTCCACTCACTGTCTAAAGTGCTACATGAAGTTGATATTAAATACTTAAAGAGTATATCAGGTCAAGCAGACCTCCCATGCACATCCTAATTTTGCTCCTCTGGAAAGCTGTGAGGCAACATGATGAAAACTTAAAGGAATTGAAATCATCCAATGCTGGAAATATTTGAACCCCGGCTCCTTCCTGTGCCTACTCATTTGTGGAACAATGATTCAGTGTCAACTACAATAGGACTATAATGGGATGACTACATTCTGCATTACTTGGAAAATAATTTTTCTGTGTATTATTAACTGATGTCATAAATAAGATTGAACAGTGGAAACAGAAAACCATAGCATGTTTGGGCTTTTACGAAGTAAGTACTGATGGAGAAGCTTAGAGTGGCTGGACAACAGAAGGCAATAGTCCATTCAGCTGGTGTGGTGGTTTTTCCCTGCTGGGCAGCTGAACTCCACCACAGCCGCTCTCACTCTCTTCAAAGGAGAAGAGAGAGAAAATATGATGGGAAGAGCTCAAGGGTTGAGATAAGGACAGGGAGATTGCTCACCAGTTATTGTCATGGGCAAAACAGACTCAACATATGGAGATTAATATAATTTATTGCCTATCACTAGCAGACTCCAGAAGTGAGAAACTAAAAGCAAACACATTCCCCCCATCCACCCTCTTCTACCTCCTCCTCCTGAGTGGTTCAGGGTAACGGGGAATGGGGGATGCACTTGGTCCCTAACACTTCATCTCTACCACTCCTTCATGTTCACTCCTTGCCCCTGCTCCACACGGGGTCCCTCCCATGGGATGCCGTCCTTCCTGAACTCATCCTTACATGTGCTTCCTGCAGGCAGCAGCTCTTCAAGAACTGCTCCCACATGGCTCCGTACCACAGGGTCCATCCCCCAGGAGCAAACTGCTCCAGCACGGGTCCCCCATGGGTAGGTGGCAGCTCCCCCCAGACCCCCTGCTCCTGCGTGGGCTCCTCTCCACGGGCTGCAGCTCCGGCCCGGGGCCTGCTCCTGCGGGGGGTCTCCATGGGCCGCAGCCTCCTCCAGGCCACATCCACCTGCTCCAGTGGGGGCTCATCCACCCATGGGCTGCAGCGTGGAGATCTGCTCCATGTGGGACCCATGGGCTGCAGGGGGACAGCCTGCTCCACCAGGGGCCTCTCCACAGGCCGCAGGGGAACTGCTGCTGCGTGCCTGGAGCACCTCCTGCCGTCCTGCTGCACTCACCTGGGCGGCTGCAGGGCTGCTTCTCTCACATGATCTCACCCCTCTCTCCCAGCTGCTGTTGCCCAGCAGGTTTTTTCCTTTCCTAAATCTGCTCTCCCAAAGGCCCATCCAACATTGCTCCCTGGCTCAGCTCTGGCCAGCAGTGGGTCCCTTTTGGAGCCACTGGGAGCTGGCTCTGATCTGTCATGGAGAAGCTGCTGGGCTCTGCTCACAGAGGCCACTCCTGCAGCTCCCCACTACCAAATCCTTGCCAAGTAAACCCAATAGAGCAGGCCAGGCATTTTCCAGTGCTGCACATTTCTGATAAAAAAGTTCATTTGAACCCACAGTATTTTGCAGACACATCTGAGGGTCAGGGATTGTTTATCACCCCCAGACACGGCAATCCCAGCCATTGCAAGACTGCCAGCTGCTGGACTTGTTTGCCCCTGATGCCAGGAGGCAGGCAGCTCCCTGCAAGCTTCTCTGGATGTGGCAAAGGAGAAAATGAAACAGTACTAGGTGTTTTCGTGGCTCATCAGCACAGACTAGTAGAACTTAAAGGGCCAATACTAGCAGAGTATTTTGTAGAGGACACAACAGCTGCCAGTGTCTCAGTTTATGGCAACTTGGAGGAAGAATATGGGAAATACCTGAACACCTGAGGCTGATAGTATGGTAGATTGACTGAGATCATTCCTATGTCACATCTGTCAGATTATTTGTATTAAAAGCTATTCTGTTCTGCTTTAAAAACACATATTTGTTTTTCATTCTAAATAAATGATTATAGCGAGGATTATATTATGGGTTGCAAATGTCCATTATCATTGGCTCCCGTCTATAACATCAGAAAATCCCACTGAGTTAAAAATGACAAAGAATTGTATGGATATGGAGATCTAATTCCTGTCTCAGCTTTTCAGGAATTCCTTCAGGACATCATGAGTAATACTTTCTGGAATAATAGCAATTAACTTTCTGAGAGGCTTGGGGCAAACGTTAACATGTCCTGGAAAATGCCAGTTTGGCTTCATTATTCCTACATATTGGCATGAACAGCTTGAAAGACCCACAGAGATCACCCTCCCTCTCAGGCTTTTCTTCTGATGTTAACAACACTGTTGTCAGGTTTAAGACTCATCATACTATATGGGCTTCAGCGCGGGTGTCTCTTTATTCAATAATGTGGTGTTGGTGGGGTTACATGTCCCACCATTTGTAACGGTGAGTACTGGAAAAGATACATCTAGCCCTTCAGCTTCTGGAGCTGTCATTCACAGTACTTTTTGCAAGCAGTACATTCACTTGAAAAAAAAAATATTAAAAATCACCAATGTCTTTCTTCTGTGCTCATGGCTCAGGCTGTTCCCTCTGAGACTCCTGCACTGTGTTGATATGGCAACAGGCTGCCAGATTTTACATCAAGAGCAATGCTGCAGCACTTTGTCCTGGTAATTTATGATTGTTGATTCAAGATATCTAGAGGACTTTATTCACTGCTTCACTTACCTCTCTGGACCTTCATGGTCCATCTATTTTTTCCTCTGATGAAATCATCAGGTTACTTCCTTTCCTATTGCATTCTCCTCTGGAGCACTCCAGGCATCTCAGCTACCATGCTTGTAGGGATCAGAGCATAAGTTTGAGCACTGCCCTGTGATTTCTTACACAGCTTGGCTGGATTAGCCCAGCTCCAGTGCAGTTTTGGCTAGTACTGACTACCATGCCCCCCCGGGCAGGCTAGGCTGTGCAAAGCAGTCCTGTTCAGATGGCTTGGGGATGGTTCTCTCCAGAGGCTGGGTGCAGCCTCATGACCTGGTGGTGGTGATGATGGTGGTGTGACTTTTTGAATTTTCAGCCTTCAAAACAGACTGAAGGCTCTGCTCTAATCTACTGCACCAATGTCTTAATGGCAAAAAATTGAGACTACAAGCTTTGTGCCTGGGGCTACGGCATGAAAGCCTGTGGGAGGACGTAAAGGTTGGGATCCTGTGGAGAGAGTGCTTGAGGGTGGCAGGAGGTGAAGAGGCGCAATGGTGTTGTGGACATTTCCACACTGCCTGTTGGGAGCCTGCTGCCAAAACATTTACTAACATTTACACAGTGTGGAGCAGAGGCCAGAAGGAGAATGGAGTTGTCTGAGAGCAGATGTACCCTCAGGGCTTAAACTAGCAGTCATGAAGTTACAGCCCGGAAACTTCTGTTGTCAGGGCCCTCAGGGCTGTTGCTCAGGGTGCATCGCTGTGCCACCTGCCCCTGGGATTTCTCCCAAGTTTGTGGGACACTTCCTTTAAGTCTGACAACTATTTTGACTTGTCTTTCAGTGGGAATCACAAGGCTGTGAACATAGGGCCAGGTGAAAAGTGTCCATGCCCAGGGTGGAGACAGACATCTAGCTCCCCATCACACACTGTACATCAGGTCAGGCACTTTTGCATTTGTGAGAGCAAAAGCTGAGATGCTTCTCACTGCTACAAGCACAGGTGGCAGTGCAGAAGGGCAGGATGGATGCTCAGAGGGAAGTGTGAGGGCAGTGAACAGAGCCAGCAGCAAGCAGGCATTTTGCAGTTTCCTCCCCAAGACTGATGGGCATTAAGTATCGAAGTATTGCCTTGTGTGATGTTCAAAATGGCATGGTGGAACATGTTTACAGCTACAGGAACTGGCAATATTTGTGAGAGCTCACAGTGGGTCCTTCCTGCTTGAATGCAACCATTCATTTTTTCATTATAACTGGCTTAATTCAATATGAAAGAAATATTTGAAAATGTCTTGTTCTTTTTATTTATTTATTTCTCCAAAAGAACATAAAATTTCCACATAATATGACAGTTTTGACAGTTTAAAGTGATTGTTTTATTTATTTATTTATTTTGAGAGTTTGAGGAAACAAAGTTTAGGAACATAGCAGAGTCTCTTGATTCAATGAACCAAAGTTTCAGGGATACATGTTTTTCAGGATGAATGGCTTTAGAGTCCTGGTGGAATTTTTACTTTTAATTAAAAACAAGCAATTTGCAGAACATGTTCCATGCATCTTGAATAAGAATTATTCTAAGAGCTTGCAAAATAAATCAGAAATAGTTATCTTTAGACTTAGCTAGGTGATTCATGGCTACAGGAAGTCAAGAGAGAGTGTAAGCCTTTCCATGAAGACTTTTGTGAGTTGTAAGTACAATATCCTTGTTATTTTCTCTTAATTGATGGCAAAGACAGTTAAGTATTTTGTATATACCAGCACTTTCCAGTTGGTGCCATGGTGAATGACTAGATCTGAAAGTGGAAAAAGGAATTCAGGCTTAAAAAGGCTGCACTGACTCCTGAAATATTCTTGTCACAATGCTATAATTATCATTTAAAATAATAAAACATCAGTAGAACAGTTGCTGTTTCCTTGCCATTATGCTCCTATATATATTCTCTCTTCTATACCTGTGCTAAGACATCATCTTAGCATGGAAGGAGTTAGCAATTTGTACATTTATTAGTCACACTCCTTAGCCACCCTTCATGGAGCTAAAATCATGAACTATTTCATGGTTTGCTTCATTCAACATTTGAAGAAGAGGACCTCATAAAAGCGTGACTCCAGAACCAATTATAAATGATAACATTGCTGAATTTTCTAGTACTAACTGTTGTCTTACTGACACGCTTTTTCTTCAGGGTTATCTAAATAAGGATAAAAATATATGTTTAAAAATACTTTGAATATATTAGACGTTTGAGGTACAGGCGTAGCTGAACCTTCTGTCATTAGTTGCTTGACATTCCATCTGGTGTTAAAAATATATCTTCAATGAAAGATCAAGTTCTAAGTACTGCAATGCCAGTATATTTTTTAAAGATTTAAAAAGACTTTTTTTGTATTTTTAAAGAGAGTATGTTCTTTTGTCATTCATAAAAGTAGTCTTCCTTGAAAGACACAATAAAATCCTCTGTTCACTCATTGAAGGGGACATACTTATGCATTAGTTACAAGACTGATACATTGTGGAGCTTGCAGTGAGTTATGCATCCAAATAGGAATAAACATTTTATCCTCTCATATTGAATGAAACCATTTTTCTGGAGTCCAGTGTGAAAAATTGAAAGAGAGATGACATACTTTGGTTATATGATACATGAAGTTGACCTTTATTCACATTACAGAAGTTAAAATCTATGGATTGTCTTTCCAGCCTTAGATCAGTAGGCAATGTTACACAAGCATGCCATCTTACACTAAGTTTGAACTTCGTGGGATTTTCTGAAGGAAAATAACCATATTTGGTCTAAGTAGTTCCAGTTTTTAAAATACTTTTATTCTGCATTTATTTCATGGCATTACACTGAGCAAATATAAATCAAATAATTCTAATTGTTTTGCTGATGAGAGATCATTAACAAAATACGAAATGTCTTTCTATTGTCAATGAATTGTTAACAGCTTTAAAAAGGGCTTATCTTTGAAACAGCTGTAGCTGAAGACACAGGAATTGCTTTAAGATGAAACAGTTGCCTCATCCACCAGAATCACCATATAAATGAATATTTCATCTCTCTCACATTGATAGTGAACTTGAAATACAGTTTTCCTTTTTTTTTTTTTTTTTTTTTTTTTTTTTTTTTTTTTTTTCTGTTTAGCTGTAGAACTGATCACTCACTACTAATAACAGGCAGGCTCTTACAATGCATATTCCTAGTTATAGTAGGTTTAGGTTTCATTACTTGAATGTAAAACCTTTTTTTTTTTTTTTTTTTTAAAATGCTCACCAGATGTTTCTCACTCTTTTACTGCCTGTGTTAAGAATGTGTATTAGTCATACCTGGATATGATTCCCAAAAGAATGGGAGACATCTCCAGCATTTGAAAGCCATGAGAACACCCAGACATACCATATGTCACTGTGCTTGGACAACTGAGTGGGAAGGGAGGAAGAGAGAGGATAACCCCACCAAGTTGCTTCATTATGTATGGGTAGCCACAACTCACACTCGTACATATGCTTTTGCCTTTAGCTTGGTAGTCTTTTCCCTGTGCAGCTCCATGTCACTCTGCATCACATATTATGAAAGCTGTTGAAAAGCATATAGGCTGTTACAATATGAGTGTTTCCCCACCTATGTTCTGTCTGCTCATTAGCACTGAAAGTTGAATCCACCAGCTGAATTGCTTGGAGGCAGCAGAAACAAGATGCAGAAACATGATGCTTGATGCTTATGCTTATTCAAATCCTTTCTTGAAACCATTCAATCCTTGTAGCTTAAAGAAAACAGAAGCCTGCCACCATTTACCATTGGTTGTTTTTTAAAAAATATGTGGTCTTAGAAGCTGCTAGAATGACAACAAATGCCTGAGCATCTGTTACATTTTAAGAAGAGTCTGCCTTTCATGTTTAATAGGGAGAGCTTGAAGATATGAAGTGGGTGTCCTTCCCTTCCCTTCCCTTCCCTTCCCTTCCCTTCCCTTCCCTTCCCTTCCCTTCCCTTCCCTTCCCTTCCCTTCCC
>CM021765.1:141781561-141818363 GCA_011076525.1 Nettapus auritus
TTCCCTTTCCCTTTCCCTTTCCTCAGCACTAGCAACAAGCTTATGCAGTCTGAGATGCTGATACAAATATAGCTCCTTGTGCCTCCGGCTCCTTCTTAAGTTAGGTCAAGAAGAAAATTGAAAGTCCTTGCCACTCCTTTAGTACCTTCTGTGCACATCAGCCCCATAGTTTAAGGGGAAAAAGAGAAGCTTGGATGCCAACAACAGAGGAACTTGTTCCTGAGCACTCAGTGCTCGCTTTGAAAAAGAGAAGAAAGCCTGCTCGGCCAGGGTACCCCTCATGAAAAGAGGCTACAGAACAGAGGAGAGGAAGAAAAGGAACTTGTTAGTGCAACAGCTGTGCTTGACTCCGTATGTTGCCACTACCTACCTCATTTCCCTTTATCCAGACCCCCCAGACAGGGTTAACATCTCTAATAGCACTTGTTGCAGTGGGAGGAGGTCGCTGTGAGACTCATTATCAGACTGTCTAACCTTGCCTTGTGGGAAGGACAAAATTCCTGCATTTCAGAGGAGAGTGGTGCTCCGTGCAGTGTATGGAGGTACTGCTGAGACGTGTAGAGCTGTGAAGGCTGCAAAAGCACCGTACTTGTGCTGTGCCTGTGCTGGTGGGGAGTGCTGGAGAACTCCTCTTTTTGTTCTTTCAAGGCTTGTTTTGCATTATTTGGCATGGCTATCTGGGAGAAAGCAACACCTGGGAGCAATGAAGGTATCGCTGCTAGGACTTGCATCAAGCTCCTACTATGGACATTACCCAAGGGATAACGTATTCTTTGTATGGTGAACTATGTACAAGGAGACTTGGTGTATCCATAGATGGTGCACACAAATTTAAAACACACCTTTGAGCTTTCACTTTGACCAGCCAGCCCCTTGAGCACTTAGCAGAAGTAGAGCAGCCCTGAAATGAAAAGTAGAGAGAGAGCCTGTTGCAGTCCTAGCATAAATACTTTTATTCCTAATTTCTTGACTCCAAACATGCCAAGGCAGAACATGAACTAGAGCACAACCAAGCTGTATTTAAAGTTGGACACAATGGGATTCTGCAGGTGGCACAGCCTCCTTGTGCAAGTTCTCCGAGGTTGCTCCTTTCACAAACTAACCTGGAAGTGCTGCCCATGGGGTTACCTTCAGGAAGCACTAATTGTAAGAGGTCCCCTATGACGGAGGGCTGGAGAACCATTTACTCCCTGTTATACACCACGTCTCAGAAGTGCAGCATTTTACCTTTCCACTTCAGGTTCCTCATGGTGTTGCTTTGGGTTTTTGTCTTGTTCGGGATCTGGGGAAGATGTTTCTTGTTTCTTTATCTTTCTGGTCTTTCGGTGAAGATACAGCATTGGCCAGCTCCAGCAAGGAGTAAAGCCTGCCATTTCTCCCTCTCAAGTCACCAGCGGGCAGTGCTCAGTCTTTATAAAGCTGTTAAAATCAAAGGAAATGCCACAACATTTCTGGTTTCATTATAAGAAAGAAAGTCTCCCCATTCTGGTTCTGGGAAAAGCTTGAACACATGAGGAAGGCATAATATGGTAATGGCACAAAGATCAGAAAGTCTCCTTGGGGTATGTTTTGAACCTCATTTTTTTGGTGTTAACTTCAAGTTTTTGACCACTTGGCAGTAGCGCTATTGCCAGCACGCTAAATTTGAATGCATACTCAAACACATGCATCCATACGCAAACCCTCTGGGGTTCAGTTACTCAGCCTCCCTCTTGGTGTAGGACTGTGCGGCAGTCCTTCTGCTTGCTGTAAACAGCAGCGTTTGCCTGGCAGATGTATGGTGATAGCTTCAGAGCCAGAGAAGTTGGTCCTTCTTTTACAAAATATTTATTTGCTGGTGCTTTCCTAACCACTTTGTTCAGCTGGCTTGTCCACCATCAGTTTCTCCTGCATCAATGCAGGAGTGAGGAAAGCTTCCTGCTGTGGCCTTTTCAGCTCCACAGTCTAAACCAAGTGAGGCTGCAGCTCTGGTCACCCCAGCCCTCCCTCACCGTGCGTGATCTGGGTGCTTACTCCTCTGAGTAAACTGGTGATTCATGTGAACGTGCTCAGCTATGTGGGAAGAGTAACAGAGGAGTAATGTGAAAATGAGGCTTTCTCCAAGGAATCTTTTGTGAGTTTTTAGTTTGATTTGGTCCTTCCTGAAATCACAAACAGAAAGGAAGAAGTTTTTTTGTTTATTTTTTTTATTATTATTTTTTTCACAGTTAAGAAATAGTTATGGTTTCACATGTAAGTTCAGGTGCAAAGTCGCCCCACTCCCATCTGCTTCTTCCTGGCTTTGGACACTTCGCCTCACCTTGGTGTTCACCTTGGTGCAGACCTTTCCCTAACTTCCCTGAGGACATTTTGCAGCTTTCTTGAGACACCTTTGGGTCTCTTTTAGCCTGGGTTTTGCTAAGCAGAGCAAGAAGTAATGTTGCCCTGTGTGATCATATCTCCCAGTCGCAAGACCTGGGTGCTACAGCTGGCAGTGATCAGAGCTACCTTCACCAGCAAAATGCTCTTTCAGATTTGTGCTTCATCCCTTGCCTCCTCCAGACCAAAGCCTGTGCCTTGTGGGGGATTTCTGTGCAGAAACCCAGCCAGCATGGGGAGAAGGAGAACAGCACGAGGACAGAACATCGTCGTGGATATACCACGTGTACCCCTGTGTGGGCAAAGTCCACGCCTGCTGGAAACCCCCCAGGGCTTCCAGCAGCACACTACCAGTGTCTGCCATGGTAGAGGATGTGCTGGGAGGGGGTTCTATGCTGGGATCCTCCGGGTGCTGCCCACCTCCTGGCACTGAAACCACTCTGCGGCAGCTGTGCAGCCTCCAGAGGAGTGACAGTGCCAACATGATTTAGTCCCCAGCCTTCGCACTCCCCAGGCAGCAGCTCCTTCAAGTTCCTATTGCAGCAAACGGTTTGCCAAGCCAGGCAGCTCGAGCTGAAGGCAAATCCAGGCGTAGCCTGATGTATTGCATGTCTCTCTGCAGGGGAGCAGCTTCAGATGCTCGGCATCTTCCTCTCCCTCCCACTGAAGGTGAGCACCTCCTGCCCCACTGCCTTTCTGTGCCAGAAGGAGCAGCCCGGACTGGTGAGCAGCCCAGTTTTTCCTGCAGCAGGATGTGCTTCGGCTCAAGGCAGGAGTGATTTTCTTTTTAAAAGTTATGCAATGGTCACCATGAGCTGATCACTATTAAATTACAGTAGCTCTTGCATTATCAATAGCATGGGAAAGCTGGCTGAGAAGGGCTGAATAATACATACAAGGTGTATTTCTGGTGCCCAGTGCTGGACTCACACCATTCCCTCTCCTTGGGCACTTCTGAATTAAAAGGAGAAACTGCAAGACAGAGATCTTACAAAGCCATCTAGCCACTGGCATGTAGTCTGAGGGCTGCTGAGCGTAATGAAAGTCTGATATGGTGCCTAGGTCTTGCATTTACTCATTATAAACTCTGCAATATTTTGGGGAAGTGCACACCTCAGAGAAGCCAAGAAAGCTCATGGCGTGCTACGTCACAGCCCAATGCTGAACTGGGGGTAGCACGTTTTGTTTTTCCTAACATTTCCTAACCACGTGGACAGTTTTTTTTTATTATTATTATTTTTATTTATTTATTTTATTATTATTATTATTATTATTTTTTGAGTCTGGGATGACTGCTGTTTTATACATACAGTTAACTGATAGAGTCAGGCAGGTATTTATTGCATAGGCTTAATTTTCCCTGTCCAGAATGAGTGGGGGCACCTAATGAACAAGCTGAGCTGGGGCAGAGCCCTCTCTGCAAGCCCTGGTGGGGGTACAGGGGGTGCAAGGGGTGCTACATGCTCCAGGCTCCCAGTCCTCGTCCCAGGGACTTACCCAGCAGATGTCACTGTTCACCCACCAAATAAACATGCTTCCAGGCAGTGAAGGGCCCTTGAAAAAAGCTACCGCAGGCTGGCACTTAAAAGTGAAATAACGCTGCCACAGAAGACCATTTTCCTTTGGGGAATAAGAGTAAAAGCTGTTTATTCTCGTGAAGGTGGCAGGGGATGCCAATTTGCTGTAAAACCAGGGAAAGTGTTGCTGTGGTTTTGCAGGCCCCTCAGCCCCTGCCCCTGGCACACAGACTGAGGGCAGGCGATGGGGCCGGACAGGCACGTCCAAGGGTGGAGGTAAGCTTTAGCTGGCCTTACAGACACTACTGCACTGCAGTGTTTGATAGGGTTTAGTCATGACAAACAGTTTAGTGATTTAATCACAACATAATTGTGTAGGATTGAATCATGGCTATCCGTACCCACACTTTATTTATTCAATGTATAGGTTCATATGATGCTTATGTACATACAAAATTCATATTAAGTGTTGGAAGAGCTGAACATTTTTTTCCATCTGTATATAAGTTAGCCAGGAGACTAAAAAATGTTTAGTAGAAACAAGTTGTGTCCTTATTCTTTTGTGGAGATATTGAGTGATGCTCTTCAGCCTGGAGAAAGGCTACAGGAGTGCTTTGTTCTCCTCGTGGTGTGGCGGTGAGCGCTGTGCCTGGCGCACAACCAAAGCACCACTGCAGAGAAATGCAGATGCCACGATAAAGAAGCGCAGCCACCAGCGAGCCCGACTGCTGCATGACACCCAGGTGAGGACAGGCAGCCAGGGAGCTTGCTGGCCAAAGGGCAGGGCTGTGAACGGGGTGTGCTCAACTGGGGACATCAGAAATGGCCACAGCTGTACAGTGCCAGATTTCAGCCTTGGTGATTTTGCGTTTTAAATCATGCAAGAGAGCAAGGACGGAGGGAAAAGTAGTCACTCTGCCACTGGGATGTCACTAGCTGTTCTGGGAAGGAGCTGGGAAAGGGCAGAGGCATGTGCTGCCCTGCTTCTCCATCCCACAGTGTCCTCCTGAAGTTACAAATGCCTTCAGGAAGGGCTTCTCCACCTGAAAACTCGTTCACTGTTTTTCCACTCATAGCAGCTGGCCTTATTGAAAAAATACTGTCTTTCCCTACACTCACTCATATGCTCACCCCGCTGACATGCTTGTGCTTTCCCAACACTGTAGGCTCCAGCTGAGCAGCTGCTGAGGCTGTTTGCCCTGCTGTCCTGCGGGAAGGTCGCTGCCGAACCCCCCTCTCCAACTGAGTTTCCAGACTGTGTTATTTACACGCATTCATCCCCATGCCAGCATTGTTTTTTGGGGTGAGGAGCTCTTCTGCCCTGTGGCAGACATTTCTAGGAAAGCAATCCCATCCCCTCTCTGCATCTCTCCCATGGGATGGACAGGCCAGGCTCCGGCTCTCTGCTTGTGGGGTTGGCTCCCCATCGCTGGAGCAGTCCTGCACTGTACCTGCCTTTGTCAACGTGCCCAGGGTGAGCAGAAGTGGGGTGCTGTGCTAGATGTGGTCTCACCGGTACATCAGTTCTACCAAGCATTTTTTATTCCCCTAAGGAGCTCATGATGGGAAAATCTGAGCCATCACTTATGTCCAGATTGAAGACCACTGATAAAGTACTCCCCAAGATGGTTCAAACCTGAGTTCCTTGAGGAACTTCACCACTGATTTCCAGGAGCAGTACTTGCTGAGCTATTTCAGTCTCCCCTTTAAATTGTGCTTTTTGGCTCTGCATGTCCTAACAGTAAACTTGATTTCTGAAATTATGAAACAATAACAAGAAATGAAGAGATGTACAAAACATGCTGTGGGTGGGCTGAAACCATTTCTTATTTTTCCATTGTTTGTGAAGCCTCAATATTAAAAAAAAAAAAAAAGTTTTAAACAAAGGAGTCATCAGGTAACCAAACCCCACTGAGCCCATGTTCATGTGTGGGGTTTGGCTTCCACCACAAACCTTCATTCACCCTTCTCTCTAACTCACAGCAGAAGATTTGGTATTTCCACTAACTTCAGTGGGAGTGGGAAGAGTTTGTTAGAAGAGATGTTTGAGGTGGTACTGTCAGGCAGGGAGGAAAAGCTTGTATTCAGATGCATCTTTTTCACGCTGGGGAGGAGACGCGTATGAGAGGCTGCCAAAGGGGCAAGAGCTGAAGCAGGACAAGGGGCAGGAGGAGCCAGATGATGCTCCAGGTGGGCTTGGGGTCTGGGGACAGTGCTTGAGGAAGCAGCACTGGTGACTCTCAGGGCAGTGGGATGTCCACCAACACCAGTCTCATGTCAGACAAAGACCCCATGTCAAGACACCCTTCAGCGATCCAGGTGGCCCATCTGAGAGGTTTCCTTCTCAGAAAGTGATTGTGTGTTTTCAGAAGGCTCCCAGATGACACGGCACTTCCTCGTCTCTCTCTGCTTGAAATAAGATCACCGCACTTGCCGGCTCTCAGCTTAGTGGAGAACTATTATAAATTGCCCCACGCCAAATGCAAAACGCCTGTCTAACACAGTTAGAGGAGACATATTCTTTTCCCTGAGTTTTATTGTGACTAAAATACACCACAGTGAATAGATCAGCTCTCAGAGAGATTGCTGCTTGTGAGAGGAATTTAAGGAATTTATCAGTGTCAGGGGTGTAAATTACACCTGATATAGACCTGGAGTAAGAGGAGAGGGAAAGCTCAAAATCTGCACATCCCACAGATGCAGTGTGTGCTCCTTCAGCAGCACTGGTAAAAGCTCAGCTTCCCAGTGAGGCCATACTGTGATTTCCTACTTTGCAACCCTAGTGTCATATGAAATAGGGCAGCGCAAACACAGCTATTATTAATGTCATCATATCCCACTGTCATCAGAGTAAGGGCATAGTAGAGGCTTCAGCTCTGAAGTTTAGTTACCTGTAGTTAAGTGTGGGCTTGTGAACATCTGGCTTTGAACCATATGTCCAAATGTCCAACCAGTTAAAATCA
Source organism: Nettapus auritus (assembly GCA_011076525.1). NCBI lineage: Eukaryota > Metazoa > Chordata > Aves > Anseriformes > Anatidae > Nettapus > Nettapus auritus. Next base: position 141,788,400 of record CM021765.1, read on the forward strand.
AGATCTGCATTGAGGCCCCTCGGTGTAGGTATCTCAGAAATCTTCACTGGCAGATATGACAGCGGGGACAGATATGACAGTGGGGACACCTGTGTGGCAGCTGAAGGCATATCAAGTGGCACTGGATAGCAATGGCACTAACCCCACCCCTAGTACATTTGGGCAATTGGATTTAGGAATCTTACCCATAGTGTAATCAAAATACATTGAAACAAGACTACTGCTGCCTCCTAAAAATAAATAAATTACTTTCCGGATACCAGCAGGATCAAAGCAAGCTGCCATTGGCTGAACCCTTCTGAAGTGCTCCAGGCTCTGTGAATGGGTTTGGCTGGAGGTAGTCAGCTCACACCTGGGCCTCCCATGCATCCCCATGCTTTTCCTTTGAAATGCCTTAAAGGAAAGATTTTGGGACCAGGAAATCAGTGGAAAAAATGTATCTAAGCTGTTATTGTTGGAAAACTCATGCTTTGCTTGATTAAACATTTTCATGAAAAATGCCTCCTTCTCCCTGAAAAACAAACAAAACAACAACAACTACAACAAAACACACCACAAAATATATTTATGTTGTCAAAAGGCAGGTTCTAGATAAGTGCAGTTCCTGACTAGTACAAGGTGCTGTGGTGCACCACAGGGATCACCCCACCTTGTTCCATGCCTGGCATGCTCTTGTGCTCCTCAGTGTCCTGGGCTGCCTACAGGGCACCACACAGTCAGGGTGCAAGGACTTCTTCATCTGGGGCACTGCATTAGCTTGTGGGATGGATCGTCTCAGCTGGCAGCTCATGCCACAGCAGAAGCAGAAAGAAGAGCAGAAAGGGTCAGCTCTTGTCAAACACAACAGTACTCACAGGCAAGGTTTCAGCTTTTGTCTGAAAGTCGAACATTTCCATGGAAATGCCCATAAAGCCTTTTCATTTCTTTATACCTAGGTGCCTTTGAGCAGAGCTAAAATGAACTAGTGGGGGGAGAGGTGGCCTTTGAGAGACTTGGAAAAGTGAATGAGAGGGTTTGTGAAGCTGTGTTCTGCCACAATATGCAAAATGTTTCTGTGGATGTATAGGCATGAAGGAGAGAGAAAATCAAGGCAAAGCTACCAGATCAAGCTAAAAATGGCTGAGCTCCCTCTGCCATTCCTCTATGGCATAATTAGTAGGATTTTTTTCCAACCTAGAAATTCTGTGATTTCTCTAATTTTCTTTACCACTTATCTTGACGAAATACCTATGAAATACAGCTGAGACCACTACTGCCTCTGTCCAGTAGAAAATACCCAATGTGTTTGGATGTTGCTAAGGAAAAGTGGACATGCAGGCAGACAGCGTGATTGTGTTATGCTTGTTTCCTTCAGAGCACAGGCTAATAGCAGAAATGCAACTTTCACATGAGTAGATGGCCCCTCCTGAGCCTTCTGCTGGAGCACACTGTGCTTTGTGGATGCTGAGATGTCAAACCAGGTCACAGTCTCTTGAGATGATAGTTAAAAAGTCTCTTTTACAAGCGATGTAGAGAGGCAGAGGAAGGTCACTCATTGTTCAGTGACAGTCTGAGGGCATTAATATCCCTTTCTCTCCTGCTGTGACCACTACATCATGTTACAAGGTGTATTTTAGTTGTATGATACTTGGTTTTACAAATGTGAACATCTAAGTAGAAAAAATTGTCAGAAATGGAAGCTTATTTGAAATACTTGATCTGCACAGTTTCTACTTAATATTTGCTTCTAAAAATTAGCATAGCGGTGACACAAAAATCTTGCCCAGCGTTTAACACCTGCAGATAGTAACAGCTGCATAATCTCAGTATCACAGTAATTATGCAAACTACATCCTAATGAAGGAAACTCAATTTAACTTTCCCCCATCCTTTTCCCCAGCTAGAGTCCTGGTGCTAATAAAATAGTCTGTCTGTGTTTATTTTATAAAAGGAGAAATGTTGGCAACACCATTTACACCAAGTGAAGAAAACAGAATTGCAGATACAGCTCCACTGACTTAATGGCCTCATACCCTTCCTTGGAGCTGTTGGAAGACTCTGGTAAAAATATGGATTGACTTATTAAAAATATAGGATTTATTATTATTATTATTAGTTTTCATCAAGGGAAATCCACACTCACACACTTCTTCACCACTCCATTTAAATAACTTGATTTCAAACCACAAAAGCTGATTAAATCAATGTTTGGCAGTAGGAAAGGGAGGGTTTCACCTTCCAAAACTGCAATAACATGAAATTTACCTGGAATCCATTCATCCTTCCATGTGTGAAGGCAAAGCTTACTTTTCACTGTAGGCACTGAAGTGTAATATAGGTATGATGATACACATACGTACTGGATAAGCTTCCCAGCAGAAAACCTAGGCTTAGTTTAATGCACATGGGGCTGTTGAAATAAATGGCTAAGGTCATCTTGGTAACTCTTCTTCCAGCAAATTCTGTTGTTCTTGCTAGCCAGGAAAATCTTTCTTAACATAGAAATTATAAGACTTGAGATAGAAAAGCTTAATGTTTCAAATTAGGTTCCAGACTTCTTAAATAACCCCTGTAAGCAAAGGTGCTCATGTTAAGACTTCCATAGCTTGGATAAATTCCAGCAGAAACCTGTGAAATTCAAGAAACTGAAAATTCAGTTATTTGTGATGTAAACCAGAGAAAGCTGCCTTGCATCTCTTTAGAGAGTAAAAATGATTGTCTTGGGTTTTGTGCTCACTGACTGTAACCACAGCGGCACCCTGTGCTGCCCCATGGGCAGGCTGAAGGAGGGCAGGAGGAGGATGTTGCCCTTCTTCAGCCTCTCCCAGCACTTGCTGTGCCCTGGGAGGACCCATGCCAGAGAAGGGCTGCTGAGCAGTGCCACTCCATCGGCCAACGCTGGTAACAGAAGGTTCAAGAAAGCCATGCACAGGCACCTTGACCTTGTACTGCTACACCTCAGCCTGCAACAAGTGCGCCATTCATTCTGTGGGTTATGCGGTTTTATGTGGGTTATTGAGTGAAACCTGCACTTTATTGGTAGGAAGGGAAATTCTGGGTTAGACAAGTCTCACTCTGCACATCCAGAAATAATAGGGGCACTACCTGCCAGTGGTGGCAAATTGCAGCTTCTTATTTCTGTTTACTGCTTGAACTTGGCGCTTGCCAGCCTGCATGTCCCCAGCTTTGTGTTTTTTTTTTTTTTTTTTTTTTTTTTTTTTTTTTTTCCCCCACATAACTGCAGGATCTCTCCTTTGTGTAACACTTCTCTTTTGCTTAGGACAGACTCTGAGCCCTCCATGTGGGTCTGCCTGGTCCCGTCTCTCCAACCACTTTGTGCTTTGTTCTTCAGATTCTTCCTCAGTTGAACAAAGCAGTTGTTGATACGTGTGATTGGCTGTATTACATCATCCTTCTCAGCTGGAGGTAATCATAATTCAAGTTTTGGTGACAGGGTGTAACCTTAGAAATGCAGGGTTGCAATACAAACTTCCAGTATTTGTCGTTCCCCATGTAGAGCTCTTACTAGTAAAAAATCAATTGTAGGTCCTTGTTGTCAAACACCCTCTAAATCTATGTGATGATATTTTCATTTACTTTTTATTTACTAGTTAAACATGCCACCTTCTGTGATTCATGCCTTGCAGTGTTCACCAGCAGCATTTAAATATATCACAGGGAAGATTTATCAACACTTTCAACAATTCCCTATTGGAAACAAGGCTTTGTGTGAAAAATTAGGAATTTATACCAATCTCTGTCACACCAGGCAACAGCCAGTCACTAATAAATTTTGCACACAGACATATTTCCTACTTTTTTAGTGTATAAACAATGATCATTCTTGTTAATAAGGTGGTGTTAATAATAAATAATTAAATAATAATAATGAACAGGCATAAATAGCTTGCCAGAATGTGACTAAATAGTGCTGAATGCTTTGTTTCAGTATCCAGGACTTTGTCAGCTATTACCAGGCAGCAAATGAACATTTATTTATCTTTGAGAGGGCACAAAAGATAAATGATTAAGAAGACTTCTAGTGGTTAGCTTCCACTGTGTGAATGTCTAGCAATACAGTGTGCCTTCAGCTCAGTGCCCTCAATTTGAGCTGCTATTTTTTCCTGTCCATTGACATGTAATCTCTTTACTGGTTGCAGAGGGCATTATTAGCCAAGTTCAAAGGGGAGTAGCTCTAAGTTAAGACTCTCATACTTTTACTTGTTAGTCATCAAGATGAAATTAAGCACGAGAAAAAAATAGTTATGGGACTGACTCTGGCTCATCACACCTTAAAATTATGTCTCTGAGTAAGACAGGCTCTGTATGCATCAATGCTACACTGCTAGACTGTTCCTGTTGTGGATGGGGAGTGATAGGCAAATCCAACAGGGATTCAGCCAACACAAGGTCTAAATATCTTTCAGAAGTTCCTCTCTACTGCCTACAGTGGGACATGAGCATTCAGTTTTTCTGTCATGACTGTACAAAGTGAGGTGAACCCACTCCATGCTGTCTGCGGCTCCCTCTTCAGCCTTTTTTCCCAGTCCTTGGCACTCTACCTGGCTTCAGATACTCAGTAAATAGCTCCAGCCTTTGCTGAGTTCACGCTAAGACCAAAGTCTTCAGCACTTACTACACCTGAGAGGAATGTTTTTCTCTCTTTCCAGGGAAAGGTGCTGGATTTTCTCCTTTCTGCAACTTTCCAGTGCAAAATCACATCTGGGCACAGAGAGGAGGTAGTGCTCCTGAGGTCTTGTCTGGCAAGCAACAGACAAAGCCCTGCCTCCAATTGCCTTTATGGCTCATCCAGCTCTGCAGGTATTCATGCCTCCAGAGCACCAAAATGAATTTCTGACAATCTGTAGAGCTTAAGCCTCTCAGTATTATTCCTCCAATTGGACATCCTTTCCAAAATGAAAGTATCATCAGATTGTAATTGTTGCTGCATGAAGAAATGATAAGCCAAACTATCCGCCCGTATTTTTGAATGTATAATATGAGCCAATAAGAACTATTATCTTGAATGCTATTAAAAGGCCTCTTTTGATTTCCACGTGTCCATGACAGAGGATGTGTAAATCTCAGATACGGAACTTGCTCTTCTTTATTGCCTAAATTGCAAGGAATTAATTGGTGCTGGAAGAGTAACCACCTATGAAGCTGGATTAATTGTAGGAGTATGGTTGCCTGTAGTAGCATTGTTTACAGAACAGGCAGTGTTTTTTCCCTTCCCTTCCCTTCCCTTCCCTTCCCTTCCCTTCCCTTCCCTTCCCTTCCCTTCCCTTCCCTTCCCTTCCCTTCCCTTCCCCAATAATATAGCTAGCCGATCAGATTCTTCCCATTCTTATGTACTGGGTCTGGCTGGATGTCTTGCCATTTGTAAGTAGTGAATAAATTCCTCTTTTTGTGTTGTTTCCATGCACAGATTTTTCTTTTCTTATTAAACTGTATTTATCTTTACCCAGGAGCTTTTCCATCCTACTTTCTCCCCTTGTCCTGTTGAGGAGGGGGAGAGAGAGCGCAGCTGGGTGGGCGTCGGGCAGCCAGCCAAGATCAACCACCACATCTTATCAGCATGGCATTCTGCCAACGACTTCAAAACCCCAGCCTTTATGTTATTTGTTGATTGGTTGTTCAAGATTTTAACTACTGTATTGCCAGTGATGAAATGAAAGATTCAGAGTTACTGTAAACCATGCTGGGCCTTGGCACGATTAAGGACGACAGTGAGAGTAGGATGGGCCTTTAAAAAGAGTGGGGGAGAGAAAGCAAAAATGAAGGCAAATGCTGCTTATGATTGAAAACAAGAGGGAATCAATTCAGAAAAACATTTTCTCCTTTAAACTGATGTTAGTCACTCTTTGTCTCCAGCTGTGCCAGAGCCCTGTGCTGATGCCGCACAGCTCGAGGGCTGTTGGCACGCCCAGCTGCCCGTGCCAGCAGTTTGACAGCTGGTAGGTGCCACTGTGTCAGCACTATCCTCCTACCAGAATATATACTTCTTCCTCTGGAGCTAGAAAGGAAAGAGCATTGGTATCGGAGAGGAATGGGGGAGCAGAGCCTGGAGCTGGGAGTTCCAATGACACGGTCTATGAATAGCCTGAGAAATAAGATCGTTAAACCCGTTCTCATAGGGATTTGCTGTTGTGTTCTTTCTTTTCTTATTTTTCACAGAATTTCAGTCACTCACCTGAAGAATTTCCTTCTCTATCAGTATTCTTTTTAAAAAAACAAAACAAAACAAAAACAAACAAAAACAAAAACAAAACATGAGATAGCTGATCTTGCCCTCATCCCTTTCTAGGACAAGGCCACCAGGCAGGTGGCATTGGGTGGAGGAGCTGAGAGTGAGCCTGTGCCCATCACGCTCTTCTATTGGGCATTTCAGGTGTTCAATAAGACAAGGAGTGTTCAGTAATGCTTAATGTGCTAATAGACTTCATTCTTTTGGGCTACTTGTACAGACAGCATGTAGTCCTTACTCATCATAGATCAGATCAATAAAGCTCTTTAGGCATCTAAAGATACCGTCAGGTGCCCTAAACAGAATGAGAGCATTGGTGTCCTGTGTCCAAAACACTGCTGCGATGGGCTGTACTGCAGGAGCAGGTCTGCAGGAGCATCTTGTGCCAGGGGACCCAAAGGTGCTGATGAGGTGAGTTAGAAGTGCGGGTAAAAGCCACAAATCCGGGCCTGGGGCTTGGCAGGGGATGGTGCTGGGAGGTGGCTCTACCCTCACTTACGACTTTCATGTGCAAGACAGGCCATTTAGCCACTAAAACACACAGTCAGACCAGCTTCTGTCCTCTCTATTCCCACTGAATCTTTGCTAGGCAAAGCTGAGGATGTGGAGAGGGACCCTTACGCTGCTGGGCCTCTCTCAGCAGCACTGGGACCCTCCCAGGGGGATTAGGTGGCAAGAAGTGGGATAATCTTCCAAGGGAGGAAATCCAACCTGGGACTCCATCCCTTGGTGGGCTGCTAGTGCAACTACAATAAATTAACAGCATTTGTACACTTTTGAAAATTAACAAAGTTTGGCATTTGCTCTTCCCAGCTACAAAAACTGCTTTGAGTGTAAAAAGTATCTTGCCATAAAAAGAGGAAGGGAAATTGGAACAAACTGTAAGATTTATGGGGCTAAAGTACAATTTTAATTTTAACAAAATTCAACCAGTGAGAAAAAGTCATAGAAAAGTATAAAGCTACAGAAGTTATAGGTCTGATTAGCTACTCACATACTCTCACCTTCATTAACTTGACTGCAGATAGTACATTCTGGCTACTATTTCAGAAATACTGCCCTTGGGGGAGTATTTTTTCTACATAAAAGTACCAGTTTTCGCTGGGTTTTATACTTCTGCCATTCTACTGGCAGAAGTTTGCATTGTCAGCACTTTCTTTTATCTCCTTCTGTGTGTTTTTCTTCCTCATTATATGTTGAATACCTGTGCCTTTTAATTTCTTGTAATTGTACATAAACTGTGCATAAATATATTGCCCTGGTAACTGCTCCAGTACTTTAGTGGTTCATTAATTTAACAGGCACAATGTTCTGTAATTTTCAGGCTTTGAAAACTAGTAAAAATAAATATGCGTCACATAGTTCTGTGATTTCTACAGAAAATGTACCAGATGTATCAGATGATACAGAAAATTATCACATATGTAGAAGGTGTAATTTGCAGTAACACAGTTACTCCCATAGTCATACTGATGTACTGTCAGACTTACTGGTAAACGTGGCTTCTACATCCTTGAAAGCCTAAATCATGCTCACATACGTATCTTGTTTACTTAGGATGATAAAAATGAACTCCTGTGTTAAGTCTGATTTCTTATTTTGACTGAGGTATTCATAATTTCCTTTGGACTCTGCAGTTTCACACGTCTTGGTATCTGATGAATCTGACTCTGCTGAGCTGCAGAGGTTACAATCCTGTAAAACTGTATGGCCTCAGCAAAAGCTCAGTAGAAAAGGCTGGGAGAACTAGATGTTTCAGAAACAAAATGGAATTTTCCTGTGTATGCTAAAAATAAGGTAAGTGCATTGCCTGGTACAAGGACTCCTGGATAAGCTGAAGCAGCAAAGCAGAAATCTTCATTTGGCAATCAGAAATGTGGAAAAGTTTGCAGGGAAAATTGTGGTGAGAGAGGATACTGTTCACGGATCTCTCTGGCCCCTGGGCTTCCTGGTACGGTCCTTCACTGAGTTTCCCACAGGCACAGCATCTCCGGGGTTGGCCTTAAAATTTCACATGTAATTCCTCACCTTATCTAGACCCACTGTACACTGGACCTCTACAAGTCTGTCTTTCATTCCTTCTCCTCTTTGGCTTTCAGCTCAGAGACCTCCACTGGCTCAGTGCTGGTCCCCTCTGGTACAGCAAGCTTTATCTAGTTGCACTACATAACTGCTTGGCACTGGACTTTCCTCAGGCCACCTGGGGTACTCCTGCGGCTGTGCTTGTGCTGTTGCTGCTGTTGATTTTAATTTAAATATATTTATTTTTTCATGTTAGTGCCTGGGGAAGAAGAGGGCTGTGCTGTGGCCCAGTAGAGCGACGGTTTTCCAGCACAACACTGGTGTGGTGTTGCAGGCCCTGGGGAACAGTGTGGGAGCCTGAGGGCACAGAGCCAGCTGGGACAGCACAAGAGGGCTGCACAGGCTGGAGGGAGACAAACCTGGTGTTGCCTTGTCCTTTCTGCCTCTTTCTTCAGCAATCTCTGGGGTACAGTGTGCCTGTGAGATTACTGTGGCTGTGTTTCAGGAGAAAATCATCCATTTAGTCCAAAGGAAAACCCAGGAGTAAGCTAACATTTGTGCATTTGCCTCCTGCCTTGACATCGGTGAGACATGCTTGTTCATAATGATTTGGTAGGGTGATACTAAAAGTCAGGAAAGCAGACATCCAGCTCTAATGAGTTGTGATCTGGACCCCACGTTACCAGTATGGAAACTGTAGTCACTGTAAATGTGTTAGGGTGAGAGTGACTATAGCAAGTGAGACCTATTGCCTGCTGCATACTTTTTCCAGTCACCAGCAGCTGAGGCAAAGGAGAGATGTAAAGCACCTGTGTGATGTTACCTGATGCACTTTTCCAGCTTCATTCTGCCTGTGGTTGAGGACTGTTGCTCAGCAAGCAGCTGAAAACAGATCATCACATTTAATAGCCTTTGGTGGAGTTTTGAGAACTGATCTAATCCCCTTTTTGAAATGATTGCTGTTTCTGCACCACACATTACCCTGTGTCAAGGAGTTCAGCTGTACAATTATGTGCTGTGCGAAGAAGTTTTTCCTACTCTTTGTTTTAAACCTGCTGCCAGATCATGTCACTGCTCCCAGATAAATAGGAAGCAGTGAGCAGGCTTTCTCTCCCTGCTTTAGCTGCAGTACTGCTGATAGTGGAGCCCCGTGTTCTGTACCACCCCAGTCATATATTTTCCAAAGTGAACTCCTAGTCTGTTCAGTCATTTCCTTATGTGGATGTCATATCATCCTGCTGTCCCCTAGGTGCTCTTTCCAATTGTGTTATAGTTCTTCTGAGGTGGCATGGCCAGAATGGTGCTCAATATTCAATGAATATATGCTCCAGGGATTTATGCAATGGCATAACGGTATTTTCTGTTTTGTTTTATTTTCTCTATTCTTTTGCTAGTAATTCCCTAAACACCCTTTTGGCCATTGTTGAGTACTGAGTTATTTTCAGAGAATTATCCACATGGTTTCAAGATTTCTCTCCTGACTGGCTGTACCTTCTTTAGACTCCATCAGATATAATTTAAGGTTATTATTATTATTATTATTATTATTTTTCCCATGAGCATTACTTTGCACTTAGTGACACTGAAATTTGCCTTCCATTACCTTCATGTTGTGCAGTCCCTCTGCAGCTCTGCATGGTCAGCTCTACCTCAGCTGTTCCTCGCAATCAGGTCTGGTTGTTCTGAATCACTCTGCATCCCTGTGGACTTTGTTGCTTCAGTTTTCCCCTTTCCCTTTCCACAAATATGCTCTTCAGTACAGGTCTCTCAAATCCTTGCTGGAGCCTGCTGAGAAATTCGTTCCACTGTGAACCAAGACCATTTCTGTGTCCATTGTATTGTGTCTTCTCACAAGATATGAATCCAGAAGAGTGTCTGGCCACAGGTATAACACAATTTAGATTCTGAGCAGACTTCAGTAAGGAGTTTCCTCAAAGCCTTTTGAAAATCCAGACATGTATACTTCCAAGATACTACACTGTTGCTTGCATACAAATGTTTTTCTTTGGTTTGAACTGAATATCTTGTATCTTACATGAGCCCTGGAATAAGGATTCCTACATAGGTGTGCGGGGTTTGAGAGTGTTGTGGTTTAACCCGGCCAGCAGCTAAACATCACACAGCCATTTGCTCAGAGAGATATTACTTGTGTCAAAGTGCCAGAGAAGATCATTCGCAAAGAGTAACTACAGCTATATGTCTATTTACTGAACAAGTTTAAGTGAATGCACATCAATCAGGTTGGCTTTAAATTTAGTAAATTGCAATTTATTTGGCAAAAGGAAGAGAGAGATTTCCCTTTCCCTCCACTCTCAGATAGTGTGTGTTTTTACCAGAAAGCTTTGAGGGACGGATATTTCCAAGCCCTCCTGTGTCATAATACTACTGAACTGTTCACTTAATGACAAAGACTGCACACAAAGAAGCTGTACCTGGACTTTGAACTCTCTGTCAACACAGGGAAATAAGCTCATCCAGCCTCACCTCATAAAAGGACAGGCTTCAGGCTTTGGCAAAGCTCATAACACTAGGCAATTACATAAAGATTTCAGCTTCGTCTTTGTCATTAATGCATGAAGTATTTTAGAGCTCATATTAAGGGCTGTGTTTTCATCTTTATGTATTGAAATGATGTTTACTTTGGAGATACCTCTGGGCCAAACCTTCAAATGTCCATTGTTCTGCCAAGAACTAGACAGGGAGGCAGCAGAAAATGGCTGGCATTATGAAGACTTCGTACTTGTTCATTGCTCCAGCAGCTTTCCTGCCATACAAAAATAATGTCCACTAAGAAGTAAACTCTATCATTTTATTTAGAGAATGTATGCAGAAATCTTAGATGGGCGTGTGTTGAAGCAAATCTTAATTAAAATCAATTAAAATCAATTATTAGGATGCATTTTCATATGAAGCAGTAGAGTTTGCCCTTTTTAAAAAACAGCAGCTCTGACTTCCTTTGATACATAGCTACTCAGGATAGGGCTGATTTTGGGTCATACCTCCAATTTTGGTTTTTATTCATCTCTTAGCTGAACTGAATTGTTAGGTGGGCAGAGCAGGAAGATCTTGAACTATACATTTGTTTTATTTAGTTATATAAAGGCCATCTCCTTACTGGACATGTGGCTCCAAGTGGTGTCTAATGCCCTGGCACAGGCAACGAGGAGGGAGGTTTCATAGGTCAGAAGTGAGCAAGCTGGACTATAGAAAGGGACTGAATGCTCCTCTGTGTCACTGCTTCCTGGAGAGAGGGAAGGTGGGGGGGTGGGGGGACTGAGGAAAAGATGCAAGAGGAGGCAGAAACGATCTCACAAAAAAATAAAAAAATAAAAAATAAAATAAAATAAACAAAATAAACCACCTTTATTAAATGGGAGAAATTACTGTTTAACCTAGGACAAAAAGAGGTAGGAGTTAGCTGCTATGAAGGAGGGTCTTTGTTGTTCAATACACCCTTGTTAAGACTTTTTTTGTTTTCTTTTTATAACATTCTTCCATCATTGCATATCAACGTTTCAAAGTTAACATTATTTTATTCTTAAATCTTGACTTGTGTTAAACCTGACTCCGAGTGACTTGGCAGGCAGCAGGGTGTCTGGAGGTCTGGCATTGGTAGGCGCAGGGGCTGGGAGCCCTGGCTATGTGCCCAGTGTTGTCCCACAGCTAGACAAGGTAGCCTCACTGAAGTAGCATGGCTCAGGTTTAAAAACAGGAATCAGAGCAGGCAGGAAAAGAAGAAACATGTTTTACAAGGGAAAATTAGGAAGTTCTTTGCTGAGGAGGAAGATATTTGAGACCAGAAGGTCTGCAGGGATTTGGTGATATTTTTACAGACTCTTGTGGACTTAAAAAACTGTCTTAGGACTGTGATCTGGTCAAAAGCCCTTTGTAGGACTGTCTCCATGGATTCCCCAGGATATTTATAAACAGAATCTCCTGTGTCAGACTTCAGAGTGTCATGAACCAGAGGATGAAGCCCTCCATATCTGCAGTAGGCGTATCAGAAATAAGTAAACTACCAGCAAAGACTTTCTTTCTCTCAAGAATGTTAGAAATAGATGACATGGAGAAACCTGCCCTTCACATTAACACATTATTACATGTGTTTTGGGCCATGGGAATTGCCTATATGAAGCCATCAATTGTCATTTGGCTCCCATCAGTATTAGTCTAGGACACATTCAGCTCATTGTGGGATTTTGATGTTACTGCCAGCAGCAAAAGGCAGTGCTCCCACTGATACAGCCAACCTCCACCTGTATTGGCTCCAAAAGTTCTTCATGTTCAGAGATGCTGTGTATCACCAGGATGTGTTTATGTTCCCAAGCATTTGAAGAGATTGGTTTCATGGAGATTAGCATTATTATTAGAATGGTGCTTATTTTACTAATCTCTATTATGCAACCGTTCATTCTTGATTATTAATAATCATTTCCTTTTGATAGAAACACTTCCACAGCAACCAATTATAGTGCTTTGTGCAAACACAGGATTATGAATTCCAGTGGGGAATAAACAACAAGAGCAGTGGAATTTTAAAAACAAAGAGCTTGTTTTCATGCAAATGCCTCAGTGCTAAAAACTGGGGAAAATTATATGCTGGAGCAGCAGAAGTTGCTTCCAATTAGACTGTTTTTCAACAATTTCCATAAAGTGCCTAAATTAAGGACTTAGCACTTGCTAGAATAGTACATCTCGTCTGGTATTCTCCCTCCAGCAGCAGCCAATGTCAGAAACATGAAATCACAACTCTTACCCAGATCCCATTCCCCCAGAAAGACGCACTGGATGCTAGGTCCACTCCTGTATGCCTAATTAGGCACCACGCCACTAATTTCCATATAGAGTTTTTTACTGAGTGGATATAACAGAAGGAGGACACCCTGACTTTGCAATTTGTTACCTTGCTCTAACACTGCCTGTCTTCAGCAGCACAGTGAGATCAAATGATGGCTTGGTTCTGAAAATACTTACGTATATGATTAATGCTATACACGTGACTGGTGTTCTTGTGTCTAATGATAAACAGAGGATGAGGAATTTGCAGAACCCAGTACACAGCTGTGCTTTGGTCTGCAAAGGATGGTCGATGTATGCGAGGAGAACTTTGCAGGCTCTTTGAAAGAGCTGATAAAACTTAGGTTTAAAATGGAATTCCATAAGCTTTGGACGTTTCAAAGTCTTCTGATTTGAATAAGACATGCTTTAAAAATATTTTAAAACTGCATCATTATATTTTTATCAACCAGAAAATTTACCCTGACTTGCATTTAGCATTTCTTATTCCAATAGCATGTTTTTTTTTCCCTTTTCTTTTCCTGAACAAATACAGACTTGTACCCCTAATCTACAATAATGATTGGTACAAATAAAATTGACTTTCTGTCTGTGAAAACAGTTCCAAGAATAAATAACAACCTTGAGAGTGTATGCCTTAAATAAGCTTTATTTTGTTAATGTCGTATATGGTTATTTGGAAAATACTTTTTACTCCCTGAGAAATGGCTCATGCTCTGAGAGATCTTGATCACCTGAGAAAAGCAGACAGGGGGTCACCTCATATTAGAAACATGAGAGTATAACCATCTTGTGGGTCTGTTTGAAAGACACAGCAAAATTAGGAAGCGTCCATCCTCCCAAGGGCAACCATGACATCTGGAAAGGAAACAGACAGTCCTCTCCTGAGATGAACTCCACTCAATTAAAAAATAATAATAAATAAATAGAAAATAGGGTGGTGAAGAAAAATGAGGATGGCATAATATATTGCAGAATCACAGGTTGGGTGAGGTTGGAGGGGACCTCTGGAGGCCATCTGGTCCAACCGCCTGCCCACGCTGGGCCACTCAGCGCAGGCTGCCCAGAGTATATAGACAATCTGCACCTTGGTCTGGATACTGAGCTTCAAAGCACAGGTGTCAGACCAAAAACAGCAGTGATAGAGTGCTCATCCAGGGCTGTGACACTGTGAACATCTAAAAGCTGAGCCGTTGTGCAGTTGTGAAGCAAATGAAAACCTCACGGGCCCCATTTATCCCATGTGCAACATGACTGAAATCAGTGTGCTTGACCTCGTATTTTGATGCCCCACAAACAGCAGTGTTACAGCTGCCTCTTAGCTGCCTGGCTTTTATTAGTCTTGTCAGCTTTGCTCAGCTGTCCAAAGAGATTCAGAGAGCTTAAAAAAGGAACAACCACCGTGTCTATAAAAGACCTGCACCTTAACCTGCCAGCCCTGTCCCCCGGGGGGCAGCCTTGGACTTTCACAACCACCAGTGTCTCATCAAAGGACTCCAATAGCAATAACGCAAATACAGGTGTGTTTTCCCCCCAAAATTTCCTCAGAGGATTCCTTCACAAGTACTGTATGTTATTCTATTTGGTAGGCTCTGATTTTCTGCACTGGGATAGCTTGGCCTTTCTCATGAGAGAGCATTTGATCCTGATGTAGCTGAAGTTGAGGGCAAGTTTGGCACTTGTCTCAATGGGAGCAGATGCAGGCTCGCACAGATGGTGGCTTGGGGACCTGGCAGGCAGGGTTTGCCTTGGGTGCTGTGGTGCTTGACCTCAGTGGAGGCACTTCGGTGATGTAAATGGTCCCTTCCACTTCTTTTGGAGCAGCAGTGTCAGTAAGGTCAAATTTCATTGATCTGGGCCTTTGGGGGAGAAAATGCTGACTTAGGAGCAGGACTGGTCCCCAGGCGCAGATGCTGTACCATGATTTGCAAGCCCAGCACACATTTGCAGGTTGTGCCTTAGCAGCATGTGGCAGAAGTATAAAGCCAAGGTTTATTTATTTATTTATTTATTCACACCTTCTTCCTGTGAGTCTTTTTAAATAGTCTACTGTCTTAAGCATGAATTTGTTTTGATTCCTTCACTGAAAGATGTGTAGTGAATGTCTGTGGCAACTCAGCTGGTTGATGTTTTCTTTCTACCTCTGCTCTGAAATGGCCCTAGCAGTCCCATGTCAGGTTCTTCACAAAACGCTTTTGCTTCTCCTCAAAGCAGTTGTGGAATTTAGTTTTTCTCTTTCCTTCATTCGTATGAACCCCCCTGACTGCCCTAAAGCTCTGCTGCCTCTTGCTATTTTTGGAAGTTTCTGGCAGCTTGGCTGTGTTGATGTCTCAAAGAATGTGCTCAAAGGACTAAAAGTAGTTGCATTTTCTTCCTCGCACAAGGCTCCTGTGGGAGAAAGGAAATATTGTATGTGCCAGGCATGAATCAGGCTCTCAGGAAAACCATAAGTGCAGGGGAAGAGGATTCTCTGAATACAGTTTGCCCATCCCATCTTCACCTATACACACATTGGCTAGTGGACACTATTGTCTAGTGATGAGTACATTAGTCACTGCCAGCCATAATTACACTAAATCCGTGACCTGTGTCTGTATTCAACGGTGTGGAGTGGAGGAATCTTCTACTTAAAAAAAAAAAAAAAAAGAGAGACAAAAAAAAGAAAAAGAAAAAAAAAAAAAAGGGGGGATGTTTTTTTTATTTAGTAGCTGCTTGTGTTGTTTTTCAATACATTTTTTATTATAATAATTATGCTGCACTGTGGGCAGTGTTCACTTGAACTCGAAGTTTTAGCAATAGGAAAGAGATCACATACTGGAGCTGGCTGAGAAAGCTGAAACCATGAACAAAGAGCCTGATATTTTCCCACTGCTATAACCATTTTTTTTTTTTTTTTTTTTTTTTCTTCTGATTCTGCATTATTATTTATTTCCCACCCTTCCGACTCCCACCAGGGATAATCCTACTGACCTCATCAGCAGATATATTTTTAGATGTATTGTTTCTAGCTAGAAGGTTGCATTAGGAGTGGGATGTTAGCATTTGTTACTTTGAATTTGCACTTTTTATTATTCAGAATACAGTTGACTTCAGTCTTTGGTGTCTTTGAACTGCGTGGCCTTGCTGCTCTTCCATTGCTCATTTATGAAGTCCCTTGACAGGTCAAAGTTATCTCTGTCAGTGAAATAATCTTGGTTTTGGCCACTTGTGATCTGCAATGAACCAGATATTGCCCATAATGCTGATAAATACACAAAATGTTTGCTCTGGCTATGGCTCCCTAGGAACAGAAGAAAAAGCTATGGAACATGGAAATGCACATTTAATAATTAGAATTTAATCAAGCAGTTATGTGTCCTCAGAAAACACACCGACAGTGATCAGCTGGCTAATGGTTTTTGTGTGCACACTTTCTTACTCAAGCAAAAATGTTACAGTACAAAAAGTAATGGGGAAGCTAGGATGTTAGCTCTTTCCTGGAACACAGTCTTCAAGCAAAATTAAATTTGAGATACATATGCATAGAAAAAAAAAAAGGCAAAAAAGTTGATGCAATATTTTAGAGGGCTTGTTTGTTCAATGCCCTTCTGTAGCATAGGGGAACAGACTGTGGGTAGCTACCCCTACACCATACCTTCCCTTTTTCTGCTGCCATAAAAGTGTGCCCTTACTTTACCACCCAAATGTGCCACAAGGTGGCTGTATGTGCCAGCTGTGCCTTCACGGGGGTTTCAAGGAGAGCTCTGAGCAGCCAAGGCTGTCAGGTTGGAAGGAATGATGTCTGCATGCCAGGCTCCCCTCTGGTAATGTAATTGTGGCTGCAAAGTTAATGGGAACCGAGAGTAATTTGTTTTAAACTGCCAAGAACAACGGCAGGACAAAAATGGTGACAAAACTCAGAGAGAAGGACACAAAAATCGGTATCTGTGATTTAGAAACTTCGGACACTGAGGGATTCAGCCCTTCACTGTAATTAACTTTTCTCC
The DNA here is from genome assembly GCA_011076525.1 of Nettapus auritus. Taxonomy (NCBI): domain Eukaryota; kingdom Metazoa; phylum Chordata; class Aves; order Anseriformes; family Anatidae; genus Nettapus; species Nettapus auritus. Next base: position 141,805,431 of record CM021765.1, read on the forward strand.
AACTTCTCTTCCAGGGTTATTTATTTCTGATATTTTCAACAGTAAAACAGAGCACTTGTATGGAGCAGGGCCCCCCTGGAAATCCTGAGGGACAGCCCTTGAATAATCAGATTGAGTGACAAAGGCTACTAGCAGGTGGCTATGCAGACACATGTGGCAAAATGCCTCCCGCTTGTCTTCTTCAGAGCATGCCCCCCCTGATCTGAAACACCTCCCCTTACTGAGGTTTTGGATACCTAACATAAGGAAAGCACACATACAGTAGTGGCCCCCTCTCCTCTGGCTTTCCTGAGGTGTGATAGATTCAAAAGTGAGGTGACAGAGGATGTCTCAGCAGATGCGGTGCCACCTCCTGCTGGCACAGCCCTGAGCTCCGGGAGCATCCTCACCCCATCCCTGCTCCAGGAAGATCCCTGGGACACCTCTGCCTTGTCAGAAGTGACCCACACCACAGCCAGGTCCCTCTGTGGGGCCACTTGGAAAAGCATCATTATCTGCTGAGCGACTTCACCTCCTTATCGTGGCCCCTTTCTGCTGCAGAGAGAAACTCCCTCGGCTGCTTTGTAGATGGTGCTATATATAGCTCAAATGCTTATTGCCTGTGCCTGTATGGATACCTATTGTGCAGCAAAAATAAACAGCGGAAGATAATTAATCCTGGAGCCCCAGTTCCCTCATGAAAAAATCAATAAAGAGTTTTCCTTGCTCTGCTTCAAGCTAAGAGAGGAGAGTCTTCATTTCAATTGACAGTCCCCCTTCCCCAGAGCAAAAAGGCTTTCCTTTACATCCAGCGGAGAAAACACAGTGCTTTGCATCTGCCTGATGCCGTTGCCATGGCAGTCAAAATTCACACTTAGATTCTGGACCGCGAGGCCCTGGTGGCACAGACGGAGCACATGCAGCATCTGCTGGGCCCAGGCCCAGGCCTTCTCCTTTCTGCTTCCCCACCCAAAAGACGGGTGCCTGAACTTTTTAAACAGTTCTGGAATTAGCCTTGATTGAGTAGCTGATGCTGGCTCATGCAGGTCATGCATGGGCTGCTTTTTTGTGGCACCTTTGGGTGCATGGACTGGAAGAGCCGAGCCTGCCTCAGGGATCCCGCAAGTCTGGGATGCCATGCTACCCCATGCCCCTATGGGGCTGAAAAAGCCTCTCCCCTCTCAGGGCTGGACTCAGGGGCTGGGGTTAGCCAGCTGTAGACTTTTTAAAGCACTTACCATCTTCCTGAGTGCCTTTGCCAGGTCCTAAGCCTTCCTGAGGCCCTCTTGTAGGCAGTCTGAACCACCCCAGGACGCCCAGGGCCTATGCGACCATGAATGCAGTAAGACAGAGGCAGTCTACCTCAACTGCCTTGCTTCCAAAACATCCCAAACAAATGCACATTTGTGCTGAGGGCTTCCATGCCAGATTTAATTCCAGAATGACTTTTTATTATTCAGACACAATTAGCAAACCAGGGAGTGTGTGTGGTGTAATGAGCACCCAGAGCTCGCTCCTGGCTCAGCTGCTAATCGGTTATGAGAGCACTGTGTGTGAGGGTATGACAGATTGACCTTAATCAGTGATCAGGGCTCCATCCTGCCAGGCATTGCATACATCAAGAAGGCAAGACTTGCCCTGGAGAGGAATCCCTGTTTGCCAGTTTATTTGTGGCAAGAGGAGAGGGCTGTAATGTTGAGCAAGGTTCAGGCCACAACTGCACAGTGCTGTGCTTTCACTGGAAAAGAGGAACTTCCTTCATGCAAAGTGCTGTTCTTGTTAAAATATAATTTCATATTGCAAATAAACCACCAAAGCTTGGAGAAATGCTATACTAAGACATTTCCTTAGGAGTGACTGACTGTCTCTGAAATTACAAGAACCCTTTGAAGCAGCAAGCTGCAGTATGCAGCCTCTAGGACTTCTGGAACTAGACTATGGAAAAAACCTTCTGCTTTAAACTACTTACCCCTAACTTTGCTAGCCTCTAATTATTTGAGGAGAGAGTCATATCATTTAATGTCAATGTCTACATCTCATTTAGCCTGTTCATTTCAGGTACTCTTTCCGGGTTTACTTTGCAGCTACTGGAGAGACAGAGGTGTCTCTTGAATGTCACTGCTCTCGTCTTGAAGTAGACATCTACCCTACATCTGATGAAACTTGCAGAGGCCTGTTCTCATCCCTGTTTCTCAGGGGGAGCCTGGACCCATGGGTGGAGATAGGGATGGTCTGACCTGGGCATTTCTGAGCTGGGCTGCCAGAGGTTTCACTGCCCAGGCCAACAGAGAAGCAGCATGATAGACACACAGGCAAGGCTGAAACTCAGCGGGGACCATGGGGTTTCTCTGTGGAGAAGTTGAGTTTGCAGCAGAGCAAATAACAGTTCTGTCTGTATAATTATAACAAGATGAACCTCTTATTGCCAAGCAGAAGGTAGCACACACAATAGCTGAAGGAAGAGTCTTCCCTACTCACTTTTAGTTTTGAATTTCAATCAAGCAGGCCACACAGAATTTGAATTAGCTCCCACAAAATTCCATGGGAGCAGGACTGAACCAGGGGTTAGTGTTAATAAAGAATCGGTCAAGACTCTGACTCCCATGGGGGCTACAGTGGGACTGGCACTTGTGAACCCTCACAGGCACGGTGGATGCCCTGACATCGGTGTGGGCCGCAGGTAGGGACAGACAGGTGGGCTTGGTCACCAGTGCAGACTAAAAGGGGCAGACAGGCTGTCGATGTATGTGCAAGTGAGCCAAGAGAGGGACGTGGATTTTTTAAATAACATATGACCCTCTGCCCCCCCCAATGCAAGTATGGCTTGCATTTCACCTTCCATCCATACACTGCTTTCCCTTCAAAACGAACATATTGTACTCTGCAGAGGCGGACAATTTGCTGAATTTCATTTCACTCCTTCAATCTGCTTAATGAATAACAATGAGTTTGAAGGTTTCACTGGGTTCCAGCAATGAGCTGAAAATTGCTTTAACAAGTTTTCAGACCTCACTTGGTTTTAGGTCCTGCCTGGATTGCCTGCCTCTTGCCTGTCCTTGCATGGCTTACTTCTATGCCACCAAAGTAAACCGGCCCCTCAATTTTCCCTTAAAAATCAGGAACAAAACATTCAAACATGTTCTTCAAAGAGACTTAGAGTGCTGAAAGTTACTGCGTGGACAGATTTCACTCTTCTGGTAGTTGATATGACTCATTTCTGAATTGGATAATTGCTATACGGTGGTGAATTCATCACTTCAAAACAAAAAGAAACGTGGGTGTGTTTATGTGTGTATGCAGGGCGTTAGTGTGTATCAGTCATCAAAAAAGTGTACAACAAAAAAGTCTTCAGACTACTATTGACTTTGTCTCTTATCCAAATTTAAGTGAAGACCCTCTGTTTTACAATTAGTTTAGGAGGCACTTAAAGCCCAGTGAAATGTTGATGGCCTTTTCAAGCCAGTCCACCGTTCATCCCAGACAGGTGAGCTCTGTGTCTGTTTCTGGACAGGAAAGAATAAAGTTGCCTGCAGAAAGGACCAAATGTACATGGCTAGATTCATGACTGTAGTGAAGACTGTTTACAATGGAAAAGCTCTCACTCATGTCAGGCTGGTTATGGTCTCCAGGCTGACTCAGCATTGAGGACATAGGATCAGGGTAAAGGTGGAAATGGATTCTAAATACAGTGATTCCTGCAATTTCTGGTTATCCTGCCATTTAAATATGCTCAGATAATTTGACAAGTTAAAATACAGAAATTAATAGCATTTTTAGATTATAGATTCTACCAAATAGTTATTTAGGACTAAATTCCTGAGCAAATCAGGACCAGGCTATATCATATCTCTCCAGTGGCAAGGACCAGCTGCACAACCAACTTAATGGCTGGCGAAGTGGAGACAGAGGGGAGGGTCTCCAGCCTGGGCATTTTCCATAGGGAGCAGGAAATGGAAAGGTCTGAAGATCAGGGGTATACTAGTCCACCCTCACTGAAGACCCAGGCTTCTCCTAAGAGTTAATCTAAATCCTAGCAATTGTAAGTGAAGCCCATTGAATTTGAATTCTTCAGAGATAAGCTTCAATTTCTTGAAACTTTCTCAAAGTCCAGAGAGACTGTAGAACTGGAAAATTTCAAAACTGGTCTGGCCAAGACCTCAAGCAGCATTTTGAAGTTAACCTTGTTTGCAGCAGGAATTTGGACTAGATGACCTCTAGAAGTCCCCTTCAACCTAAATTTTCCAGTTAATCCATCTTTTTCCTCTGGGGATTCTCCCCAGACAGTTTCCATCTTTTCTGAAATGCCATGTCTGTGCTCAGACATTGAACTACAGCTGAGCTTTCAACAAAAGTTGGTTTGGGTGCTTTACATGTCTGTTCGTACACCTCAGTATTGCCTTCACATATAACAGTTCTGCCTCACATTCAGCCTGTGATGCCTGTATCATAACCCATGCATCCTTCCATCCTTCCCTGCATAACTCCTACTGAATTTTTGCCCACCCTGTAGGTCTCTAGTTGATTATTTTTGTGTACCTGAATTAACTTGTATTTATCTCACTGAGTTTTATGCTGCCTTTTTTTTTTTTTTTTTTTTTTTTTTTTTTTCAACCTACATCTCCTGTTTGTTGAGATAATTTTGAATTCTAACCCTGTTGTTTGATGTACTTTCACATCAAAGTCCTCACAAAGCTTGGTATTTACAGATTAAATAACCAGGAGGTTATTAAACACTTCCTGATCTCTCTCTCTGTTGCACCTACTTCTTACAAATAAGCCACAGAGGAAACATGAGAGACCAAAGGAAGATATTATTTTGCTATTAGATACTACTTCTGAGCTATATTTTCACTGAGAAAAACAAAATCCTCGATTATGGCCACCCCCAAACAAAGGCAGTATCATGCTCCAGGTCATCAGGCGGTTCAAGTCCCACCAGGGTGAAGGGTCACATCCTGAACCGATCCAGCTAACACACTTGAGACACATATTCCCCATCTTCTGTTGAGCTGCTGCCTTCCTTTAGGGAGCCACACTGCCAACCACCTCACATTGCAGGGTGTCTCAGCCATCTCTACATCACAGGCTCACGGCTTCTTGTGCTTCACCCATGCAGAAGAGCATCTGCACATCCATTTCACATTAACCAGTGTGTGGCTCACAGTCAGAGGCTGTGCTAAGCTCTTCTTTGACTGCTCTTTTGATGGTTCTAAGAGTACCCTGCTCTTGCTGTTATTCTAATATTACAGAGTCCCCAAGATGATACAGAGCATTTGTTAAGTGAACAGGATTTGCTCCACACTGATAGTGTTCTCTGGGCACACAGCTCTGAAGCTAAGTGCTTTTGCCACGCACAGATGTCAAGCCCTGTAAGACTACCACGAGCCAGACCTGCAAATGTCACCAGTCTGTTAGTCTGGGCGTGGGGGGAAGCTTGCATGATTTATCTCCACTTTGCTGAAAATGTGAGAAGTATTTCTTTATAAAGAACTCTCAGACTTTTAGTCACCACTGTTGGCTCCAGCTCTTCCCATCTGAACAGCTGGGCCAAATGAGGCAAGAAGTCCTGAGCGCAGACCTGGAACTTTAGCTTTGCCAGGAGACCTGAAGGTTGCACCACCTCTGCACAAAGCACTCCTTTGGAGAATACAAATGAATCTGCCATAGACCTGTACCGTGCCAGTGAATACAGACAGCTTTCTGTTCATAGTCAGCTCTTCATCAGGTGTGGTGATGGGTCAGGAAGAAGCAGTTTACCCCCAGGGTGATGGCCCTAACCTGATTCCCTCAGTGCTGGTTGGGGATTTCTGCACCAAACACTCCCAGCATCAAGAAACATCTTGTTGCATGTCATGTAAGTTCTTTAAGGTATTTTTGTACAGATGCAGCACAAAAACAAGTATGTGTTGCTGGACATGGGATGGACTGTTGAGGAGGGCAATATAGGTATTTATGCACCTTGGTGCAGCTTCTCCAAAAATCAGATAAGCTACTTGTGGCTGAAGGAAAGCTGCCTGTACAAATAATGTTTTGTGACTAAACAATTGAATAAAAATAAATACAATTAAAAACAACAACAACATTGTTTATGGTGCTTTGGACACACTAGCATGGTCCCTATTCTCTTGCCGTTTCTTCCTTCTTCCTGAGTTGGCCAGGAGAAAAAGCTAGGGGGACATTTTTTCCCAACACACCCTGTCTGCAGAGGTCTGAAAGGGCAGCTCACATCAGAGAAGATCCTGGTGTAGATCAGAGCCAGCTTCTGCTCTGGACCAATGGACCTCCTGATTGCTCTCATGTCCTGTTTTCCCTTTGATCCTCTGCCAACATGTAGTTCTTCCAGATACAGTCTTCCACCAAGCTAATTCCACTACAGAATAACAGTCAGATCATTCCTGTTCTCACAGACTCCATTGTATTATCAGCAATAGGCCAACCTTCAAATATCTATGTAATAGAAAGACATATAACACCTACTTCTGCATTAGCTCAGTTCACCAGTTTGTGTATCCAAGTACAGACTTAGATGTTCAAATACCAGACCCCACAAAACCTTTATGCGGAAACTGTGAAGCACAAACCTACACGACTAATGTCAGGTGTATTTTTTACTGAGAAATCACTTTTTCCATCAGAGATAAGAGCTCTTTGAATAACTGATAGGTAGATTTAACACTCGGTGTTTGAAAGGGAAGGTGATGTGGACAAGTACAAATTCTGTTTTCATGCCTGAGCCAGCTGCAAGGCTTTTTGTGGATGTCTCTCAGCATAAAGCCTCCAGAGGTTTTCTTTACATTGCTGCACTGGTGTGTACCAAAGCCTTTGTCCATACCTGTACCCTTACTGAGAACTTTTTTTTTGGGGGGGGATTCAGCTCATCTAATGTACTCATAATTGTAGGTGTCTTCATCTGAACTAATCACTCTGGGCTCCCTTTATAATCAATGGAGTGAAATAGGCAATTTTAGGCTGTGACTCATTTGACATGTCTTAGACATCTACTTAAGGATGAAGTGAATCATGTTTTAGAGCTGTTCTTTTTCTATTTTTTTTTTTTTTTTTTTCCTCCCAAGGCAAATAGGAATACTAAATAGGGCAGAGGTACCTACACTGTAGGCATCTGTATTAGGTCAGGTAAATCTTATTCTTTCCTTCCACACTGGAGCTCCCTCTCCTTTTGCCTTAGAATACATCCAGATCACGACAGCTCCTCTTAGCCTCTGAATCTTAACTTTTGCCTCAGGTTTTTCATACGTCCAATCTGCAGTCTGGTCACTGCTTTACTCTGACTTTACATGACTTATTCACTGGTTAGTCCTCCAAGAGCGATCCCACAACACACTTTTCCTAGATCTTCTCATCCTTTTGCAGACCTTCCCTTCTTCTACTGCTAGGGAGGTGGGCAGGGCATCACAATATCTCCTATGCCTTCTGACCATCAGCACCCTGCCAAAAACACTTGTATTTGCCTAGAAATGCCTTCTACTCCTACTTTGATTCTACCTCCATGTTTTCATGATGTTCAGCTGACAGTGAGTTAGGTGGCAGTGGAGCACACTCCCACCCTCAATCTGAATAGGAAGAATAGAGCACTCTTCAGTTTCAGGAGCAGGAGCTGTGCTTCAAAAGCACTTTCTGCATGAAACCTATCCCAGGTGAGCCCTGCAGAAAGGACAAGTAGCATTCTTGTGGAGACCTCGTTTATTGGCACCTGCAAGAGAGGCCTGTGTGTGCCACTTGTGTTCCCAGCACAAGCTGAGAACCCCATTTTCTTGAACCTTGTTAGAATTTCAAGTATATCTGATGCTGATAACCCACAGGTATATTACAACCAGAACACCATTGCCAAATTCCCCTGGCAGGTCCTCAGCTGGTGGTTTGCATCACTGCATTGCTCAGCCAGGTACCAGAAGCTAACTGGGTTCCAGTTAGCAGTAACCCCTTGTTATTGCACTGATACAGTGTCAGGATGATAGCCTCTTGGGGCAAGCTCATGATACAGATCTGTAGGAACTTGTTTTCTCCTGCAGAAGTTCTGGAGCCAGACTACAACCCCATTGTGGTGTGTGAATGTTCTTTCTCCTGAAAAGCTGTTTTGCTGGTGGAGTAAAAGGGTAATCACAGCACGCATCATGCTGTGCAACTGCATAGTACCTCTGCTCTTGGAGATCCCTGAAGATTCCTGCAAGTCCTAAAGTGCTTCTTTCCCCATCAGCCTCTCTGCATGAGGGCTTCAGCTGCAGTGGGGTAGCTGTGTGGCTTCACCCTGTAATGGGATACCTAATCACACAGTGCAGAGGGCTGTCGAGCCATCGTTTTAATGCCAAGCAACAATTTCCATCTTTCAGAGCTGCAGAGAGCAGAAGGCAGTATCCATTGCTGCCATGCCAACTGCTGTGTGGACAGATCATCCCTCATGCTTAGGAAGGCTCTGCTTTTACATCCACTGCACAAGGGTGCCTGCGATAGCTCCCCAGGCTGCACACCGATCCCACACGCTGGGAAGTGGAAAGGTCTGGCCCAAGCCATAAATTGATTCAGTCTGGATGGAAAAGGGACAATCACACAGGCTGAGCCAGAGAAAAGCTGTGCTGGTAGACAGCTTCATTTGCTGAAATGGCAAAATTATACGATGCAGGAAAACATGGCGTAGGATGCCTACTCCAATAGATGCATGAGGGAAGTGGGATCACAAGGTTCAATAACCGGACTGGGATTTTTCACTCTAATACCATGCAGGAGCTGACATCCTTTTCTAATCTTCCAGTCACTTCCCATATTTCTTGCTACTTGTTTAGATTGTTTAAAAAGATCGAAGCAGCTATGGTCTAAAACAGTTTTGGAGGAAAGGGAAGAATAAAAACAGGGGGACAGATTGCAGTCTATTGCCAGTTTCAGAAAAAAAAAAAAAAAATAACAGCAGTTCTATCACCTAAAAGGAATCTGCAGTGCAATATTAAAAGATAAATTTCTTCAAGAAAGAAATTACTCTAAGAGGAATGAATACTCTATTGCATATGTGAGATTGGTGTTCATCCAGGAGAAAAAAAAGAAAAGGACCTTTTATAAGGTCATATGAAACATTTTGAGCATTAGAAAAAGTTGCCCATTTACATTCCACATTTTTTTCTTCTTTTAAGTATATTCTAGTGCAGAGAATGGATTCAGGCTAAGAGAAATCATTCAATAGAATTACTTTTCTCTTTGGTTTGTACACTACATATAGGCAGAGCTGTAGTTCTGCTCTCTGCTAAATCTGAACAGTATTTAACTACAAAAGCAGACCAGCTGAAACAAACAGTCTCCTCCATGGGGGAAGAGAAAATTCATTGAAAAAAGTAGTGGATCCTTAAAAAAGGCTAAATCCTGCAAACTGCTTACTGTTCTGGCACTGAGCCAGTATAGCCCCTAGTTGAAACCTGTGGACCTAACTGTGTCTGTACAGGCAAGCACTCACTTAGACATGATGTAAGAGCAGAACACCCTAGATTTTGCAAGACACAGGCCCAAATGGGAAGAAGAAGCAGCTTGAGTATGGCTTCTGGGGATGACAGAGGTTTATGAAATGCTAAGACAGCTGGTGAGGTTAAAAAGGTGTCCTCAGGAGGTACCCAATTTATGAGCAATTGGTGTGTGAGCCAGACATTTTTTTTAATGGATAATGACTGGTAAGGTAGGTCTGTTCCAAACAGCTGGTATCTTGTTCTTCATCTTTAGATATAGGATGATAGCAATTAAAGTTAATCCTATTATATATGCTACGTGGAAGATCCAGGAGCCAACAAGATTGCCAGGCACTTGCTGTAAATTCTTTCTCTCTTTTTTTTTTTTTTTAATGGTGGATGGGTCAGGATATTCATTATTTTCTTTTAAGCATTTACACTCTGAATTTTTCACATTCTGACAGATTCTTGATTTTTTTCTTCTGATTTCAGTGTATTAGACATTATGGCTTGAACTCTCTGCCAGATTTGAAAGTAATGGCAACAACAACGACAACTGAAATCCAAAAGTTTATTTTCAAGCATACTTCTCACTGTCCATTACTGGAACTTTAAAATTCTCTGTCGTTTCATTCTGCAAAACCAGAATGATAATCACAAAAGATTATAGGACTATCCCATGCCCACAGAAGTATGTCTGATTTTCTTCTGTCAGTTTCATTGGTTGTCGGGGTAAGATGCTCTCAGTGACCATTGAATACTTATTGCCTAGAAACATAAAAAAATGACCAGTTTGGGTCAGACCCTCTTGGACAGTAAATATTCTCCAAGAGTGGCTAACCCTGGATGCCTTGGAGGGAGGATCAGGACATATGGGACACTTCACCTTGGTCACTCATAGCTGAGGGACTTTCCACACGGATGCTTCCCATCATGGTTCCTCTGCTTGCCAGTCCTCTGTAGAGGACAAGTCCCAGGACCTAAAGCAAGCAATCCTCTGAGGAGCTAATACCAGAAGTTTCTGGGAGGACTCTACTATCTAATTTATCTTTGAAAGGTAATATTCTTTCCAAAATGAAAGCTGGGAGTCATTGAAGCTTGTGGATCAGAACAGAGCCATGTTTCTATGGAGAAAATTGGACAGGATTAAATCTGGCTTTTGATTCTTGCTACACATCAGTCTGTCAGACAGGGAGTCATCGGCTGGTCAAAGCTGTGGAGCTGTGGTGTCTGGAGCTGCTTTTGGAACCCCCTTTTCCCATGCTCAGGATTTATGAAAGCCACTAATGCTTGTCTTTGTGCTGGATTGCAAGCGCGTGCAGAGGTTTCCTGAATCCCTTCCCCACTGGGAAATGGGGACATAGCTCCTGGCCAGCCCTGTGCATGGTGCTGCACGCACCAGAGGGCACAATGGCTGCCAAACCATCATTTTCCCCCCAAAATGATTGTCAGGCTCTTTTGGGGAAGGCAGGGGCCACACGGAAACAGCCCATGAGCTGTGGGCTGCCAGCCGGACCACAGTGAATAGAGGCTTATATTTCCCCATGAGCACACACAAAGAGAGGCCATCCTCCCGTGGAAAACAGCAGAATGATAATTCCCTTGTTTCCTAATAAGGAGATTTTACAGTGAATTTTAGTTTAGCCAATTTTTGTCGCACATTGCAATTTAATTGTTTTCTTCTCTTAATTAAGTTCATCTGCCAGGATTTTCTCAGAGAACAGTATCTAAAAGCTTTTTTGCTGACTGCAAACACTTGTCTCTGAGAACATTTGTCCCTAGTTTTTTTTTTTTTTTTTTTTCTCTCTCTGTAATTTTTGATGAGAGTTGTCACAGGTTTAGGACAGCACTTTTGGTTCATCTAAGGAAGGCTTTGAAATATCTAACTGGATAATGATATTGGAACTTCCCACAATTGTCCCTCTCCCTCTCCCCAGCAAAAAACAAAACAAAACAAACAAACAAAACAAACAAACAAAAAAGCACGACAACAACAGACCAGGAGTGAATAATGATCTGCAAAGCTTCATAATAGCTACCTTAGTGAACCTGAACCCAAATTCCCTAACTAGAGATGATTTATCATCTTGCAGCAAAATCATCCAAGACTTGGCTTTGTGTGGTTGCGAGGGAAAATTCCACGGCTTTGACATGTCTCTGATTTTGTTGTGCTTACACAGTTAATTTTCAAAAGGCAAAACAGATGCTACTTTGAGAAAATCTATGTAAAGGAATTAAAGGAAAAAATGGTTGCTGACTGAACTAGAACAAAAGGAAGAGTACACAGAGACAACTTTTTGGACTTTTTATACACTAAAAGTATGTATCAGCTAACATCGCTTTCCTTGGAAGAAATATAGAGATAAGAATGATAACTTACAGCAGTAAATGTTTTGGGGAAAAGTTTTGAGAAGCCACCTCAGTAACTTTATTTTCAAGTGTTTGCTCCTTCTTAGATTTTGGAAAAGAGACTCTTCTATTTCAAAAAAAAAAAAAAAAAAAAAAAAGGAAAGAAAAGCAAACCCACTAGGTCCCAAATTGTATTTGGTGCTTCAATACGTACTGCTATGAGTTATAGCACACGTGCTCCTGCCCATGTATTTCAGTATTTATATTGATCACCTCTCATTTTCCTTTTCCTGGGTCATGAAGAATTATCTGTGCCTGTCTGTCTTCAGGAGAACTGCTGTCATTATTTATAAAAAAGGCTGTATCCTCCTTATATTTGCCTTTACAAATTATAGGCAGATGAAACCCAACATAATGGACAGCAATGCAATTGCTACAGTGCAATTTCTTGGTCTGTGTCCAGCAGGAGCAGCCTGTTTCTAGAAAACCAGGTCCAAATTTCCATTAAAAGTTTCCAATAAATACATAAATGGTTCCAGACATGCGGGGTAGCAAAAGAGCTCTAATCCTGAACATCTGGGAGACAGCTCCCCAATCTAAATCTTAGACAGCTAAACCAATCTTCCCCAAATCACAAGGCAAGGCTGATCTCTCACCATGGTCAGATCTTCAAGCACCTCACTAGGGTACTGCAGCCCTCTGAGTTCACCTTGTCTTGTGGGCCATGAGGAAGCAACACAACCAGGAGAGCATTTCCCAGCCATGTTGTGCTGGAGAAGCTTCTTCACCCCCCTGCACATGTGCTTAGCCTTATAAATGGTGTGGTAATTGTGGACGTAATGACTATCTGCGTACTTGTACAGTGCTTGGAGAAATGGGTGGCCCACTTTGATCTTAAAAGTAGTGGGCAACAGGGTTGGGAGAGAATAAAGAAAACAAGTTGCCAGAAGGTGATGGCTAAGGATGAGTTCATCTCCCATCTAGACAACCCAGCTCACCTATAGAAAATGGAAATGATTTTTTAATGTGTACACACATTGCTAGGCAAGCGAGCAGCCTCATAGTTCAAGGGCCAAGTGAAGTGCAGTCCTGCAGTAATCAGTCATGCTGAAAGCAGGAGAAAAAAAAAAAAAAAAAAAAAAAAGAGAGAGAGATAGAGAAA
>CM021765.1:141818463-142002468 GCA_011076525.1 Nettapus auritus
GAGAAGAGAAGAGAAGAGAAGAGAAGAGAAGAGAAGAGAAGAGAAGAGACGAGAAAGGGAGATATATCCATTTACAAGGAATGAATTTCCTCCACAGATTGCAAAGAGTTGCTAGTCTGCAGGAAATTATACTGTCCTTGTACCTTAAGCAACCACAGTCCCAATAAGTCTCCAAAGAGAACTCCAGAAAATCAAGAAAGCAAGTGTCAGACATGCTCTTTTAAGATTATTTTTCCAATCGATCTTTTACGCAGAGGAAAACTGAATCGGTCCCATCTCAGTCAGAGTTTGTTACAAGATTTGCCATTTTTCTAGTCTTCAGTGAACAGAATAATAGTTTGCTTTTTGCTTCACCTTGGAGAAAAACACTGAAACCTAGAATTATTGCTGCCAAACAGATGGGGATATTTCTCATGAAGATAAAAAAGCAAAGACCTAACAAATGAAGAACATTTGGAAAGAGAAGGTTAAAGCAGGCTCTGCTGCACTGTTTGGCATTGCTATTTTAGCAGTGTACATAGTTTTATGAACTATTATATATATTTTTTATGTTTCAGATGCCGCAAAGCCTCATAAGAGAAGAGTGGATGTTGTTCACTTCTCATCACAGAGAACCTACATGATGTGGGTGCTGTCTGGTCACAAACTTGGCCATATCCAGTATTTCAGGTCTCCTGCAGCTCTGTCTTGGCCAAAGGGGTGCTGTACCACCAGCCTTTCTCTGTGGCTTCAACACCTTCTTTCTTGGGGCCCTCCCTGCTGGGACCTGCCCTCATGCTTGTGGTCAGGGACTGCAACTGGTGCAAGTGTGCAAAAATCAGGAACAGAGGGTAGGGGCATGGGGTCCCAGGACAGCCTGTGTAGTAGAGCTGTACCACGGAGCTCCAGATATGCTCTGGGTGCCTGCTCAGAAGTTTCACCTAGCTTTCTGGCTTGGCACATCTTCTCATCTTCTCATGGAAATGAATTGTCTGACTCTCAGTGGTGGCAGTCTCTGTTACATAAATTAACCATTTTTTATTCAGTGGCTGAGCAAAGAGTCTTCACAAAGGAAACTGAGTAATTGTTTTTGTGTGTGTGTGTGTCTGTGTTTGTTTTTAAGCTGAAAAGATATTTCATTCACTCAATTTCTAGTCAACTGAAGATTTTCTTTCAAAATTAATATATGGACAATGCTGTCCCTCGAGACCAAACATGAAGAATTAGAGACCCAGCAGAGAGTTTATCATAAAGTTAGCAGCCTGTGAAAGCCAATGCTCCTAATAGAAATTTATAGATTTTAAATCCAGGAAGGACATTGTGAATGTTTAATATGACCTCTTGCTTAACACAACCTATAGACTTTTACTTAGAAATTCACACAAAGCCCACACTAACTAAACCCAGTCATTTTGACAATATAGTTGGTCTCACTTCAACAACTCAAGACTTAAAGACATACTCTTTTTTTTTTTTCTTTTTTTTTCTTTTCCCACTGTTTAACTACTTTAACCATTACAAGATTTTGCCCTCTTTCTATTGTGATTTTGTCATAACTGTAATAAACCTCTGTGTCTGCTCCATAAGGAGTCTCCTCACATCCAAGCTCTTCTCTCTGCTGATCATCTCATGCCTATAGACAAATGCTCTTTTCCTTGATCCTGCGGACTAACAAGATTGAGCTTCCTCGTGTTTGATGAAAAGCTGGATTTTACAGAACCTGAATCATTCTTGTTGCTGTGGCTGGATTTTAATTTTTATTATCATTAATTAATTTATTTAATGTTTATCTGGTGTTTCAGCATTTTTTTCTCTTCCAGACAAAGTATTCTCTTTTGGTTCAAATGGCTGAAAAATATATAGGGTATGTTCTGTGGGCATATACATCTTCCGTGAGAAAATACTTGCTGGCTAGTAGACCTTAATTTCACCAAGCCTTTTTTTTTTTTTTTTTTTTTTTTTTTTTTTTTTTTTGCCTGCGCAGGACTATGTCCTTCATCACTGAAAAACTGAGACTGGTAAATAATAAAGCAATGACATGCAGGACCACATGCAAGGGAGGGCCTTTCTCTTCTGGTCACAGGAGCTGCCTATAACCTATACAAAACCCACGTTTCCACAGTGCATTTATTTTTCAGACATATTCATTTCCTGGTCTCAGAAGCAGGTAGAGGTTGTCCTTGGATTCAGAAGGAAGAATTCATTGTTTGTTTCACTGTGTTTGGGGGCTTGTACATCAAATTTAGTGGAAGGGCTTGAAGGGACTTTATCTGCCTCTGTAGTATACTTGAAATTAACAGGAAACATGGACTAGTTTCTTTACAGATGAATATTACTTTTAGCACATGATGGAGTTGTAGAGCTCCTTGCCATGTTATGGATTGGTCCAAACTAAAACACTATATTCCCACTGGGAAAATTTGTGTCAACTAGCTGATATAAAATTTGTTATATAAAACTGATGTGGACAAAACAACAGATTTAAGCAGCTTCAGACTTTGTGGATATTTGGATCAAATTTGACATTTATGGTTGAGACGTTTCATTGACAGCAAAGGAAGATGCAGAAGTGTTTGATCCTCAGCACAAGCTTATTCGTCACAGCCTTAAGAATGAATGTTTGTGTTTCAGGGGATGCCTTTTGCAAGAGTGCTAGGAGCTGATATCTGTGTATAGTCTAACTAGCCATTTCTCAACAGAAAACACTGTCATCATCATGTGTTGGTATACATCTAATTAAAAATATCCTGAAAATAAGAATTCAGCAGGGTGCAAGCTCCTGCCATTATATGGCACACCTCATCCCGTGTTTTGAGGTTCTAGACTAAAAAGGCAGATTGGAGGAGACAGTCCAGTACCAATGAGTTTAAAGTGAAGAGGAGCACAGAGTCCTGCCAGCACTTTGTGGAAACCATCAGAAACCTTGAGCATCCCAGAGCTTTTCTTTCAAGGCTTTCCTTTAGTGCCCAACCAAGAGGCATTCTCTATATTATTGCTTTACCTTTTCTACTGTCTTTCACTTCCTCCATCTCCTTGCCAGCCTTTGAAACTAGCTGCTGGTATATAGGAAAAGGATAGCTCCTGTTTTTGAAATAGTCACTGGCAGGATGAATATTCTATATTGTCTCTGAGCATACTTCACCCTTCTGAAGGAACAAGTTTCCTCCAGCTTTTCTTTTCAGATGTTGGTTATATTTTTTCTTGTGACTGTATGTATCATTCTTTACTGTTAATAAGTGACAAACAAATGTCATTTAGCTGTACAGCAGCTTTACAGAATGTCATGTTTTTATACTAGATTGTCATATTTTTATTGGGGACGAATAGGCTATTACTCTGCTAGAAATCTCAGTGATTTAATTTGGACCCCTTGAAGAGCGGCCCTGCTGACAGCTCATTCTCCTCTTTGCTCCCACTAAGGCAGTTTTTGTCATGAATGAGGACCCTTTGATCTCCAGCATCTCACCCCTGGTAAAACAGCAATGTCACCAAAACTAGCAGGATGAGGGTTTGAGCTTTTGTTGGAGCATTAAGCAGGCCATTGTTTCACATTTCCTACTTGGTTCCTTTAAAAAATGCATTTGATCTAACTCCATTGCTGCTAGTCCAGAAATAAAACAATTCCTTGGGGCATGAATGCTATTCAGACAAAATAATACCAATATTTGTCTCCTTTCCCTCCCTGGTATCCAGCATCTTTGCCAGCTCATTTTAACTCAAAGAGGAAATAACCCTTTTCTGGAATTCAGATTTTCCTGACTTCTTGGAAACAGGGAGTTTAAAGTGTTCCGAGTAATCTTTCCCTTTGAAACCTTCTTAAAATAGTCTTTAAAATATCTGCCACTTTTGAAAGTTTTAAGTTCCCTGGGGGTGTAATTCTGCTGACATTGATGGCATCTGCCAGCAGAAACTCCGGTTCTGCAGTTTCTTCAGTGAGCTGCACTGCCCTTTGCTTGGCAAGGAAAGCTGGTGACATGGCTCCAAACCCAGCCATGAGTGTCTTCTGCTGTGCTTTTCTCAGGCCATGCCCAGCGTTCAGGCAGGTCCGATGCTGATCTGATGGGCTGAGCACTCTACTTACCTGGGTCGTCACTCACACAGGAGGGAGAGGGCAGTTCAGTGAGGACAAAGAGGAGTATTTGATCAATTACCTGTGGCACCAGCCCTTCCAAGAAAATGACTATAAATCAAAAAGCAAAGCTCCCTGATGTTACCAGCAGAGAGGTAAAAGGCTCATAATTCTTACGGAACAAATCACATGCAAGTGAGTCATTCGTAATTGCTTTATAAAAATAGTGAATAAACGCTGTCTTATTCTGTACTTGATTAAGCACGTGTATAACTTTAGTCAAAAGAACCTGTCTTGTGAGCATAAAGTTGCAGGAATAAGGCTCAGGGAGAAGAGCACCTTGTGGAAAATATGAATCCCAGAGCCAAAAATGTCTTTGGGAGATGCAGTTCTCTTCTAAAGCACATCTGCCATGGAAAGATTTGCTTCTGTGCAGAGAGGAGCTTGTGCTTGTGATTTTCATCTGTCTTTGTGTAAATAAAACTGGCTCCCAAGTAAGGATGGTAGAAGCACAGATTTCACCCATCTAAAATTGATTTTTTTTCATACCATATTTTTTCATCTACCTGGATACTAGATTAGAAAGACAGGTCAACTGTGTTTTCTCTTTGAATGGTTACATTTTTGCTCATAATCCAGTTTTCTCCCTGCAGTAAAGGTATCAGCTAAACTCTGAATACAAAATAAAACCAAGGCAAACACTTTGATGCAACACACTAAAAGTGCAAAACACATGCCATGATGACGTCTCACAATCTCTTTTTTTTTTTTTTTTTTTTTTTTTTTAAGGTAAATGTTAACAGTTTGCTACCAGGGCAGTTCGCCATCTCTAAAGCCCAATTCAGTCCAAAGAATGTTTTTATTTTATACACATATGGATAAAAATAAACTCAAATAGATGATTTTGTGCTGAAAAGTATTTTCTTCAAGGGGTGTTTCCTGAGAGCACCATGCAATGTGAAGCCCACCCACCTATGGCTCTCCTACTGATCAGTGAGAAAATTCAGCGCTCTCCCGACCAATCCTTCAAGAGCTTGCATGGGAAAAGAAAGCCTCAGAAAGCACTTGTAAAGTGGAGCATGGTGTGTTAATGTGGTGGTTAACAAGTCCATCAATGCAGCCCTGTTGGAGGCTGTCTCTCAACCCTGTTTTAGAAAGGCTTCATCTCATCTACCTGCCTGGCTCCCCCGCCACTCCCCTATGGGCAGAGGTCTGCCTGCTGCATTTATGAGCTCCAGCCCTGTTGGCTTTTAGTTCTCCCTGACCCTACGGACCTGCTGGGATCCAAACGTGAACATGTAAATCTATGCAGGTGTCTCCTGCATGTCTCTCTGCTTGCTGTTAATACCTTGTCAAGGCAGTCCAGTGCACCCTAAAAGAGATGTCTACATCTCCTCTTCAGGCCTACATTAAAACACCTAAATTTAAGTGTCATCTGTGAGGCATGTCCCAGCTGTGGTGGCACTGGTAGAGAGACAGGCTCCTAACACTGCTCCTACTGCTCCCAGTCCAGGGACACCGGGACTGTCCCCTCCCAGCAGAGCTGGTGGACCTCTGTGTCCCCAGAGGGAAGGACACCTTCAGGGGGTCTGAGCTCCCCTGCTGCTGGTAATTGCAATGTCAGAATGCCTCCAGGTACTTTTCCAACATATACATTTGGATGGCAAGTGTATGCTCAAAGCTGCTTCTGGCAAGTAGGCACCCTGAATGGTGCAAATGTCCTGTTGTTTAAAAGATAAGAGCAAATGATAAGCTAATTCAATACTCAATATACTAGGGGTTCATACATTTAAGAGTATAAAAGGTATTTTTTTTATCAACCTTTTGCTGACGAACATCGGGCCCAGGCCTATCTCAACTAACAGCAGGGGATATCCAAAAGGAATGAAACTCGTAGGCCAGGTCTGGTAAAACAAAGCAGTTTTGCAGACTGGGTAAGTCCATTTGGGACTACGACAACATTGGTACCTGACAGAAATTCAAGCTCCTCACCTGCTATCAGGGCTGTCTGTGTGGCCTCACCAGTCTTCTGCATGTGCTTCTGCAGCTATTGTAGGCTATGGCTTGCCCCAGAAAAGCAGAGGTATTCCTCTTGTGCTCAGGAGCTCGAAGGAAATCCCGTACTGTGCTGGGTAACTAGCCCAAGTGCACTAATGAGAGAAGCCTGACTGTTGACAACAGGGACAGCACGTGTATGCATTGCATACCTGTGAGTTTTACTAGAGTACTCCTCTATAAATATGTCTTCCTTGCTGATGCAGGAAGAAAACAAAAAGAAGTTCTCATAGCAGCTCAAACATGCCCATTTGATTAGAGGCGTAACGTGTTTTTAGTATAAACCATGGCCTTAAAATAAAAGAGCAATGTTTCACCACTGGATGGCAGAATCTTCCTCTGGTCTAACAATATAATAGCAGGATTATTTGCTAAAATTACAGCAAAATTGGAACTGTCATACTCAATCCAGAATCTGATCAAATTGGAAGGATCTACTGCAAATGTAATTGCAGGGGCAAAAATTATATTTTTTAGAAACTATTTTCTGTCTATGACATCTGACCTTTTAATGTCTGTCCTGAACACATGAACTTCAGGGCCTTTGTTCTTCTGCAGATTTGTCAGTGTCCCCAAACATTGTTCAATTTGTGTCAATGCTCATGCCTGCACCGAGTATTTTTTCTCGAATTTCTTTTTGTGTCACAGAATTATAGAAATCACCACACACTTGGGAAATGTGTTTATAAAGATGCCATGGTTGGCAATACTATATAATCTCTTAAAAATACAAACAAAATACTAGTTACTGATGCTAAAGCTCAGGTAACATAGTGCTTGGGCCAGAAATTACAATATTTTTAAAGGTGAGTATATATTAAATTTCGGTTAAGAGGATGTGGTGTTTTGAAATCATTGTTGGAACTTTTCAGGAACTGCTTTTAAATAGAGAAGAATTCAAGTTCAGAACCACTATTTCTCCTTTTATATGCAGTATATACTGAGCAGCTTCATTACTGTATCTGAGCAAAAGGAGAAGAAGGAAATGAGGTAAGCCTTCACCACTGCCAATCAGGAAGACAAACTTTGTTCTTAACCTCAGAGGATTTGTTATTTGTTTCCATCAAGCAGATAGAGGCTATTAGTTTGCATTAGCAGAGACCATTAACTAGTTCTGATCATTGTTAAGAACCCCAGACTCTGATTCTTTTCTGAGACATACATCCATGGTTTGTATATCCACATGAAGCCTAGCTGAAAGTTTTCACGAAGGTTTGAGGAGCATTCAAAATGAAGCAAATCTTGTGTGACTTGGCAAT
Organism: Nettapus auritus; assembly: GCA_011076525.1. Classification (NCBI taxonomy): domain Eukaryota; kingdom Metazoa; phylum Chordata; class Aves; order Anseriformes; family Anatidae; genus Nettapus; species Nettapus auritus. The sequence continues at coordinate 141,825,826 of CM021765.1, forward strand.
CATTATTTTAACAGCACATTTTTTAAATGTTAAAAAGGAAAACTTTCGCTAAATGATTGACTTTCATATGGAAAACAAGAAGTTTGCAGTTAGATCAGAAAGGACAAAAACTATGTTGGGATATAAAAAAGTTGTTTTAGTGCATGTAATGCCCATGTTATGTTTTTGACTTCTGCAGTATCCTGTGGCAATGAGTTCAATTAATTCATTATATACTTTGTTCAGAGTATGTCTTTAGAAGTCTTTGTTAATGTTATTTTTACCCTCTCTTTCCAGGTCATTTCTGAATAGTCTAAGCTACACCTTCTTGTTGAAATGATTTTAGCCTGAAAGAACCAAAATAGCACTTAGACTGATAGGAACTGAAATATGCTTTGAATCTCAGCAACAAAACATACAGGCTATAATAGAAGAAGTAAAAGAGAAAGAGAACCAGGCATTATGAGGGAAAATAAATCAGACATGGTGCAGACATTTTCAGAAGGCTGGGGGATGCCACTTTGGTTGCAATGAGTTAAACATCTTCCCACATCTAAGCAGGTGCTGTGCTGGAGCAAGGCTCGAGTAGGCAGGAGTAGTTCATGTGGGCAAACCCTAGCAAGGGGCAGGGAGCTGACTGCTCTCCTGCCTCTGACAACTACCACCAGGGTCAGGATTACAGTTTATCTTGAGTGAAACGACACCCTGTTTATGTAGGATGAGACCCCATCTCCCCTCCATGCAGAGCAGCTCTTCTGGCATGGTCTCCAAAGAGCATCTCAACCCTGAAAACTGCAGAGCTGCATTTCCTCTGTACAGTGCTGATCAAAGTGTGCCAGAGGGTAAGAGGGCCTCGAGAACATCTGGATTATAATTAAACAGGAATTTACAGTAACTAGACCTAAGTGGCTTGAACAAAATACTTACTGCTGATAAAGCCAGACAATCCTCTGTGTTTCCTTCTGTCCTCAACAGAACACATCTTTGTATTTGTATTTGTTCTTGTATTGAGAGAGTGGTGGGAAAGCTTCTTCTTCACCAGAAGGCCATTTTCAGGTCCAATAAAAGACCTCACTCGTAGTGTTACCATTCACCTGTATGCTGGGCTCAGTGGAGAGAGACAGGATTCAAGCTGCTGATTAAGACATGCAACACTGAATTGGAGGAAAATAAACGATCAGACATGATGCTTGAAAATATCTTATTAAAGGCACAGTGAGAGTACACAAAGAGTTTGCTTCACCTCTAGTTTATTTTTATAAAGGACTTTTCATTCAGCAGGGGCACATCAGGATAAATACCTGTCACCTGGACTCAACACTTGCATACCATTGAATGGCATAATCTGCTAGTGGGGTAGCACTTAGCTGTTACTGACTTAAACACAAAATGCTCTATTGGCTCATGCTAGCATGCCTGGGGTGACCCTAACTATATTTTTCAACCTGTGAACCTAGAGAGGCTGCCCTGACCACAACCTGACAGACAAGGGTCAAAATAAGGGTCTTGGCTTCTTTCTCCAGAGACCCTACAATGGGTAGGCCATGCTTCTTCTGTTTGCTCTTTTCTCACGGAAACAGCTGTCTGCTCAGTCATTGGGTTTTTATTTTTCTTTCATTGGGTGCTCACCTCTCCCAGGAACCATTCATGGACAGCACCATCCACACACACGGAAATCCCTGAATCCCTTGAGACCTCCTCTTGTGACTTGCACCCACAGTAGGACTATGGTGGTGTCTCACATTTGCCACATCTCTGTTTCCTTGTAGTTAGACAATCAACTACAGGGAACATTTCTGCTCCTTTAATGCATGGGACACAGCTAACAGGGGCTCGGTGCACCTGCTAACAAAATGTGGGGCTTTGGAGGGCAGGTCAGGTGTTGGCACCATGCAGCTGCCATGCCCTCAGCTACCACATTGTGGATTTGCTTTGGAAGGAGCTGATGAACTAATGTGGCATGCCAAAACTAACGCTGCAAAATCCTTGGGTATACCAATGCTTCAAAGAACCATAATAAATGTCAGCAACTTCAGGGATGGAATGAGTTACAGCAAAATTATGGCTTAACCTGTCACAAAGAGTAGGCTCTGAAAAAAATAGTAATCCCGCCTCTGTTTTGCAATGTTTGTCTTTGTTTGGCTTTGATATAAAGCTGATGTCACACTGAGAAGTCATTGCCGAGTGTTTAACAGAAAAAATAGTGTACAACCTTGTACCTATAAACTAATCTTTAATTTTTGCTTGTGCTGTGAACATTCACTTAATTCTTCTATTTGCTGTCTTTCCTTCTGCAAGGTTATCCTTGCTGAATTACTGTCCCTGTGACATGTTGCTATCTTTCAGTGTTAATGTCAAAGATAAGGGGCTCTCTGCATCTCTATCCCAAGCTGTAAAACAACTCATCTAACCTCAGAAAAGCACACAAAAGGCCTTTGGTCCTCCCTTTATTAGTATCACCCACTCTGTTACTGACTGGCTGTGGTGGTTTTACCCAGTCGAGCAGCTGAGCTCCACCACAGCTGCTCTCTCACTCCCCCTCCTCAAAGGGAAAGGGGGAGAAAATACAATGAAAACGGCTCAAGGGCTGAGATAAGGACAGGGAGATCACTCAACAGTTATCATCACAGGCAAAACAGACTCAGCATAAGGAGATTAATATAATTTATTACCTGTTACTAAAAAGCTAGAGCAGTGAGAAACAAACAAGCAAACAAAAAACCATAAACTAAAAACACCTTCGCCCCATCCACCCTCTTCTACCCACCAACCCCCAAGCAGTGCAGGGGAACTGGGGAATGGGAGCTGCGGTCAGTCCCCAGCGCTTCGTCTCCGCTGCTCCTTCACAATCCCTCCCTGTCCCTGCTCCACGCGGGTCCCTCCCATGGGATGCCGTCCTTTCTGAACTGAGCCTGCGGGGGCTGCCCACAGGCAGCAGCTCTTCAAGAACTGCTCCCACACGGCTCCGTACCACGGGGTCCATCCCCCAGGAGCAAACTGCTCCAGCACAGGTCCCCCACGGGCGGCAGCTCCCCCCAGACCCCTGCTCCTGCATGGGCTCCTCTCCAAGGGCTGCAGCTCCGGCCTGGGGCCTGCTCCTGCGGGGGCTCTCCATGGGCCGCAGCCTCCTCCAGGCCACATCCACCTGCTCCAGCGGGGGCTCCTCCACCCATGGCCTGCAGCGTGGAGATCTGCTCCATGTGGGACCCATGGGCTGCAGGGGGACAGCCTGCTCCACCAGGGGCCTCTCCCTGCACAGGCTGTAGGGGAACTGCTGCTGTGCGCCTGGAGCACCTCCTGCCCTCCTGCTGCGCTGACCTTGGGATCTGCAGGGCTGCTTCTCTCACATGATCTCACCCTTCTCTCCCAGCTGCTGTTGCCCAGAAGGTTTTTCCCTTTCTTAAATCTGCTCTTACAGAGGCCCAACCATCATGGCTTATTGGCGGCTCACTCTGGACAGCGGAGAGTGCCTTTGGAGCCAACTGAAGCTGGCATTATCCAACATGGGGCATATTCTGTACTGTTCTCACAGATGCCATCCCTGCAGCCTTCCACTACCAAAACCTTGCAATGTAAACCCAATACACTGGCTAATTAAGTTTTCACTTATAGCCTAACCCTGCTCTGTATGGTCAGGATGAAAGGCAAGGGTTTTCTTAACAAGGATCCTGAGGGTTAATTCCTGTCCTCTGGCACAAGGACTCATGAGAGGAGAATCACAATCTGTGCCTCAGATTTGGGGAAAGAGTCCCAGTGCTCATCTCTAGCCCCAGAAACTGGTAAAATCCTGTGTATGCCTGGGTAGTCCTTCTGCCGGAGGAGTCCATCTGCTTGTTTTACTGTACAGTATCACTGCTCATCCTGCGCTCCCCCTGGCTTCAGATCGCACTGCCTGCCTATATGGTTTCTCTTGGGGATTAAGTGTCACCTATCTAGAGGCCTGTGCTCAAGCAAGCAGTTTCACCCAACAGTTCAAGTCCTCACAACCCTTCTGCAGGCTTTAATGGCCCCTGAGTTCTTGTACTGGCCCTCTGCATGGATGTAAACCATCACCTCAGGACATAGCTGTCTGGTTTGCCGAGGTGGAAATCTGCTTCTTCTTCGGGAGGTGGGGTATGATTTGCAGAGGAATTTGGGATGAGATGGGAGATACCATCTTTGTGACTTACGTTCTTGGGCAGAATGCAATGTAGGGTAAAGATTGTATGGCAGCAACAGGGAATCAGTAGGCATGTGTTTGATGCTGTTATCCAGGCAGATTGGATGGAACAAACATTTTCGGTGATAAATCTCTGGTCTTTGCCTTATTGCTAGGTTTAACAATCTTTGCTGTGTGCATATGTAAAGGTGCTGGGAGGAAATGCAGGCACCTTTGGGGCAGAATGGCTGGAGGCAGCAACCTCTGCCTTCTTGGCCAGAGGGCTTGCGCTGAGGAGGTCTTTCCACAGCTGCTGTGATTCCTCCTTGGGTTTCCTCTCTGTTTCTGGGACACCTAATTGGACTCAGCTGGCTATAGGACTTTCTGTGGTGAAGAAGCAGGAAAATGGGAAAGGATGGGTCTCTCTCAGTGGGATGTGGCTGAGACACAGCCAGGCAGCTGGAACAATGAGCTCTCAGAAAGCCAAGCTGAAGCAGGTAGGATTTCACAGAATCATAAAATCATAGAATCATTATGGTTGGAAAAGACCTCCAAGATCATCTGGTCCAACCATCCTCCTACCACCAATGTCACCCACTAAACCATGTCCCTAAGCACCACGTCCAACCTTTCTTCAAATACCCCAAGGACTGGGATTCCACCACCTCCCTGGGCAATTTGTTCCAATGCCTGACTGCTCTTTCTGAGAAATATCTTTTCATTTCCAGCTTAAGGCCCCTCCCTCTAGTCCTATCACTAGTTACCACTAGTTACCTGTGAGAAGAGGCTGACCCACAGTTCCTCACACCTTCCTTTCAGGTAGTTGTAGCGAGCAATGAGGTCTCCCCTGAGCCTCCTCTTCTCCAGACCAAACACCCCCATTTCCCTCAGCCGCTCCTCACAGGACTTGTGCTCCAGGCCCTTCACCAGCTTCGTAGCCCTGCTCTGGACATGCTCCAGGGTCTCAATGTCCTTCTTGTAGTGAGGGGCCCAAAGCTGAACCCAGTACTCGAGGTGCGGCCTCACCAGAGCAGAGTACAGGGGGACGATCACCTCCCTGGTCCTGCTGGCCGCACTATTCCTGACACAAGCCAGGATGCCGTTGGCCTTCTTGGCCACCTGGGCACACTGCCGGCTCATGTTCAGGCAAGCATTATTCAGTACCCCCAGATCCTTTTCCTCTGCACAGCTTTCCAGCCACTCTGCCCCAAGCCTGTAGTGCTGCATGGGGTTGTTGTGGCCAAAGTGCAGGACCCAGCACTTAGCCATGTTGAATCTCATCCCATTGGCTTCTGCCCATTGACCCATCCTGTCCAGGTCCCTCTGCAGGGCCTTCGTACCCTCTGACAGACCGACACTTCCCCCCAGCTTGGTGTCGTCTGCAAACTTAGGGAGGGTGCACTCAATTCCCTCATCCAAATCATTAATAAAGATATTAAAGAAGATGGGACCCAACACTGACCCCAGGGAACACCACTGGTGACCTGTCACCAGCTGGATTTCACTCCGTTCACCACCACTCTCTAGGCCTGGCTGTCCAGCCAGGTTTTAATCCAGCAAAGAGTGTACCTGTCCAAGCCATGGGCTGCCTGATTCTCCAGGAGAGTACTGTGGGAGACCGTGTCAAAGTCCTTGCTAAAGTCTAGGTAGACTACATCAACTGCCTTTCCCTCAACCACCAGGTGTGTCACCCAGTCACAGAGGGAGATGAGGTTGGTCAGGCAGGACTTGCCTTTTATGAACCCATGCTGACTGGGCTTGAGCCCCCAGTTGTTCTGCACATGCTGTATGATTGCATTCAAGATGACCTGTTCCATCACCTTTCCTGGCACCACCATCAGGCTGACAGGCCTGTAGTTCCCTGGCTCCTCCTTATGACCCTTCTTATTGATGGGTGTCACATTAGCAAGTCTCCAGTCATTCAGAACCTCTCCACATGACCATGAATGCTGATAGATGATGGAAAGTGGATTGGCAATCACATCTGCCACATTCCTCAGCATCCTCAGGTGGATCTCATCTGGCCCCATTGACTTGTGACAATCCAGGTGGAGCAGCAGGTCTCTAACTGTTTCCACCTGTATCATGGAGGGTTTCTTCTGCTCCCCGTCCCAGACTTCCAGGTCGGGAAGATGTGTACCCTGAGGATAAGTGATCTGACAAGTAAAGACAGATGTAAAGAAGGCATTAAGACCCTCAGACTTTTCCTTATCCTCAGTATTCTTGTTCCCCCCTGCATCCAGTAAAGAATGGAGATTCTCCTTGGCCCTCCTCTTACCATTAATAGATTAGTGAAAACATATTTTATTATCCTTAACCATAGTGACCAGGTTGAGATCATGTGGGGCTTTAGCCTTCCTGATTTTTTTCTCTGCATATGCTGGCAACTTCCTAGTACTATCATGAGTTGCCTGCCCCTTCTTCCACTGGACATAAACTCTCTTTTTCTTGGTCACTCAGCAAAAGTTCCCTGTTCAGCCACAACAGTCTTCTTCCCCACTGGCTCATCTTACGGCACGCATGGACAGCCTCCTCCTGTGCATTTGAGACTTCCTTCTTGAGGAGTGTCCAGTCTTCCCAGACCCCTCATTCCACACATCGTGAAGTCTGCTTGTGGGCTTTGTCCAGGATAAATGAGGAGACGTACACGTGTATATGGACTGAAGTGGGTTTGTGCTGAGAAGAGCATCTACAGTTCTTGTGGAAAAAAACTGCAGGAATGTCTTTGCAAATTCAGCTCTTCATTATTATTAGTATTATTTTTCACAAGAAAATAGAAAACCTTCATGCTAGGGAGGTGAAACTCCCCAAGTCTCCCCAGAAATAGTGGCTCACATTCCTCCGGAGCTTCTTATTCCCTTGATGGTCTTTGGAGGGTAATGAAGTGATCTGTGGAGGACTCCTTCAGCTATTTGTCTTCCTGGGACTGACTGGCAGTGCAGAGAATTAAAGCTCCCAGAAGACAGTGGCCATTCCCACAGCCTCAATACATTTCATTTCAGTAAGTGGAAGGAAGGCTCCAAAAGAATTATTCATCCTCCCCCCGCCCCCCATAACTTCCTCCATTGCTGCTCTGTAAATTAAATCTTGCAAGGATTTTTCTCCAGAGCGGGCTCTTAGGGCAAGTGCAAAACTCATTAAATGAAATCAAATGTTCAACCTTTCCCTGTAATTTCCCTCCCCAGTTGCCCTCTTAAAAAAAAATCATAAAAACGAAACAGAAAAAGGTAGGAGTGTCCTGTTTTGCTAACTAAGGAGAAGGGTTGAGCTGAGCCCTGGTGCAAGCAGTGGGATCATCCCCCCCATCAGTGGGAATGACTGAGAATGGAGAAGCGGTCCTGAAAGCAGGTGCTGGGATGCTGAGCCCCAAGGAGAGCTGGCAGATGGCAGGGCTGAGGCACATGTCTTCTCTCAGGAGCCCATCCCCAGGCCACCCCTGGGTGCAGGGCTGTGCGCAGGCAGCCTGTCCAGCAGCAGCTTGAGAAAGGGCTCAAACTGGCCATTTGCTGGCTGCAGATGTGCTCAGGGTGGCTCCAGCAATGAAGAGAAGTGCTGTGGAGATGTGTCAGCTTTGAGGAAATACAACAAGTGAGTTACATCCATGGCTTTCAGATGGAGGCACGGGCAGCTAAACTGCACAAGGGAATAAAAAGTCAAGGTGATGTCAAACGGTGCTCCCTGCAGGAGATCTGCTGCTTTGAAAATACAATGCCTTTGAACAAGAATACAGTGGAAAACACGGCTTCCTAAAGGCTTGAGGGGGACTTCACTGGGATCTATGGGTGTCTGAAGCAGTGACACTTCAGAGCTGTACCACCCGAAGGTGTTTGGTAGGAGCACCAGCACCCGTGTGGCAGCTGTCCTCTGCCCTGCTGTGAACTGACGTCTTCATAACTCTGTCAGCGAACCATATGAGCTGCAGTTCAGAGTAATCAGTCTCTCTTGGGAAGTTACCATTTGACTTTCTCACTTGCCCTTACTAAGTAATACCATAAATCTTTGAACCGTCTGGCTGCCTCTGGTCTGGCTGCAAGGCTGTTGCGTACTTGGTGACTGGAGCAGAGGAGGAGGGAGGAAAGCAAGTCTGTGCTGTGCTGAAGTCATTCAGAGCGCTGAAAAAAAAAGGGTGGGTATGGTTTGCAATCCTAATTAAATGAGTTTGCATCGTTAAAGTTTGTGCTATCGCACTGCAGAGCTGGGGAGGAACGTCTATTTCTGTAAGTGCGTGTCTTTGGGAAAGTGAAAAGCTATGTTTAGCTGAATCTTGAAATGGCTGTTTGTGATAGGATTCTGTCAGTAGCAGAACTCACAGGTTATTTGTAAATGGCACCTCTGCACAGCACAAAGCAAAGCATTTGGATGAGACCGACGGGGGGGGGATACACCACCTGCAGGTGCAGAATGAGGTGAACCAGGTTTGACCCTGGCTTGCAGCACAAGACCCCAGCGTGATAAGTAAAGGCCATCCAGACAAAGCTTTGGGATTCTCAAGGGTGGGATTCATCTCACCTGAGTTCAGAGCTTCCACAGTCACCTCTAGTCCCCTCGGAGGCTAACAAACAGGCTCATTGCACGTCCACCAAAACGTGAAGCTGACCCAGCTCTTAGTTCCTGGTTATCTGGGTGCAGCTGACTGCGTTGCCCCTTCACAGGCCTAGGGGAGCTTTCCCATCCCCGCCACATTCATTATCTGAAGTTCAAAGTGAGAGGACAGAGCCAAGCAGCATTTATAGCCTGGAGTTTAAACAGGTATTATCTAGTGGGCAGCTATCCTGTGGTGGATCAGGCATTGTGAAGAAGTATTAGAGGCCAGACAGCAAGATGTGCCATGGTAGGTGCTCCGTGGAGGGACAGCCTGGTCTGCTGAAGCTACATTGGTCTCATTACACCACGGCAAGGGACTGGGATCTTCACAGAGACTGCTTCACTCTGAATGTCTTTGCTCTGAATTTGCAGAGAAATGAGAGCGATAGCTGTGCCAAGCAGTGCATTAAAAAAAGAAAAAAAGAAAAAAAGAAAAAGAAGAGGAAATTGTACTCAATATTTGCAAATCTATCAGCCACATCCATCAACAATCGTATCTATTAACATGATTACTAATGATAATGCACCCTTCAGTTCTGAGCTTCCTTAATTTGAGCATTCATGGCAATCAGGTACTTGCTGAAAAGGTTCTGATTTTTTTTTCTCCTGAATGTTATTAGACAAAATTATTGCCAATGATCAGAAATCTTTGAAAAATGCCTTCCTCTGGGAGTTCAGTTTTGGCACCCTTCTCAATTTTTTTTTTTTTTTTTTTTTTTTTTTTTTTTTTTGTGTTTTGTAAATGTCTGCAACAAGAGCAAAAATGGGAGAAAAACACATCCTTGAGCACATGTTCAGTACTGAAACTCAGCTGCAGCACCAGATTTGAATGAGACAGCAAAGAAGGACAAGAACCTTTTACTCCTGGATGCTCTTGAGGTCAGAAGGGAGAAAATGCACCATTCAGCTACCGAGATTTCCAGTTTCTGAGGCAATCACTTATTTTTGCTGTTATCAGCTGCTCGTACTACTGTGCAGTATATAAAAAAAATGACTCTCCCACCCTTCTATATCCTTGTATTGTGCTTGTTTATGCAATTTTGCAAGGCACTTAGGAAACAACCAGAGGAAGCTTGATGCTGAGCTTCCTGTAATATTATACATAGCCTACACGTGTGAGTGTATGTGTTTATGTAAGAATATATACATGTATTTCTCTGGAGGCTGGCATAGTTAGGCTTCTCTGGATACGTTTATGTACGCCCTAAGTAGACGAGTGTGTCTTATTATAAAAAAGGAAGCCTTGTGTTTATATAGATAGACACGTATATTATACACATAATTATGTTTCCACACACTCAGAAATAGAAATCAACTTGCACAAAAGGGACAAAAAGGGACACTCCTGGATCTAAAATAATAACCTATACCAAGGGCTCTGCTTCAGCCACGCGATGCACGGGTGGGATCCTACCCAACGTGCTTGTACGTGGACTCAAGCCTTCTGCAACTCAGAACTGCTCAGAGGGAGGTTGTGTGCCCGCTCTGTCCCTGTGGCCACAGACATGCCCACGAGGGTGTGTTATGCAGTGTAGCCTTCTGGCTACCAGCACACAAAACGCCTGCAAACACCCCAGAAGGAAGGAGGGATGTGTGCCTTATGAGTAGCTTGCAGTCCTTATGGGACTAGGGTTTAGTAGCCTTGAATTTCTTTTGGAGAAGAGAAAACATTTTTATCTTCATAAAGGAAGGATGGCTGTAAAACAATTTAATTTTTTTTTGTTTGTTTGTTTGTTTGTTTTTGGAAAAATTGTCATCCTTATGCACCAGAACAACATGAACTCCTTCCCATGTTTTGTGAGCATTAGGGAAAGCACTGGGGATCCCATTGAGTGGGATCAGCCCGGCAGCCAGCACCGGAGATAAAAGGCCAGGAGGAGGTGGCATGAGAAATCCTAATTCCCTCTAATGGTCGAGAGCGGAGGCATGAGCATCGGTTTGATCCGATGCATTTTCTGTAGCAGCACAGCAGGTCAGCCTGGAGCCGCGCCAGCCAGCTTATTCTTGGCTTGTAATGGAGTGAACAAATACCACTGCCTGCCTGTAAGGGCAGGTCCAAGTAGGTGACTTTCCCCCAGGGAAGCTCTGTCAGCCCCTCTTCAGCTCTGCCGTGTTCTTGTGATCAGGCTGAGTGCATTATACACTAATAACCCTCCCTGGTACTTTGAAGGTTTAACATTATCAACTTTCCAAACTTTTTTCCTTCTAAAAGCCTGGTGGAGATGTCCTCTATGACTAGGGGAGAAGCATCTACCCCTACCAATCTCCACACTGCCTGAGAGCCACCAAAGACACCTCAGAAGGAAACAGCCACGCACAGCGATCCCCTCACCCTGAGGTGGGCAGGAGCCATCCCCTGCTGTAGAGGTCTCCTTGGGGTACAGCATTTTCCTCAAGATCTCCTGGAGGACTCTGCAGCCTGCTGGGGCACCTCATGGCCAGCCCACAGGACGTCCTGCAGCCTCAGAGCGAAGCCTCCGACCACCTCATCTCCCCAGCATGGAAACCGTCTTCAGGAAAGCCTTGGGTCGTGGAGACCTGGTGTGGCTGGGTGCTTTCAGGAAGCTCCAGGGCTGAGGAGCACTGTCCTGTCTACCCACACCTCTGCCACAACGTCCTCATGTCTTTTCTTGTTCACCTTGAAGATGATGGCACAACGAAAGCGGCAGTGAACTGAAATCTAACAGAGCGTGATCTGCAAACCAAGCTGGGGAGGCCTGGACGGTCCCCAGAGCATCACGTGGCATTCAGGCCCAGTTTTAATTATTTTTCAATCAGCAAGAGCGAGTGTCTTTATCTTAACTACATAAAAAGCCTCTGAATTACTTGTAAGAACTGAATGGGTAGCAGAAGTAATTCCTTTAAATACGTGCTTTCTTCTGCTTACTGCTGGAGACAATCATCTCTCCTGCCCTGCAGGACTTGTAGCCTCAAAGCTCCAAAAAACCTCCCAGTCACCTTTTTGTCCCTGCAAGAGCTTGTTACTGAAATCCACTCTCCTGTTTTTTACCTTCTACCAGCAGAAGCCCGTGGTTTCAGACCGCAGCTGGTTGCCCGCGTGCTTATCTGGGCTCAGCCCCTTTCTTCTCCTTTCTTTTGTGCACGTGTGGCTTCCAGTTTACCAGCTCCATCAGACAAATAGGTGACTGTTACGATTATGCTCCATGCCGAGTTAAATGCTGCTAACTGTGTTAAAAGATTGCTATAGAACAAAATGACTCCTGGGCACAAATACAGCAGTTAAATGTGAAATATGTGGGTCTATCCGTGCAGTCAAAACACAATTTTTCTGTTTTTGAAAAGTGCCTGTTTTTGAAAAGTGCTTTAGTTGTGCAAACATAATGCATACCTTTGTCATCAAAATATACCCTAGATCAATATTGCTCTTTGAAATCACACGGGGGCTCTGCTGGAAGAGAGCTGCAATGAAAATTGCTCTGCCTGGAACTTCACGTAGGGCTTTGTTTGCTCACTGAGAGCGAGCCCGGAAATGCGGATGCGCAGGGTCCTGGGCTCCTCTGAGAGCCCCGCAGCCTCTCCTCGGTGTTTGCTGGCCCAGGGATAGGAGGCAGTGGGAGTGGGGCACAGAGTTTGCTTCAAGTCCTGCTAAGCCTCAAGGCACTGGGTTATAAAGTCAAGACATTATTAAGCCCTAAAAGCGGGTGTTTTTGAAAGCAACCTTGATTAAATATGATCTTCTTCTCTCCTTGGTATAGTTACATTTGAATTTGTGGTACCATGATACCGATATTCTAGAAAGAAGGAAATGGAAGGAAATGTTAACACAGCTTTAAAACTGTGAAACTCTTAAGATAAATATATACATACATATTTCTTCAAAGGGTTATTCTGATAAATGTGTGGGGTTTGCAAAAATCCAGTAGGAACATGCAGGTATTGTAAAAAACAAAACAAAAAAAACCCCAACCATGCCATTTCCAACTGCTGATGTCCCATCTGCCTCCCTATGGCTCCAGGCCCTCTGTGCTCTCTTGTCTGATCTCAGCCCTTTTATCCAGTTGCCCCTGCTGGGGTGAAGTCCATCCCCACTGCCCAACAGCGGCGTGCAGCTCCCATGCCAGCCTCCCCCCGCACCATGGGCCGAGGGTTTGGGGCAATTCCCCCAGGGACCCCCATCGGTGGCTTTTCCACGCACCTGCATGCACTCGGAGGCTTTACTCAGGATTTTGTCCTTGTGGTGCAAGTGCACACGTTGTATGAGATCGTTTGAGGAAATGGCGATGACTTCCTAACTGCGTTTTTTTAAGGAAACTGCATATGTTTCGCAACGCCTGCTAACAGGGCGCACAGGAGTAGCATGGAAATCAGCATCCCCCGGCCTCCGCTGAGCCTTAAAAATGCTATTTGGAGCAGTTTGTTTTAATTTTAGTGGAGAGAATTGCTTTAAAAGCTTATGCTCTCTATGGTATTATGAAATGTATGCCCTGAAAGGCATGTTATTTAATCTGTTTTCATGTTTGTGTACAATCTAATGCCAAAGAAAAAAAAAAAAAAAAAAAAAGGAAAAAAGGCAATGCGGAGGTTTTCCACTGTCCTCTCAGCTTACTGAGAACGGCTGAGATGCGAGGGCAGGAGACAAGGTATGTATATTGATCCCACTGGTGTATCAGTCTCACTGGTAATCTTTACAGCCAGACGAGGATGAATTAAATCTGGATGCTATACGTGGGGCGGGCACAGCAAGTGCTCCTTCTTTTGCAGGCAGGACAAACGAACCCATCTACACAGCTGCTTTGCCCTGGCCGCATCCTGCTCCCCGCAGGCATCTCGCCTCCCACACCACGTGGGCTGCACTGCATCAAGCGTTGAAAAAAAATAAAGAAAAAAAGGAAAAGAATGGAAAAGAAAAGATGAGTGTTTCCCACAGATTTCCCCAGTCGCATGACGTATTTGTGATCAAAATACCCGAGGCCAGGTTTCCAGGGCTTCCTGTAAATGTGGGAACTAATTAAAGGATTTTTCTTGGCACAAGGGATCCTCTTTTAGCCGTGGCTAGAGGAAATGGGACAAACCCAGGCATCAGGAGCTGCAGTGCTTCGGCTTGCGGCTCCCAAATCTGTTACCAGCTGTGAGACAGCCGGTCAACCTGCCACAAATGACTGCCCCATGAGGGAGGTGGAAAGCCCTCCTGCCTGGGCATCAGGAAGCATCAGCCTCTGCCACACAGCGAGGGCACCCCCAAATAGTGGCAGTGCCAAGCTGGGTGTGAGGTGCCTGACGGGGTAATGGCAGGATCCCAAATTTTGCTTAATATTTCCCTGGAGATGCAGAGTGCTGCACGGGGATGGGCATTTCGCTCTGGAGCAAGGCTCAGGGGGTACAGCTTCTGCTAAAAAAATAAATAAAAAAAGGAAAAAGAAGCAAGTGGCAAAGCTTAAAAGCAAGATTTAGGGTCAGCTGCCTCGCAGTCACACACAATGCTTTGCTGCATTCTTTCTGTACATCCTATATGTGTTATGTGCACTAACTCTAGAAATACCTCATCTAGAAAATAACAAGAGCAACAAAAAAAGCACAGAAATCTGCTAATGCCTTTCTAAATCAATACAGCTGACAGGAATCAACTTATGTGAGTGAGAATGTACTTGATTTTGCCTTAATTGCTTGTTTGATATTTTTTAAGGAAACCAACACTTTCGAAATTTGTTGGCTTTTCTACTGAGAATGCAAATAAATAAAAAGGCAGCTAACTCGTTCCTGGATGGACAGGCTGTGTTCCTGAGTTAATCAATGCCCTCAAAGGCAAGCAAATTAAGGTGCTGGCAGTTTAATAAACAAAGTCATACAATTTTTTAGTGATTTGTGGAAGAAAATTGCAGGGTGACCCCAGTGAACATAGCTTTTGGAGTGAGAGGAAAGCCAAAGGCTGAGCTTTCCTCGTCTCAGCATCATCATCTCAGCAGCAGCCAGGAGAGCTCTGCACTGACCCATTGTCCTTCCTCCTGTGTCTCAATGCATCCCTCCATGTCCTGCTGCATCCCACTGCCCTGTCCCTGATGGAGAGCTTGAGTACTCTTTCCAGTGGTGATGATTCAGGGGAAAGATGCCACTGTCCCAACCTGCCCTCCCTGGCTCACATAAAGATGGCACCTAAATGTAAGTGGTGTGGTTTATTCAATTTATGCCCATTGAATGAATTACATCACAGAGGTAATTTAGGCTGGGAAAATGGCTCGCTCTCCAGTCTATAAACAAGTCTCCACTTTGGTTGCAGAGTGGGACAAGGATGCTGAATGCCAGGTTTTACAGAGCCACACACGCCACCAAGGAGAGAAAAAGAAAGAAAACACCTTCCAAAAACCAAGCAGCAGCACAGTAGGCAGAGCAAGCTGTCATTCCCATCAGTGGTACAGTAATGTGGGCAGTAACAGGAGGTTTTGGAGGTGAAGCCCTGCACAATTCAGCCCAGTGGGCACCACCTCCTCTGGCAGTACCCCCGGAGGAAGCTGCTGCCTCAACTCATTCTGCTTTTGCAAAACCTCTTCAGCAGTTTTGCTTTTCCTGCCATGGCTGGCACCTCTGCATTGATGCCAGAAACAAACTTAATCCCCCCACTATTCTCCTTTCTACAAATTCCCCAAAGCCCAGCAGCCCACCCCTACACCCCTGTGTAGAGCTCTGGGAAGGGAAAGCCCTGCATGGAAAATTGTTAATCACAGGAGGGAGGGATCGGGCCAGGTTTCCTTATGGGGGGAGGGCTTCTTTTTGTTGGGGTGATGGAAGGACACAAGGGCTTTTGAACTTAAGGCAGCTGACTAAGAAAGAAAAGTCTACACTGTGGTAATATGGCCACTTACATTTCCCCTTGACTTTTTCCTGCTCCCAACAAACCTGGAACAACTGAAAATGCAAATTGCTTCTCTCTGCAGACAATGCCTCTGATAAATTACCTTTAAGAACTGTTCAAGAGCCTATTACTTAAACCTGAAGATGTCTGTGTGCTTCTTTCTGCTGGGTTTGAAAAATGAAAGGTTTCTTCTCCACCCCAGGGTGCCGTGGACAGACAGTACCGGCAGTGCACCTGTGCCTGTGAAGTTATTCATCTGGTGGAGATCCCCAGGTGCTCACAGCCCCAAGGGGGACTTGTGTCCCAGACCTGGTCCTTGTTCTCCACCCTGCCTTTTGCAAAAATGAGATATTGTAGGTTTTGTTCATATAATGGACCTCTGGGGCACTGAGCGAACCCCAGCTGCAGCACGTGAGATGACACTGCAAAGTCCTATGCGGACAAGCAAAACTAGAAGATGAGGCTGCTGTTCCTGCTAAGTGATTCATCACCTCCTCGCAAGGTTTGACTTTGAAAGAGAGGGAAGTGGCCAAAGGTCTCGCCCGTCACTGCCAGTGCTCACCCTCTGATGAACACTTTGAACACTCTGATGAACACTCTGATGAACAGGTCTACATGGCTGCTGGTTTGTGGGACCCCATCCTAATCCATGAGGTTACACACCCCACCAGTACAAACGAATATAAATTAGTTAATTCACTTAATCCTCAAAATTCAGTGCAAATCTGAGAGATCTTCAGGCCAACTGCAGCTCCTGATACCTTCCTTCATCTCACCCAGGGGACAGGACCCCTTGCCTGTAATTCCTCCCACGGTGTGATCATCTGCCCTGTTTCCAGCATACGCCAACCCAAACTTTCTATTTCTGTCAGCTCATTTGGAGCCGAACACTGAACCTCCTCCAGCTATAACAGTGGTATTGAGTTCCTGGGGGGTTAGCAAAACAAACTAGCTACAAATTTAATTGTGTCTGCAAAATGACAGGGATCTTACAAACTGCAAACACCCAGCCCACTCGGCATAAATTTGGTTCGTGCAGCTACAGTAGTACACAGGGCTGTATGAAGGGGGTTGTCAGAAATTTGGGCTTTAAATAAATACTGGCAGACATGTAGCTTTAAAAAGGTTGTTTTCACTTGGAATCAACCCTCACATTTTCACCAGCAATTTGATGAAAGAAAAGTGCTTTGCATTTTCAGGTATGTACAGTGAAAAGCTGAATATCCCCAGTTTCTCTCCCAAGTTTCTAAGAGTTTGCAGGGAAGGGTGAGCATGAGAGCAGCCTCAGCTGCTGTTGAAACTCCTTCAGTGGGCAGTTGTGGGGGGTATGGAGACCAAATTAGAATTGGTTGAGAGGCTTCTCCGCTGCTCTCATGAAGAAAAGGGCCCTGGAGACTGCTCTCCTCTGTTGCTTGTGTTCAGAGTCCCAGAGTGGCTGAGGCTGTCAGGGCGCTCTGGAGGCCACCAGGCCCAAGCCCTGCTCCAGCAGGGCCACCCAGCGCAGGCTGCCCAGGGCCAGCTCCAGGCGGCTTTTGGAGATCCCCAAGGAGGAGACCCCACGGCCTCTCAGGGCTCTGTCACCGGTGATGTCTCACTGCCAAGACCTTTCAGGCCGAGCACTGCTGACCGCAGTTTCAGCAGCACAGCGTTGGTGTCCATGGCCCATGAGAGCCTGGAGCCGGGGTGTGAGGCGCCATCGCCCCAGCTGGTGCTCAGTGCTGATGCTGGATGCCGTTCCCCGCCCCGTGTATCTTGGAGCAACAGCCTGGATACTGAGCAGGCTTTAAAGCACAGGGCCACGCTTCTGCAAAATGAATTAAGCACTTGGTAACTTGTTTTCACCTAGTGCCAGCTCTTCATTGACACTTTTTCCAGTCTCCTCCAGTGCTGTGTGTTCACTGGCAAACTATATCCGTGCCTGTGCTGTACACATCGCAGTAACGCTGGGAAGACTGAGCTGAATGTTGAAGACTTTAATCTGCTTTTAACAAGGTTCGTGTTTAGTCAGACCCCTTAGCAGGCTAAATCGCCGCTGGGCGTTAGGACAAGCTGATGAAGCAGGACTTGAAGAGCTGAGCTAGCTCAAGTCCTCAGAGCCGCAGAACTGGCTGCAGGAGCTGGCTGCCGATGCCGAACCCTCCTTCTGGAAGGATTTATGTAGTGCTGCACTTTATATATCAAGGGAGACATTACTGCACAGAGCAAACAGCCATACCTAAAAGCATGCGGGAGCTGCTGCTTAAAATAGAGATAATTCCTCATACAGCTATATAGAAAAATCTTTAACTGTTCTTTTCCCATGTAAATAAAGTGCAGTCTTTGTGGCACCATCACCGATTTGGACAGTGGTTTCTGATGCTGGATCTTGGGCTTGTGGGACCACCAGAGCCCCAGGAAACCTTTTTTGAAGCACACAAATCACCAGAGATCTATCTGAAATGTGTGATGCACTCCAGCATTTCACAGCACAGGAACATACCCGTCTACTTCAGGGTGTCCCAAATTAGTGCCATTTATAAGTCTTTTCCTATGGTGAACCTCCTGAGTAAGGGCAAAAGTATTTTGCCTTTTTTTTTTTTTTTTTTAATTTATTATTATTATTATTTTTTTCCTTTAAACTGAAGACACATGGGCTGCTTCCAGGCACCAGTCCTCTTGGGGGCACAGAGCATCCCGTAGCATCTTTGACTGCACATGCATCCTTTTGCATGGCCATCCCAAGGACATTCTGATGGCCAGATTTAATACTGGGAGGTGTGGGAGAAAAACCTGAGATATTTATGCAGTAATGAAGGAGCTGAGTCCAGAAAAGGACCCTGTGCATAGGAATAAAACAGGAGAGCAGGACTAGGCAGGTTTGTGCTGCTGTGCTGACCTTTCTGGACAGATATCTACAAAAGGGCTGCCTCTGTTATGGGACACTGTGATGACCCCTTAGGGGACAAGTGCAGGAAACCACCCCTTCATGAGCTTCTGCACTTTGTTGGGAAGTTTATTGGCTTTCTTGTCTTTACGAGCTGGAAGGAAGCAAATGTACCAAGTACTAGCTAATAGGGAATTAATGTTTGCACAGCCAAGCACCTCCAGCCTCCAAGTAAGTCAGTACACTTGCGTTGCTCAGTGTGGGCCAGGCGTCCAACCTCCTTAGCCGTGTTCAGCTAGAGACAAGGACACAAATTTACCTGTGGTGTAGATCTAATGAGGTCTAAGGTTCGTGCAGGGGAGCCTGCCAGCAGGAAGATGTGCAGAAACTCTGTGAAAACAACATGGTTGGAAAGCTCTGAGATTCCCCTCATCATTCTGTCTGCCTTGGGACTGCTGAACAGTGTCCATCAACAGTTCTCCTTCCCTGCTACACTGCATCTGCATAAGCCTGTCTCTAGTGGCTTCTGTGGTGTCTTTGGCATGTATTGCAGGGCATGGGCTGTTGTATCGGTGCTGGTTTCCTGAACGTCCACACACATTCATTACAGAAGCACACATCTAAATTTAATGCGAGACTGAACAATGCCTGAGGCGCTGAGCAGTTCAAATCAACAACTCAAAAACGTGAGGTTATTAGTTTTCAATTCAGGTTTTGATGCAGATTTTAGGATTAGGATTGGAACAGGAAGTGTTACTACTCTGAGATAATTGAACCACGTGTCATTCTGATGTAGTTTATTTTAAGCTTAATGCATCCATATACTGCAACTGGTATTAGTGCAAAACCCTTTTGTGTAGCACCTTTAATGGATAAAACTCCTCAAATCCTCCATATCTGCTGCATGTGAATTGGGTGAACAGCCTACAACATTTGGGCTGTATAAGCCTTGGATGGAGCCAAATGTGAGTGTGACACCACAAAGCAGGGCCAAGACGTGATGAAATAGCACTGATTAATTAGGTCAGTAGAGCCTGCAGAAGTATGAGGAGTAAGCACATACTGCAGCCCCAGGCAGTACTGAGTACCAATAAATTTCAAGCCAAGGTTCAGTGCAAGGTAGATGGAAAAGTTGTATCATGGAAGAAAGAGCAGCCTCTGGTCGAATATTTTGAAAGGATCTAAGGAAATTTAGCTAGTCAAAGGATGAGAGCTCCTCATGAAGAAAGCACTTACATCAAGGCAGAGCATCACTGGATTTGGCCACAGTGAGGAGTCAGCACTATTGTCAGTTCTCCAGTTTATGAAAAGCATAAAAGATCATTTAAGGACCATCAGGGGATATGGTCATGGTTCTACATCTGATAATAGAATACGGCAAACAGGTGCATGACTGTCGGTCCATGGAGCAATGATCTATACAACTGGAGCATCTTGTAAAAAAATAGCCGAGTGTTGTTTTGTTCGTTTTGACATTTATAAGCTTAGTTCCACTGCTCTGGTGTGTGTGGGAGATACTATTTCTGATGTTAGAGTGCTAACCTGATAGAAGGGTTCTGGATATTTCTCAAAGACCTTTACACATCCAAGAGAACTTTGTACATGGATAAATCACAAATAAGTTGGTTCCAACAAATGAGAGCAAGAAAAATGGACCATGATGATGCTTTAATTCACAACGCTCTTCTCAGTCATTAATTTCAGCCTGGACTGCTTCATCTGGCAAAGCCTTGCAGATGTAAAAGTGCTTGCAGGGTTCAGTGCAAATACTCGAGGCACTGTTGGCCATAGACTGAAACTGAGTATTGTTTTAATGGTCTCGTGGAATTGTTTCATAAAAGCAGCTGTGTGCTTCTTGAGGATTGGCCTCATGAATCTAAAGTTTCATAAAATATGTCAACTGTTCAATTGCACAGACAGGAATAACTTTATAAATTTATTTCTATTTTATTAAAATCAATGTATACAGCTTCAGAAAGCTATTGGTATGTGCTTTGTTAAAATGTTTCAAATATTAATAGCAGCTTCAAATTGTTGTCAGGCCCTAAGGCCCAGCAAGTAATATGCTTTGATGTGTTTGTCTTCTGGCAGCTGAAGAAAGAACTTGATTTGAAATGAAAATAATTAGTTTTAGTTTTAGATTTGGTATTTTCTTTCCAAATGTGATTTTTTTTCCCCTCCTCTCTGTGGTTAACATTACATTTTATTTGTACTGTTTTAGAATTTATCTCCCCAAAGAAAATGGATACATCTTGCTTACGCTGACCTGGTTCTGTGCCCTAGGTATCTTGCTGTGCACTTTGGCACACGGAGGCCCCAGTGTTATGGATCTTCCTATCTGTAGGCGTGCAAGCAATCCCGCTGAAGTCACTGTTTGCCGTTAAGGTCAGTGGGATTATTTGGTTTATGTCAGATTAAACTCATAGATGTTTGCAGGATTGCCGTCATAATAAGATTTTTTATCTTTTAGTGCAAAGGGAGCATTTACACTTCATGTATTTCAAAATATATCTCTAAGTATCTTCCCTTTTCAAACAAAATGCAGCAGTTATCAAGGCCTGATTCCCAGCTGGGGCAAATCAGCTTGCAGAAACTGAAGCTGCTGCTATGTTCTACAGGAACATTGAGTTTCCCTACATTTATGACACCGGTGTATTGCTCACATGTTCATTTGTAGTGGCAACTAACACAACTACCTGGCAGTGCACAAGCAGCTCTCAGCACCAAAGCAACACTTTTATCCCTTCACCTACAAAAATAGACTGTGAAATTCTGAAAACCCAGCAACAAAACCAGATCTTTTATCACAAGGCACTGCTAGCAAGGAAGGACATTCATTTTGATGTGAATATCTTCATATAGGGTGCTGGCCCATGCCCCAGGGGTACTCCATCCTTTTCTGCTGCCAGCCCTGGGCCTGTCCCGTGAAGGCTCTGGAGTCGGGGTGAGAGCATTTTTTCTGTGTAAATGGGTAAAACAGTTCATGCCTCCATGGTTTGCCCTGGAGTGGCTTCATTTCTGTAATCAGTGAAACTTTTCTCAGGTTCATGAGGTGTTGCAATGTTTTTGGAGAGATTTCGAGCAGGCCCATGGCCAGGAGCAGCAGCCGAGCTCTGAAAGCACCGCTTGTAGGAGGGGAACTTCCAACTGCCAGTGGCAGGCTGCAGATAGCAACCTGCCACAGGCAGTTAGGACTCAATTTCCATCTCTGTCACCTGCTAGCTATGCTGAACCTTAAGTTGCCTTGTGTTATTTAGCCTGCAAATGCCACGAGGCAGTGTTCATCCCAGCATACCTGCACACTGCTGGGGATCCAGCCTTGGTCAGTACTGACAAGCTAGCACCTCGCTTACTCTGATCCGGGGCCTCCCCAGCCTTTTGAAGAAAAGTATTTAGCAGTGACGTGCCGTGACAGCTTTCAGAGCCTAAATTTGGACTGCATAAGCAGAAAATGTGTGTGTATTTTACATTCTTTTCATAGCAGCGCTACAGACCAGTGGTCGGCTGTTGTGAGCCACAAAACATTGCTCTGAACACTGTGGGGCACCAAATGTGCTGTGAAAAGCTGTGGATGAGTCAAAGAGCCTGAGAGACCCTCGCCCGCCTCCCTGGGCTGCTGCAGTAAGCAGGGAAGGGCACACACACCTGATGTCCATCACATGCTCCTGCTACGACGCCAGGACATTCATGACTGAAGAGGGCATTTAAAGTCTTGCAAGCCTGTGGATGCTACCTACGTGGTATCTCATGCGGTGTCCTTCTGTGAGACCCTGTCTTACAAGCAAGGCAACGTTTCTAACCAGATGGCAATATCTATGATTTAGTTTCCTCCTCTGACATTAAAAGATACTGCAGCACCACATAGGTGAATTATTTAGAACGGCAGCTGCTGCACAGTTTGTGTTACATACAGCTAAATAACCTTGCCAAAAAGTTACTTGCAATGGCATCCCAACAGAGTGACTACCAAGACCTAGGGGGCTGGAAGAGCAAGTAAGGATGTCTGAAATAGGAATCACCTACCCTAAAGATAGTGGAGAAGGAGATTTCTCTACCTGAGCTGAGTCATGCAGGCTCCCTTTCCAGACAGCAAAGACAAAAAAGTGTATTGAGGGGAGGACAACTTCTGCCCTGCTTTAAAGGCCTAGAGGAGCAAGCTTGTACATTGGCAACGATGGTGCCAATGCCTGCCTGCCTTTGCTGAACCTGAACTTCTTTTCTGAGTCAATCACATGCTTAAAACTGTTCACAGAAGACTGGCAATCCCACTAATCCTTTAGCATCTTTGTTCTGTCCCTAACTCCAAAATGTTCCATCCCTAATTCATTCTAATTCCAAAACGTAGTTTAGTTACATGTTGATGTGTCACGTTTAATCAGGGTAACGTTTACAGACTGATAGCTCTTATTTAGGTAGCTTTCATCTCTTCCTTTCATTGGCATTTTCCAATTTCTTACTACCAATTCTGTCTTTGGGGAAGAGCCAATGTATAAACTTAAAAAAAAAAAAGAAGATCCCAAGTGGATTAGAAAGTGACACATGGTAGACATCGTGGCCTAACAGGTTGAGGCAGTCCCTGAGGGAGCCAAACTGCCTGGCACCGTGCTGCCAAAAAATGGAACATGACACGAACAAGCTATGGCCTTACACAATCAATGGTAAACAAGGCAGAGACAATCTGAAAACCTGTTCTGAAGAAACTAGGAAGTAAGGCAGTTTATACACAAGCGTGGTGACTACGTATGAAAAAAACCAGCAGCCCTCCAAGGTGAAATCCCCTGGGGTCCATCAGGTTGACACAATGCAGCAGCACACCACTGCACCAGTGGTAGCTTGTGAGGAGCACTATCCAGAACCATGTAAGGTTGGTTCTGGCACAATCTCAAAAGCAGTGAAGCTCCCTGCTTTTGGTACTGGGGCTAGCCTGTCTTACACCAGGCTCAGGTACCTTGCCATGACACTTCTTGATGTCCAAGGCTTTATTTAACCTGGCTGAAATGACAGTGAAGTGTGTAAGAAAACCTTCCTCCATGCTTACCAGTTAGCAAGCAGGACTGACTTCTTCAGCCAAACCAGCCCCTTCGTTGTAGGAATCCAGCATAAAAAATTAAACATCTCTCCAAATCAAACTCCACAGTGGGCATCAGCTGTTTGCCATACAACAGTTCCACACAAATGTGAAACGGCTATTTGTCAAATGTTTACTAGCCTGATATGAGGTCACGACCTGTAACATGCTAGGTACTCCAGGTGAAGGGCTGAGATACTATTAATGCCAGACTGGGAAGTCACTTTGCAATATGGATGGTCATTTATTTATTGTTTTATCATGACACATAAAATGCTATGGCTGAAATATCAAAATATGGTGTCTCTTATAAAATACCAGTATTATTAATGTGGTGGTAAGATACTGTTAGCATTTACAGAGAGGTGTATAATAATTCCATCGTCTTGCCTAATGATTTGCTCCTGCGACAGAGCACTCTGGCAAGCAGACAACGGATGGAACGCAGAGGCCTATTTATTATTATGGTTTTTCATCCTTGATTACTGAATGGCCTATAACGATACCAGTAATCAGTGCTGCATCTAATCCTTTTGGATATGGTAGACAGGTCCGTTGCTTTTACAGTATGTGTCAGAAGAAAAAAAGAGAAGCATTTGAAAATAAAGAGACGGCATTTCCTTACAAAATGAGATGAAAAAATAAAACAATATAAATGGAACATTCAAGTGTTTTCTTTTTATATTTAAAGCTCTTATTTCAATATACTGTATTTAAACATTCTTAAATAATCACTCTGTACCTTTGATTTTCTGTTTCATCTTTGGAAACAAATAATCTCACTATAAATGTGTGCAAATAGAAAATATATAAATATATTTGAGGCCCATGTCATAAAAAGGTGGTCTCAGAATTGTCACTTTTACAACTGTCATATGGAGTCCCTTTCATTTTGTCCTGGAAGTTATTTGAGCTCTGTTCTTTTAAGCCTTTGAAGTCCTCATGCAAAGAAGAGCCAAGCACACACATAGTGTCCTGTGTTTCATTTTGTAAACTACTTGATGACACCTGTAAAACAGTTCCAAAGCGACTGAACAGTGGAGTTGATGTGATCCACTTCAACAAACTGAAGTCTGTTTCATCGACTGCTGGGCTCCATGGGAAAGTTGCTCCCACAGACAGTGAATCCATCTCTGAAGTGCCATGAGTAACTTCATGAAATCCCACGGACGTATCCTGACTACTTGCTTCTAAGGGGAGTTTGTTCTCACCGTAAAGCAGAGCACCCTGGGGAGAGGCTGCCACAATCCGATCTGTTGTATATTCTGCCTTTGTGTGCTCTTGGAAAAGCGACTCATCATTCGGAGATGTTGGCAAAGGTGTGTTTTGGTTATAAGCCTTGCAACAATCACTGGCGTTTGAGACAAGATTTGGTGAGAAGCTGTTTGCAAAGGGTTGCGTCTGATATATTGATTCCTTTTTGACATTCAACTTGGTCAGGAGCTGCGTGCGGATCTCTGGGGGAAGTTTACTCAACTGGCGTCCAAGCTGAAGCTGTGTGGGGAATAGTGTTCCCTGAAGTGTTCTGTACAGAAATCTGCAAGAGGAGAATGTGAACATGAAAAGAACTGACATACAGGAAGTACCTGAGGTATTATTAAGAGAAAATATCAAAGAAAGAAGTGCAACATGAGAAAATAAAGAGTTTTATGTACTTTTCTTAAGTTTGTCACAAGAAGAATTACAGATGAAAAGCCCTGAATGCTGTGCTAATATTCGGATTAATAACAAGCAGTGTAAAAAAAAAAAAAAAAAAAAAGGTCTTTTATCTTTCCTAACGTGAACTCAAAGGCAACAGGAATCAGTCTGCAGGGCAGGCCTCCTACATCTGCAAGTAGGCAAATAAGTCCACAACATACTATCAGAACCTCTATATTGTGCATGTTATCGAAGGACTGGAAGCATCATGAAAAACCTCGCAGGGCAGCAAAGCTCTGCATGGTCAGGAGGTTCAACCAACAGTTTACAATTATCCCACTCCTGTGGTCTATGGCCAGGGGCTGTGGTCCGTTCCTGTGGTCAGGAGCAAATAAGATGTTTAGACAAACTGATTTCATGTAATGAACCACTGAGAAAAACTGACTTGGCTGGTAAGATGAAAAGAAAGAACGGAAGAGAAAGAAATCTTTCTTGTCTCCCCAGTCAGATGTATGAAGTGCTTTCCCATACAAGAAAAGACACAATACCTGGGCAGCAATGCAACGACAGGTGATATAATGCAGGTGAAATAGAACATTGGGTCTCCCATCAGCCTTTCCATAGTCCAGTAGGGATTGGATGGAGGATGGCATACTGGGCAGGAAGCATTGTAAACCAGAGCCACA
Source organism: Nettapus auritus (assembly GCA_011076525.1). Classification (NCBI taxonomy): domain Eukaryota; kingdom Metazoa; phylum Chordata; class Aves; order Anseriformes; family Anatidae; genus Nettapus; species Nettapus auritus. The sequence goes on from CM021765.1 coordinate 141,851,590, forward strand.
AAGAAAAATAAAAGGATGCTGAAGATGCAAGATGACCAGTGGAGAAAAGTCTAGAACAACAACAACAAAACAACAAAAGAACAGTGATTCTTTATTTTCTGAGAACTTCATTCTGAATTAATAGTTATTAATTTCTGGAGCCAAATCCATTCATAGAAAAGAATTTAGAGCTATATATTTTCAAAAATTCATATTATATACACAACACTACAAAGCAATTTGTAAGTCACAGTTTAAAATCTTTTTCATGTTCACTTAAAGCACCTGATAAAAATAGAATCTGCTGAGGGAACAAAATGAACATCTTGTATTTTTGAAGAATGGCATTAAGAAAAGAATTACAAATATGCTAGCAAGTTTCTGTGTGGACTGTGGGTAACTTACCCAAGTTTTGGTTTCAATAGCCAAATGTAGTATAATGGTGAAAAGAGCTATTGTGGTGATGGGAGTTCCCCAGGAGAAAATATCCACCTCAGAATCATAGTAAGTCTGCAAAGAAGGAGACAGAATTTAGCCCAAGCTATGTTTCCAGTTCTCCTCAAAATGTTAAAAATAGAAAATCTTAAACCAAGCACTTACAAAATAAGGAATGAAGAAGCAAACCAGGCTTTGATACATAGCATCAATCATGTTCATCCAAAACATGTGTGGTTGATACTCCTGTGGCACCAAAAGAAATACAAAAAAGAAAATCAGAGCCTAAATAAGATGCTGTTTGCTGGGTTAGGTTATTTTCAAGGAAACATTCCAGTGGACACCTTTAAGGGCTTGTGCAAATATCCTCAACACTTTGCCAATTAGTTAAGTATCTTCAGGGATGAAGTTTGAGGAGTCTATCTGCAAGTCACTCCATTCAAGGAGAGAAACTTCTCCTTTATATTTGTTCCCTATCAGAAGGTGTAATCTGACTCTGACACTCCTAACACATACTCAGACCAGCAAACATTTATGAAGATGCCCAAACTTATGCACAACAGTTAGACCACTGATTTCAGGAGTTCTCTGAAGTGTAAGCACATGACTACATGGGTTATATATATTCATATGCACGTGAGCACAGAGTACATATTTGCAAGCGAGAAAACAGAATATGCACCATTACTTAGAAAGGAAGATCCACAATGATTTTTGTAATAACTCATGCAGGACTGTATGCTATGTTATAAATATGTATATAAAACCAAATTATATACATATATCTGTGTGCATAAAGCTGCTTGCTAAAAAACAAAATTAAACTAACGCTTTGAGTTAAAACACTATACAATTGCAGTGGTGTGGATGATCATTAAAAAAGACCTGTGTGTAAAGAAAAATAGTTTGTAAATGGCAAAATATGTATGTATTTATTCTGGGATACAGGCCTCATCTCCAACCACCGAGCTCCTCGGGGATCTTCCCCTCTTTGAAAACTATCATTGCAGCCTAAAAATGAGAACTGAAAGATGCTTACAAAGAATTATGGAGTTCTTTGGTCCCCTGAAATCACATGTGGTTAAGCCCTGGAACAGGTTGCTCGGAGTGTGGAATTCCATTCTTGGAGATATTCATAACTGGACTAGGTAAAGCCCTGAGTAACCTCACCTAGCATTGAAGTTAGGTTTGTGTTGAGCAGGGGGCTGGACAAGATGGCGTTCAGGAGTCCCTTGCAACCTAAATTATTCTGTAATTCTATAGGCATTGAATTGGTGGTTTCTTTTTGAGAGACATCGTACCTCAAGCAGGACTTTTGTCAAGCTTTTAAATGCTTTCTTAGTAACTATTCAGAGAAAGCACTGACCAGATTTCAAACAAACTGAGAATGGTCCTCAGTTTGCCTGTGAGAAATAATTGCACTGTGAACATGGGAGATTTCTGTCTTCAGTTTGCCAGCTGAAGACAGGCAGACAAATTCTCAACAAGTTTAAGCTGTGACAAGGTTTCTATCAGCTTAAAAATGGGCAAGAAAGGTAGGTAGCAATGTTACAGATCTTTAAACTGCAATACACTGGAATAGAAGAAATATAAAAAATGGAAAAACAAAGCTGGGTGAAAAAGAGAGCTTTTGCATTAAAGCACTAAAAATAAGTTACACTAAAATTCTCCTTTCATCCTTCCAGGACAGTGCCTGGATGCATCTAATGTCATTAGATGTGTAGTGTACCAAGGGCAGGTGTACAGTGAGAGGCAAAGCAGTCACTGTCTCTTCTCAGATGGCACAATGTCAGGTACTTTTAAGAAAGGCTTTTGCCTTGGAAGCAGAGCCTGGATACAGATAGTTTTACCACGCAGAAAGATTTTCCCAAAGCACACTGTAGCTGTAATTACCAGAAGTGGTTTTGCTTCCATCCCTCCTGCAATTCCTTCCGTCTTCTTTGTGCAATTTAAGCAGATGGGACAAGGTGTTTTCAACAAAAGCTTTCTGAATCTATCATCTGATGACTACTTCCCTCTGAGTCTATCAACCTGTGTGCTTACTCCTAAAGCCATCTTTGTTTTCTGCCCATTTGTAAAGGACTGGGGCCTTAAGTTTTGAGTAAGTATGGTGAGGTAGTTCTGTGAAAATCTGCATTAGTCTATAAGGTACAACCTACTTTAGTAGCTACTTGTGAGTCTAGCCCAGGAGGTAGGTGTTCAGCGCAGGCTGACTTAAAGTGTCCAGCTTCCCCCCTGCTACATATTTCAAAATATAGCTGTTTTTTTTTGTTGTTATTTCAAGTTTACTTTTGTCACCTAGATACTTTGACTAAGATGAGCAATATCAAGACATAATAGTAGTGGCTTCTTGGACCTTTTTATCAGCCACCTCCCCTTAAGGAGCCAGGTTGGTTTCCAGTTGAAATTGAAAACATCTAGGAAAAAAAGAATTACAAAAAGCAGAAGTTTTTACCTCCATATTCTGGCCGCTTTTATAAAGCTGAGGTACAGCAATTAACATTTCAGCTGGCACATCTTTATCCAGCACACCAGTAATCAGTTGTGGAAGGGAAGAGAAAAATAAATTAAAGAAGATGAGATACCACTGGTCAACCATTGATGAGCCAGAGAAACCACAGTAGAACTGGTACCAGAAGAGAAGGGCCACGAACATCTGAAAGAGAACCAGCAATGCTGTAAATACAATTGGAAAAACAGGATCATCATCTCATTGTGTGCTGATACCATTCTGTTTCTAGTTCTGCAAGGATTCATCTGTGAACTCTAAACGAATGAATTTTCAAATGAAAGCTAGTCATGAATTTGCTGTTCTTCATGCACACACCACAGGTTGGCAAACCTCGAAGTCTTTCTGCTGCTGGAACCTCAGATCATATGAGTCAGCGCTGGCTTCACACAAAATTAACTTTCTGTTCAAGTGAAACTCTGAGATAGAATTTAGTTAACCATAAAAAGCTCTCCCAACCATTGTTGACCCCTAGGTAAGTACTGATCCCATAGCACTTACATTACTGTTGTAATAACAAACAGTTCCATAATAATACCTCCTGCTGGTTTGAGATGTTTTGGGAGGATCAGCTAGTCTTGAAAAAGTAAATGCAGCATTTTTCCAAGACCAACATGAAGCGAGACCATCCAGAAGCAAGGAATGTGAAACAATAGGATCTAATACAGTTGTCTTAACTATTCTGATCTTTGTGCTTTGAAATTCAGAAAACGAGCAGCTCTGTGAGCTATGATGGAGTAACTGCATCAGTCAACAAGGGAAGACTGACCCTTGTCTTCTACCTGGACTTCTCTAAGGCCTCTGACATGGTCCCACAGGACATCCTGATCTCTAAGTTGGAGAGAGATGGAATTGAAGGGTGGACTATTCACCTGGTAAGGACTTGACTGATGGCTGCAGACAGAGGCTTCCAGTCAATGGCTTTATGTCCAGGTGGAGGCCAGTGATGAGTGGCCCCTCAGGGGTCTGTTTGGGACTGGGGCTGTTTAATATCTTTTCAATGACATAATGCGATGTCACTGCTGCAGTGCATCCTCAGCAAGTCTGCAGACAACACCAAGCTGAGTGGTGCAGTTGATAAAACAGAAGGAAGGGAAGCCATCCAAAAGGACCTGGACAAGCTTGAGAAGTGGGCCCACATGAACCTAACGAACTAATTTCTTCTACAATCTCTGCCTCATGAGAGGTTTTTAGGGCTCAGGAGAGGTGCTGATCTCACCTGTGAGGGGAAGACTTGAGGCCTGGAAAAAGATGGGCAGCTTACTCGGGAAGGAAATAAACTCCCTGGCTTGGTCCTCCTAAATCTTCAATTTTAATTAGTCTTTGTAAAGTGATTAACACTACATAGAAGGCAACCAGAAAAACCTTGGCAACTGTCCCTCAGGGGTTTTCCTCATTTTAACCACGAAGAAGGGAAATGACATAACCTCTCCTTTAATTTCCTCTTCTTTTAATATTTTGTTCTCAAAAACTTTCAACCTTCTGGAATATGTTAACCCTTCATCATCTTCAGGCCTCCAGAGGAAAATGTATAACCGTTCTATTTGAACCATAAAATTTGGGTGAAACTCAAACATGGGAGAAAAATAGCTACGGACTGCTTAGCCAGTGAAAACTGTTGTAAAGAGAATAAGTATATCTTGTACAGGGAAACTGCCACGGAATAACAGGCTTAGTCGTGCTGTACATAAATGCATATATACGTATATATATAGAGAGATGTACAGTATATTTATGTTCAGGTTATGTTTGCACATGACATTGAAGTAGCTTGTATATCAGCAGCAACATACCTCACAATCTGTGAGCCCATATTATACACTAGTCTATTAAAAGTTAAATGGTTGCATTTTCTTAAGGATCACTTCTAAAAGTGCTGTGTATATTTCAGGAAAAATACCTTCCTTTGCCCAAAACAAGGCTGAGTTACCAGAGCTTGCTGTTTTCTGAACAGTTGGCTGGAAGATGGCAATTTCATTTCACAACTGAACAGACTTTGAAATTTATTTCCTTTCCACACCCAAAGGACAATAAAACTTCCCGAGTCTTTTCACAAAATGGAATTGCAATAAATACATGGATTTAGATACCTTTCTCTTGCTCATTTGAAATAAACAAAATACTGCTATTCATGGACTAAAGATATTTTTCTCTCTAGAGCCCTGCTAAAATTAACCTGTCTTGGAAGCAGTTTGGCTTTGACAAAAATGGGTAGTTTGATGAAAATACACTCAGCTGAAAATTTTAATACTGTCTCTAATATGGGTTTTAGCAGTGCTGTCAAAGAGAGCTGTACAAATAAAATTTAAATAACCAGGCTTAAATCAAATTTAATTTTTTTTTTTGCCTGTGAAATTTTATTTTGGATTAAACAAGAGTTTAATTTGATCTCAAACACAGCATGTCCTCATTTGTGTGCATTACCCCACTGAGAAACAGTCAAAACAAATTAAACTTAATGAAATTTTTGATATAAAGATTATATTAAATTTTAGGTAAAAAAGGTTTCTTTTTTTTTTTCCCAAGATGAGATTCTGTTAGGGATTTGGCCCAAATTGGAATAACTCAGTGAAAAAAATGTATGTCAAAAGATGTCCAGTGCTCTCTTGCAGACATAATATATAAAGGAGAATAAGTAATACATGCTTATGTAGTAGAAGTTTGTTTATATGAAATCCTTTTGTATCAACTCAGATATTTCCAGTCAAGCTATGTTTCAGTTTATATTTTATTTGTATTTTTATTATCTCTACCAAGCCAAACTTGGGTAAGCCATCTGAGTTTCCAAATGGCTTTTGCAGCAATTTGGAGTTTAAACTTTGAGTTAGGCTCTACTGGAGAATGGAAAATTTCATAATATGAGCAAATGGGAAAAACTACATGAGTAAGTAGAAAACTTGCAGAACATTTGCAGTGTAGCTGTCTTGATCTCTATGGAGAATCATCCAGAACTTTCTCTTTGAAGAAGGATCAGGTGCTCCCATCTTTCATTTTGGAATATTCCTTCCTTAAGGGCAGGCACTGTGTCAGACATACTCACATCTATATGCTGGATACCCCACTACAGTTTTAGAGTCAGTAGAAACAAGTATTGCTCAGAAAGCTCTGAGAGCTGTCAAGGCAGAGCCAACACAAAGACATATTCTGCAGTTATATTCTAGCCTTGAGGCAGCAGCTTCTGAAAATGTACTAAAAATGGCATGAGAAATAATACTTGTAATCAAGGGAAGTTGTACCAAAGGAAATGGAAGATTTTACAAGGACTGAACAAAAATGTAGGTATATAAACAACATCTCTGGCTGCTGATTGCTGGAATGTCTTACGTGTATTACTTCATTATTATTATTTTATTTATTTTAATATAAGATGGCTCTGAAAACACTTATTGGAAGTTGATGAGATTCAATATTGTCAAGCCAAAGGGTATCTTGGAAACACAGAGCACTGGGGGTGGGAGAACAGATGTTCAGTATCAAGCCTTAATACTCAGGCATTTTAACACCAGTACGTATTTCACTGCTGTGTTTCAACAGGTGGATCTCCACTCACTGCAACATTATTTAAATCTGTGTGCTATTCCATACTCAGGCAGAAATTCAGACTTTGCAAGTCCCTGTTTTTTGTGCCTGGAAGGGTGCTTGCATGCAGTTTCTGATCAGACCACAGAATGTATTTTATTATACTTCTGTTAACACAAAGACGGTTTATTAATGCTTTATTCCTCTAGTATTTCCTATGACATTCAAAATTTGTAGCAAATAATGGTGTTCTCCTGATAAGAAACCTACCTTCAGACTGAGATCAAAAAGATTAGTCAGGGCAAGAGGAATTTATATAATAAAGTTACCATTGATTAAAAAATTGAGGTCTAGCTAGAATTTGGAATGCAGCTTTTACAAAACTGAGAACTACATTTGTTCTCAGTAAGATTTGGATACTGAAGATGAAATCCACTCTCCCACTCATGGTTGACACATTACCCTCTGGAGCAAGCAGAGGTCTGAGAGCTCTGGCTCTGTTCTTTTTCCTGCTTCTTCATATCCCTTGCTCCCAGGGTGATTTGTAGGTGTTGAAAGTGAGCAGATCTGTGTGCCAGGCAGTGACTCCCACACAGCTGATGGAATTCTTGGTTGTCTTGTTAGGCAGTTTTCAATCAATCACGTTTATACACCAAGATCAATGCAAAGGGACTTTGTTAGAGCCAAGGAGTTGAGCTGCTACTGGCTCGGTGCCCAGCACTGGACTAACTCCTGTTGAATACACCAGAGAGGAAACGCAGACCCATAGTCTGTTCTTTACCTCTGTGTGCTTCCTTTCTAATGAATTCTTTGGGTTAGTTGGGAATAAGATAAATCAATAAAAAACATCTTCCAAATCTTGGCAACTGAGACACACAGATGACTCAAATTATCACAAGTCACTAGGGAAAATGTACAGTGATTCATAAGCAATTACAAGATAGGGTCAGGAAGAGAAAACACACCCAACTGCTACTTTGGACCAGTGCTGGATGGCCTTGGCATTAAAGACTCCTGTGTCTAGCTAGCTAAAGTCTGCAAAACTGCTCTATAAAGAAACTTTTCTTAAGCAGTGCTTGTTATTTCTATTACCTAATTTGCACATTCAGCAGCACACTGCAGCTTTATGGAGTGGGTCTTGTATTTTTGCAAATGGCAGCCAGCTGTCTTTCAACTCTGCAAGTTTCTTTGCAGCTTATTTATAAACTGTTTGAAGGCTGACCTAATGCTCACTTAGCACAGAATAAACCCTGGAAACATGTGGTGCCACAAAGCTGCCAAGTTAAACACTTACTGCATTTTTGTAGAAGAAATACAGCACCATGTTGGCAAGTCGGGAATAACACCAGTGGCCATGAACAAGCAAGAGCTTCTCCAAATGCCGGAACCTTGGGATTGCAAAGTCGCTTGCCATCACCGCCTTTAATGAGAGAAGAGTTGGAACCGTTATTGCAAAGTGCTACTTTCAACCCCGACAGTGTATCTAGCCATCTTCTCTACTCACACAGACAATGGGAATTGTGGTGATGAGGCATCAAATACACTACAGTGCATGTGAAATGCAGCTATGGCCTGGAAATACCCATAAGCAAACCCCATGGCTTTGCAGAACATGCCAGGAGACCTGGTCCTTGCACAGAGGAGGTTACGGTGTAAGCTCCAGGTGTTGACAGGCAGCATGAAAGTGAGAGGTGGGAGAATGGCTAGCAATTAATTGCATGAACATGAAGACTCAGCATAGTAACACATGTGAACGTCTTGGTGTCTATAATGTCTTTTTCTGTAAAACCAAAGGGTTACTTACAGGGCAAAATGAACTCCCAGAGAATAAAATATGAAATAAACAGTTAAGAGCTTGCATCATAATCACTGGACTTTAAAAGATAAAACAATAAAAATACTATTTTTAAATAAAAATTGCAATCCTGGCTTATAATATTGACTGTAATGTACCGAGGTATCACTATTTTGAGGGATTTTTTAAATTGCAGGCTAAAACCGTCTATGAAAAATCATGCTAGATGAGACTCCTCTGGGGCCGTGCAGCCTGCCAAACACATTGACAAAGTGAGTCACCCACTTTCTCTCTACCTTCTGGCTGACTAAAATTCAAGGCACTATGCATCTAGATGAGACGGTCTTGTAAATAATGGTTATCACAGCTGTTTCATGGTTTTCCACATCCCTAGGATCACATTAAGATTTCATGTAATACTATTTTACATTTCAATTTTAATTTTTATATCAACACTCTTCTCAAAGTTCAGCAGAAGCATGAGGAAAGGTGAAAATCTCCAGAGGGCCAAAGTCTTCCTCATACTATGTAGGGTATATTTTGGCAGTGGTTTTCAACAAAAGACTTCTTTCCATTTAATTCTTCCTAATCCCCTTCCTTGTTAAATCATCAGAAGGGCTCAGTTTTCCCAAGCAAGTGCTTTTAGAAGCTATTAAACTCTACAGTATGCAGGAGTAACAGTATGCAGGAGAAAGTATACATACAGTGTAATTTAAGCAGTAGATTTATATAAGCACTGGGACATTTTTAAATATTTTGACCCATGCTGGGATTTCTCAGGTACCGAGATACAGTTGTTATAACCTCACTGTACACAACAGCCTGATTTGTCTTGCAGAAAAGTTGCTCTTCACAGTTAGAGAGCAGAGCTGTGCCACACCTGCTTCCTTGTCCTCCACCCTATCTCAGCCTATTCCAGTGCTAACGCTTCTTTCCTGTTATGTTTCTAGCATATTATTTCACAACGCATTGTGAGAAGTCTCAGGGTTTTGTTTTTTTTTTTTTTAAATTCCATTTTGATTAGTGTGAGGAATATGGAAAGACAGTATTATCCAATTACATTTGCATGTTTATTTCACCTCAAAATATCCTCTTCATTTTCACATTTTTTCTTCCAGCTTTTTTTACAGGAAAACATGATTCATACTCCACACGCTTCCATAGAATGTGGAAAGAAAATAAATCAGACAGTATTGCTGTTTTAGACATCCAAATCCTCAGCGCCTTTTGAGTACCTGCATGTGTACGATTCTGACAGTTGTTTATAGTAAAAAGGCCTCCAAAGACCTTGGAGCAAAGGAAGGGATCTGCAAATATTTTCCACCCTATTGAACTTTCATTTACAAAAAAAAAAAAAAAAAAAAAAAAATAGTTTAATGGGTTAATGAGCAAACAGCTTTCAGATTTAAATATATGCAAAAACAGGGGGCATTTGAGGACTAGTTATTTTAAGCGCATGAGCTCAGTTGAAAGTAGCATAATGAGGAGAGGAGTTAAAAAAATACCACGAGCATTACCTATGTCTGCATTAGGTAAAAAGTGATCTAAATTAATACATAGGTGATAAGCTCGGCTAAGCTGATAAGAGATGCTAAGACCCAAGGAGCTAGGGGCAGACCTTTTTAAAATTGATGGCTTGAAGGAGACCCCACAGTCTCCTCTGGGTTCTGTGGATCTTAGCTATGCTTAAAAAGTGGTACTGCAGAAGCTATGCAAAGCTCTCGGGGCTTTGTTACATAACAGTGAATGGACTTAGCACTAGCTTAATCCAAGACTTGCCTTTTTCCTGCCCTCTCCATCCACCAAACTGAAAACCATAGGGCATAAGGCTGGGATGCCATATGCACAATGAATGTCTGAATATTTTGTGGTAGCTTCTTCCAGTCTAAGTTATAGCTGCTACCAACTCTGGATAAGCATTTTTAATGGATTTTAAGCCTGCATTCTTTCTGTTTGAATAGCACTGATGGACATCCACTTGCACCGGAGATGACTTTGACCAAACCCACTCAATTAAAACAGGAAGTAGAAAAAATGTAATAGCTCAGCTGGGTTGGGTTGAAGCATATCTTCCCCAATATTCATCTTCCAACAAGAGCCAAGAGATGATGCCTTTGGAAGAGCATATGAATAGAAAAAACATCTGGCTTTTCTCTAGTGTACTGTCCTAGCTCCTGGTGATTTGCATGTCGAAAATGCACAAAGTTGCCATCCAAGTTCATGGCTCCGTGAGATTATTTCATGAGTCTGTGTTTTTAACCCAGTTAAGTTACAGTTTTCATGAAACTCCATGGAATAAAAATCTATCACCAGTTTGTGCACAGAGTAAAGGAGGCCTTTCCTCCCTTTTGAACAAAACATCCAGCCAACATTGCAAAAAACACAATGTGGGTCAGAGAACCACCCACTGGTAACTAAGTTAAGGAGTATGTTCATCTGCTCAGGTTCTCAGGATGGAAATGCTTCCCATCTTGCCTGAAGAACTCTTTGTTATATACTGAGCTACTGTCTTCTCATGTAATTTGCCTGTACCCAGATTAAATACAAGGTAGGTTGTGGAAATGATGTATCTTCCTCATTCTCTGGGTCTTACTGCCACTTCTGGTTCTAGCACTGCAACTAAGATGCATTAGCATTAGGAGGCATAGGCACTAGGTAATACAGTAGGTGAATATATCCTATAAATATACATACTCTCTTTTGGGGATAAGAGAAGTGCCTCTTTTACAGTGGCAAAAACAATAATAACAGGCTGAACACATCCAAAAAACTGCAGGGGAAGTCCCTTTATCTTGATGTTCCCTGTGGCAGGAAATGGGGCGAAAACCAAAACTTGGAATGGTGCTGTTGGGCGCAGTGGTTCTGCAAAGAGCTGCAATTTTCTCTTTCTTCGCTGTTCTGCTGTCTGAATAGGGCTAAGTGAAAAAGATGTGTGGGTGTTTGGACTAAGAGATACCACCACACCATGCAAATAAGCTGCTTCAGCTGAATGGGCTTGTGCAGCTATTCAGTGTCAGTTTACCCAAGCAATGCAAGAGAGATAAAGCCAGATAAAGGTGAACCTTTTTTCCTGCCTAAATAATGCATGGATAAGCTTTCTTCCTCCTTGAAACCAGTATTTAACAAATAATTTCTCTAAATATATTGCTTAGAAGAATCTGTTAAGTTGAATTCTCTGAGAAGGTTACATGTGTAAGCTCAGCACAGCTCTGAGAACAAATAAAAGCTCAAACTCAAGCTGAAAGCATTCTTATGGAGCATAACTGGCACTCCTCAGTACAACTTGCAGCTGCTCATTTATTTGTGCTGGCTATCCACAGACAGTTTCATCAAGCTACCACAAGGGAAGTGCCTATTTCACCCTTTCATGGGAGTGCTTTTCAGTGAATGAGCAATATTACCTGCATGCCTTCTTGACCAGAGATCCCCACGCCAACATCCGCAACTTGGATCATACTGACATCATTAGCACCATCACCTAGAAATGACAAGATACAGTTTTGTTTGTCATTACCAGACCAGGAAAAGTTGGAAACAGCAAAGGAAAGGAAAGCTAGTTATTACTGAGTTTTGGCTGGGTATAGTAATGGAGATGAGGCAGGAAAGGATCCATCTTTGGAACACAAGTTTCAAAGCTTGGCAAAGCTGCTGATACATTCTGATCTTTGTAGACTATTTTATCATGGCAAGCAAAAATAAACCAAACACCTCTCTTTTTAGTAAGACCTAAATGTCAGGCTTGAACTGTACAAATACTAAATCACTCCAAGCACGAGCTTCCTAACACTCTTGCTTCCTGACAACTATATGTCTGCAGTCAGGTATGATTAAGAATGAAATGTGAAAGGATGCCAAAAGCCAGTGAGGATGCCTACATACTGAAGAATGCATTAAAGTTAAAAAGCAGAAGTGAATTCTTGACTTGGGTTGACCAGTCTGAGATCTCTAATACTTCATCACAGGTAGATTTATCTAGAGTGGTTGCACGGACACCATTTCTTGCTCTGTTTCTAGTCATGATACCGCAAATGATAGGAGATAAAACTGATATCTTTGTGACTGTGCAAAACAATCCAAGTTAGCTCATGCTGGTTAAAAGTGAAGTGGGATGACTCAGTTTTTAAACCAGAGCAGGAGCTTGAATTTAACCCACATGTTTGTGTTGCTCAGAATGAAAACAAAGCTGCCCAGTCTCCACTATTATTTTTAAGTTTTCTGGACAATTCAAGTTAACCAGTTAGATATTTTGACCATGTATGCAAATGATTATTTCCATGGTCAGTCAGCCAAAGTCATAAATTAAGTGTGAGGAAGGCACAGTTCAGCACACATTTGGTGGTGCTGTGGATGTCACAGGAGTCTGGCAATTATTATATGTACTTAGGATTTCTGATGGGTAGGTCCAACACAGGTGTGTTGCTGTTACGATTAACCAAGATATGTAGGTGAAAGCTAGGGTGTTTTGTGACAATGTATGTTACAATTTTAACTTCTAGAGCGATGTGAACCTAAACCTGAGATAGGGAAAGAAAAGCTGGTTGATATGTCATATATAAATCATATGGAAAAATCATGGAAACATGAAAAATGCTCTAAGATACCAGGGTGTCTGACAAAATCTGACCTCTGCCAATGGAACAATTACCTGGGAAGTAGTGTAAGAGCTGGCATGGTGCCCGTCATAGATTCATTCTTTGTACAGAGATGGCCAATTCATGCCTATGCTGTATGCCGTACTTGTGATGAAAAATGCAGAAGCTTGAGCTGAATCATGACTGGATGAAACAACAATGAGCACACTTTTGTTCTGTGTAATACAGTATTGCAAAATGGTGTTCTGTGCAGTATCAGCTAACCCAATTCTTCACAGCAGTGTTTGGACACGCTAAAACCTCACAGCATCCCTAGATCGCCAGTACCTAACTTCTGAAAGGAAGAAATCCCAAATACTACTCCAAAGTTTTATATTGTTTTTGAATAAATGTGTTAGAATGGCCTGACACATTTTCAGACAAATCTAGAAGGTAGGTGAGTTGTACAGCAGCTGGAAAGATCATGTTGCAAGTCAAAACCCAAGATTATCAAGGCACATTAAACACCAATGTGGGCATATTTAAAATGAGATATTTACCTATTGCCAAGGTCATTGCTTTGAGTTTGTCTCTGACTAGTTTCACTACCATGCTCTTTTGGAGTGGGGTAGAGCGACAACACAGTACTGAACGGCATCGCTTGGCTAGTGCAAGAAATTTATCTTCTAGAGTAGGTTCCAGGGCATAAGCTAGAGTCCTTCCATCAATCACTAGGCCCAAGCTGGAAAGCACAGAGGAAGAGGGTGGATAGAGAGGGGTGAACCCAATAGTCATGTTTCCAGTAGCTTCATCTATTGTGTTGTTTGAAAATTTAGACTCTACGCATTGCAGACACTGCTCCAGCAAGACAGCACATGTCTCCTGAAAAAAAAAATCAAAATAAATATGCTTGAGAGAAAAGAACATGTATTCAAACATCTGTGTTTGCAGTATACTTAAGCATAAGGAATATGGAGAATGTGTTATATTTGCTGCATTGTGAAACTTTCGGTCTCTAAAATTCTTTTTCTCTATTAGCTCTTAATACAATTTTGGCCTAAGATATGACAGCAATGAAGACAAGAAAAGCTTAAAAACTCACTCCTCTTTAACATGCATTATTGTATGCTAAACTAATTTCTTTTAGCTCTTTCTCAGAATAAGTGTCGGGGAATGATATAATCAGTATCAGTACCAAGTTAAGCATGGTGATGAGCACCATGTATACGCCTACAACTCATATCAAGTAGTTAAGCATTGTTAAAGGCCAATTAAAGGTTATTTAAGCTAAATTCTCTAAAAGATGTTATTGAGAATATATGAACATTTAAAATGAAATGCTATTGGTTCTACAGCAAAGTATGATAAAAAATGAAAGATCACGGAAAGTCAGTTTACCAGTTCAGTTGATACACTCAAGAACGGAAAATGCTGTTATCTTTTCTTCCTTTTCGAAAGGAATTGGAGCTGGATACTGCTGGCCTACCTTTCCTCTGCTGATCTGAAGTCCAATTTTATCACCCCATTAAAGGACTATAGCATTATCGGTCTGGTTCCTTGTATGTTAGACCGTATCAGTAAACTGTGACTGGTTGCGACAAGTTGAGCACAGGAAAGATCAGTAATTCAGAAGAATTAGAAAAGGTCTGTTAGGAAGCAAGTCATTAATGTAGATGTGGTTTTATGACTCTGAGGTTTTATGACTCTGCGTGCTAGCACTGAAATTTAAGCACTGCTTCTATCTCCAGAGAATAAAGCACCCGAGAAAACATGAGTGACTGAGTTATCTAAATACTACATTTCAGTGGTGTAAAATAAAGCAGAAATTTTCAATTCAGCTTTTTTTTGCCTCAACAAGAATTTAATAACAAGTTGCTTTTGGTGCCACTAAGCAAAGCTAGGGATGTTTTCAGAATGCATACCAAAGGCAGGCATTTATGTTGTTAATGGCATGTTTTCATTCATGGTAGATCCCAATTCACATGGTTAAACATCTTCAGTAAGTTTATGATACATGACATTACAACTTAGAAATAGAATTCACTGAAAAGTATTCAAAGACATGTCCTACCTGAAAATTACGATTGAAGCAGGAAAAGAAGAAAAAAAGAGGGAAAGGAAAAAAAGCCATCAAACTTTTAATTGTACAAGTTGAAAATAAAGCAAAGCTAGTTCACAAATAGACTTCAGTATAGTACTGCTTACTGGTGACTCAGCATTCAGAGTGATGATTTCCTCATCATGATCTAGTAGCTTGCAGGCATACGCAATATTAACAGCTGTTTCTTGCTTGTCTCCAGTAAGAACCCAAATCTGCAACCCAGCTTTGCGCAAGTTTGCAATGGTTTCTGGAACACCGTCCTGTAAATGGTCTTCAATGCCAGTTGCACCTAGACAGACAGAAAAAGCAAATTATTCCATGTTAAATAAGCACTTAGAGTTCACCTCAAATTCTAAGTTTGGATTTTAAAAAGAAAACAAAACAAACAAAACAAAACAAAACAAAACAAAACAAAACAACAACAAAAAACAAAAAACAGAAAAACAGTCACTTACATTGGGAAACAGCTGCACTAAACTAACAAAGGCTGCAAGACTGCACAGGAAGCTTTTTAGAGGTATCCGGAGAGAGTAGAAAGCAGCTAGGGTAAACATTTGTATCAACAGCCAACTACAAATTCAGAATTCAAAACTTGTACCATCAGTGGTTCACAAGGCTGATGTGCCTTTACTTATTTTTTCCCTGCTCTGTAACTTTGCCATTTCTCCTGGATGGTGCTAGAAAAGATACTGATTCTAGGAGGTAGCTTTTTTCTAAAGGGTCTTGACTACCTTTCCTCAACTAAAAGAGGCCTGGTCATTAGAGATTTCTCCCTTTCAAAGAGGAATGACAGCAGAACTGCAGCTTGGCAACTGCACATTGGGCTTTAGACATAAACCTCTTCCTGCCTTGTTGCTGCTTTTTTTTTCTTTCAGAAAAACACTCGTTGCCCAACAAGATGTAGTAGAGAATAAATTATAAATCTGTTGGCCGTGATGTGGAAGTAAAATGTGGCTTTTATAACAAACTGAGTATCTTTCTAATGCTTTCATAAATCCATTCTCAAATACTATAGCAAAAGCAGCTGAGGACCAAATTCAGTGTCATCACTGATATGTCAGTGCTTCACTGTTCAGAGTGGTTTCAATGCAAGGACATGTAAGCTCTCACTACTAGAGAACCTGGAAATAACAAACATGCAAATTACCTTGAACAGCAGGAAAAGGAAAGGAAACTTCTGTGGCTGTTCTTTGAACAAAAGCATTTTAGCAGCAGAAATCCTCCCTAAGTCTGAGCACCAGTCATGTAGGTGAAAACACATTCTTAGTGCAATGTGATGAAAGCTTTTATTATCTAAACAGTGCACAAAGGAAAAGACATTCCTTTACCAGACTCACTTTTTTATTCCCAGAACCTAAGCTTAACTGACCACTGCAAGACCCAAACCACATTATGAGGTTCCTGGGTAATGATTCCTGGCTGAACAGGTAGTTTACTTCTGGCTAGAGCTCACTTACTAATCTCACAGTTCAATTTCAGTATTTTTTTACTGAGCCAACAGGGACAAACATGGTGGGATTTTCCCAATCAATGTGGTCAGAACTAGTCACCTCATGGACTCCTTTAAGTCAGAGAGAAGCCATGCTTCTAATCCTAAAGCAGGTATCTAAGTTAGATCAAATAACTGCACTTTCTGTTTTTTCCTCTCTCCTCTGGTTATACAGGGAGCCTGAGAGATCTAGAGTAGACACATCAGAAGTTGGGTGAGGTGGATCTCGCCTCCCGGAGACAGGCATGTTGGCAAATACTGAAGGTTGTTAGTTCCATCAGTGTTATGACTGTCCCAGTTCCCTTGCCAGAAAAAGCAGTTGGATGTTTGGAGTAATAGTGGATATATACACATTTCAGAATTTCAGTGCTTTCTACATCTCAGCTGAGCAGAAAAACAGGATGACTTTGTCCTCAGAATACATTTTACATACACTGATCTTATCTACACCATAACAAAGTAGTGCAGTCCCCTTCCACAGAGCACACAGGCCCCGAGTACATGTGCTGAACCTGATGTATATGAGAATTGATGCCTCTCACAACTGCAGTTTATGAGCTTTGCTTTACGAGCATCTCTGGTGCCCCTGGAGTCATGGAACTCTCTGACATGGTAAAGTGGCACTGAGCCAAAGAAATTCTGTAGGCAGGTTTTGGCCAAGTCCTCCTCCTACTTAGAGCAGCAGTTCCCATTTATGATATTGTGTCAAATGCATCTCTGGTTTTACTCTGCTCATTTCACTGGTGATAAAATGATTGCAGGAGCAAGGAAAACAGGATATGCCTGTTACATTAATTATAATCCCATTCCTTTGTGGTGCTGCACATGACTGCTACGACAAAGTCCAAAAGAAGCTAATTTCTGCACTGTCAGAAGGCATTTAAAGGAAAGAATAGATTTCACACCAAGCTTTCAGAATTTTTAACACATTTTAACTTCATGTCCAGTTCTCATTTCATTACCTAGCAGATGCAGATTCTTCTCTAGCTGCAGTGCTGACTGAAACAGGAGTTCTTCACGATTTTCAATAGAAGATTCTGCTTCCAAATGACTTTTTAACCAACAGGCATACTCCTCCTTGCTGAGAACCTGTTTAAAAGAGTATGTGAGGGCACAGTCAAAGTGATGCAGAGGTATTCATACTTTACTGAATAAAATGAAAAAGAAGGTTATACATCAAGAACAATAAATTAATAAATGTCTTCAGTAATCTTTGTCAAGTCTCTCCTTAAAAGCTAACTGAGATCCTGCATTTACTTACTCTTTTTGCAATGCACAGGGTCCGCAGCCCATCTACAGCATACAGATTAAGGTAATTCTGGGTTTTGGTTTGGATTTTTTTTTGATGTTTGCCCCGAGGGTCACCTAGGTAAGAATAAAAGGTGATTGAAAAATAACAGCAGTTGAATGGCCTCAGAGAATAGAAATGTGTCTACAGTACTTACTGTACCAACAATTTAAAACTGTTTTAAAGAGATGTTGATATCTCCTGGAAAACCTTCAAGTCAAACATTCCATTTAGAAAAAAGTCCTATCTTTTTGTTCTATCATTTCTTTCCTTTCTCTTCAAAAGTCATTGTGAATTTATGTTAGAAAGACCATCTTTTTCTTACTCTTTAAATATTTGTTTGGCCTGAATACTTTGAGAAATCATGATAATCTTCACAGCAAACAATAATGTCAGAAAGAGAAATATGATTTCAAATAGAGTATTAGCAAAGGCTTCTGTACATATCATTATATGCAGAAAAATTATACTTTTAAAAATAGCACTTAGTTTTACTCATAGGTTAATACCTCAAAAGAAAGAGAAACGGTGCTCTGTTTTGTATATCTAAGGATGTGAAGGTACTAGTACTACTGTTAGTACTGTATGGATACTACACTACTTATTGGTCTGAGTCAATGCAAGAAGTTCTGGGTGTGACTTTTCTGAATTTCATTCAGAACACAATTTACATTTATGCAGACCTCACAGCTAGTACTACCTTGAGTACATCAGCACAACTTCCACTCAGGTTTTTTCCCCCTTAAAGCCATGTGTAAGAATTCAGAATCGGGACTGAGCCTCTGTTCCTTTTCTCCCCTTAGCAGGGATTGTTTCAATGTGCTCACACTGTGATCCAAAAAGATTAATGAATATGATGGTAACACACTTTGTTCCATCTCATTACCTGAAATGAGGTCTTCAAAAGTTAAAAACAGGTATATGTATCTTTTTTATCATCTAGGATCAAGACAGGTTCATGTACAATATACTGTCATAGCGACCTTCAATAATAAGAATTGCAGTGTTACTGCTAAAGGAAACTGGTAAGTTTTTAGATTGAAACCACTGATGAGAATGACTAGTACCTTGAGGCAAGTTTCCTATTCTTTGATGTCATCCAGTTTTTTAAAAAAAAGTCTGCATGTTTTTTGGCTTTGTAGAATCATCTTGGGATTCTAATTTTGTAATTGGAGCTGTTTCTTAATGCGCTATTTGTGTCACTGGTATTTTTACTGTAGCCAGTCACTGAGTCAGGTGAGCACTACTCATCACCAGAAGTCTGAGCGCTTGCAGAGACCTAATATAGATGCTCTGAGCTGACCACTGGATGTGCTTATCTCTCTCAACTGAGGATCTTTGGTCACTATGCCTTACCGTAAGCAGTTATTGTAGTTATCTAAAATAGATGACAGGAATATCCTATTGTTTATACTTTTCAGTGCCCATGTTCTCAACATGCAGTCATACTCAATCTTGCTATATGTGACCATGTGTACATATATATGTATATGTCTATCTATACACATCAACACTTTCTTATTTATACAGCAGCACACTGTCTAATTGGGCATTCGGAGGCTTCAGTACATTTAGAAGTACTACGTTGAGCAGGACCTTAACAGGCTGGAGTGATGGGCCAAGAGGAACCTCATGAAGTTCATCAAAGGCAAGTGCAGGGTCCTGCACCTACGGAGGAATAACCCCAAGCACTAGTACAGGCTGGGGGCTGGCCTGCTGGAGAGCAGCTCTGCAGAGAGGGACGTGGGGGTCCTGGTGGACAGCAGGCTGACCATGAGCCAGCAATGGGCCCTTGTGGCCAAGAAGGGCAGTGCTGTCCTGGGCTGCACTCAGAAGAGTGTTGCCAGAAGGTCAAGGAAGGTGAACTCTACTCAGCCCTGGTGAGGCCACACCTGGAGTGCTGTGTCCAGTTCTGGGCTCCCCAGTACAAGAGGGATGTGGAGCTACTGCATAGACTCCAGAGGAGGGCTGTGAAGGTGACTGGGGGACTGGAGCACCTGTCACAGGGGGAGAGGCTGAGAGAGGTGGGCCTGTTTAGCCTGGAAAAGAGAAGACTGAGGGGAGACCTCACCAATGTGTATAAATGTCTAAAGGGAGTGTTTCAAGAGGATGGAGCTGGTCTCTTTTCCGCTGTGCCCAGCAACAGGATGAGAGGCAATGTTCACAAACTGAAGCACTGGAGGTTCCGGCTGAATATGAAGGGGCACTTCCATACTGTGAGGGTGACAGAGAGGTTGTGGAGTCTCCTTCTCTGGAGATATTCAAAACCTGACTGGATGCCATCCTGCACAATGTGTTCTAGGTGACCCTGCTCGGCAGGGGGGTTGGACCAGATGATCTCCAGAGGTCCCTTCCAACCTCAACCATCCTGTGATTTTGTGATTCTGATACTGTAGGAAGGAAGGAGCTGGATGTTTGGAATCCCAGTATTCTGCTTTTTGTTCCTGTTACCTCGACCATGTGTCAGAATATTTTACTCTCTATATAGCTATTTTGTCACCTTTAAAGACTGTTCCATCTTCTCCTGGTCTGCAAAGCTGAGAGTGCACACACCCAGATGTTCCTAAAGGACCCCAGAAAGATTGGGGTATTTCATGCATTCCTCATCTCTAATTAAGGTCATGTGGCAAATACTGGTAGGAATATCCTGGTAGGCCTGTCTATCTATCTGTTAATGCTATCTATGCTATTATACAGATTTTCTCAGATGGATAGTACAGATGTATTACTCTGGAAGAGCATTCTTATGAATATTACTTGAAATTGGAAAGGTCTTTCATGCATTGTAGTTTATGGCTCCAACATATGCACCACAGGTTCCTGAAGAAGATATTTAAGCAGCTCACAGATTCATCTACAACATACGGTGGAAATACATGGATACTGAACTGGCAACCTAAAAGTTTCATTTAGCTTCGTTTCTCTCTGTGCATAATAGTCTTTTTGGCATATGTGAGTTGGCTGTACAATAAATTATTATTATTATTATTATTCTTATTTTGTGTGTGGGAGAAGTACTGCAGCACATCTTCTTGGAGGCTTCTTGTATGACTGAATCAGCCTTTTTTCACTTTAAAATAATAAAGTAGGCAAGCACTGTTCCTAATTTATTGTGATACATCACTATTCTGGAGACAAACACTGTATTTCTTGCATATCCCACACAGTCTTATGCTACTGGCTACTTCAGTCACTCACTGAAGTAGAAAGGTGAAAATTTGAAAAGGTGCTTAAACACTGCAAAAGCCATTTCTACCTACTCTAAGGTTAAGTGGTGTTAATCACTCCAGATCTGTCTGAATACCATGGGCACT
The DNA here is from genome assembly GCA_011076525.1 of Nettapus auritus. Lineage (NCBI taxonomy): Eukaryota > Metazoa > Chordata > Aves > Anseriformes > Anatidae > Nettapus > Nettapus auritus. The sequence continues at coordinate 141,872,590 of CM021765.1, forward strand.
AATGTAAGATCATAATGCTTCGATGAACAAAGACAGTAATTCTCTACAAACAGAGATGCGCACACCACTTTCCATGTGAATTCTCTATTCCAGCAGGAATGACTGCACTTCCCTCATGCACCAGCACACCAATGAGAGCTAAAACTCCTGCTAGCTCTCCATATGCCTTATCAGTGTTACCTGGAGATTCACCCTGGGCTCAAAAGTTAAAAGGGGGGAAGGAATCTCTTGCAGACAAAAATCCAGCTGTGGAGATTCTTTTTAGTTGCTATGCTTAGCATCATGACCGCATGCACTATGGAAGTGAAAACCAGTAAATGTGTCTTCTACAGAAGAATGATAGAGAGCTAGTGGCATTTTGCTTGCTTCATTTCCTTCCATAATCACAAGCTGTAAAAAGCCAGCCCAGTCATTGTTTTCTCAGTGACTTATGTTCACAGTTCCTGTGCGAGTTGGTTATTGACTCAAACAGTAACTTTCTTATTTATGAACATAGAGACTGTTGAGATAAAGTAAAAACAATATGCTTTTGGGAATCATTTCAAGGCTTTTGAAAATATCTGTGTGCTATCAGAAAATATCAGCTTTCAAAGTCTCAGCTAGATATACAGGCAGAACGAATGGAGGGAATTCAGAAATTTTCAAGTTTTGAAGCTCATGGTGATTTCTTTTTTTTTAATGAGATAGAACTGAAGCTACAACACAGTGCTTTTGTATCTAATTTTGGGCTGCTCCTTGTGGCATTTTAAAAGGCTCTTCCTCAGAAACAGAACCTTTGTGTTTCATAGGACCCAGTTGTGCAAGGAGATTATGGACACAGCACTGCCTTGATCTTTTGGTATGAGAGCACAAGTATCACAAAGTCTCAAAATGCACACTTGACTTATGTACAATTTACACATCCCTGAGGCATTAAGATAGCAAAACAAGAGCACTGGGATTAGCTGTCGCATTGATTCACTTACTGGTCCATTACTTAAAATGATAAATGCCTGAATTCTTGTAATATTTACATTTCCCCTCACACATTCCATTATCAACAGAGAACACCGCAGATGGATCCAGCAATATATATATATATAATATTCATAGCATAAATCCTTGGAGGACCCCTCTACCTGGGGAATACCTCCCTGTAGTGTGAAAAAGAGGCATCTCCCTCAGGAATTTACAAAATGTCCACTGATGTTAGGATACAGCAGGCAGAGTTCAATTTCACGAGTGAAGCTGTTCAAGAGAAATGTCAAACATTTTTCAGACAGATCCGCTGGAACTCACAGAGTTACCGAAGCCAGCAATGGATCAGATGGCTAGAAAATAAGGGAAACTGCATATGAAGTTCTAGTGACTGCACTTTATATTGCTTGAAAAAGCAAAATATACTAAAGTGCAGTTCATTTTGGGCTAAAAAAAAAAAAGAGAAAAAGAAAAGCGCAAACTCAAAGTATCGTTCAATTCACTTGCCTGTGAAGGTGCTGGAATCACTGTATTTTCCCAGCTATGGAATTTCCTCACTGCTAACAACAACATACAGGAACCCTGCTCCTGCATTTCTGACCCATACCAACTTCTTTAATGTTGCCATTGGTTGGTTTCTAGCTGGTCTTGTTGCCCACCTAGATCCTAGACTCACCTGAAATTTGCTCGAAAATTCTTCCACCCATTGTATCTACCATGAATGTATACAGTAGATTCAACCATAGTCTATAATATTTTTATTTTATGGTGGTGAAAAAATATTTGAGACTTGGCATAAATTAATCATTTCATTTTAATGCTCAGTTCTCATTCTGAGAACTCATTCCCAAACACTATTTTCCAGGTATGTTATTAGTACTTCTCAGTACTCCAAATTCTCTGTCAGTTCTTTAGAGGGAAACAAGTTTCCAAAGATGCTGTATGTACCTTCTGTGATATCAGATCTTTAGCAGAAAATTATTCATGAATACTTTGTTGTTAGTTAAGGACAAGTTGTTCTTAATTTTTTGGCTGAGCTTTGATTTATGTCGCTGTAAACAGGAAAGTAATGCCAACATTTTTCTGTATTTCATTAAACTAAAATTACACAGTATAAGCCTTTCACAATTGTTTACTCCAGCTAATGTCAATGTAACCACAAAGTCAATGCACTAGTGACACACAGGAAGCACCTCTAGCACTTTCGGGTTCTGTCCATTCATACTGGGGTAACCCCTAAATACTCGATTAAATTCAGAGTTGAACATGCAGTAAATCCGATGCATACTGATTCATGCAAACTGACGCCCCTGTGTTTCCACTAACTTCTGAAATCTTACAGGGTTCTGCTTGAATCTAACTCACTGCGATTAGCAGCTATTTAAAGTCATCCCTGTTTAGTGTGACATCTGGGTGCTGCAGACTTTAGGGAAGTAGTCCATGTTCACCTGTTCACAGCTACATGTCTATTTCCTACCAGTATCTGAAGCAAAAATTTCTCATCTGAACAGCATCTCTTCTTATTTTGCCACTATATCTTTCTGTTCTGATGTCTGATTGATTCACAGTGTCCTTTAGCATCATTGTCAAATGCAACACAAAAACTTTGATTTATCCAAACATGTTACAACAAAAGGAGGTAAAGATTAACAAAATAGGGGTGCTGGAGTAGGAACCGCTTGAGTTTCATATAAAATACTGAAATAGCCAACCACCACCAGGCAAGTTTTCCTGAAGAAATTTTCTTTGGCAGAGTTTCAAGAAATAATAGTTTCAAAATAAAGTTTTCTAGTAGAAGTTCTTGTACAGTAATTAATTTAACTAATTCTTGTAAGGTAAAGAACCAGTAATTTGTTACAGAAAATTTGCTGTAATAACAGAGTATTATAAAAGAAGAGAGATGGCTGCCATTCTGCCATTCCCTGTATTCACAACAAAAGCAGGCAGGTCTACATGCTAGAGCAGGCAGCAAGACATGCGTTTTCAGCAGTAAAGCAGAACCACCTCCCCCAGGCCACAAAGGTGAGTAAGAGACATACCTGAAGAACAGGGTAGAAGAAGATCCATAATAACTGAATCTGCTCCTTTAGTGTAAACATTTATCTCATCCGTGAGAGGATGTCTGACCACTACTGACATCCTCTTCCTGATGGAATCAAAGCCCAGCGTATGTAATACTTCAAAGTTTAATGTTCCCAGGTGAGGTAGCTCCACTGATACCTGGTCAGACAGCCTTCCAACCAGAGAACAGTTATATGCCCTTGCTGCATAGACGAGAGCAGCTTCATCTGGACTCTCTGCTTCGTAACGGAGTTCTCCTTCCTCAGGTCCACTCCCTACAGGTGTCCTGCCTTGCTGGGAGCTGTAGCCATTGTTATTTATCTGTGCAGAGTATGCCAGCTTCTCTTCCAGTTTCAATAAAGTGCTCTCAGTAGATGTAGATGAAAGAACACTTAAACCACATCTGTGCATTGATTTATTTGTAGCTAGACTAGATGAACTGCTGCTGTTAGATCCAGAGGTCAAGCGACTGGGAGTGAATCTTCGGATGAAGTCTTCTATGGTTTTTACTGGAGATTTCAGTTCAAATCGATCTCTAACCTTCAGAAGCAAGAAACAAACCAATGAATAAAACCTAAAGAAAAGTTGTACAAGAATTTCGACACCGATATTCAGTCTAAGTAGCTCCAACTTAAGAAGAGAATTTATTTGAGAGCAGAAAGTGATGGCATTTGTCATTTGAGAAGGGAAAGTAAATGGACAAAACTGACTTATCAGAAAAAAAAAAAAAAAAAAAAACCAAGAAAAAAAAAAGAAAAAAAAACCCTAAAACTTCAGAATTGTGTCTCCATGTGAAAGTATGCATGCTTGCATTTAAAATGTTATTTCTCCTTTCACCTCCTCAGATATGACTAATGGATAGACAGTCAGTGTTGGACGACCACCAGTAGTACATACTGAAAGGCTATTGTTAGCAGGAAGCATTTGCATTATTTGTGCATATTCGGTGAAGGTAGTAAAAAATACACTAATGCCAGAGTTTTCTTTTGAGAAGTGTGGTACCAGAAAAGTTTTATGAGAATATTCCAATGTCAGTGACATCTTCAGTAGCAATATATTATAAATAACTTCTACTGTCTTCTCCTTTACCTTCACTTCACTTTATCACTTATCTTAGTTTATTTAAATCTTTTATATAATGTTATTAATTGTAATAGCACATTCATAGTAACATATATTAAATTATTGTGTAACAGTGTAGCATTCCTAAAACAGCAGAATTTAGCATTCTCCAAATGCTTCCCTGGCACAAAACCATGTGATTTTGCAGACTAGTTCAATTTTTATTCCAATTTGGAACAGAAACAGATCTTAGAATTTTCTCCAGAATGGAAATTCCAGCTGTGGGCTAGCTCTAACACTACATTCCACTATAGCTTTGTCTTACAGATCATCTTGGGATTGCATTGTTGAAGTTCTTATTCATCAGTGATACTGGTTTAGGCCAATTCAAGCATTAGTGATCATTATTTCTCACAATGAGCTAAAGATGCATCTTTTACACAGTTTGAAAGATTTAAGCAATGTTTCTCAAGCATATTCTCTTTTAAAACATTTTTTTTTTTTTTTTTTTAAAAAAAAAGCATCTGACCCTTTTCTTAATTTAATCCATATTTACAAAACATTCACTGACAGCTTATATTTTTTTCTGGGAAGTCTTGCATATTTACAAATTTGTTTCCACACAGACTTGTATACTTACATATGTATATGCATACTTGCATATACATATACACATACACATGTATATATATATTTATCAATTAAGTTACAATACATGAACGCAGGAAGTTTTCAGAAGTATCTTGAAATTGTAGATGAAAGCATATCGAAGGTAAATGAAATAGTCAACATGTTTCATGTAACCAATGCTTGACTGAACCTGCTCATTCACACTGCACTTCTAAGAGTCATCTCACAACTAGTTCTAGTTGTTTCTCACTAGAACAAGCAATTTTCCGTCTTAAGAGATAAATTAGTATCAATAGAAATGACCCTTAAACTCTATTTTGCTGTTTCTTTTACCTACCTTCTGGCGTGGCTGATTTGGTGCAGTAACCACAACCGTATTGCATATAGTCAAAGCGATGAAGAAGTCAAAAATATCACATAGTTCTGGACTCAGATGGGATAATGGCTGTTCGTGGCTCCTCATGATCTCCAGATGCTTCGCACATTCATTCACCTTTTCTAACAAGCGAGGATCTGGTGTGATGTCCTTCTCCTAATAATAAATAGCAGTGATTAATATCAATAATTCTGCAAGTTTCCAAAGCAGCATCAAGTAGTCAAAGCGTCTGAAACACTGTCAGCACCAAGAGTTTTATGGTGGCCTCATACCACAGAGTGGAGGTGGAGAGGACTGTAACACGCCCATTCTAGACAATAAACAGTTAATAATGAGGCTACTGATAGAAATGGAAATGTGAGTAACTGTGTTGTCAGCTTTTTTTCCCTACTAATTATACCGGATAATTACACTGGCAATATGCATCTACTTTAGGAGTAGGGGACAGGGGAAGAGTTACACACTAATATTCCTCTGCTCTCCTGCCTGGTGGATTGTTTGTTAGAGATCAGATTCTATCCACACATTTGAAAGCACTTTTTTTTCTTTTTTTTTTTTTTTTTAATACAGAAGCACAGAGCACTTTCTACTCTATTTCATCAGCACTTTCCACTTCTTTCATCTATTTCTTATCAGAGCAAACTCTGGTATTCCTTAAGATACCAGGATGCTAAGATACAAAAAACTAATAGATAAACAGAACTGAGGCTTTTTCTTCAGCAGAATTTTATTTTATCTGCTGATGCTCAGCAGCTGATGAATATGAGCAACCACAGAACTGCGTGTGTAAAAAGTACTTCAAATTGTACTGAAAGAACTTACTCTTCACTGATATCAGGAAGTTCCACCACTGCAAACAGTGTCTTTCTTTGCTCATATTCATAGTTTGTTTTGAGGGTGGATTTGTGTCAACAGTACAACAGTACAAATCCCTAGATAGACAAGGCTTGGCTTCTCTGCTCTCCTATTACGATTCAGCTCAGGGAAAATTTCCATGGAATTACAATAGCATAAAATAAATTAACCAAAGCAAAGTTGTAGGACACAAATTCATTTGAAACATAAAGTTTCTCTCTTTTTTTTTTTTTTTTTTTTTAATACATGTGCAATCCACTGATATTATTGAATCACAATAAAAATTATGCCGTTGTGTATGTCAGCAGTGTCTAAGAATGGAGCATTGCAGTCCAGCACTTGTTAGTTTTAAAAGCCTCTGACAAAAAAGAAAAGGAGAGGCATAAGCAGAGCAATTAGAATGCGTTATCTCCAACCCAATGCTTCTCTCAGCTTCTGTAAATAAAGGGGAGGCATACATTTTCTTTTCAAAATCAAAAACAAAGGTTCCACATTCTCTTTGCCTTTAGATTGTTCCTACAGAGAAGGTATTTAGACAAGATCTATGGCCACATTTGGTTGTTTTTATATAAACTCTAAGTACAGAAGAAAAAATGCCAAGACGAAATCTATGAGAGGTACGCAATGCACCACAGCTTTCTTTATCTTTCCCTTTTCAGGACATTGTTCTGCTAAAAGATACAGGATGCTGCACATTTAGTTCTCATGACTTACCATTGGGCTACTGAATGCAGTATGCTTGGAGAGTATGCTTGCTCTTTTTGCTTCAGCTCTGCTACCAGTGCGACGGTGGGTTTTGGTACTCTGGCTTCTGTGGACTACTTTGATGCTCTGATGGCTGCAGATACTGTCACGCTGGGATAAATTTCCTCCTCTGGGGGCTGCTTCTTCTTCCTCGGAATCAGGTTCTTGGTACATTGCTAACCGTTTGGCTATCAGGAGAAATACACATCGCATATGTTAAACGTGGCTAAGGAGGGAAAAGGGACATGCTGACTTTGTTGAAGTGATCTGGTTTTACTCTTATACTGTGCTTTCCCAGCGAGAATGAATGATTCCATTATCAGGGGATAACAACGTCCTAATTGCCTGTTAGTATCTAAGGGAGGATGCAGATAACATAATGAGAAATGTAATGCAATGCACGGCCTCCCTCATCATCACACTCTCTGCAAGGCAGATAGACCATGTGGTAACTCTCTGCGCTCCCGAAGACTATTCCACAGCTCAGATTGATTAAATCAGGCAAATAATAGGGATTTCAGTGCAGTCTGAGGAGGAACTAAACAACCCAGAAAACTTTCTTGTCCTTCCCAACAGCATATGGAAATTTCACAGAGTATTTTCCAGCAAAAATGTCACATCTATCCACCTGCAGTTGACTGACACCCAAAGTGTCCTGCATCTACCCTCCAAGCATGCCTACAGAACACACTTTGCTCAGACTGTGGGAAAGCCTCAATCAAAGTCAGGGCCATCTGCTGCAGAGGGGAGATGTGAACCCAGATGCCTGACTCCCCTGCTACTGCAAAAAACACCCTGGGGTCCATCCCCTCCCCTGTGACCAGCATGATGGGGAGAAATGCCACATGCGGTACCACACTTACTGTACCTTCAGCTTCTAAACACAGAATTAACTCATTTTTCCAAATGAGGCATTTCAGAGGAGTACTTCGCTAGTCGAGACTCCAACTACAACAATTAAAGTTATAAACCAATCCAGGCATTCCGATACATAGAAGATAAAAATGAAGGAGGAAGAAAAGGTGTGAAAAAGCTGTGCGATCCAGCCCATCTAACAACGGCTTCCATTTAGTTGTAACTGATGTATAACATATTTTTCCATTCCTAAAGATCGTGGGCACTTAATAGCCTAGGTTATTCATTAGACAGGCACATGCCATTTTAACAGGTACCTATTTATTCCTTCATTAGGTATTCATTGAAAAGCCTCTCATTATACTCTCAGAATAATCCACACTATGGAGATGTACAGTACAAGTTACATACTTGTGGCTCTGCTCTGTTTCGGTTCCCTAGTGTAACAAATTAGATTTCCTAATGTCAAATGATAAATCACTAGCATGTAAGTTAATTATTCAGGCTTTTAACAAAAAAAATGCACATGAAGATTTTTCTTTCAAAATATATCCTGGGAAAAAAGCTTGTATCGCATACAGTGAGTTTGGGATCATTTTAACGTGGCTAGCTTTATGATCAAAGAAAAACCCATCCCTGCCATCCGCTTTCATTTTCAAACATGTTTTAGCCGTCAGAAAGTGGTCAGAGGAGTTAAGTCGGACCACACACAGTATCTAGTGATATCTCTGCTACAAGTATAGTATCATATATCAGAGTGTTTTTCACATCTATTTGGAACATGTACAGGCTCTGTCTGAAATGCGGGAGCTGGGAGAGGTTCCCAGTCCCTGGCTGTAAATACACACCCAGGCCTTGCTCTGACTGTGTGCCTAGAACAGTCTGGGGTATGCAACATCCTTAGATTTTGCTGGAAGAAAATTCAGACCATGGAGAAAGGAAGAGTCAGAGTGCTTCTGGGGACATGGAGAGCAGAATTCAGGGTATACTGCATATGAGTTTTGCCCTCACAGCCTTGGAGCCTGTACCTTGAGGCTGATATAGACAAACTGTGGATGAGTGAGGAGGTTCCTTCATTAGCATTATTGGGTGTAATTCATGCTCCTCTGCGTTATGTGATGGGAAAGTGGTTGAGCAAGAACAACACCTCCAGTGCTGTGAGGGGAGCTGCTCAGTGAGCCACACAGTTGCACACAGAAGAGCACAGCACCAGTGGCTTCTCCTTTCACTGCCCACTTTGTCCTTTGATGCGAATGACAAAACCTAGAAGACAGCTCAAAAAATGAGGGAGGTCACTGGTCTCCTTGACCCTTCTGTTGCATGGTATTGGGCTGCATGGAAATAAAGTTCACTTCACCCACACAGGCTGTTCCCTGTGACTTGTTGCATGAGCTTTGGGGCAGCACAAAATGGACCTGCTCCATCATTCATGCTCACTAATTCTCACCTTCTTCTGCTCTGTAAGCCTCTATGTATTTTCCCAGTGGAACTGCAGATCCCTACCTGTGAATTTAATCCAACTGATCATAGGTTTGCCTATATCAGAAGGAGCCTGCAGTGTGCCGTAAGCACTGAACCAGGCCCTCAATCAAGATGTGATCAAGGCTACTCAACGTTCCTCCCAGCATCCCAGTTTCCTTCCACAGGAAACCCAGGCATGCAGAGAAGGAAAGAACCATGTAGAAAGTAGATATAAGACTGGAATCTCATTTAACCAAGTAAAATGTAACTCTTTTGATACTAAAGCTGTTAGTCCAATTTTATACCAAGGTAAGCTTGTTATAAAAAAAGAAAAAAGGCCTTAGCACCTTTCAGCATCTTCTCAAGTGCAGGCTTACATATTATGCAGCAAGAATTAAGAAGTTTGAAGAAATAATGAAACAGTGTGATTGTTATGTTATGGCTAAGGTTCATAATGCTTCAACAGCGTGAAGCGTGCTTCTTTGGGAACATTCTGTTCTCTCCACCCACTCAGCCCTCTCAAATTCAGAACCTTTTCGTATGAACATTATAACCTGAAAGACATTGTTGTGGGATGCTTTTCAGTTTCAGCACTGAAAATTCATGGCCTTGATCTTTTGTCTGATAGAGTTTTTTATTAAGGGCAGAGACACAAACAGCTCTGAGAAACACAGTAATGCAATTCATGAAAGTCAAATTTCACTGTCCTCTAGTTCACTTTATATTTACAGCACAAAGAAGAAAGGATAATTAATACTTATTCCATGAACTCTCTTCCATCTTTCAGAAGACAGCAGTACACTATCAATAAAACTCCCATCATAGTTGATATGTATTTAAAAATAGTATTTTTGTATTTAAAAAGCCCTTTTATTTCATTTTTTTGTTTGTTTTTGATTATCTTCTTCAGTTGTCACATAAATACACCTTCCATGCTGCCTCTATTCCACCACGAGGCATCCATTTTAGAAGCTGATGGAGGCACCACTGCCATACAAGCAGATGTTTCACTAAGTAGAAAAGCATGATCAGGAAACTATAAAATAATTTGTTCCATGCAGAACGAAACTCCAGACCCCCCCAGATCAGACTAATTCAACTGTCAGTGTGTGAGCCCTAATTTCCCCATGGAAATGGGGAAATTTTGCCCCAAACTATTTGGATAAGGCTGTTACTGAGTTACCACGAAGTAAGTCTAGATGTACAGTATGTATTCATACCACCTTATTTCCTAATTATTTTATGAGTGCAAGCTTATTTCACTTTTAAGTGCTCTCTAGTGCTCTTTAGACAAAAAGAGTCACTCAAGCAGCTAGCATGCAACACATTTGTATGGGTGTGCTAACATAAGCTTTACTTAGTTTACTTTGCAAGATCTTCTTCGTAAAGAAAGTCTTGAGATTAGAAAAAACCAACCTTTTCCATCTTCTCTCCTCTTGGCAACCCCAGGGGTTTGAAAAGAATAACCTTAAGTCTTTTATTAAGAACTCTTTACTCCACTTAGAAATGGAGATTATCCTTATTCCTCCAGAGTTTTTCCAGAGAAATTGTTAGTGTAGATATATGCTTAGAAGAAAGTATTAGCTGTCTCTAAATCTGTCCATCATAAATTATTCTGTGTTCTATAGGAGTTTAAAATACGGCACTCCCAACGTATTCGGTTCTACATCTGCTGGCCCTGGTTCCCTCCACAGTCTCCAATTAGATTTTTTTTCAGAAAGCAATAACAAATGTAAAGAGAAACTACAGGCGAACTATACAGAGTGCCTGAAGCACCCACTCCTGTTCATATTTTTGATCTTTGTGGAGAAAACCTAAATGGACTATCCTGATTTCTGAAGGCTATTAAGTTGAAAAGAAAGGCAGAGGAGAAGTCCCTTTGGAAGCAACAGACACATTTAGGGAAAAGGCTTTATTGTTTTTTATTTATTTCTGTACTTAGTGAATTCAACTTTTTAGTAAATTCCATTTTTTTAGTACATTCCAGTGTGGCTAGAATGTGCAGTCTATGTCTTTTGTTTACATACAAAAGGAATAAGAAAGTTCCACCACAAAACAGTCCCACAAACTAAGAAAAAGATTTTTCCATATAATGCACTTTCCTATGAAAAGTAGTTGTTGAACAATCTTCAGCATGAAAAAATAGAGTACAGAAAGAAACTCCTTCTTTCTTAAGTTCAGTGTCTAAGAAGCTTTGCTAGTCAAAGGAAAATCACTGGGGTTTTCACCACTTGCCTTCACTCAATTAAACTTATCTTCTTACATTCTCTAGAATTTTCTCAGAGTCATTGGAAGGAAGTGGGAAGAATGCAAAGACTGAAATAATTTTTTTTATTTTTTTTTTTTCAGAATTGTGTGGTTGCATTCATGGAGCTTCAACTTGTGTTTTGTCAAAAGTTCCATACAATGGGTGGCCAAAACTAGAAAAACAGAGATCACACCCCATCGACAAGAGGCAATTCACTTAGCATTTGGAAAACATCTAGGACAAATGTCAGGCCAAGAGCATCTGGTTGTAGCTAAATCGTATAACGACTTTCACAAGCACAGTCAGCTTTTGGGCACCTACTCTCCCTAGGATCATCAGATAGACTTGGGCCATGTCCAGTTTCTGGAATTGTTGGAAGCTGGCGACTAGCCCAAAAGAAATAACTGTGGTATGGCAACGTAGTTTTACGTATAGAGCAACAACTCTTTGTTTTTTGGTGCTAATATTCTTTTGGGCCAGGAGGAAGTACTTGATTTGAAGAGTAAATTTTTTTTTGGTGGTGTGGCATTCCTTTGCAGTATCACCTTATTGTGGAAGCAGCACACAGCAAGGTGTTAGCTTTAAGAAGTAAGAGATAGATACCACTCCATCCACTTCTGGGATTAAACCAGAGTATAGTGCCAATGGGTATTTCATAAATGCTGAGGCCATTTATGAATTGGACAATCATTCTTCCACTCAGAAAGGTCCATGATATCCTGCTCCTAAATTAACACATTCCAAATCAAGAAGAGCCATTGAAGGAAAAAAGATTTGAGAAAACATGTAACACAGATATGAGATGGGAATTCTCTTCACTCGTATTTAGAATCCTAAAGCACACAGAAAATGGCGTGTAATATACAATAAATCTAAATGTCTAAAGCAAGTATGATGAGCTACATCTTAGAAATGATTAATTTTCTCCATCAACTGTAAAGTCACTAGATGTCTATCTTCCACATAAATATCTAAAATTAGGTAACAAGAATCCCATCCCTTTCAACGTAGTCTCCACAAGGCCCACTGATCAGTTTGATCCTGATCACTGCATATTCCATCACCAAAATGTTATAGGTGAATTCAGCAATGATGAAAATTTGCTAGAGTTTGCATCATGGAACAGATGCCAAGCACGCTCACACCTTCCCTCTCAGCTTTCACATGTGTTCCTGGATCCTCTATGGTGCTAAGCTCTCACATAGCAGTACCCATGAGTAATACTTTGTACTGTCTCCAGTTGGCTAGGAGACTCTGTCCCATGCTGGTGGAATTTACTTGGCCTCTGTTATTCATGGTTTTGTCACCTCTTGTCTAGACTAAAACAATACAGTATCCTTGGGCATAGTGCCATCAGCCCCATAAGAAATGTAGAGCCAGTGCAGGATTCTGCAGGAAAATGTCTCCTCCAGCAAATTCATGAGAAGTGTCCCTTGCTCCTTACACTGCCTAAGTCTAAGTATTAAGTCTTTTTCAGGATTTTTTTTTTTTTTTTTTAAGAAACATTTGAATTGCTTCAACCCTGCATGAGGTCCACATAAGCCTCTGTGATTAAAACCATGATTAATATGACCACTTCTGATGGAAAACAGAACTATTCCCCATAATCATAAAGCTCACCTTTTACACAGTGAATTACGTGACTCCGTGGAACAAATTTCCAAAGAAAATAAGGACACTTCCACCACTCAAAAAAAAAAAGACATGCCTGCTCAAATGCCAAACCTAACACAGCACAATTTATGCCTTTTAAGTAGCCCCTGAACCAACACAAATTGTGCACTGCACAAAGGGAGAAGAAGGGGAATGAACAAGCTATATATGCATAATGAATGTCACACATTGCTTAATACACTAGTGATAGGAACTCAGATATGGTGATGACAACTGAGGGATGGCAATGACTGTGGAACAGAAAAGAATGGGATAACTGTTCATAGCAAAATAAATTTTATGGAGAAAATCTTACAATGTAGCACGCATAAAATTTGTGAAGTCTATGTACAATCTGTTGATTGAGCAATTAACAGTCATATAGCAGTCCTAGATTATGCAGAAAAAACACTTCAGCAGAAAATTCAAGTTCCAAAGTGAGGCAATTTCAGACCTCATCTGCCATTGCGGGCAAGAGTTTCACCCTTCCTGGGCATGCATGGCTGAGCCTCAGAATATAGGGGCTCGAGATGACTTTAGAGTAAAATTTGCCAGAACTTCTTACCATGGGGAAAAAAAAAAAAAGTGTTACATCTTAGCTTTATTCTTGGATATGGCTGAATGGAACTGTTCTGACTGAAATTTCTCCCCAAGAACACATGCCTGAGGCAGACAGCTAGTGTGGAAAACTTTAACCAAATAGTTAAAAGGTTTGTAAAACTATCCATAGCTGAAAACCGGATCTTAGCATGGGAAGAGTCAAGCAACTGTAATAACAGGCACTGCTACCCAGCCACAGCAAAATAATAAACTTAGGCCGAAGAGTTCAGAACAAGTATATTTCCATCCTCAATAATCTGCTTTTATAGTAGAAAATGACTTGTTATCTTCAGCTTTTGGATCTCGACCTGTGTACAGCAATTTTAAATTCAGTTCTACAACTGAAAGACAGAGTTTGACCCCTAGTAACAAATCACTATGCCTGAAAAATTACTCAGATAAGTGAAGAAAGGCACAGATCATCTTTGAAATGGATGAGAAAAGGTAGATGCATTTTATTTCATTTTTTTTGCATATATGGTAGCCCCAAATCACTTGCCAAATGAGAGATTTTAGAATTTTCTAATAAATTAAATCTTCAGTAAAGCTTCAGGAGGGGAGCTGGATGGCATCCAGCAGTTAAAACATGTCCCAAAACCTCAGAGGGGAATTCAGATACTCTAGTGTAAGACACAAAAAGCTGCCGACAAATCATCGGCAATTAAGCACAGAGCAATGAAATGTTATTGATGTACTTACTAAAAAGGAATGAGCTGTGATAGACATCTTACTATATCTAAACAAAAAGATTTCGACAACAGAGAAGATAAGAGATGGTTAGAAAGTCAGATTGGAGAGCAGCTCACAAAAGACTTGAATGAAGAATAATTTTTATTCCCTAGTTATAGGGAACAAAAGCAGTAGAAATTATCCCAATTTCAGCATAAAATGGCAGAGAGAGTTCTATTTTTTGTAGAAGAGGAAAAGTAAACTGTATAAATAAAGTACCAATTTTAAAATTATATTTATGTCTGCAATTTTATACCAACTGGAGTTACAAGTAGCTCAAACAAAGAGGTAAGTGAAAGGATTGACAGAAAAAAAAAGAATCAATTAGTTTATTCTAGGTATTTAATTGATAATTTTGTTTGTAGTGAATTTCAATCTGCTTTTGTTAATATTTATATTATAACCTGAAATTATAAGATGAAAGCATGCACAAACTTAAATTTCTGTTGAATGCATTACATTTGAAGAAAAAAGGATCTGAAAGTCAAGATTCAAATTCAAGAGCCTGAGTTCAGCCTCCACAATGGCTGATGCTCTTAAACTCATAAAAATACCCTTTCTGCACTGTTTTAGTTGGCAGTACCATCATAATTCCTGCAAGGAACACAGTACATTCTGAAATTAGTATAAACAAACAAACAACCAATAGCAAAGAATAAAAAAAGAATGAATATGGAGTGTCATGAGCAGAACTCGGAGTCCAGAAACATACTCTTAATTCTAACTCTTCTTTCTTTCTTACCTACACTACAGAGGTAGGAAGTGATACCCTCTCTCTGTTTCAGTTCTTAGTTCTGTAACACTGGGGTATGGGGTAATAATACTACCCCACCCCGCTTTCTTTTGAAGAGTGCCTTAAATATAAGGTGTCAGTACTAGAAAAAAAAAAGAACAATCATTGCACAATCCAAAGCTTTAAAATATCTTTTACTACCTTGGAATCTTCTGAACTTTTTAAAGCATGTGTTAAATTTTCCAGTCTATTTGATTATTTCTCTTATTCCGTATACTTTTTGTAACCTTGACTTCTCTAATGGCCTTCAAGAAAACTGCCTTATCAGTGATTTTAAAATGTTCTGTAAATTAAGAAACTTAATTTTTGGAATTAGAAATGCAATACTGTAGCTATTGATATTGCTTGGTACACAGATGGAGTTTGATTCAAAGAGTTAAGATCTGTTACATAACAAACAATAACAATAAACATTAGAAGAAAACTGCTTGAAAAAACACACACACACACAAAACCAACCAACCAAACAAAAAAACACAGGAATTCACTTCATTATTTTAAAAGGGTGATGAGATGACACAGGGATGACCACCCTCACTTTCCCTTGTGCCAATGAATGGCTTTTTAGTGTTTCAAGGCTCTGATACTCGTGCACATTCTCTCAACTGCAATGTTCCCATAGCACTGGAGGTATTTTAACACAGACACCTTTCACAAAAGAGCACTGAAAACAATTTGATAAAGGTAACATAAAATATGCTATTAGATCAGATTATGTTTCTTGTGAATATGAAAAGCAGATGCTTTGTTTATGTTCTGTTCTCAGCACACAAGGATAACCTCATTCCAGGTATTCAATCAGACATTAATCTGGCTGTGTGCTTAAAGCTGGTATTTTACATAGTATATTCAAACAAACAGTTGTGTATCGTCAGCACTATTCAATTTGCTTAAATTAGCCATGTGCTCAAGTGCTTTACTAAATCAGGAGCTAAAGCTGGAAGCCCTAACTACCTCGACGCCGTACTGTGGATGTTACAGAACGTTTTGATAAGATTGTCATTGCTAGCTGAACACAGCCATCAAATTATAATAACTTGAAAACAGCTATTATGGAGTCTGCCGAGAAGATACATGCAATTTCTTTTATTTTTCTCTTTGATTTAAGATTACAGCAACTTTTTAATCTACTTCAGATTGCACCAAAGTATGGTAGTTAGATAGAAAACAAGATCATGAGCTCACCGTTATCATCATGGGAATACTCTATTCCAGAAACAGTGCATCTTCGGAAAACCATCTTGTTTTCAGTAAGCGTCCCAGTCTTGTCTGAAAAGATAAACTGCACCTGACCTAAGTCTTCTGTGATATTTAAAGCTCGGCACTGCAGCTGAGAGTCTGTTTCTTCATCATATAAATCTTTATCTTGATGAATAAAGTATACTTGGCAGATTTTAACTATTTCAATGGACACATATAAAGAAATCGGAATCATAACCTAGAATACACAAAAAGAAAGTGAATTAGGAGAAAACAAGCAAGGATACTCTGAATTAATAAAATCTATTTTGGCAGTGGACAGAACACAAAGAGACTATGTACTTTAAGCATCTCCTGTAAATCTATTAACATTTGAAAAAAGCTATATACTGTGCTAGATTAGGAAAACCTACAGTGAATTGCAGATCTGAAATACATTATTATGTCTGGAGAGAAGCAAATATTTTTGGGGCTAATAAGGTGAGCCTCAAACTAACCAGGAAAACAAAACAAAAGAAAATAAAACAGCATGGTCAGAGTCCTGTAAATGTGATATTTTTTATTTAAAGAACAGAATCAATTTATTCTGCATAAATAATAGACTGCTTACAAATTCACTTTGCAGCAGTAAGAGAATAAAATGAGAATTGTAAAGCTTTCCACAGGAACAATCTCTTTGGCCATGGCTTTTGCACTGCAAGTAATCTGAATGAAGAACACATTCTTTAGTTGCTGAAGAAAGAGATGTGAGAAATGTCTCCAGAGAAGATTTTCAACTGTTTACTAAAGATTGTCAAAGATCCATGAAATACCTAGCTTGTACTTGGGTTTTTCCCTCCAGATTATTCAGCTGATATGGAGTTGCTAAGAAGCATGTTTTTTGAAAGTGGCCAGAGAAATATACAACTTATGTTCATACCAGGACAGTGTACCCAAAGTGGCACCCTGAACCTCTGATGTGTTGTTCCACAGTGGGTGGATATGAAGCATAAAGCTTGTTTTCTCCCAGGAGGATCCATTGCATCCTCTCTCTCTTCCTACTTGTTTAAAATAAAATAGAATCAAATAGACCTGAGTATTTTGTGGAAGGTTGGTTTTCAGATGGTTTCCTTCTCGAAGACCAGTGTAGTTCTGACAGCTTATCAGTTTGTTTGACAGTGTTTGACAGCGTATCAGTTTGCTTATTTTTAAGAAAAGTTCTCATCTTTTTACCACGGGGTAGACCACATCTTTATTTGATTTAGATTTCTGGTCATATAGTATTACATTCCCTGTAGATAAAATTTAAAGTGACTACACATAGTTCATTTTGATTAGCTTCTCACATGCCTTAGTTGTAGAAAGGGTACTAAACATACTGCTCATTTATACCTTTATTACAGAATGAACACAGGTGACATTATATACAACTTGGATACCTGAAAAACTATGATCGCTGTCAGAAATAAATACACGGAAGCTAAAACGGGAGACAAGTATTTGCCATCAGGCCCTGGAACATCAAAAACTGGTTTCTTCTTCTCACCATATTGCCATACCCATAGGCCATGACCTGTAGAAGAGTTGAAAAAGAGAAAAATCCATAGTAACTCCAAGAAAGTAAGGTTCATGATACAAATTTGTCCTTAGAGATGAGTTACTCGGGAAACTGACACTTATTTTCAGCTACTCTGTCTTGAAAGTGGTCCCCAAAACTTTTTTTTTTTTTTTTTTTTACAGGAGTTTGGGATTTTGGAATGGTAATTGTTTGGCCATAACGATGGCATTTAAGAGTCACTTCATGTAACTTTATCCAAAAAAAAGCGATCTGGCTAGTCTAAATTATTAGCTTAAGCTATGAGTAGCAGCAGAGACAACGGTAGTGAAGCTGAGGAACTAAGAACAGAAGAAATTTAGAGTCTTGCCAAAAGCCTTTTTTTATCGATCATGCTGGTAACTACATAAAGATAAGGATATTGTTATTTTGGGAAAAGCACATTCTTGTTAAAGATAGAAAGTTGCCTTTTTAAGTATAGTGCTAGGATTTGCAGCCAGTATCTTCTGAAAGACCCCCAAGAGACCTAAAGTAGGGTTAAAACCAAGCAATAATTCCCTCACCATAAGATGCCTTCAAATTATCTTCACAGCATGTCAGAAATCAGCAAAAGAGGACAAAGGCCTACTTTAAAAGTAATCTTTTGAAAGACACATTTTACTAGGTTTTAAACTTTACATCTTGATACAATTAAACAGCATTGAACTCTTGAAAAATAAAAACAATACTTAAGCCAAGTAAGAAAATTGTTTTGTCCTTGTGCTACCAATATGAGTATATCATCGGACTGATGTATTTTTATTCCTGAGAGCAAAAATTGAACTCCCACACTTAGAATGACCTACATCAAGACTTGTTTTATAAATATCCTGATTCAGATTTCCTCCACTTACACTGTCTTGACAGGAGGCACAAAAGTTGCCTGACTCTTACAGAACACAGCTTTGCATGCCTGCAATGCCAGGCACCTCGGATTTTGAAGCACTGGAGCAAACTTCCCAGCTCTATGTGGCTGCTACCACCTCCAGCGGTTTGCTTTGGCCCTCTGCTGGTGGTTTCTGTCCTTGGAGCAGATGTGCCGGAGCGGATGATGCCATGTGTCACCTACCGTGTGCCACCTACTCCCATTTGCATTCATACAGCCCAGGAGTCACAGCTGTGGTGAAGCCACGGTGGCACACAGCCTGCTGCCACTGCTCTGGGGACATCACCTCTGCTCAGTGGCAGAGGGGACAGCTGCAGGCAGGGACTCCCTGCAATTAAGCCCACTGCAGCACTTCACCCCCACGCTGAGATGCTACACAAGTGTCTTGAACTCAATGGAAACAAATACACTGACTGATTCACAGCTGGAAAAAACTCATCTTTAAGCAGTATTTAACAATACCTGGAAAAAGGCACACTGAGACTTATTAAAAAGGCAAAGGATTGTTATTAAACTACACCACGGTTGTTAGGAAACATTCTGGTGTTTCTGCCGCATGACTCACACACAAACATCAGGGAACACACAAACATGAAGGATATGGAATTCATATGCAATAGATTAACAATCATTTTGGGTGCCAAATGTAAAACTCCATTCTTTCTCACAAGTGAATAGAAAAACAGCCTGCAGAGTATTAACCTGAACCTCAGTGTTTCCTTAAACACTCCAGGAAGTCTAGAGGGCTTTCTAATTGGATTTATGCAGATTTAGACTTTTATGTATTTCTTCGGGTTTAAAGCTGCCGCCTTAGGGACAGTGCATAAATGTTGTACGCTGTGCCCTTGATTTAACAAATAGTACTGGGGAATAGCACTGTGCTAATTATGTTTATTCTCTGCTCATAAATTACTTTGTTGACTGATTAATGGCAAGTTATGCTCTACCACCTGTAATTTTGAGGGCTCTGCCTATAAAGTGGCTTCTTTTCGACTTGACGTTTTTGGAGGTGGTAAAATCTAGGCATTCAGATCTCTGGTACTAATAGCATATATTTGATTGATACTAAGAAACTACTTAAATGGGACTGTATCAAAACATCTCGATTTCAAGGAAACACAACCAAAATTGGATAGTATGGAGGCAGCTATACACATTTCATGCTTTGGCATATATACATGTTTTTGGTAAAGCTAAGTACATGAATCCCAAGTGAGTCTAATACTTAAGTTTCTATTTTTAAAGAGTACTTACCAATGGCAGAAAACAGACACATGACTAAAAGTATGAGGATACACCAAAGAACATCAGCATTCATCTGTCTTTCAAGCTTACTGCGCTTGTAACGGGGTCCATTATTATTTAATAAAGCTTTGGTCTCATGCCCTGCAAAAGCAATTGCATTAGATGATGTAATAGGGATTTCTGTTAGTGTTTCAAGGAAACTATGAAAAGACAGTATGCACAGTCAGACAGAAAAACAACTTTTACCTGCATAGATTACAATTCCTGCAACTTCTTCTGTATTTCTAATGGTGCATCCACGTAACAAAAGATTTTCTTTGAACAGTCCATCTTTTTTCCCATTTTTATGTATGCTGCAGAAAATTGAAAAACAGAACAAAGCAAAGCATATCAAAACATTAAGCTTGTTAAATCATACTACTCCGTAATACAAGCCCAGGAAACATCACATTTTAAGAAGTTTTGTCAACCTGACTGTGAAATATTTTGTTATATCTTCCTCCTGGGAAGATCCTCTGAATCCCAGACATGCAGCAGCCCAGCTGGAGCAGTACCAGTTGCTCTGGCTAGGCTGTGGGATATACAAATGGGATATGCAAATGTACTGGACATACGTTCACTACCAATACGAAGGCCAAACCTACAACATGTGTGCAGCCAATCTAACGTTTTGAAAATGCATTGAACTTTCTGTGCTTGTACAAATTGTGCATGCACAGTTGTGCATATACAGTCACAGTAAAACCAATCCAAGAGCAATAGTGTAGTGTATAATATTTACACAGCACTCACGTGTTTTTATAAAAAAAAAATCCTAAAATGAAATATGGGGAAATTGGGAAAAGGCAG
This sequence comes from Nettapus auritus, assembly GCA_011076525.1. Lineage (NCBI taxonomy): Eukaryota > Metazoa > Chordata > Aves > Anseriformes > Anatidae > Nettapus > Nettapus auritus. The sequence continues at coordinate 141,893,367 of CM021765.1, forward strand.
TGCTTCAGAAGCAGTGACACTAAGGCAGATGTGCCAGGAATAATACATGTCAGTTCAGTGATAAAGAAAGGAAAACATATCCATGTGTTCATCAGTGAGAACAAGGTAGACCCTTTTCAGAAGTGTCTCACTGTCTAAGACAGAAGAAATGGCGTGCACCCTGATGAGTCTTGTTGATTTGCACCAAAGCACATGTGAAAATCAGAAAGTTACATTTCCACTACAACTTCTGCTGTGTATGGATGGACTGACTCAAATTCCAGTTGTCAGAGAACTACAGAAAACAGCCTTATGAGAATTAACTGTCACAAGTGAAATGACAACAATAGTAACAACAATTAAAACATAGCATTACAATGTCTTATTAGGTAAAAAAAAAAAAAAAGAAAAATCAAATAATCATTTCAGACCTTGTCTGCATGAATGAAATTTAATTTAACAGACTGCAGTATCCTAATGCCTCAGAGCACATTAAAGCAATCTGAAATGTGCCCATGTTCTGCCTTCACTTGCAAAACATCAAAACCATCACACTTCCAAGTTATAAAAATACAATTGCAATAAGAAATTAGTAAAAGCTGGGAGTGCAATAGAAATCCTGGTAAACTGCAATGTGCCATGCTAAAATGTACACTGTGCTGTTGTAAATGTACACTGTGCTAATGTAAAATGATGGCTACCTAGATTTCAGCATTTACAATCTTGTGTCCCTTGAAAACTATAAATTGGCTTAAAATTGTGACTTTTACAAAAAAAAAGTGGAGTTCTTTTTATTTGCTTTCTATTTTCTAAGCCTTCATACCTGAGTTGTATCTTCATGCTTTTCCCTGACTCTTAAATTTTTTTTTTTATTTTTCTAAATGAAAATGAAAATTCTAACTTTAACACATGCTTCTAAGAAGGCTCACAATGGTAGTTGTGAGGATCACAATCCTTTGTAGTCTTTCCCAGACCAGTAGGACTGCTTGCAGATTAAGGAACTGGTTATGCTAAGTAGCCTCTAGTCAGTGCTCTGAATGAATGGAACATACCCATAAATAATATATATACATATACATATGTATACTTATATAGACACAGGCACAGTCCTCTTTATTTCAGTATATTATACCCACTCCCTGCTTCTAAGAGCTCTAAGCACGGGCGTTCCAACAGTTATGCTTAGCTTTTCACTGCTAGGGAAATGGAGAAACAGAGGTGGATCTGAGAGCTGAGGTAGCTGCAGCAGGCCTTTTTTAGTTTTTATTTTATTTATTTTCATGAGGAAAAAGCTTCCCCTGCTCAGTTCATCATCCCTGTAGGCCTCGTATGAGAGGAGGGGTTTTGTTCAGCAAACCTCTGTCACTCACTGCCTCTCCTTCTGCCAATGGAGCTTCAGAAACTGGGGGCTGCCCAACAGCAGGTGTCAATTAGTGCAAACACTGATTGCTGCTGGAGAATTACCCACATTTAATTGGGCTTACACTATGGGAAATAGTTTTTTAATGAATCCATACTGTAGAAATTATGCTATTTCCAGGGTTCCGCTGTTCTGCCAGCTTTTTAAGACTGAATGGTACATTAGCCTTCCTTCCTCATAAATGAACGTTAGCTTGAATTTTCTATGAACTCTTCAAGCCACAGTTATGATTCCTGTTAAAAAACTGACTTTTTAAAGATAAACCTACTTAGAAAGTAATTACTCTGGCTTACGATCTTATAGCTTTCCTCAGTTCTTTACACTTGGCAGTAATAGTGGACTGCAATAGGCATACTGTTCATGGCAACAATTACTTGTGTACTTTCTCTATACTATTAGATTTTGTTCTTAGCTTATACCACATCTGATCCTGCCCCACAGCAATGGTGCAATATCTGAAGATAACCTGCAGATGTCAAGACCACCGGGCTGCCTGCATACATGCCTTAATACAGTAACTCCAACAAACATCCGACGAGTGCTCACTTCAGCCTTCTTTCACGCTTTTCCCTTGTTTGCCAGCATTAAGCAGCAACGTGATGTATCAGTGCTAAATACAAAAGGCAGTATTTTCTTTCACTCTGGTATCTCAAATTTCTTACAAAGCAAATGGAGCTGTCATTGCTTCTCAGCGTTTGAGAATCCCAAAGAAAATACTTAAACGTTGCCATCCTTGATCAGAACCTTCCCGACTCAACACCGATGAAAGGTATCCCAGTCTGATTTGGGGAAATTCTGAGTCACTACAGCATGTCAGAGAGACACCGATGCCTAACTTTTTTTTCCGTAAAAAAATGCATTGTGACTTTACATTATTTTGTTTTTGTAAACTCAGGACAAGCTTTCAAATAGAAATGCACACATGGATTCATATTATTATTATTATTATCATTGCTCCTTTCTACACCCATTTTGGAATTTCCCAATCAAGTTTTCTGACATCACATGATTAGATAAAGTTCTCTTCTAATGACAAAATTTTTACCCTTCAGAGAAAAGCAGAGAAGCTGGAAGACTACTTCTCTTCCTCCCTTGCACACATACACACAAAAAGCTAGAAACAAGATTTTAAAGCCAATTTTGTTATTTTTTGTAACCTGAAACGGGATTTTTGAATGCCTGCCATGCATACTGTACATACTCTGGCTAGATGCACACAGTCAGAGGGCACGTAAGGTTTTCCTCTATTCTGTTTACCCACAAGACTTCTTACAGAAGAAATAAGAAAGAAGAAATGTTTCTGAGGGTGCAGAAACTGCAGAACAGTATTACAGCAAGCACTTCAGACAGGCAGTCTCCCTGCCTATCTTGCACACAAACAGCATGTTCAATGCAGGTTTATATTATTGTTGGTTTATCTTATCTCATTTCATCCCGAGCTGCCTGTGCTACGTTGGTTACCTAAAGTGATCACAGTTTGAATAACTGTGGGTACAGAATTTTACATGTTTATAACATGTACCCACACAAATTATTTCTATTCCCCTAAAGATATGTCAGCATAGACCTTAAAACCAAAGGCATTCTTCATATCAGAAAAAGATCGACTTCAAAAATGGAAACTTACTAAGTTCATAGCATCCCTATAGAAATATCTAAGTAGCATTTCTTTGCAGTTGAGGTATTATCAGCTTGGAGCTATATGAACCTGTCTTTCAAGCACTGACTACTGGTAAGATTTTGAACAAGAGTTAAGGTCTGATTTTGACACAGTAATGACATATTTCAGTTGAGATGTACTAATTACTATTCATCTTGCTAACGTGTGATGTGAAATATACTCTCGATTTCATGATACTAATGAAGAAAATCTAAAAAGAGGGGGAAAAAAGGCTCTCTCCCTTGACAAATTGGGAGACTGAGATTTTATTTGTTGATGGCTGTCCTCACTCTTCAAATGCCCCATGGCCCTTCAGTTGTAAATCTCTTGTGGCATAGCTGTTGAGACCTGGAAAATGAGACCTGATGCTTCCTGCCAGATTCACAACTGATGTCTTGATTTTTTGCTGGGTTAAAATACATCCACATCATTTGTGAAACAGCCTTCCAGAATATAATACAGCATTATCTGCTACATAATTCAGTTTTGTAACTTACGTGCTACAGACATTTTTCACATGGAGTACATAAATAAAAACATAATGAAAGACACATTTATGCATATCTTCTACAGCATTCAGCTCCGATCTAGTATAAAATGTCCCTTCCCATGGCAGGGGAGTTGGACCAGATGATCTTTAAAGGTGCCTTCCAGCCACAACCATTCTATGATTCTATGATTCTGTGCTCAATATTTTGGGGACTAAGATTCACACACATGAAGTATGCTAGAAAAGTTGCCAAACTTTCCATTTCCATATCTGGAAATGTCATTTCTGCAGTACAGCAGCCTCTATTAATGTAGACAATTGCACACCCTCACACAGTAATGTCTAATACAAAACTTTTATCTTTAAATGAACTGTAGGGCTTTGTGGTGTTAAATAAAGGAACACATTTTCCCACACTACAACTTGATGTAGTTTCAAAAAAGCTATCCTGATTTACACCAGTTGACAGTACATCCTACACAATCTGTGACATCTGAGAGTAGTAACCGAGCTGGTAAATAGCATCACTATAAAAAACTCCCCAAGCCCCAGCAATTTTCCATCTTTGTGCTATTTACGCAATGCAATACTGCTCATCACTCCTAATCCATACGGATAATATATTATGTTATTCTAAACAGAATTAGCGACTGTTCAGCTCTTTTCATTAAAATTTAGACAAAGAAATTAAGTATCCTGGGCTCTCATGCTGCAAGAGGTTACAGACTGCAGAAAAATAAGTCACGGAAGAGTACACCTCCTAAGTCACCATTACTGTTGGCATGCCCACACACTACAACCCTGGCTACATTAGAAGCAAAGTGTTCTGTACGTACTTAAACATTTCACATTTGTTTCTGAGTAGGCCTAATTGACCAGAGATGAGCACCCAGTTAATGCAGTTCTGTTTGTTCTGTTTGTTTAGAATTAAGTCAAGCGTTCGTACGTGATTCTGCATGGTAATGAACAAGCACACGCATTGTATGAGATAATTGTTTTATTTTGTCTGAATGAGAGTAAAGGAATAGTGTCGTAGCTGGAGAAATATCAGTTTCACCTTCTGATTTTCCTCAGTGACACTTACATTAAAAGAAACATCAAACAGACACATCTCCATAAAAACAAAGTACAACAGATTGTGCTTGTTTGTTGGCTCTCTTGGACTGGTTTTCTATTTCCTCCCATTTCCAGATGGGATCTTCTGATCCGTGGAGTGAGGGAAAGGGAGAACAGTGTCCGTAACTGCACTGCTTCGTGCATTCATTACTGGAGTTTAAACTGATCAAAGCGAGCAAATATATTCATCCTAAGGAATGGAAACGTGAGGCTCCCACCTCCATTATAGGAGAGGATCCTCTACAAGAGCTTGAATATGCATCCCTAGGTATTTAGCATGATGATGGCACAGCTTACATAACACAGCCCAAACAGAAACAGCATGTACTTCTGTATCAGAGGAAGGGAGTGTATACTGAAGGACATTATATGAAATACTCACATGTAACCTCGAAACCTACTTAAGTCGTTGTTTGGATTCTCGCATTCAATGACACTGGTGAACTTTAACGGGTCAAACTCTGAGTCCTGGAAAAATAATAATATTAATTACTTAGTGCAAAGACTTGCAAATTATAGTCACAATCACTTTCTTAAATACCTTTCCTAATATATTAAAGTCCATTTTTTCAAAGGCAATCAGTTGAATGACACTGGCATTGAAAATCAAAGGGACCTGACCACCAGAGGTCCTTGTAAGGTACCTTGCAGGTACCTTGTAAAATCTCTCTTAAAAAGATGACTTTTTTGTTCTGTAAGTGGAAGAATATGAGTTTCTAAAACCATTAGATACAAGAAGCCAAACCCAGAAGTCGAATTAATTTGGTCCGGATTGGAAAAATCAAATTTACCTGGGAAGGCTCAGAATACTCAAAAATATCACTATACATCATGTTCAGTGAAGCTACTGCAAATCTAGGACAACGTAAGTCAATACATTGTCAGTTCTGAAAAAGCTAACATGAGGTTTTGAAATATTAGCTAGATTTCTCAAATGCTTTATGACAACAAAGATAAATTAATCTACTAGAGTAAATTAGAAACATATAGCAGAATAACTTTTTCCTAATTAACACTTGAAAATCTTCTTGGTTCTCTACCACATTAGTCTGAAGCTATTAATTTTGCTGACTACAGATAGGTTTACCTGTAGGCACCACCTCGTTGTGCCTGAGGAAAAACATCCTATCATAGCATAATTATTTGATTTTGTTAAATACAAATCAAGATTCTTCCTTCTTTGCCAGACTAAACAAACTACGCAGTGAAACGAGAGATGCCCAGTTCTGGCGCTGCTGAGACAGCTGTTTGTCTCCATCAGTGAGGACAACCATTTGAAAACTGCTTTGCACACTCTTTGAATGAAAGAACCAGTTAGGAACCACCGTATTATTGAACTTTCAACAGTGATCATACTGCAAATGTTATGTTTTAATTTTTATTTTTATTTTTATTTTTTTTCTGAGCAGCTGTAGACCCTAACCACCACTACCTTTTAGATTACTTTATGGGAATAGCTGCCTGAGAATCAGTAACTAAAGGACAGTCTTATTGCCAGCTTTCCAGAAACACACAGGTGTCTCAATTTATTATTATTGTGTTTTTTTTTCTTCTTTTTTTTTTTAAATATTGACTCCACTCAAGATGTGCAAGAAACTACATTTTAAATAAGAGATAAAAGTGACTAGAGGCTATGTCAGGATTACCATCAATGGTCCTCCTTAAAGGGGGGTGGTGGGGAATTTCTGCCAATTATGCTTGGAAGACAGACTTATAGTACATAGGAGACAATTCAAACCACCTACACCTGACACTTTTGGAAACTTTTACTGTATATTTGAGAAAGAAGAGATGTAAGAACTGTGAAGATGGGCTGTCACTTTGAGACAGCTACAGCCCACTGGAGGAAAGAATCACTTTTATATGCAGAATTCAGATTGTAAACATGGAGAAAAATAAGCAGCAAAAACAAAGTCCAGCTTTGAGCAAAGAATAAGGCTCCTATGCTGAGAATCAGACTCGCTAAATTACATCCAAGTCAGCAGTCTAACACCTGAGCCTTAGCAAGAAGTCCAGATGATCTTCTCCACACCAAACACTGTCAGCATTTAAGCTCATTAGATATTTCTCCTGGTTAGCCTTAACTTTCTCTTGGTGTCTGAAGCTTGATGCTGGGAATGCTCAGAAGTACCTAGTCCTGTGGAGGCAGCTAAGCCTTGATTAGGCTGCGAAACGGGGCAGATGCTGTAAAGCTGCACATTCATCACCCTTGACCCTTATTCCTCTTCCTTATTAACACCACACCAGCAGCCAGCAGCACCCAGCAGCAGCCTTTAGGTCAGCTTCTTGCAGAGGGTGAAGTTCACGCAGAAGCACGTTGTGCTGGGAATGCCTGCGCTTTGTGACGCCTGCTCTGCTGCCCCAGAAAACCATCTTCTTTTATGCACTGGTATACTCCTTTGCAGAAAAAAAAAAAATAAAGTACGGGAAAAATAACCTACAAATAGTGCTTGAGGTGTTTCAGTAATAAACTCTCTGACTGCCTAAGTATTGTGGTAAAGAAGAGTCACCACAGTAGATGAAATTGCATTTGCAAATTGGAGGGAAAGAATTGGCTGGAAAGAGAAACATTTTTGTCTTTTGGTTACAATATACACATTGTGAAGAGTGTTACTCAGTTCAGTGCAAATTTTAATTTAGTGGTCCAAAGAAAAGAAAGAAATCTTAGTATCTTTGATGAACGCCTCTGGAGGCTCCTGGAGACAACTAACAAAACCAGCGTAACCAAATGGTTTTCTTTGGTTGCTGAACTCAGCAAAGAGAGCATGGTTTCAGTGCCATACGGATGCATTAATTTGTACAGCAACCAAATTTCCTTGCTGCTGTGAATTCCTGCCAGCAAAGCCAACAACTCTACAAAAAAAAAAAAAAAAAAAAAAAGGATCAAGATCAGAGATTACCAAACCTACCCGACTTCCACATCACTACGACTGAACATGCTCTTTCTCCTGTTTGTTGGATTCTTTGCATTTCTGATTCAGTTTTGGAACTAAAAGTCTTGTATCATTAAATCTAACCGTCTGTATACTTGAGTACTGTTACAATTATCTTGAAATATGTGATTATGGTCTTTAACCAGATAATATCTGGGAGGGGAGAAAATCTAATTAGGATAGTATTTTACATAAGGGAACAAAGCTGCTAAATTCTGATTTATTGCAAAAGCTCTTTGGCTTGTTAATAAATCAAATAGCTGCATCTCTTTCCTATGAAATGGAAGTGTAGATACACTGTATATTACAGCTAATGACACTGTTTTGAAATGAAAATGTTTCTGGTAAATGAATGAACACATACGTTAAATGCTGCCTGTGTGCAACTGCTTTCACTGGCTATAAGGAAGCACAATATTAACATAAGATCTCACAGCGATCAAAGTTCTGTTCCTTTTTATGCTGATACCCACACTTCAGCAACAAATAAAACATGAACTGTGATGATGTTCTACTATATTAAAAGCTATGGGAAGCTGCAGCTAGAAGTAAGTTAATGCAGAAGTACTGGTTTTGAAGTGCATGAGTCATGATTTGTGCTGTTTTCTAGGTGAAAGTCCATGAAAAAAATATATTAAATTCTCCCCCACTACCTTTATTTTTTCTCTTACAGTGAATTACTGTGTCATTGTTAAGGCAAAGAATATAAGATCGATATATGGTCGAAAATGGCCCTTCTGCAGACCTTTGTGCAGCGGATATCTCATGTACCAGGTTTTCAAGCGTTTTACTTCCCACTTCGAGAACTGTAAACTGCAACTGGGTATTAAAGCTGCACCAGCCTTGAGAGGATGCAATGCTCCATGTCTAGCCAGACTGCAATCTGAATTGAGCTTTTTCAGCTCCTAGTTTGCTGAAAAATCTGATGTGTTTGGTGTTCTCATGGCCTCCCAGTAGTCGTCAACAAGATTGGGTCACTCACAAAAAGCAGCTGAAGGTGTTTTTTGTTTTTCTTTTGTAGCAAACATATTGCACAGTATGTACATCTGTCATATGGTACCTCTGCATGTCTTCCAAGTTTGTGTGTTGTGCGCTGTTGGTTTGAACAACTCATTTTCTGATTCATATAAATCTGGGAGATATTGGCTAACTGCAAGTAAGTTTCCCAGAGTATTCCACAAAACTAAGGCCAGGGCTAAATTATGTTCTTGTCAGTCAGACTGTTCTCTTAAACAAGTTGTTCTCCTTTTGCTAGAATATAAATTTTAATTGCCATCACTAAGTCAATGGATGAGTCCCTTTAAACCATGAGTAAGGCAAAATAGCTTGCTTCCCCTTAAGGCACAGTTCTTACAAGTAAGTAGGGCTTAATTCAGTGCACAATCTGGTTGTTGTTAAGACATCATAGAAAATTGTGCTTGAAAGGATACATGAAGGTCACTGGAGAACCCAAAAGTCTGAAAGAAGGGCCAGAAATGTTTATACTAATCTCCGTGAGTGCCAACCTTGAAAAAAGCCTATATGAGTACGTCAAAGCCTAAGCAAAGTCAAGCACATGCAAATACTCTAAAGAAAAAAGAAACAACCAGAACTCAAAAGTTTTTACTCCTGCATTAATGCTCAAAGGTTGCATGCAATTATATTCCCTCCAACCTTGAGTTCTCTTCGAAACTGTGAAAGAGCTACAGTATGAGAGGTGGCTGATATTTAGGAGCCAAGAAATGCAGATTTGGCTTCCATGGAGCTGAAAAAGGAGCTGAACCCTTGTTTCCCTTTCTTTTCAGGAAATGGGACCAGTGTAAAACTCTCTACCCATGCTATTCACATTGTCTGAGCACTTGCAAACTAAAAAAATTAGTAACTTCATTTTTTTTTTTTTTTTTTTTTCCAAATGTTAGGTATTGCTCCTGCTTTTTTTTTGACACAACAAACACAGATGTAAGCATGGGCTCCAATTTTGTTTTCTGCTGGTTTTGTTTTCTGAAAAGACTGATGTTCTTCCTCCTGTTGGGTTAAAATTTCACATCACATCATGGTATGACAGTATTGTCACTCTCCAACATGGGTCCAAGCTTTAATACTACCTGCGTTCTGAGAGTATGCATGTTACTTGAAACAGTAAACACAAAAAATGTGTCTGTTTGCCTTTACTCTAGAGAACGTAGGGAATAGGTGTATGGTTGGTAAATGCTGTCTGAAAAACTGAATGAATACAAGCCTGGACAGAGAATGAAGAGATGAAACTGGTGACATGCCTCATCCAGCGATGCGTGGTCTTGAACCCAGGAAACTGTTGCTGTGACTATCATGACACAACACAATTCTTTTTATGCAGGTAAATCACAGTAACTTCAATCATTTATTCCCATATGGTTTGAGAGTTTCAGAAATAAAGAAATTACGAAGAAATACATTATTTTGTCAGCCACAAATGCACAGAAACATTCATGCATATCCCCATATTGTGGTTGCATATATCCTGTATTCAGACACTTTTGGTGACTAAATATTATCCACTTCACAGTAGAAGTAAGAATTCTTTCTTGGCACTATCATTTTAAAAACAGAAAACCTGAAGGTTTCTGCAGAATAAAATGATGGACAAGATACATCACATGAGTGAAGACCACTTCTTGCTTAACTCTGCTGTATTATGGCATATCAAAAAAAAAAAAAAAAAAAAGAAAAAAAAAAGAAAAAAAAAGGAGAGAAAAAAATGGAATTGAATTCAATAAGAAGAAACTGACTTTCCTCAAATACCTGACTTCACATTTTGACTTTGCCAAAGTAGCCTTAGTTCACTGCCTTCCTCTGAAAAAGTGCTGACATTTTAGGAACTCATAAGTATTTCTGAAAGGTTGAAAACTTGTCAAAAGGACACTTAGTGATACTTATATTAGGTATTTTATGTACTCAGGGATTCCACAGAATATATTTCATTTCTTCACAAGTCTTCTTGCTAGGAAAATGTTTAGTACCCTACCTATACATCTTACTCCTTCCAATTTCTTAAAAATATGGGAAATTCATTCCTACTCTAAATGTAGCAATGGGAAGGCTTGTTTTCCATATGTAAGCAAACTTAGGCAGATTGCAAAAATCTGTTAAATACTGTTTCCTTCAATGCTGAATTTCAAATTAAAGTTCATTTAAATTGCAGATGTAAAGGGTTTTGTGTAGACTTTAACAATGCTCTACTAAAACCTACGAAACCTGATAAGGAGTTCCGTTTAAAATAATAACATAGGCCTACAAAAATAGGACTGTGTCTCTCAGGAAAACACAAAGGTACAAAGGAGAGGAAAACAATGGAAAGAGCTAAAGGAAAGGTGTTTTCTTTAAAATTTTCCTTAAAACAAACCACTGTCCCTTATGTCTCTGGTGACTGCTGATACACTACCCTATGAAAAGCTTAGATTACACCAAGGCAGTGTTGAAGAGAAGACAATGTTACAAGGCCTCTTCTGCATAGTGGGAAACTAATAGGTAGGCAAACCAAGTAACTATGGGGATCTGTCACAAAAAAAGGCAACTGAATTTAGCTCTCTCCAACATGACTTCAGGGCTCTGAGATCAGTCTCTACAGTGAAATGCCAACCTTCCCAGCTCTGCTGGCAACCTCATGAAACTGTCAGTTCAAGACGCAAAACATGCTACTCTGCCAAATGAGTTAGTTTGACAATTACACAGTGTTCAAACAACACATTCCCCTTCATTAGATGTGTGTTGTATGGCTCATTTAATGGCCTGCTAGTGATATTAATAATGCATAGTTATTAAATGTTTTCCTTTATTCATCTGCCCTACTTTGCTGCTGCAGAAACAAGAGTTTGATGTTCAGTCCTTCCTTCCAGTAGGACAGCATGAGCACACCAGGATGCCCTTGGATGACAGTGACATTTATCCGATTTATCATATTCTGTTTATTGGCTATGGTGGGGATCTTATCCAGACTTCTCCTTGCAGTACAATTGCTGGATAAGGGTTCTGGGGTTTGTTTTGGCGCATATGTCTGGAGGAAACAAAAGGGGAGAAATAGAGTCATGGGCGCAACTCAGGGGAAATATTCAATAGACAAAAATCTACCTCTGCCAAAAAACAGCTTTCCAGTTTAAAAGCTTTTAAGTGCAATAAGAATGTATCCCCCTAATGCATTGGTCCATCCTGTTATTGCTCTATATAGCTGTACCCCGCATTTATCCCATAAAATTAATCTGACCTCTTATTAATGTGCAACTGGAATTACATATTGATTTTATGTATCCAAAGCATGCAGATTGGTTATACACTAAAACAGTGAAACGTTTTAATGTCTAAACTGCATTACTCTCTGGCAGAATTTATTTGTGCCACTAATTCACAAGAAAAGGAAGAAACAGTCTGATCTATGCTATTTAGGAACTAAACAGATCCAGCTGTACATCAGAATTTAATAGCTTTGTTTTCCACACTGACAACTACTACTATAATTGGATTTTTTTCAGTACTGTTTGTTGAAATGGAACAGAGATGTCCAGTATTTAGAAACGTCAGAACAGCTGAGCTAGCCAAATAGACGTTAGGGGGCTGATCTTCCTCCCACTGAACTAAGTAAAAGTTTTCCCTTTTGTAGAAACCAGTATGAGGGAACAGCGCAATAGTCAACCTACAAGAAGACAAATGTGTTGTTGGTAAGGCCTATGAAAACCTCAATAATTCTACAACAGATATCTAAAGAAGCTGCTTTTAGGCAGTCATGAGACAAGAGTACCAAAAGAATTGTTAATGCTGAAAATAGACATGCAAGTACCAATGTCCATTAGGATGACAGCAAACCTTAGCAGTGCACTGAAAATTACAATGAGATGTGAATGAATCAATTCAGTGAATACAGGAGTGCTGGTGAGAAGTAAGGAAACAGAGTATGTCACGGCTGAGGGATGGATCCAGACCTGGACAATTAAGAAAGCGGTATCTGGCTGTCTCAAAAGCCACTGAAGGAAATGAATGGGTTCATAGTTTTATATGAACCAACCTCAGCATTAGCTCAGCCCTTAAACTCAGCCACAGACCAAGCCTCTTAAGGGCTTACAAAACTCTGCACACAACCTGCATTGCTCCTCCAGAGGCTTCTTCTCTCTGTTTCCACAGACTGTGGCACACTCCCTACTCACTGGGACTTTCCCCCTTCTGGAGATATTTCTAGCAATCCTTCTGCTGCGTTTCGTAAGTGCTGGAAGAAATTTCACTTGATTAGTGGCAGAAGCACTGCATGGTCATTTTCATTTAGGAACACCACACAGCTCAGGTCAGCTTCCAATTATACCTTGGCCTACTCCTGCTCTCATGCTGGGCAGTTGGCCAGTCCAGCTTCTTGTGGGATGAAGTTCTGCCAGCAGAAACGGGAGTAGGAAGGACTAAGACCCTTAAACAAGAAGAGGGAAGTGCCAAGCATTTCTCTTACATCATTTTACAACTGAAAAAAAGAACACCAGAGTCCCAATAGGAGACTGAGTGTGGCTGGTAATGAGGGCTTATCCTTATGAGCAGGAAAACCTAACAAGAGAGACTGCAGTGTCTGGATGCTGTCCCATGCACCAAAGCCTGATGTGTCTGTCTCAACCTGAAGACAGAAAATCATGACAAAAGGAGCTATACACATTATGTTTAAGAAAAAAATGAGGGGAATCTGTAGCATACAGCAACCTCCCAAGTACCAGAAAGATTCCAGTACTTACCAGTGTAGTGTGTTTATGTGGCAAGGTTTTGGTAGCAGGGGGCAATAGGGGTGGCTTCTGTGAGAAGGATCTAGAAGCTGCCCCATGTTTGGTAAGGGCCCCTCTGCTGACCAGAGCTGAGCCAATAAGTGATGTTGTTTTGCGCCTCTGTGAGAGCATATTTAAGACAGGGAAAAAAATGCTGCGCCACTCAGCAGCTGGGAGGGTGAGAGGAGTGAGGAACAGCCTTGCAGGCACCAAGGTCAGTGAGAAGAAGGGAGAGAGGTGCTTCAGGGGCTGGAGCAGAAGTCCCCTGTGGCCTGTGGTGAGGACCATGGTGAAGCAGGATGTCCCCAGGCAGCCCATGGAGTACCACGGTGGAGCAGGTGGACCTGCACCAACGGAGACTGCGGCCTGTGGAAGACCCCTGCCGGAGCAGATTCCGGGCTGGACCTGTAGGCCGTGGAGAGGAGACCACGCAGGAGCAGGTGACCCGGCAGGAGCTGCTGCCCATGGGGGACCCAGGTTGGAGCAGTTTGCTCCCAAGGGATGGGACCCTTATCTGGAGCAGTTCTTGAAGAGCTGCTGCCTGTGGACAGCCCACGCTGGATCAGCTCGGCAAGGACTGCATCCCGTGGGTGGGACCCCACAGCACAGGGGACAAGAGTGACCGAGAAGGAGCGGCAGAGAAGAAGTGCTGTAGACTGACCATAACCCCCCCATTCCCCTGTTCCCCTGTGCTGCTCAGGGGGAGGAGGTGGAAGAGGGCAGATGGGGGGAAGATGCTTTTGGTTTCTTTCCTTTGTTTCTCACTTCTCTAGCTTGTTCATAATAGGCAATAAATCTTACTGTCTCTCTATGCTGAGTCTGTTTTGCCTGTCACAATAATTACTGTGTGATCTCTCTGTCCTTATCTCAACCCTTGAGCCCTCTTCATGATATTTTCTCCCCACTCCTCTTTGAAGAGGTGGAGTGAGAAAGTAGTTGTGGTGGAGCTCGGCCGTCCACCCTAGTAAAACCACCACAACCAGTCAGATGAGAACATGGAGGGAAAAAAAGCAATCGTAATGAAAACAGACATTTCATTCAAAGTATTACAGAGCAGCGTTCATATCGGCACTGCTACAGTTTTGTCAGCCTTTCCCTTAGTGTCTCTAGCATGAGGTTATATACCCAAGTAACGTATCTCCAGGCTGGACACTGGCATACAGTCTGCGCTTGGAATTGTGTCTTGTAACCACAGCCATCATCCCTCTCCTGCTCTCATAATGCTCCCAATGCAAAGGTGGCAGTGAGAGCACTTTGGGCAAGAGCTTGGCTGCCTGGTCTGTCTGTTCTCATCTATTATTCACGCCACTGATCAAATTCCTTTTCAATCAATACACTAAAGACTCTAGAAGTGAAGGTCAAACTCAAAGAATTCAAGGTGTGAATTTTTTTTAGATACCAACTGATTGCACAGGTTTTATGAAAAGAAATTTGTGATGGCCTTGATAGCTACAAAACGGGACAGCAGAGCTGGGAAACAATCTGAGGGGGATAAACATTTATCACATGGGTAGGGTTCAGTTCCTCATGCTTTGGCATGCACAAACTAATTCCACTAACTCCATTTGGTTTTTGTTGCTTAATAGCTGACACAACCCACCTCTGTGTAGTTAATAGCAGGACAAAGCCTTTTTTATCCCTTCCTGTTGCACTTCAACAGCCTGTAAGTCATATCCCCGTGATCTTGGCCATGTAGGCCACACTGCTATACAGGTGCATGAGTACACTTAGCCATCTGAGACATGGTTTTGAATCTGCTACTTAATCAAGTCAGGCCAAAAATATAAGAAGCAAAGAAGTTTGTTAAAGTTAAGTAGAGGCTGGTAAATGCTCATGACAACTTAGATTTGCTTTCTAACCACATTGTATGGTAAACACCAAAATCTCTTCCTCCTAGAAGCCAAAAGGGTAAGTGTTCCCTGCTTTGATATAAACCAGTCTGTCACTGTGTCATTAACAACACTGAATTAGGCTGCTGTCCATGAATCTCCATGCACTACTGATGTTTTTAATTCAAAACCAAATGGAACTATTAAGCACTATAGATCTTCACAGAGCATAGTATCATCTCAAATCATGAACCTACAAGACAATCGTAGCTTTCTCACAGGCTTATACACAAATTAAAAGTGACTGACCATCATAGAATCATAACAGACCCTGAAAACATGAGCCTGAGTATAACCAATGAATGGAAATTGTCATGAATGTCTTGACATAATGGTTCTGAGACATACAGCCAGCCACTTCCCATGTAAATAATATTTTAATGCAAATTACTACAGCTCTCTGTGGCCTTATCAGTACTAAAACTGAAGGTAGACTTGGAGGGTAGCAGGTGGAGAAAAGAGAAGTGGGATTAGGCTTACATCCTAAATGCTGAGATAAGTGCAGGACTTCCTCATTATGTTCCTCTGCCTTTTCTGGCAGAAAAGCAGACCCTTTCCCCATGTCAGTGCTTCCAAAGGAACAAGACACTATACCATTATTGCTGCAGGTACACATGGTGTAATACCGTGAACCCTCCTGCTTTTGATACCGCAGCTGGGATTGTGAGAGGCAAGTGTATCATGAAGTGCTTCCAGTTCAAAGTTCCTGGCCCTAAAATTGGAAGTTCTCAGCATTTTGTTACAAATCCTAATTGCTGAGAACAGTTTCCAGGTATATCCCATTCCCAGTCGAGAGGTCAATGTATGGTGAAGGAATAAACAGTTCAAGTTTTTGATTAGTAAAACTGAATTAGGCCAGGAGATCAAAAAAGTCATGACAAACCAATACAAAAAGATGACTTTAATGGGAAAACCTCTTCTTAAATTGCTTTACGTGTAAATGTTTACTTCTCTCTAGAAAGGAAGCAGCGTTTTGTTCTCTACAGACCTGAAATACTCCTTTGTTTTTTAATACTTTTTCAGAGAAACTGCAGAATGAGGAGATGCTGGACTAGCCATACACAGAATGAAATCTTCCGCCTCTCTAGAGGTCAGTTGCAGTACAAGCACTGGCTAACATATTTCCTTACACGGCTTCACCATTGTTCCACCGGTACAGGAAGACTTACCGTGGGGATGGGAGGTCCCTCGCAGCCAGGGCATTCAAACTTAGATTCATCACTTCAGCCCCTTTAACCCATATTTGAACACAAAAGCATTAACAGCTAACATCAGTGGTAAAAATCAACTACTCAGCACCCTTCTGAATCGGGATCTTGACCCTATCTTTCACCCCCAATGCTTAGATTGAGATATCCAAAATTTTGTCTCACATTTACTCAAATTGTTTGTCCCTCTCATTAATCTTTCTTGACAATCAAACCTGTGGCCTGGACACCTGCATGATGGAAACCAGAAAGAGATGGCAACCTTGATCGAAACTGGCTGAGCAGGAAGTGAACCATCATTCTTTAGCTTTTTATTTGCATCCTTTGCCCTCACCTCCCAGTGTGAGACTGCTGACTAAATGCCATGGCCAATAGTAGAGTGAAAAATTGTACTCAGCCGTCCTGTAGGACTCTTGGAGAGCACAAGAGTTTGCCAAAGCACTGACTTGGATCCTGCTCTGCAACAGGACGTTCTGCACGCAGCTGCTATACGCTCGTTTTCTTCATTAGAGAGATGGTAGTCGCTTCCTCTTTAACTAGCGATGTTCACGGTTTCCACATAAGTCATCTCTGAACATGGTACTATCCAAAAAAAGATACAACAGCATAGATGTAGAGTTTTTCATTGTGATTCAACCTCCATCAAAGCAAGGTACTGAACATTCAAGGTGTGACCTCTAACAGGTCTTCAAGGTGTTTGACATGCAAGTGTTTTTCATGGACAAACACATGTCTTCTTACAAGGTTAGTTTGACTAAAATCCACAGCTAAAATGCAAGCAAATAGCTTTTAATTTAATATACTGGTAGTGCATAGGAAAAAAAAAAATCACATTATTTTCTTTTGTTTGCTTGGTTGTTTTTTCAAAAAGTCTTTATTCCCTCAGGGAAATCTAATTTTGGCAATGTGTGTGGGACAGAGCACTAACCTTCTGTTTTAACATGTGTATATCTGGAATTTTCAAGTCACTTTTCCTAAACTTGTAAGCCTTTTCAAAACACTGCAAAAAAGCAAGGCACAAGGGATAACCCCCAAAAGATGCTAGAAATACATTCACTGTTTTTGTGGCCTGATTCTACATTTTAAAAGTACTTACACTCTAAATATGACTGAGTATGCTGATAAGCCCACATTTACTTGATTATAACAGGGTACTATTCCAACTTACTTAAATGGGACCACTCAGTGGATAAGGAATTGGCTGGATGGTTACATTCACAGAGTTGTGGTCAATGGTTCGATGTCCTGGTGGAGACCAGTGATGAGTTGTGTCCTTCAAGAGTCTGTATCAGGACTGGTAATATTTAACATCTTTATCAGTGACAAGGAATAGTAGGATTGAGTGCACCCTCAGCAAGTTTGCTGATGGCACCAAGCTGTGTGGTGTGGTCAACATGCTGGAGGGAAGGGATGCCATCCAGAAGGCCGTGGACAGGCTTGAGAGGTGGGCCTGTGTGAACCTCAAGAGGTTCAACAAGGCCAAGTGCAAAGTCCTGCACCTAGGCCAGGGCAATCCCAAGTGGAGACTGCAGAGTGGAGACTGCAGAGAAGGAGGAGTTCTCCACCAGGGAGTTCTGGTGGATAAAAGGCTGAATATGAGCCAGAAATTTGTGCTTGCAGTCCAGAAAGCCAACCATATCCTGGGCTGCATCAAAAGAACCATAGCCAGAATGTCCAGGGAAATTATTGTCCTTCTCTACTTTGTTCTTGTGACATCCCACTTGAAGCAGAGTATTCAGCTCTAGGGCCCCCAGCAGAACGTGGACATGGACCTGTTAGAGTGGGTCCAGAGGAGGGCCAGAAGGATGGTCAAAGGGCTTGAACACCTCTCCTATGAGGACAGGCTGAGAGAGTCGGGATAGTTCAGCCTGGAGAAGAGAAGGCTCCAGGGAGACCTTCTAGAGGCCTTCCAGTACCTAAAGCGAGCCTTTAGGAAAGCTGGGGTTGAACACTTTGACGAAGAATATAGTGATAGGACAAGAAGTAATGGTTCTAAACTAAAAAAAGGTAGGCTTAGATTAGATATTGGTAAGAAATTCTTCACTCAGAGGGTGGTGAGGCCCTGGCACAGGTTGCCCAGAGAAGCTGTGGATGCCCCATCCCTGGAGGTGCTCAAGGCCAGGCTGGATGGGGCTTTGGGCAACCTGGGCTGGTGGGAGGTGTCCCTGCCCATGGCAGGGGGTTGGAACTGGGTGGGCTTTAAGGTCCCTTCCAACCCAAACCATCCTGTGATTCTATGATGACAGCGTTGAGTTTATTACTGGGACAAGTTGTGACAAGGAGAATATAACTATGCCCATTCTTGTGTTGATTTAGAAGATTCAGTCAGAATCTGAGGCAATGAGCTTGTATCAGCAAGTTGAAAACTAGTCTGTCTGGGAAGGCTGCTGTTTTAACTTCACCTGTTCTTGCAAACTGGCTTAGCTTAACTAACACAGATGGCTACACAAAAACCATTAACTTCTTTTAGTTTAAATAAAAACTCAGAAATTGCTCCCTTCCCTTTCATTTTTTCTTTTATTTTCTAGGAGAAAGTTTGAAAGAAAGAGAGCTTGAATGCAAAAGGAACATCCACACTGAGACACCGGGCTGCCCTGCAAGCTGTTTTTGTGCCAGAAGCATGAGCTGCCCTTCCCAAAGTATCTCATAGATAGTGCAGCCTACAGACATCTGCACAGCCAGGCTTAGAGTGCAGCCGTTCTAGAAAGCAGTCTTGTCTTCTCTTCTGGACCAGCTTCTGCCTAGGGCTTACAGGGAAAGAAAGAGGCATATAAATGACGTAATGCTTGGAACAGGGAGCTGTGGGACTGCTTCTCTAAGTCCAGCTGTATCTAGGATGCTCCTTCCACTGCACAGCAACAGGTAGGGCTGGATGAAAGCTAGAGCTGTAAATGCAGCCCAGCTTCCAGGCTGGGATAAAAGAGCAAATGTGCTTGCAGTAAGCATAGGCTCTGAGTTTATACATATTCCAGAAGGGTTCACATACTGACTTGCAAGTAAATCAGCCTGATGAGTTATTTTGGTGCTAGTCTGCATGCAAATGAACCCTCCAAACAGGCAGACACCATAATCAAATGTGCTTTTTAGACAAAATAAATAAGCAGCCACAAAGTCATTTGCAAGGCCTATCTAAACCTGTTTAATCATGCTAGTACAAGCCTGTTTTGAACAAAGGTCTACTCTTACGAGAAAAAGAGGGAAAACAAATCTATCACCTACTCCCACCAGCTCTCAGAGGGATACATGTGCCTTCTCAAATGGGATGGCAGCTGCTAGATTTAAGTTAGCTTTCAGCTGACCTGGAGCTTTCCACATAAACATCCAGGACATGGCCAGTGGTTAATAAACCATAAGCTGCTCCAGGATCCACAGTGAGTCTTTGTGGACTTTGTTGAAAGGCATACTGAGTAAAAACAGTGGAGTATTTTGTTTGTTTCGTACTACAAGGCAGCGAGAAAATGTAAATGTTTTTCATGAGTCTAGATTCATACTATCAAAATATCCTAAATCAAGTTTATGAGACCTGAAAGGGAGTTTTGAGCTTTTGCAGTCAAAGCTGTATCTGCTTATCCACTCCGTGAAGAGCGGCTGACAAAATGTTTCACATGCATGTAAAACATTCCACACGCAATTATGCAGGGTGTGGTGGCAAAGCAACCCAGAGAGTCATACAGAAAACACATTGATTCTTCTTTCATAATGTGTCTCCTATTAGATCCAGTGCGCCAGAAATGGCTGCTGTGACTAGACAGCAGCGAGGGTGGGTTAGAAATTAGATGAAAACTGGTGCAATACCAAGAAACACTTGTGTTTTTCCAGGAGATGCTTACTGGTCATGGCTAACACTATTAGATCAGCCACAGGGGGATACAGTGAAGTACTTTCTCCAGCGTGTCACGCTGCACACACAGAGCTGATCTGTGTTTGGGTGTGATGACAGTCTACTGTCCTTTTGACTTGAAAGGCAGAGCATGCAGAAATCCGTTTCTGACTATTTTAAACATTTCTAACACACCCTGTCACTATAGTATCTGGATAACAAGACTGAAGTACTTAAAATCTTGGAGAAAAAAATGAAAAATCTCCTACTTCTAACCTACTCACTGCATAATTTCGTTACTTGCAAGACTGTCTTGAGTGTCCAACGACGTACACACTCTAACTGGAATTGTCAGATGTACAAGCCACTGAGGAATGAATATATTGACGGCTTTTCACAGCTTGCCTATTGATAGGATGTAGAATCGTGTACAGAAAGCACAGTTTTGTGTCAGACAGATCACATTCGTTAACAAACACAAAGCTAACAAGCAATATGTTCCCGGTGTACTATAAATTACTCAGACGAATCAAAGCAGCACTAAAATAAGCGGTATTTCTGGTCACTTGCACTGTAAAGGAAAACAGTTTGTTGGAATTCACAAGTGGAGAGGTCCGATCCAAGCCCACAGATGCTGATCTTGGATCCTCTGAGCATATGTTTAGCGCATAATAATGTCTGCAAAACACTGGTGACAAGGATACACAATTACTTCTGTAATTGCTTATGGCTGCATCCAGGGTCAGGCCAAAAAGAGATCAGAATGGTACTTTTTTGAAGAAAGGTTTGGAAGAGGGAAACAATAAGACCTGTTAAACCCACTGTGACTACAGACCTTATATGCTGTTTATCCTGAAATGAGACACAAAGCGACACTTCAGACGATGCTGGCTGAACAGCGGCTGCTCTAGAGGACATTTCTGCCCAACGTGACAGCTCTGGGCTTTCTGTCTTTTCAAAGGGGGAATTGGAAAGCGGGTTGTGGTGGCTGGAGGACTGCTTGGAGCACACTGCACTTCAGCAATTCCAAACGGGTAATGAAGCTCGCTGGAAAACAGCCTGCAGTAGACCTGTGGGACTGTAAATTGCATGGGTGGGCACAGGGCAGCGACAGAAGTAGGAAGTCATAAAAGTGGCTTAAAACAACTATTCCTGCCTCTGCCCCCAACTCCTTTCCCATGCCCAGTAGAGCTGTGGGTATAGAAATAGCTATCCTTTATTGACCTACTTCGCAGGCACGTGCTCAGAAGCCATCAGTTAGTTCATATAAGAAACACAGAAATGCCAAGCTTTGTAACACAGCTTCTTTTAAAGGTTTGAGATACTGCTACAGAGACATTATTCAAAGACTGCTATAGGCAGCTGATATTTTAAGAAACTTCCAAAAAATCTTTGTTTCTTGTCCCATGATAAGCCACATGACCAGGCACATCATTCTGTAAGGAGGGTGGGGGACGACTTCAGCAGTGTGGGAAAGAGAGGGTCAGGACTACATAATCTATTTGCTTGTTTTCCTGCTTGAACAACAAGGCTGTAGAATGAAACAGAACCAAAGAGCTACAAGCATAACCAAGTAATTCTGTTTTGTAAAATGTTAATAAAAAAAATAAAGAAGCATGCTCATCTAATGCATGAGTACCTTGGGATGCAGGTCCTGTAGAAGATTTAGGAAGGAGCTTTGCTGAGGTTTGGTAAAAGGCTGGTAAGCATTTGGTACAAGAAAATGTTGGTCTTCCAAAGGACTTTATGAGATCTAACAATAAGCCTCTCCAGTTGTGGTGACTTACACATACCCGGATGGGAACTGAACTTCACTACAAAACATAAGCATCACTTTGCTACTCCATGCCATGCGGCTGTGGGCCTCATATTCATCCAATATTTCCCAAGCAGCTCCCTCTGTCCCGCTGCAGGACTCTCAGTAGGGTAACACCTTCAAAAAATAGTAAGAGCCCACCACTACTAATATCGGGTGAGGAATGTAACACTGGTGCATGAATTAACAGTGTGCTCAGACAGGTTTTAGCCATGACTTTAATGAGGATGGCACGTATTCTTCTGGATGACTTACACGGCACTGTTACAGAGAGGCTCTGTGATGCTGCAGCCACTGAGGACTTGGAACTTGCAGGTGTGCACTTTGCCTACCAGTTAATTGACAGAGGAACCTGGGCTTGGATATTTCCTGCTTGCTCAGCTATTTTAGGAGAGGGGTGTTAGTCACGTGTGGTTTTCTTACAAGCTCTCTTTCAATACTTGAGATACCTGAATACTTTTTCCAGTCCCACTTTCATTGAAATGAATGAGCTTTCTGTCACTGATGCTAGTTTAACCCCTGACAAATTACTACGGACCCTACTGCTACCATAGGTAGGTATCCTGTGATCTAGAATTTATTTTAAGAAATAACTTATCCACATATTTGGAAACATACTTCTGGGATGGAGAATTCCATAATCATCTTATGATACAGGGACTAAAATATAGGAGGATGGGCTGGAAACAGAGTTAGGTGTCTACAAAGCTGACTACAAGTACCTACAAGTTAACTGATTTCCTCAGAATGCCTGCTCAGGTGCCATTGAATAAAGTATGGCTGAGTAAGGTGTCACATATACCTTGACTCTGCTGCTTGGCACGTAAACCTAGCTGTGTGGCTGGTGGGCACTCTCAGCCTTCTTCCCCAGGGAGGCTCAATTCCATCTCTGATAAACTTTAACCTGTGTGAGGAGGAAACGACACTGCCACTCACACATACAGTCTAAAGGTTAGAAGTCTTGTCAAACTGTACAAAATCCAGATTTCAGGTGCCTGGTTTAGATCAGCAACTTAAACCTCAGCAAGTGTGACAAACACGAGATTGCAGGGATAGTCCCTTCCCACTTTTCCTGCTGAAGCTGTACTACAGAATCACCAAATCACAGAGTGGCTGAGGTTGGAAGGGAACTCTGGATGCCATCTGGTCCAACCCCCTGCTCAAGAAGGGCCACCCAGAGCAGATCTCCAAACAGGCAGACCCTACAACCTCTCTGGGCAACCTGTGCCAATGCCTGGTCACCTGCACAGCACAGAAGTGCTTCCTGATGTTCAGAGGGAGCCTCCTCTGCTCCAGTTTGTGCCCAGTGCCTTTTGTCCTGGCACTCAGCACAACTGAAATAAGCCTGGTTAACTTTATACCCTTGGTTCAGGTACTTACAGATGAGATCCCCCCCTGAAACTCCTCTTCTCCAGACTGAACAGTCCCAGATCTCCGGAGCCTTTCACTTTATAAGAGATGCTCCCCTCTATCTTAATCACCTGGACTTGGTCCAGGATGTCTGCATCTGTTGTACAGAACCCAGAGCTGGCCACCATAGCAGAGTATGGGGAAGGATCCTCTCCTTCCACCTGTGGGTGCTAGCTCTTCCTCATAGAGCTGAGGAGGCTGTAGGCCACCTTTGCTGGGAGGGAGCATCACTGTGCATGTTTAGCTCGGGCACCAGGACCACCAGGGCTCTGCTCTGCAGAGCTGGCTTACAGCTGGGTGGCCCCGAGCCTGTACTGGTGCTGGGGTTGTTCCTCCTGGCTTTCAGACTTCCCTTTGCTGACCTTAATGAGGTTCCTGTCAGCCCATTTCTTCAGTCTGTTGAGATCTCTATGGATGGTGGCATGACACTACAGTAATTCTGCCACTGCCCCCACTTTTGTGTTATCTGCGAATTTACTGAGGATGCACTTGACTCCATCTTTCAGATCATTAATGAAGATGTACTAATGCATGTATGTGCTAGTGACAGAAGAATGATTCCACAGCTCACGGCTCAGGCACACATTTAGGAGTCACAGCTTCCAGAGCAGGGGTTTGTGAGGTTGACAGGTACCTCCAGGTGCTGAACCCTGGCTGCTGTCAGGGAAGCCGTGGATCTTAGTGAAGTAGAAGGGATTCCTCCGGGCATCCTCTTGTGATGCTCTGTACTTGTATACATCATTTTCTTTCACTGTATTTACCAACACCTTCTGCTGTGTGTCAGAAGGTCTTGGATCATGAAAATCCAGCCATCTGCTGCAGATGAATAGGGCAGCTGGTACCTTCCTTGGTTTTCTTTTGAGAGAGAGCTGGGCCATGCCCTTAACTTCCAACTGTATGCAAGATAATGAAAGCATCCCTGTATTCAGTAGCCTATGTGCCATCTATAGCTTTTGTCCTACATAATGTGCCTGAGGTCATGCAGGATGTCTGCATTAGCAGAGAACTGGGACACATCATCTGAGTACCTCCCTGGAGCTCTACCCACTGGGAGAAATTTCCTCTCGGTGGGAACAGGATAGGACTTTTAAGAAGCAATTTAATTAGCTTA
Organism: Nettapus auritus; assembly: GCA_011076525.1. Classification (NCBI taxonomy): domain Eukaryota; kingdom Metazoa; phylum Chordata; class Aves; order Anseriformes; family Anatidae; genus Nettapus; species Nettapus auritus. The sequence goes on from CM021765.1 coordinate 141,917,963, forward strand.
TTTGGAACAATCAGAGTTTTTGAAACATTTGGCCTGTAGCTCATTAAGCTTCTCGTCATGGTGGTAGCTTACATGTGATGTTGAAACTCTACACTGGATTCACTTACAATTAAACAAGTCTTTATCTCACATTTTTACAAGCTATTCACAGAAAGGCTCTGTCTATCATAAGCAGTTATTTGGAAGACACAGTGATTTTATTTCACTGGTTGGGCTACAATTTCATTAATGCTGACACACATCAGTACAGCCATCGGCTTCTGTAGTTAACCTTTGATGACAGTGGTAAGGGCAGAAGCTAACATTGTTTGCAAAATCTCTCAAATGAGAATTATGAGGGAAAAAGATGTAGCTGAATTCTATAAAATAATTCTTTTTTTTTTTTTTTTTTTTTTTTTTTTAGCAGCAAAATACAGGAAACTGGGGTTAGTTTGCAGGAGAGGTGGGAAAGGAGGGCATACAAATAAATACTATTTCAGTAAGATTGTTAAATCAAGTAATTTCCTTCAGGTAATTTCCGCTAATTCTGCTGACAGCAACTGAACTCCTGGATTTTGTTTTGTTTTAAAACAGTGCTGCTGGGCAGAGATAAGTACAGTGAGAGAGCAATAAAACAGATTTTCAGCGCACACACCTCCAGAAGGCATGCATCCTGCCCCTTTAAATCTTACAAGCTTTAAGAGCTGGAGAGAGATTCTGCAGCACAGAGTTTTAGGCAAAATTCTTAATTGAAACTGATCTGGTCTACAGGCAGGAAAAGTAGTTTGTTTATATTTGAGTATCTTCTCATTGGACGGTTAAAATGTTTTCGAAAATCAAGCTACAATAGAAGCCAGCAAAACCCCCCGACATTTTCCAACCGCACACAATTGCCCCAAATAATTCCTATTCAAATTCAGGGAAAAAAATTATGGTAAAACTTCTGATACTATTATGAGGTCAGCTGCTGGCAAGTGCTGGTGTTTTAATGACAACAATAATAGCAGCTCATTAGCACTCCTACAACAAGCAGATTTAGCTGGTATGAAGTGGATTGGTGATCAGTTAACTTACCTGAAACAAATTCTTACCTTGAGAGAGTCAAGAAGGGTGACTTACCAGCTCTAAGAACCTCCTGACCACCTGTCTTTGTTTTAAGTTAGTTTCACCATCCAAGTTAGCAGTTTCTATATGGCACAGCCCATCGGGATCACTTGAAGAGAGCAGCAAGATATCAGCAGGTATAATTTCATTACAGCGAAGCTGAACAAAGTCTCCAACTTGCACTTCTTTCCAGTATCTGCTTATATATTTCTTCTCATTCCTGGAAAAAAAAGACATTTATAGAACATACATTAAAAAATATGCATAGACTAGAACGCTTCCCATACAATCCAATTTGACTTGTAACAGGAATATGGTGCCTTTGGAAGGTTCTCAGGTACTCTCAAGTTATGCCAGCAAAAGGTTATGAAGGCTGCCAGGAGGTGTCTTGTCACCAATTCAGCCCCAGGTCAGACTTCCCAAGTCCTCTAAGAAAACCAGATGCTCCTTAAGGCCGAAAGAACCATGTGATATTTGGATGAAAGAGATGAAAGACCATTAATGAAGGAAAATTCCAGTATTTGTCACTAGACCTAGAATTACAAGGACATGTCATGGAAAAAACACAGTCCTACCTGCTCTACAGGGAAAGGACACTGTCCTTTTAAGGGATTCTTCTTTTTAAATATTTGTGCAGTATCTTCATATTAGCCATAGTGTTATCCATTACATAACCAATTGCTGCTTGGTTTTTCTGAAACTTTTATTTGGGTTGTAATTTCTTTGTCATTTCAAAAATTTACCCACCTGAAACACTGATGCATGCGTTGTCTGTTTAGACACAGCCACTAAGCCTGTCTAGCTTTATAGCTCATACTAGTTTGCTTTTTTTTATTTTTTTTTTAACTTTTTCTTGAGAGCAAGAAGAAAAGGACACAGCTGATTGCTTAGTTAATTCAAGTTAAAACTCAAGGTTTTAGTTTCATAACAGCCAGGCTCGTGTGCTTTCTTGGCATTTGTGTAAATTGCTTTCTTCTGCTGCGTTTTTGAAAGAAATGCATCTCAAAACAGCCCTTATATTAGCTTGGTACAATACCTCCTGAGAACAGGAAGCTGCTGTTCTGACACTTTCCCAAGCTGTCAGAGCACACCGCCTTGCATGGTGCAAGCAGTGGCACTACTATCAGCACTGCCCCTCTCTCGCTGACACTGGAGCCAGGGGATTCTGATGGGGGCTGTTGTTTTACATTCTTTAAAATATATTATCTAATAATACATTACCTGCAGTAGTAATGTGAATTGACTTGTAACTAGGAGGAAACTTTGAACTCCTGCTAACGATGGTGCGTTGGAGTTACTGATAGTGATGCTATGCCTAACTCATCCTTGTCATGCTTTCATTGGTGTTGCAGGAATTAAAAACTTAGTTTGCTTTTATTCATTTATTTAGCCTAAAGTCTGAATGATATCACGAAAGGTAGCACAATGAAGTATGAGTCAGATCAGGTTCTATCTCCCAGAATTTCACTGCCTTTTCCTAACATCCCATTTACAGAGAGGAATGAAAACAACATCTGTGCTTTCTGTTTTCATAAAGACTGAAAAGGATTAATAAGAGCAAAGTGTAAGACATGATAGTCTCACAAGGGCAGGTAAGCTGTAGATATCACCCATTCCTTTCACACTCAGGGTGAGAGCAACATTTCACTTTTCCTGCTAAGGAGTAGGAATTGCTTTGAAACAGATCTGAAGGGCTTGTTAGCTCTGCAGCCTCTAACTCCAAATCACTTCACACGTGGCCCTGATCCTTTTCAATTTAACTGTGCAACTGGGTGATGTTCAGATGCATGTACAGAGTAGCAGCGCAGACGTATGATCAGGCTACAAATAGCAAGGAGTCTCATACTATGCTATAAGGACTACATTTTTTATTTAACTTGCTTGAAAAGCATTGCTATTTCAGCATTTCTTCATCTCCCACCTGTGCGGCATCAATAAATGCATATGAGACTTCCTGCACACGCACTGGGACCGTGTGGTAGAGCCTCCTTCACCAGTAGCACTACCATAATTAGTCCCATTACTGGACATGACGCAGCTCTCAGCTAACAGGGGCCAGCACTGGATGAACTGCCAGCCACAAGGAAAATGACTTTCTAATCCTCCTCAGACACAGCTGCTTTACCCCATGCTCTAACTATAACTGTCCTGTTGCAGCACATGAATTGTCACTGCAAGTATTCAGTACAGAGTATGGCACAACACCACCGCCTTCAGACTTGGATACTAGGTGCATGAGAGAGACTTCAGGCCTTTCAGAGCACTCCTTTAGTGTTCTTGTCCTATTCCTCTGAGCATATGCGCTAGCAAGCTTAAAAACAGTTTTCTTACCTCTGCGCAGTACAAACACACCAAGTGACCCTGTTAATACAGTTGCAGTTTTGCCATTGACTCTAGCAGAGACAAGACTTTATCATTCAAGCATTACATTACCTGCTAAATGTTTATTCTTGCTGTTACATTGTACCAGTAAGTTCCAGAATGATACAGAATTAGAAATGGCACGCGTCTTTTAAGAGATAGTCTGTCTTTAAAATTTACGCCCTTCTTTGTGCTTGTAAGGTGTGGCATACAGGAATGCTTGATTTACATTTTATTTGAAGTTCAGAGATTTGAGCAGTTTTGCCTCAGTGTATCCTCCCAGACATTACTCCCCCTCTTCAGAAGGGACCCTTTCCATGTCTCTAATGATTTACCTAGCATCAGCCTGTTATGATAAACAACCTGATAAACACTGTCCATGAGTAGGCATATGTGCATTGTTACATGTTCGGTGTTGGTTTCAAATGGCTTGTTATATTTCTCACCTTCAGAGCAAACATAACAGCTAGGCAGATGCTTCAGCTGAGCTCTTCACAGCCACGGCCAGGCTTGGAGGACATCAGCAGCTTACAGCACAAGGCTGTAATGGAATAGCAGATCACTGAGACCCGCTCCTTGTGTCTGCAGGCATTTATGTCACAGAGACCAAGCCCCGAAGAGAAACCAGAACAGACACTATGCACTCTTACAGCAGAACATCAGAGAAACGCAGTAATGTGGGTACTTGTTGCTCATCCAGCAGTGAGCACAATTTTTCCTGGCAAAGTCCTGTCTGTCCATTTACCTGGTAGTTGCTTCTGAAAGGCCCTCCTGTCCCTCTGGTCTTTAAAGTCCTATACCAGCAAAGTTTGCTGTCTCTCCATTTATAGTTACACAGCTGATAAATGAATGTTTAAAGCACAGACACCTGGGTCTATTTCTGAAGGTCCCTGCCATTTCCTCTGGCTTGGTCCTGATTCTTTAGCTGTGGCATGGTCAGCGCCTGTCCTCCAAAGTCCCAGCACTTCAGGCACTGCTCACAAAGAATTCTTCCACAAAAGCTTTTGGCTTTGTGAATGCCATCTCCTGATATACGTTGTGGAAGTGCTCAAGGGGTTCTAGCAGAACAGGGCTGGAAAGCAGCACCCGAGGTGGTGCGGCCAGCCCCTCGCACCCCACAGGAAGGCCTGCTGTGCACGTCCAGGCCAGAAGTCAGCAGCCACAGCTCGAGTGCTACCACCTGCCCTCACGTATAACAAGCCTGAAGGTATGTTGTGGTAACCGTAACAAACTTTGGGGTAATGCTGCAGGAAACCAAAGCTGCTAACCATGATGAACAACTTGAAGAGGTCAGATATGCTGATCTTATCTTTCAAACCTGGAGGGGTAGATAAAAGTCTTCCGCGTCAATACTTTGCCATGAACTACTGCCATTCTGCAAAAGCAATAGATACTGCTTTTACTCTCTAGTTAAATCACTGTGATGAACTATTAATTTCAGACAGCTAGGTCAGGAGCTGTGTGGGGTTCACATACCAGAGATGTCCAGCCTCTTGAACACCACCTAATCTTGATCAACACATTTGCAGGCGGAGAACAGATCTGTAAGTTGTGGTTGTACACTCTTAGTCACGTAAACCTTCCTTCTCCTCTCTGCCACAACCTAAAACAGAACTTGCCAGGGCTTTCACTTTTCTAAGCACGTCCTTGCAGGTAGACATGGACTGAAAACTGAAGATGGATGGCTAACAGGTCAGCTGGCTCAGCTGTGCGGACATCAATGCTGTTAGCCAACAGCAAACATGGTCCTGGCAGGAGGCAAACTCCTTCAGAGGTTAATGCTCTTTGCAACAACGATGTGCAATTACTCCAGCACACTCACTTTCAAACATTCAGGGAAGTTTGCAACTTCCTTTTAAGCATGTAAACACAGTGAAAATGATTCTAGCTGCTATCTAAAAACTTGCATTAGTCTACCTGCTGTGCATATTCGGCCATCACTCTGCTTTGAAGCAGAGTCTTCTGTAGGTTTGTGTCAAATTTGAGAATGGCTTTGGTTAATAGCAAAACCAAAAATATTAACTTTTTGTCTCTAAAATTTAAATTCATATAAATAAATAAATAAAAACAGAAACTTAGAAATTACTTTTTGTTTTCCTGTTAACCATACCCTTTCCTCTTCTTTTCTTGTATCAGTGCATGCTGATAAAGATCATGCCCCTAATTTTATGTTTCTGGCCACATAAATATCAGTTTACACCTACAAAAGGCTGAAGATTGTAAATTGTCTCTGCTTGAACATTACAAAATAACCGTTTCCCTTTTCTGAACAAGTTTTAACTGTTTCAGTGTGATAAGGCATTATTCAAATTGAGCATACTTGAAGGGAGATAATAAAACTCCACATGCATAAAATTTAGCAGGAATCTTCCCTGTTATCTTTCTCTCTCTCAATCCCTTTTCAAAGTCTGATGAAAATATCACAGGCAAGACTTGTTATGAAATGTGAAAGCCATGCAGCTACAATCTGTTCTTCTGATCTCTACACTAGAAATTTTACACAAGGGAATTGTTTCTTGCTTCCTACACTTCTCCATTGACAAAAATTACAATTAATGACTGGGAATGGCCAAGGTAGATTTGCTTCAAGTGAGTGGTTAGGGAATCTGTAGCACTGCCCCATCTTAGTTCCAACATAAGCTCCTCTATTTACCTCAGCAGGGCTTGTCAAAGACATTGAGGAGAAGACAGGGGCTGTGCTTTTTTATCCTTTGGGGGTGTTCCATCTGTGTACACCCGGTGTACTGCTTCTCCTTACACAGGTTGAGACTGCAGCCTACAAGTTTTTAAGCCTTTCAAAGCATCCAAATGAAATGTTGTTTCCTGACCCAAGCCCATCCGCTGACCTCCTTTTGAAGTAACTATTGTCTGCACTTCAAAAGAAATCAGGCTCCTCTGCCTTCCCTGCCAGTTGAGGCTGGCCATAGAACCAGTAGGCTTTAAAAAAAAACAGAGCAATAAATTAATTCGGGGGAAGATCCCTCCACAAAAGGCAGGTCAAAGAGCTGTGTACAAGGCATACTTTGGAGCTGTTCTTGATGCCAGCCAAGTCCTCCCCTTCCATCTTTGGAGGCAGAAAAGAGAGTGGGGGAGAACTAAAAGCATCTGGTACATCTCTGTCCTCAGTCACTTAAAACCTATTCAAGTCAGTTGGCTAGCAGTGCTGTGACAAGTCTCCTGGTTAGGAACAAGCTAACTAAAAAACTTGAGGACAACTGGCAGGAGCCAAGCACTGCAGCATCCTAGTCTTCAAAAGCAGAGTTGGTGGACAGCACGGAAATACACACAAAAAACCTGCTATTATAACCAGCACCGGGTAAAATTTGAAAACTACAGGTATTGCAGAACTTGGAGTTTAAAAAACAAGAGCTACCTACAAGACCGAGGCATACATTACACAAAGTCTGAACATGCTAAGTATCTATGGAAACACGTAGAGAACCATTTGGGCACAATTACAATGTTGTGGCAGAATTAAGGAAAAACATGTAGCATAAGTTAATGCCAAAGCAGGTTACATAATGCCCAGAATATGTCTTCATTCCACCACAAATGATAACATCTGTTTCTATGAAAATAAATCATGAAGAGGCTCCGAATCTGCTATTAATCAGACAAGACATTAACAGAGAGTGTTCTGGAGAAATGTTGGAGAGAAAAAAAAAATTATCCACGACTGATGTTTCTGTATAGATCCCTTAATATTCGCATTGTTTTAAGAGCACCAAAAAGTTTCCGTGTTTTCATGGACTTCAAATACCCATTTTTTTTTTTTTTGGATTATCAAGTTCAAACGCATCTTAGAGCTGCTAGAAGCAAATATTTTTGCACAGTGATAACGAGGCATAAAGGTGCCTTTTAAATAAATTCACACTTTTTGTAAATTGATCATTTTTCTGTTAAAAGTCAAACTAGTTATTAAAAACTGTACCCATGAAACTTCAGTGTTTCAGGTTTATAGTGTGGAAGTAATCACTGAACTTCTCTTGGCAGTGTTATCTCCATTATACCTCTTGTTGAAATAAACCTCACTATTGTTAACTATAATGAAACATTTGCTAACCGGAATAACTAATTTTTCAGCCAAGAAACTTGTTGTTTCGATAACAACATGAAACATTAAGGCAGGCCACGTAATGAAACTGAAGAGAGAAGAAGCTGTCTTCCAGAACTTGATTTTAAAATTCTCAAGACTATTTTTGAGAAACGTCTAGTACCCTATTTTTAATAAGTGGCATAATATACTCCTATGTTTCCTGCCAAAAATGCTAACAAACTTGAATCATTGTTCCAATTAGCAGATATACTGGGAGAGAAGACTTAACTGCTTATCACAGATATTAAGATTGAACATTTACACCACAGTAGTGCTCCAAGTAACTGCAAAAAGATTCAGCTGAGCTTGGTGCTGTGCAAACATGGAAGGAGAAACAATCCCCTGCCTGAAGGGGAGCCATTCAAATTACAGATACCTCATGATGCCTACCTCCATCTGTGCTAAACCAGTAAAATGGGAACTCTTCCAAGGGAGATCTTGGGTGCCAACTTTTTGCAATTTTGCAATTTTGTCCTCTAAATTGATAATAGCATAAGGACGCTTAGGAGAACTGTATGAGTGCCTAAAACTCAGGTGCATGCTAGATACATATATTTGTTGGACTAAATCCTATGTTTGGGTGTTCTCCCACTGAATTTAGGCCAGGGCAATCGGTTGGCCATTCCAAGGGACAGCTTCATGCCTTAATGGCTTAAATTTGCTTAAAAGGCAAATTTAGCATGGCTCTGCAGTTAATGAGGGAAATTGATTCTTTAACAGACTCAGGCACTTCAATTGATTTTTTTCCCTTCTCATTCCCCTGGTTCCACACACCTGCCTGACTTGATCTCAGGACTACATGACCCAGATCACAAAAATGCATTAGTATGTTCTCTACATACACACACAAAGTCATCTGTAAAGAACTGCTAAGGAAAAGTGCTTCTTAACCACAAACGTTTTCATTTGAAAAATCATTCCAGTTCTTTCATCTAAACTGTTCATGTAAGAGCTGAAAGAATTTTTATTGGGAAAGGCATTTCCTGTTAATTACGTGCACAGACCTGATGGAGTTGTTGATATTCAGTCTGGAAGACTATTTTTCTCCACATAACTATGACATACAAACACACCTCCTTTAAAGCTCACGTTATCTAATCACTGCACAAAAGCACTCCACAAGTTAACATAATTCAGATACTATTTAACGTTAGCAAGAGAATTGTTAAAAAGAATGTTAACAATTCATCACTTTTGTATTTCATAGGCAAAATCAGTATCTCAGACTGAAGCGTAAGTTTTTGTTCTACTCGACTTCCTTCTGAAAATTAGGAAGTTTTACATTTTCCTTCCGTTTCTGTTCTTGTCTGGCTGACATCTATCCATGACATTCATCTCATCTGGATGTTCTCATCTGTTCTCATTTGGACAATTAAAATTTCAGGATGAGGATAGAAAAAACATTTAATTATCTGTAAAATATTTACTATATGAAAAATATGTCGTATTTACTATCTGAAAAATATTTATCTATAATATTAAAAATATTTATTTCAGAAAAACTGAGATGATACTCTTCATGTTGCTGCCTCTAAATTTCTTCCGGCTGCAGTTCCACAAACTAGATTTAGTCCATACACAAGACTATTCTACTTCAAGTGCCACACAGAAGTTAAGTGTTCAAAGAACTCATAATTTTAAAAAGTGGAAAAAACATGTTGGCTCTACTATTATTGGAAGAATCTTGAAGAAGAAAACAAATTGGCTGCTATATCTTTGAGTAACATGTTAGCAGTTCCTTCTGCTCTGAAACTGAGATGTGAAACTATATAATATGTTAGTTTGCAAGGACATGTGAAGTATGTTTCATTGTACTCACTTCTCAATTCTTATGAACTTTATTTAACTCTATAGCTACTAAGGAATTACCTTCCTCTCTGTTGGAGAAGGTATATTCAAGGGAATATGCAGAAACTTAAACCTCAAACTCAGACATGCCTCTGTTGACATAGATGGGTACAAAGGGAGATTTTAATGTGCTGGAAAAACTGTGGTCTATCTCCACGTCTAATCAGTCAGATGCCTACACAGAACACTCTCACGCAGGTAAAGGGAACAGTTTTACTTGATGGTCGTGGATGCGTGCTGGCTAGCAGGCAAAGAAAACTGGATACATCCACATGCTTTTGTGATGGTGAAGGAAGAAAGGTTTAGTAGGATTTGTATGCAGACATTGACCTTACCTGGAATGCCCACTTGTGAATAAGAGGCCCTCGGATACTAAAATGTTTATCACTGTAGCACCTGGAAAATTTTTCTTGATCTGATGCTATATACCATATTTAGAGCCTTGTCACTGGTATGATGACTGCCTGTCCTGTACCCCCAATACAAACTCCTGATGGGGTGAGCCACACTTCACTTCTATGCTACTGTTCATGCTCCATCACACTTATGTCTTCCTAACTGGATATGACTCAGTGGAAACCAGGTCAACAATTTTGGAATAAATGTGTTCTCCTTAGTTTTTTCCTGATCTGGAAGAACAGAAGGGTCAGCTAAGGACCTGAAATATGTACATAAAGATCTTTTTATTCAAAGCCTTTTTTAGTACTTACTATTATTAACTCTTCTTTGTTGATATTTCTCCATGTAGTTTCTTAAACACGAGAGCAATGAGGCTTCTCAGAAGAGACGTCACTACGACAGTAACTAAACCAGATGCTGAAGAGCTGGAGGTTGCTGCTTTGCTCTCAACTGCGCGTAGCCAAAGTGGAAAAAATGTCTGATAACTTAAATTTACACCTACAATGTTGCTCTGTCGGAAGCAATATCAGTGTAAATCCCTGGGGAGCCCCATATCTGAAGCGTAAAGATCTATTTCCAGAATCACCACATCCCCAAGAGTGAAGGAGCAGTAGAAAGAACTACAACTCCAAGGAATCCTCATTCTTCTGTGTAGCTGGCAGGAGGATAGGCCTTAACTAAAACTAGTACTTCAGGCTGATCTGAAAAGCACAGCTGAAGTTCTAAACTTAAAGACTTATGCTACTTTACATGTACCAGTTTCTCTATATTTAGCTGCTCTCACAGGTTATGTGGTCTCTGCCTTTCTGGATGACCACTTGCCCCAACAGGACAAGAATACTAACACAAGGAAAAGCAAACAGCCTCAAGCTATACTTCAGTACTGAGATGTTTAAATTACCTTATTGCTCTCCTAACAAAATAGAAGACTGAAAATCTCTAAAATTCTGGTATAACATAGTCACAAGGTGTTTCCCAAGAATGCTTTCTAAATGAAGATCAACAAGGCTACATCCAAACTGGGAGATGGGAGGACTTCTCAATGTGCATGACTGAGTTACATACGCTAGGTTGAATCCTGCATCAGCCTGAAAGCAGGGAGTGCAAAAGCCTCAAATTGTGATGCTTTATGCTCCGATGCAGTTTGAATTCAGGCCTATCAATCTTTTTACAGTACTGTTTTGCTTCTACAGACGTTCACAGAGTATAAAAATGTTCCTCACTCTCAGCAGAGAAGAGCTAGAAGACCAAACTCTATGCAAATCATATGTGGAGATACGAATCTTTGAAGGTTTGAGTCAAAACAAGTATGTCTATGGATGCAAATTTTAAATTCAAAATTCTTGGTGAAAATAAGTAATAGAGATCCACACTGAAGAAGTGAAAACCAAAAAATGCAAAAGTCTACTTACTGAGGAAATGTAAGATGCCTTTAATATCATTCAAATAGTTCAGATACAGCTTGACTACTGTTGGTTCCTACCCCAAAAAAATTTAGGATGAGAATTCATTTAGTGTTTTCAATGTCCGTGTGGCTATACTGAGAGCTCATGTTTTCACACAATCTGTTGCTTCCCTAAGTTAAAGATACCGGTCACATTTCATTAATATTCAAAGCTTACTGGAGCCAGTCACTGAATACATTTGAATATGAAATTCTAAGCTAGAGTAATACTTTTATTTTCACAGAGATAAATGAATTCTCTTTCTGTCCCATTGATTTGCTATCTAGTGAGTACAACGGAATTATGAGGTACAGCCCCCTAACGCACACAGTACATCTCAACCTGTTAACATGGATATTCAAAGACCTTGTAATTACACAGCTCTGCAGGGAAGCAAGTCATCTTTGCCGCTTCTCCACAACTACTGAACTATCATCAGTAGAAAGGGCAATTTATAAAGAATGACTTGCTATCAATATAAATGTTGATAGCCTGTTTCCAACAGTTTACTAGACAACGTGTTTTCACAACAAAGTATATCTTTCCATTATAATCTTCCACACTTTTTAAAAATCATAGGGGCTGATAAAGACTGAACGTTTTCAAGACATATGTACATATTTGTACATATTTGAACAAAAACATGTACTTACCAATATAAAATAAACCTTTCTTCACTACTGCACTATTACGAAGAAATAGGATCATTCATGAACACTGGTTCATGGAAATTTCTTTTAAATTCATTTTGAAGCCTTGTATTTTATTTCTTTCACGTGTAAGCAGGCCACCTAGTAGGAATGAATAGTGTGTTTTGGTTCTTTTTACATAACAGGGATACTTCTTCAAGTGCAATCTTTCTTGTTAATTACTAAAAATTTGCTTGAAAATATTATTCTCAGAATTAGAAAAAAATATTCATGCATGATTTCCACTTATTATTCACTGAATTCCACAAAAGAGGCTAAAAATCTTGGCCCCAGTTTAGCAAGGTACCTACACGTATGTCTACATCCAGTTGGAAAAGCATTCTTTCTGGCCAAAATCCAGAAAGCAAATTTTTCTGTAGTTCACATTCATAACTCCCTTCGAGGGGAAAGATAAAACACTGAAATTCAATACATAGGAAAAAATAAATTTCAAGGTCTTTGCAGCCAAAAGAAGAAAGCGACTGGCTGCAAGCAGCTCCGCTTTTGACAATCCCAGGAACTGAGCTTAGAGAAGGCAATTACAAAGGGACTATTTATTGGAAGAGTTTGAATCATAGAGGGAGAACAAATTGCGTAAAGAACTCGTGAGATCTGAAACACCTTAGCAGGTGGCAGACCACCCTGGTTGTCTGCAGAAAAAAACAGCACTCTGCAGCTTAGTGTGTACTAAGACCAAAAAGCGTGTGTCACTACCTCTAGGCAAAAGCTAAATTAGAAAAATCAGGGAAATCAGTTTTAAACTCAAATTTCATTCTGATCTCTCAATGTACTGTTCCAAACCAAACCCACATAATCCTGCAGATAAAACTCGCAGACCTAAGAGAAGAATTTTTTACCCCAAACTCTTTCTCCACAAGTTTGTAAGAAATTTTAAAAGGTTTAAAAAATGTGAATCATTTTACAGAGTACATAGGTCTTCAAATTAGGTGAATGTTAACACATTCAAAGCCTAATTCTTAAAGTTCCTTTGTAAACCTTTCTTTCTCCCTTGCACATCACCATTTTCATCTCTTGTACTCAAACTCATAATTGAGGGTTATTTTTCACACTCTCTCTCCATCATAAAAACCCCACCACATCTGAAGCGTGTGCCTTTCTTTCTCTTCCTGCCAAGCTCTTTCAAAGATGCTGGTTTCCATCTTGCACTTGTCCTTTCCACACCTGTACTGCTACCATCACATTCCTCCCCTATCCTCAGCAAGCAGTGGCTTTGAACCCAGTGGCTCCTTTTTGCTCCACCCAGTTGAAAGCTAAGTTGACTCCAAAGCAACTTCCTCCTCCTTCTCTAGGTTTTGCAACACCCCTGTATATGGTGACCTTTCTTGTTGGCACCTCATGAGTTATTCTACATCTTCTTTTATGACTTGTACGGATAAAACACTTTTCCAGCCATTGAGTGGATTGCATTTACTTCCATACCTATGAAGGGAATTCTCCGTAAGAAAGACACCTGAGCATGTAGAATTTGTAAAACTGAAACTTATGGTTGCTATTTCCCTTCAAAAGAGGCTTGTCTGATTCATCTACAGAAAATCCTGTTTCATCTGCAGGCACGTATTTTGACTAAGCTGCTTTGTAAAGGTATACTACCAATTCTGAAAATGCCTTTCTGACTCTTCATAACAGCCCATTTCTTCTGTAAAAATGTCAAGAGTCACTCGTGTCATCAGGTGACAAATTCAGTCCGGAGGCCTTCCAACACACAGTAGGTCACTCAGTGTGATGGTGGCTTTCAGCTCCGTCTGTCTACGGAGACAAAAGCCATACCACTGCAACCTCTAGAAAGCCCTGACCTACTCTGCTGTTTGACACTTGGTATTAATGCAAGAGAGTGGTGTCAGAAGGATGTATAAATTCTTCACGGTTAAACAAAAGATTGTTAAAAATGTTTTTGAATGTAATCCAGACAAATACGTTTCCTTAACATTTTTAAATTCATATCCATTTATTCTGCATAAAAATAAGCAGAATGTTTTACGGAGCACAGGAAAGCATCTTCAATCATTTTTTGTTTAAGATGAAAAAAAAATATTGCTACTGGCCCCAAACTTTGTTTGAAAACTTTATGTACAAAGCATCATTTTCCTTCATCTTTTTAAAAACCAGGACAAGGCAGAAACAGTAACCTGATCTTTGCGGTCGCAAATTCTTCCTCTGACTACAGAGCATGCCTTCAAAAAATTCAAACTGATAAATTCTCAAAATAAATGGAAACCACTGTGTTCTGCAATGGATAAAGGGCCTGTCACATACACATTCATTTCTAACACACAGTTCACTATGGACTATTAATGATGTGAATATTTAGTCTCTGGAGACTGTTAAATGAATTGGGGAAAGAGTGGCATTCTCAGAGAAGCCTCTAGTGAATGGGTTTCCCAAACCTGTGCTACTGTCTGTGCACTACTCCATCACAGCTGGCAACCTGCTGGAGAAGACCAGGCCCTGGTTTGTAACACGGTTTATTTGCCATAGCCTGAGGCAGCACCCACTGAGACTCCTGCAGTAAACACTGCTTGGTGCTGTGCAATTGGACTACTTTAAGGAAAGGAACTCATGGAATCAAACCAGCTTAGTTATAATGCAATTAATTTTGAATTCAGACTAAAAAATGGCTTCTAACCTTAAGCACTTACCAGTCAGTACGTTCATTTTTGACAAGTAACAAGAAACAACTATCTCCTTTCTCACTGCCTTGATATCAGTAAGATTTCCTTCAGGCTGGACTTACATTCTTTTAGAAGAATCCTGATTTTGCAAGTATGTCTTAGACACTGATGAAGACAGACAGCAGGAGAGTATGTTGGATGGGGACAGACTGATGAGAAGACGTAGACAAGAGGCATGCATACAAAGAGGAATGTGTGCAGAATACATGGAAAAAAGCCTGTAATGAAGCCAAAAAGCAGACAGAGAAAAGGAGCTCATGGCAATTTCAAAACATAGAACAAGGGTTGTCAGGGAAAACTTTCTTTAACTTATGTAAGAGAGCTAAAGTTCTGTTCTTTGGAGAGACTCAGTCAGCAATTTCAAAATGGGGAGAAAACAAAGACTGGCTAGTAATAAAAGGCTACTCTTTCCATGACTGTACCTTTGCTGTGCACTCCTAAGCTTTTTTGTTAGTTTTGCAAATCAGGGCAGCACTGTGCAGCTCTGTCTTCTGGTTCTGCCACACTAGTCCGGGGACCGCACCAGTTTGCAGGCCACAATGGTATTTGAAAACATGGGCTGGGAAATAAATGTACATGTTTAGTATACACTGAGGGCTGGGTTACAGTTTAACATGGACAGATGTATCAAATGACCTTTAGGTGTGGGAGATTAATATTTATTATTGGTTTCAGGATAGCTTTTCTGACTCAGTTACTGAAAGAATGGAAGATGACAACTCCTTGTCCCAAATGTTTTCAGTTTCTCTGGTTTTCTTTTAGATGGCCTAGAACACTATTTCTTGCACTGGGAGAAATCAAATGAAGGTCCAGGACAGCTGCCAAACACAACAAAGTGCAGAAAAAGTGCTGAGCTTGTTGTTTTCAGCACTCCCACGAAGAGAGAAAAACAGGCCTCAAAATTTGAAAGCAAGGTGAGGAACAGAACCCAGGTCTCCCCTCCACTAAACACGCCCATAAATGAAATAACTACAGGCAGAGAGACTCTTGTTCCCATTCTGATTGAAGTCATGCTCCATCCTTTTGTGGGCCTCTCTTTAGTTACTAAGCTGTTGGAGGCCTAGCTGCTTCAGAAATGCCTTTGCAAATCCTAGGAATAATATATTGGCATGATACAAAGCTATTTTCCCAGTATTTTGTAAGATCTGAATCTCAGTATTAATTCAAATGGTTTTATGGCAGTACATCTAATAGAAATGACAATACATGAAGTGAAGCCAGAGTCACATTGAAGAAATCACTGTTGGATCTTACCTCATTGACCTTTATGGTCACCTGAAACATGGGAGCACCTGCACGAACGATGCAGAGAGCTGATTCTGTACTGACTGATATTAAAATCAGCAATAAACCTCACACATCCTCCCACACTCATGACCACAAAACTCAGAAACTTAACATAAGTAGGAATAAACTTTCATAAGGTAAACTGCAATACTTTTCTTTTAATCTGTTTTGTGATGCTATTAATTTTCCCGTCTCCTCAAAACCAAGATGATGTTTACTAACAGGATTTCAGAAAACACTGAATAAATTATTAAGTATGAAGGTAAACTGGTAAGTGAGGGAAACAAGGTACCTGGATGGTACATGACTTTTAAAGGAAAACAAAGGGGCTACTTCAGCCAAATTCGGTAACTTCCAACAACCAAACATATCAGTGAATGAGAGGAACAGATTTAAGTGAAATAACTAGTACTGGAATTAAGTTATCAAATGGAAAGATGTTCCCTGCCCTCAGAACAAAACATTTATCATATTTTCTCTTCTCTGTAAAATACCTAAATGTTACAGTTGAAATACATATCATGCATACTTAAGGCTTTCACATCTGACCTTATTCAATTGCTACAGCATTAAGAGATTTATAATTGATTTCTGCACATTTAACGAAATGTAAAACTAAAGGAACCAGTAATATTTTTTGCAGGTATGATATATCCTGCTATACTTTCTTATCAATGACACTTTGTTTCCACATCTTCATTTTGGAAGCATTACACTTATGTTCCTGCACAGACACTCTACAGCTCTATTTTTCCTGCCTTAGTTTAGAATTAATTTCAACTTTTCAAAAATCAAACTAGAAACTGAGGATGGAGAGACTGAGAAGTCTTCCTGATGGATGAAAAAAGATGCTGAGTGTCAAGGTAGTGATGGGCTACTGGTTAGAGCCGACCAGTCAGCCTAAGCCAAACTAAGTTGGGTTTGGCACAGGTTCAGTGGCACCTTCCTCTGAAAGCCAGAGAAAAAGAACAAAGAGGACTCTTTGTTTTCTAACAGGAAGAAAAGTATGATGTATTAAGACAACAATAAAAATAGGTCATAAAACACTGAAATACAGCTTTTTTCAATTACAATCGTACTTTTAATAACTACGCAGAAATAGGTAGTTGATTTTCATATTCTCTCCAAGTTTCCCTGGGACATTTTAATAATGTTGCTGTCACCCTGCTTTCAGTGGAAACTTCTCGAAGGTTCTGGATGGACAGGATGCCAGTACTTCAGCAGAAGTCACAATACCATCTGTAGGTATCGCTAAATTAATCTAGGTTTAGCTCTTGGAGGTGTAATATAGATCAGAAAGTAGAGAAAGGTGTTTCTCCGGCATTAATCAATGATTAAGCAAACCTAAGAAATCAGTCAAATCTGAAGTCCAGTAATAAAGCCTACAACCTATGGAGGTGATTTTCCTGTTCCTTTAGTTATAACCTATGGTTCCTTTTTACATAAAGACAAGTACTCCTTCCTTCAAGTAGAATCATACACTTTTATACTTTTCTAAAATAGCTTAGTGGAAAAATGAGCAAAGCCATAGCTCTCTGGGGACCAGCACTATTTTAACTGCTAATGTGCCTCATTCAACTCTATGCCTAAAGTAAGCCACTTATGAAGGCCACTGTATATGTCTTTGCAGGGAGGAATAGCTCTGTAAATAAAAGTACTGATCTTATTGTGTTATTATTGGACAGTATTTAGCCGAATTTGTATTAAAAATATTTTAAAATTAGATTATGAGAAACTCTGGAGTTTATGGAAAGATGTGGAGTATTACAGTGGTTTCTTAACTGAAGCGACAATGATGAGATGTGAGCCTGGTTTTTGTCCCCACTGTAACAGGGGACCACACAGACAAACTTGAAACTCTCACACTTTTTTAAAATTTCCATAAATTTAAAAAAGAATTGGGTAATATTAGTTTCAAAATCTGCATTTTCATATTAAGCATCGGAATGAACAACAATGACAATGAATCACATACCTCTTAAAGAGCTACGTGCCAAAATTCCCACCGATCATGACTGCAGATTTTTGGCCGGCCCGTCTGACTATAAACAGTCACAGAAAAACACCTTCAAGGACATATTTCTAAATGCGATTACCTTTCCAAAACCTTGCAAGTATGAGAAAACAGAGAGTACGCAGAAGTCTGACCGTAAGTGCAGTCATCAATAGAGCACTCCACGAAAGCTTTTTGGAAATGTTACTTTTAATGGTATCAGGTGCAAAAAGCAGTGCAATACAGCTTATAAATTACTTGAAGGGCTGTTGACATAAGTTAATAATAAAATGACAGCATAAGGAGCAGTGAGAGGTAGTCACAGAGGAGCGCTTGATTAACTCCAGTTTCAGTCACCATCAAAGCTAACGATCTGTAGGCAGATGGATGCACGATGGCAAACCAGACACACCAGGCACATACAGGACCTACCGTAGTAAGTTATTTCATACCTGCTTTATTACAAAGGCACAGCTTTATTAGAAAAAAATGATGTTGTTTTATTAGCTGTAGCCTGTATTCAGTCAGTTTGTAAGACTGCTCTTTATTTCAGAGGGATGTTCTTACTTTGGTGCTTGTGGAAGAGAGATGAGGTACTTAGGTTAAGTACAAGACTTCTTATCACTGGAAGCAGCACTGCAGAGCCCCCCCTTCTGAACACCCAGTGGAAATTACGTGTAACAAAAAGAAATGAAGTGAGGTACTAAACATGACGCATAAGCCCATGTTTGTAGAGTGTGGGTGGAAGAAGACTGTGATATCCTCTGGTCAAGACACAGGTCTAGATGACACAGAGATTAGGACCTGAGAACACACCGAAGCACATGCCCTGCTCATGCTAGTAGCGGGTTTGGATGGCAATGCTATCTTGGAAAGCAACAGCTGAGGGTCAGCACAACTTGTAGACCAACACAGAGATGATCCCATCATCTATCAGGGACTTCTACTCCTCTTACCGCTCTGCAGCTTGAAATGTTGCCAGGGACCTCAGCAGTGGAACGAAAGGGATGAGAATCTGGGCAGAGTTCAGAGAACAAAAACATGGAAAGGGCTTTACGAGGAAATATAAAAATAACTAGGTTGTACAGTGCATTCAAATCTGCAGAGATGCGATAAACTTACAAATACTGCAAGCTGTTATGTGAAATAGGGAAAGCATATTTAGTGTGGCACAAAGGGGCATAGACAGAAGCAGAGGAATGAAAGCCCACCAAGTGTTTTACATCTGGGCAGCATTTACACCAACACAGACTATGGGAATCCTGAAAATCCAAGTAGCACTACACCTATCCATGTTAACAGAATGTTGTACCTGTTTTTTTTCCCCCCTCCAGTGTGGGAAAGGCTTGATAACCTATTGGCTCACCCCAAGCAGTGACCCAGCACAAGCGGCGGTACTTTGTGATTTCCTGGCCATGTTCTAGGAAGATATTGCAACAGCTTCTCCTGTTCTGAGTACTGCTGGGCCAAGGGGAATGGTTACTGTCTCTAGCTCACCACAGACTACTCACCAGTGCTTTCCTGTAATAGGTGACTGATCACTCCAATTGCTGGCACAACTGCTGGTGTGGCTGCTTTTTAGGTCAGGTCAGTTAAAACAAAACAAAACAGAACAAAACGCACCACCACCAAAAAAAAACCACCACACAACAGCCCTGAATCCCTGTCTTAGAAGTGTTGAAGCTAATCTGGATCATTTTCACTGAACTGAGCTAGGAAGTGAGGCAGCAATTAAGCTGAGCAACCGAGGAGGTGGAAGAGGGTCCTGGGGGTAACCGCATCTGCAGTGCTCAGCTGCAGCGAGCACAGGATGTGTAACCACACTGCTTGCTGTCCCCGGCTCTGTTTCAGAGAGGATGCTTCTGCAGGAGTGAAGCAGCTCTTTCTCTAAGCCTCTTCAAGTCCTCTCAGCTGAGTAAGCACCACAGCCGATGATAATTGTGGTTGCCTGTCCACTGCCCACTAAGCTAAGACCATAACTACCTGACACTATCAGCAAACGTGAAATGTCCTTACCATTACTAGTCTGAACAGGACACACACAAAAAGATCACCCTCACATAAGAAACTCTGCTATGTTTCTAATCTCCTGCCTCATCCAATATTTTCCCTTAATCAAGGATGAAATGGGGAAAACAAAAACAACCTCCCTGACCCCTTCACACTTTCCAAGACTTGTTTTTCTGGAGGCATACTTGGCAAGTAGCTTAAAAACAAGGCACTGAATGGAACTGCTGAGTGAAGGTGTCTGTCATGGACAAGCCTCTGAAATTGCTGGTATAAACCCAAACCTGACTGCGGTGCCTCCTGCTAGAGCTGCTGTCTCTGAGAGCCGTGACCTTTCAGCCATCCAGCTTTGTTCCTAATGCGCTGCAATACCTTCACAATGATCTGTTAGGAGGATAAATGAGTTTAATGAGTAGTTTCATTCTGGGAGGCAGCCCCTGCCAGTATATTCTGGGTTGTGTGGTTCATTTCTTAAACTATAATAATCCCCAGGAAAAAGAAGGACAATTCTTGGCTGCAGGGTGGATACAGAAAGGTGGTTTTCCTAAATAATAAATTAGGTCAGTCTTTAAATAAGTCATCTCCTTCGCCCTGGATAAATATTTACTCCTTCCAAACTAATATTAGGTTTATGTGTCTCCCAACAACTTTGTTCTGTTCTGTTTTTCATTAGAAGCTCTGGAGTCAGCCATGACAGAAATCGACCAGATAGCTTCAGGGGATTAAAAAAAAGAAACACCAAAAGAACAAAAAAAATCCTACCCTTGGGCTTCCAGTTTTCAACAGAACCACCCGTTGCTAACTTAACAGCTAGGCACAGCACACACTTACTCAAAGAAATTTCCCCAACAACAATAACCACTGGAACAAACTATAAACAAGAGCAAGTGTATCCATACGGAACTTACCCCTGGAAACAAGGGGTTGGTATCTTCAAAAACAACAGATAATTTATATTAAATTGAAAATTAGAGAGGGCTTTTCCTTCTAGAGCCCAGGGCTCCAAACGGCCGGTGTGTCAAGGGCAGCGAACGCATTTTCAGAAGCTTGCTATTTTGCTGTTTTAAAGCAACTTTGTTTCAAACTGCTGTTCCCTAATGATTATAGAACTTAAAAAAGTGTTTTCATCCAGAATGAAGAATACCTTCAAGGTTTTCAGAGATCAAATTTTGGCAATAAAAGAACATTTTGTGTCCATTAAAAAGCTTTTGTTTCCACTTCCAGCTTTTAAAATGATCTCAAGGTAAATCAAAGAAAAATTCCTCTCCATCTAGCTCTGCTTGGTTTTCTTTGCCTCCGAAACAAAGCCCGGAGAGTGGCTCAAATGCTTCCATGCGAGCAAACATGATGGGGAGAGAATGGTAATAAAATTGTGAGGGAAACCCTTGGATAAGATCAGGTAGGTATAAAACTGGCCATGAAAAACTAAGGCTGGAAAGAACGTGGCTTCTAAGGATCACAGAAAGCTAAACTTGGGCATCCTTCTCATAGCAGCAGCTGGGGCAACAGCGCAGGTACCTTCAGGCAGGGCCATGAGGTGAGCTGGGGCAGGGCATCCAAACCAAATCCATGTCCAGATCCACCTTGGCCCCTCAGTAAGAGAAAGAGTTGTTGAAAACAAAGACCCTGCTACCACAGTGAACGCTACGTAGCCCTGTGCACTGACACAGTGAGCCCTGGCACCTCTGTCATTTCTAAGCAAGCGCCCAGGTTTTGAACATGCTGAGCAGCGGCAATCTGAAAGCATGCTGCCATATGGTCGGCTAGAAGAAGAGAACATCCTGATCTCTATATATTCCTTGCTAATGTTGGCAGACAGAAGAACAAACAGGCCTAGGACCCCTAAGCCTCACACGCAGCAAAAGCCAAGCAAGAGAAACCTGCGTCAGGTTAAGCTCTCAGCCGAGTTTGTGACAAGGATTTCAAACACAGGGTCTTTTGGTCTGGACCAAGTACAAAGCTCCACTTGTTTATCCTTTCTGCCACAGAGTGTATGCTTAAACTGAAGCAGAACAATCAGCTTGAGGAAACATTCCTGAAAAAAATAAATGGGCTTTATTTTTTGATTATTCAAAAAAGGGGAGAAAAACAAACACCAAATTTCAAGTATACGCCCGAGAGGTTTTTTTCCAAGAACACTTGCATTTGTTATTAGATCAGTAGGTATGCTTCGCTGGCCACATCAAAGCTCTTTAATTTATCTGTGATCAATCTGGGGTAAGCTTGTAAGAAAATATCTTTTTTTTTTTTTTTTCTCTCATCGTATGAAAAGAATAAGCAGGAAAAAAATATCCTAGACATCAAACTAATCAAGTTACACATGTTTTTTAGTCTCTAGCAGCTCCTTAAAAGAGATTTTTGAGAACAAAGCAGTCTGCTTTAAAGAGACTTACAATGAGAAATATTTGCCATTTTTTCCTTTCAGGAAAGTCCCAGTGCTTTCTCCCAAACTCACTGAAGTCGCTGAGCTTTTTTGCAGTTATTTCCGTGTGCTCTGGAACAGGTCTCTGATACGATCAGATTTCTGCCAGCTAAAGGCTCTGAAGTAACCCCTAGGCTCCTCTGCAGGGATCGATAGGAGCGGGTTTGATTCTCACAGTGTGCATAATATCTCACACAATGCCTGACACTGTGGATTTCTCCCCGTACCAATAGCTGATTTGCAGGAAAACTGAAGGCGAAATGTAGTGAAAAACAGAATACCAGGCTAAAGTGATAAAGCAACATGTAACCTGTGCTCTGAAAATATGACATTGATTACTTTTATTTTCTTCAACAGTCCACATTACCTCTGATTCTTCCACTTTTACTGTGCAAAAAGAAGAGACTAACTTTGCAACCATTAAAAGTAATGGGACTTGTGCTCTAGATTCACAGTGGGAGAAGACCCCAGATCCTTTTATAATTTGGGCTGTCAAGGATTAACATTTAACTAAAGGTCTTTGCTTGGCAAGCTGAATAGATAATGTAAAACTATGTAGGAGGAAAATCTAACCGAATCTTGAGTTTGCAGTGTATCCTGAAAAATAAGGATATTAATTTTTTTTTTTTATTATTATTTTTTTTAACCTTGGGGCAATTTAATTAATTAGTAAAGAGAAGGCTAGAAAGTTACTTGATCAAAACTTGTTCACAGCTACTCAGGGCAAAGCTTTCTGAGAAAGGTGATCAGGTGAGGAAGACAAGTTTCACTGGCTCAGAACTGGATCTACACAAAGATCAGATGGAAAATAACGCGCAAATTCTCCACTGTACCACAAGGATGATGTCAAAAGGGATGTGAGGGATGCGGTGGTTTGAATTCAAAGTCAATTCAATATATCAGACAAGACTTTCTGCACCAAACACCAACTTGATGCACAAAGAAATTGCTTAAAGTGTTTTTTTCCCGTGCCATAAAGACAACATAATTATCAGACAACAATTATTTTCATACCATTAACTCTAATCTATTTTCCATGGTTCAACACCTTTAAAGTTTTAAATCCTTTAACCAAACCACAAGTTTTTGTACCTGGAGTGCCCATCAGTGTTAGATTAGCAGCACTGTGCTCAGGCACCAATGTCCTGAAACTCCACGTGAATGCCCTCTGTGTTCCTAGTGACAAATCAGAAAGGGGAGGCTGCTAATCTGCAGAAGCTCATCTTTTAAAAATCTGCTTCCTTGTTCCTTTATTTGCCCTCTCAATTAGGCAGAAGTGAAATTAGGCATTTGTAGGTTGTGATTCTTAAAATTACTGAGATGCCTGTGTAGTCTGAAAGGTTAGTGAAGCCTTCTTTCAAAACACCTGCAGCGTTATTACTGGAAATAGTGCTTTTTCTACAGCAATTCACACCCTAATCACTTCCCATCTGAGGAATGTCTGCCTATCACTGTTATTCCTCAAAAGCTATAATGAGATTGAAGCACAGTGTGAAAACAAAACTTTTACAGATAGCTGGAACAGTTCCATTTTCTGTTTGTCTGGCACCTTTTTATTTATTTATTTATTTTCCCCAAGAGAAAGAAGCAAAGTATTCTTTGGGGGAAAGAAGCTTTCTGTTCCATTCAGAAAAGATGAGCAAGGATCCCTCTGTTTGAGGCATTATCTACCTACAGTGCAGCCCTCCTGAAAGAACACATGCAACTCAGCTCTTCCTAGAAATCTACTCAGTTTGTATTTATAAAACAAATTTGTCTTCTCTTCCTGAAGAAATACCCCAAATTGCTTTTGTTCATCATTGCGCGGCCTAGAAGCAAACAACGGGGTGACAGCAGAAAGTGTGATAACAGAATGATTGAGCACGTTTTTAAAGTGAAGTGCAGCAAATTACATTTTGTCCACTTGGTATGTTTGTAACCTTCCAAAATAGCGCAAAACGGTGCTGAGGCAGCAACTTAGCTGAGATGGATCAGAAGAGCTCAACTGGATGGGTTCAAATAAGCAGATGTCTCAGAGCCTTCAGAGTGTGAAGCTTCAGTCCCAAACACTTCACTAAATTTACCATTTCACTTCGCATAATTGACAGCAGAGATCTTTGAGGTTCAGCTTATTTTTTATGTGCAAGCACTTTCTAGGGAGGTACAGATGCAGCATTTTTAAGCCTGCTCACAATAATCTTGTTTTTACCTTTCACAGAACCTGCAGGTATACCCGCCCGCATCTCCTAGGATTTGTGGATGCAGGTGGAAAACTACCGCTGGGTGCATTTCAGGAGAAAATATCCAGGACGACTGTCAGAGTCAGGGAAGGTAACACTCCAACACTCCTGTGTCTTAGCATGTGCCCCCATATCTGAATTGCTATAGCCCAAAGCTATTCTATATGCCTGGCAGGAAAGATCTCCTTCATTTCCTCACCTTTAAAAAATAAATAAATTAATTTCAGCAGAATTTGACAACATTTAAATCTTGTATATATGTATCATTTTTTTGGGTCCATGAATAACATGCATATTCCATTCTGAAAAATAAAACTGCTCCCTTTTTTCTCATATTTTATATAAACTTGCCCTCCTTTCTTTTCTTCTACCTAGGAAAGAACAAAACAGAAGGAAGAAAATGAAAGCTTGGCTAGGTTCAAGAAGGTGTGTCACTACCACCAACGGGATCTAGATAAATTCACACTGGATGTAAAATTTTCTGTATTGCTTCAAAAAACAACATACTTCTATCAGCTCTGGTCCTTAGCAATATCTCCTTCCCCTCTATAAATAGGGGAAATCCCCTTTATATATAGAAGGGAAAAGCAGAACATGTGTATTGCTCAGAACAGCTTAGTGTTTACAAAATGATTGTAGAGGTACAGAAGACAGGATAAACAATGGGCAGACACTTAAAAATACCTAACATTTTCAGATATTCCCCCATTTCATGGAGGATTCAATTTTGTAGAGATCTCAATGGGGCTGAAAATGAAAGTGTTTAAAATGCCTAAATGTTTGATAGGGGAATGCTTCCTGCAGCAGCATCAAAGTATTTCCCAGAAAGATGTCAGAGCTATTTGTAAATTTCAATTTCTTAATTATGGATGTCCATAAGTAGCATTTTGGTACCCCACTTTATTTAAGAATAACCAAGTACCATGCAGAGGATGTTTGGGACAAACAGCTTGCTGGAGATGGTAGTGCTTCTGCCCAGGCTCTGCAGAGTGAGGTGGAACCTCATGCCCAACATCTGAAGCACTGAAGTGAAGCAGTACAAACCTCATGATGCTCTAGATAGCTTCAGAGAAAATCAAGCAACTTCAGCAGCTTAAATGAAGCTTGGCTGGTGGATACTGGAGGTAATTATTGCCTTGCATCCCTCTTCTGGGAATGCCAGTTTTCCCTCTGATGTTCATACTGAAGTCCTTTACCCTGGTGCACAGGCTGGTCCTACGGACGGTCAGGAAACACAGAACTGGGCCTAATGCTTCCCTCACTCAGCAGTTCCTCCTCCAAACAAGTTTTCCAAGGACACATACCTCTCTTTTACTGTGATGGCATATGAGATTGATCCTAACCTCTCAATGTTTACAGAGCTCATTACCTATAGGAAAACCCCATGAGACTGTTGTCTGACTGAGGTTTCTCACATTCTGAAATATTTTCAGAATAAACCCGCTAGAGACAGTTTCATTATTACTTTTTTTTTTTTTTTTCTGCTTTGAAGCCTTTTTTAATTTGACCTTTGGAACAAATATTTCACAGGATTACTTGATTATTTGTAGCTAAGGAACACAATGGAGAAGTTGGAATATTCTCTCTTTCTACCTGCAATTTGTTACGGTACATACATGTTTGTTCTGCATTGTATCTTTCCTTCCCAATTCCTCCACGTCTACCAGCTGGCAATGGTCATCATGCAGGAACATTTTTTCAGAAGAGGCATTTCTGAAAGTGGTTATTTCTGCATGTGGCATCTCCAAACATGCCTGTCTCTTTTCGGGGCACTTGACAATGCTTGTTTAAAATCTCTTCTAAAGTTCAGTGTTTCCCTGAGAATGTTGGGACAAGTAATTCTAATCCATTTCCCACTGTAGTGTTGGGACTGATCGAGTCCTTATGGATAGCAGATACAGATTTCTTTATCACTGGTACCGCAGATTTTTTCCTAACTTGTCTTTCACTCCATTTAAACCGATTTTGAAATCAGTTTAACCCAAAAACCCCAAAAAACAAAACCAAAAACCACTGAGCTTTTCCGCATAAACTAGCTCCTTTGAAAATCCCTGACATAAGAAAATCAAGATGCTGTACTCCAATTGTTTCAGGGGAAGTTAAATCATAACAAAGACCTCTTTGAAAAGTCCCAGTTCAAACCTCAAAACCCCTGTGAAATAAATCATGCTGTTCCTATTAGGTAGGCTGCGACTTTGTATCACAAAAGGATAACGTAACTTGCTCATGACCCTGTCCAAGACCCCAGAGGAGATCTCCCAAGTCCCTGGAACTGTAGTTAAAACTCAGTGCCACCCTCTTTTCCAAAATGCCTGAAGGCCTTTCAGTAATGCAAAAAGACACTAGACTAAGCAGGAACATAAATAAATAATAAATAAATAAAAATGGGGGAGGAGGAGGGCACAGCTCAAGCACAGAAGTATTTAACAGTGCTCTGGATGAACAGGATGGATACTGAAGCCATCTTCAGTCCTTGATGCCCCAAGAGCCCCGGGCTGTGAAGAAAATGGCTTGCCTTGGGACAAGTGGCTTTCCCTCATGGGTGATATTGCTGCAGGGAGAGCTCGTGCAAAATTATAGCCTGTCACAATACAGAAAACTGTTCATCATAAAAAGAAACTGATGGCTGGATGTAAATCAAAACCATCACAGAGCCCCGGTCTCCTCCTGGGGGTAATTTCAAGGCCCAGGCTCTAAGCACTAACAGTTCATTTTTCTGGCATTAGAGGTCAAAACCACATTTGTCTTCTGTCCTACTTTTTAATTTATCTTAACATTGGTCTTATCCAAGAAGTCCTTCAAATAATCAAATTTTCACCATTTTTCTCTAAATGCCTCCCCCATAACCAACTAGCACTAACTAAAATGCCATCATTTTGTAGATCTTGCAGAAACAATGTTTTGTTCACAGCAGCTGGTAAGAAGCACTCTTTTCTAAAAACAGGCGAGCAGAAAAAAAAAAAAAAAAAAAAAAAAAAAAAAAGCTTCAAGAATGCCGATGCAAAAATAACTTGTTTTGGCAAGTTCAAGTATTTTATGCATGTATATCTGCAAGGTGTTGGTAGCAAAACTAATTTCTGCTTCAACCTAAACACTGTAGAAAAATAACCAAAACAAAACATAAAACCCCCAAACACCACTACATGCCAAGTGGAAAAAAAAAACACATTGGTAGAACAAAAATATTTACTTCCCAGCATCTAAAATTATTATGGGCATCAGAGAACATTTAGGAAAATGTCTTTTAAAAAACCACTGAAGTGTTATTTTAATATCTTCAGACAGAAGGAGACAAAGCCAGTGCTACTGATCCATGAAGCCTGGCTCTGTTCTTACCTCTCCTAGCAGTCTGGGCTAAGGATGACTGCTTCGTCAGCCACCAGCCACCTCTGTTCCTGCAGAGTTCACGGCACAACTTCAGAAGTAAAGCACTTCTCTTGGGGATGTAAAAACTAGCACCAAAAGTTGAAGCTGGCCAGAGCATAACTCCAGGTCATTCCAGGTAAAACGACTGGATTTCAACTTTCTCGGCTACCGTGTGTTGCCTGCTTTCAGTGCCATGGAAATACTGTGATTATTTTGGCCATCGGCTTCTGGAGTCTTCAGAGGCCTGTGCAAAAAGCTTTTGTAATGATTATCCACTAGGTGGTCAGGTTTTTGGAGGTTTCTTGATATATGGCACAGCTACACAAAATAGACAATGGTCCCAGCATACAAGCTGCTAACTTGGTAGGTGTGAAATCACACCTTCTCTTGACAAGACAGCAAAACTGTCACCTTGGCTCTGAGAAAGAAAAATAGTTAGGTATGGATTATTTCCTTGTATTTTCTAGCAGTTTCCTGAGTGACCTTAGACAGATGCCTTAACCCTTTTCTGCTCCAATTTTCTTTCTCCTTGTATTTCTAACCCCTTGTAAAGCAAATTGACTGATGTTTACAAAATGCCCTCTGCTTCCTTACAGAGAAACAAGGCCGAGTCCACTCATACAGGTTTTAAGACCTATTAAACTCCCAGTCATCTTTTTAATAGCTCCCCAGTTCAAAGACTGAATGTTTTATGGTGCTACTTACAACTGTGGACCATTTAACCTCACTATTTTTTCTTGACTAGAATATGTATGAAAATCAGGTTCACAGAGATCTGTGAGGTCCGAAATAAGCCTGAAACTGAACTCGTAGATATCTGAACCAAGTCCTGTACAGACATCAGGATGAAAGTCCTATATTCTCGTCTGGGAGCTCCATGTCCCTCAAACAGACTAGCAAGCCCTGCTGAGTGGCTCTGAGAGATCTGGATAATGCTGTGCTCTGCCCATGGACACACAGCGGCCTGCTTCAGTGCCAACATGCCTCATAAATGAGATCCGTAAATGGCGGCATAAATGTCCTTCTGAGTTCTCCACACAAACTCCATCAAGCTCGCTACAGGGACAGACGTGGGCAGACATGGAGTACAAAAGTCAGAGATGTTTAAGTAGGGAGTCCCGGTACCTCACCCTGTGGACATCAGATTGAGTAAGGGAAGGTCTCCAACCAGCTGGGTTTCTGAGGCCCAGGGGGTTTTGTCCAGCAGTAGGCAGGCCTCTTCACTGTGTGGAGGTATGTGCCACTTGAGAAGATAGTGGAGCTTTTTGGAGCTGTTTTAATTTTCACTTTTCAGGCCTTTAAAGCAATGACACAGCCTGCCTCTTTGCTAGTTAACTGAATTTTCTTCCTGTTCCCTCCCAGATCCCTCCCAATCCTACTGCTGGATGCTTACAGACCAGCTCTCGCTAGGAACATTAAAACCAGAAGTTTGGGTCTGAAAAGTATTTAAAAACAATTTAGTATTATGTAGTATTTATAATATTATACTACATAATTCTACAAAAATTATTTATGACTATTTAAAATATTTTAATAACCTCTTACAGTCATTAGCAGTTTTTATTTACACTTGCTTTCTATTACCACTTAGCCTTTTTTGTAAAATTGGATTTAAATGTTCCTGTAAAATTCAGATTCTGCTGTGTCTGACTTGCCATAATGATCTTATTTTAGAAAGCCAGGGGAAAAATCATGGCTCAAAGGGAGTTCTCCCGCTGACTTCAAGCAGGGTAAACATTACTCTGGAACATGAGCTGCCTAAGCTGCTGCAGCACACGTTATTTTCTTGAAGCTCTGGAAATCTTGTTGTGATTTCTTCTTAAGCATTCAAAAGCAGCTATTTGAGTCCATTGAAGTTCTCTGTAGACATGGATTCAGGTGACAGAATTAAGGTAGAAGGATAACAATATGCAGTTGCACTTGTTAACATCTGCTGAATCTCTTAAGCTTAAATCCAGCTTGTTTAGTTTGCTTTTCAACTGTGGATCACGAATCTTCTGCTAATCTTGCCTGTGCTGATGTGGTAAATCACACCTATGCCATTATATACATTTAAAAACAAACAAACAAACAAACAAACAACAAAAAAAAACCCAACAACACAGCAACAACAACCTTTCACCAGGATTCTATTTTTTTTACAAATTATTAAATTATTTTCTCAGCCAAAATCACTCTGGAAACAGTGCTGTGTTAACTGCCAGTAAAGAGAATCAGGGTTTACCAGCCAGTTGGTCACGCTTACACTGAAATGACCCCTGAAAATAATGAGTAGCTATGCAATTTGTATCTGCATTTATTGAAAATGTGCATGAGCTTGTTTCAGTCTAAGTATTTTGTACACTTGCAGTATTTTGTACTCTTGAAGTGTACAAAATGGAGAAGGGTGCAGGGCTGCACAGCCTTCCTTCCAGCTGTGCCCCATCCCCAAACAGAAAACTGTGTCATGAACTTGCTGTGCTCGAGCAGGTAAGCGCTGCTAAGAGGCACAGAAGCAATGCCCACCTTGCTTCCAGAGCAGCGAGCACCTACCTCTGCATGGTGCTCTGGAGGTATTTGGACATACCTGATGGGACAGCCCTCCTTCATACTGAATGTGTGCAGTATAATGACACTTTTTCACACACTTTTACACACTTTTTACAGCTGTGAGTTTTAAGGACTTGCACTCAGGTAAGCAGTTGCCTGAAAACAAACAAAGCCTCTTTTTTCTGAGCTTTACATATTACTTGATTTCTGCATGGGCAAAAAGATGAACAGATGTTTTCTAAATACATGGCTCCTGTCTTCCCACTGTGAACTGCATACCTTAGAGCTCCCATTAAATACATACTGGTGTGTGGCACCTGGAGAAAAGTTAGAGGGTAAACACTGACTGGGGACCCTGCCTCATGCTGGTGGCATCTCCATACTGTGTGTGACCTCATGGAAACCAATTGCCATGGCATCGAGCCGGAACTGGTCAGTTAACAAAAACAGATCAGAAAAGAGCAAGACACGTAGGAGGAGACATCTCACGGAAGTGCTAGACATCTGGTTGTATACCTAGTAACTGAAAAAGTAAGAACGCTTCCCTCAGATGATCAGCAGTTGGGTCTGAATTTAATCTGAATACTGCTTAACTACCTGGGCAATTCACTGTTGGCCTTAGCCACTTTTGTGGATGTCATTGTAGATCTAAACCTTCTTTCAGGAGTGAAAAGTAAAGAATACAGACCGCATTTTTTCTTAGGACTTTTTGGCAGGGTGCAGCACTACCAACACAGGCATACTTTCTGTAAAAGTGGTTAAAAATAAATAAATAAATAAATAAAAACAAAACAAAAATATTTCCCAGAAGTTGCTAGATAGGACAGCTTAAGGGAACGTTATTATGACTAAAAGGCTGGATTGGCTGCACAGAACAGCTACTGCCAGTGATAAAGCATAAAGGTTAAACAACTGGGGACAAGCCTGCCAGATGTAAAATGGAAAATTTCCAACTTAGGAGCAGCAGAGGAAGGACATGAATTAATATGCCATGACAAAACAAGCGTTATAAAAATCCTCCAAGCCAAACCAAATGCCACTGAAAATAAACTCAGAAACTCTCCTCCTTCTCTTTTGCTCCCTGCATTCCAAGGAGGATTGAATTTAGAATAACCATGGGGAATTCGAGAGAAATCTTACACTGAAATGCTAAACGTAAGCTTTAAAAGGTAGAGATGCTGGATGAACTTAGGAGACACTATTGCTGTCTTTATCATGACAGATTCTTCACTCTTATCTTCCATACTTATGTATGAAAAGGAATAACCTTTTTTGGACTTAAGTTTTTTCATGAGTTCTCAGTTCAGTGAGATTGGTAGTGATCAGACAGATTCTTAGCCAGTTTTTTAAAATAACTGATAGTGTGAAAATAACTGATAGCTTCTACTTGGCTTATTAACTGGAGAAAAGATAAAAACCAAATCTGGACACTTGACAAATACACAAAACCCACAGGTTGTTGACTTTTCATCCTGACTACATTTCAGCGCTAGGTTTGTGAGCTCTACGCATAGTGATACCCCGTCAGGCTGAAGATCCTACACTGCAACGCTCTTTGGGAGATGGCCTTACAGGTACACACGTATTTTTCTGGCACCTATTTTGCTGTTAATACATCAAGCTTATTACACAGTGTGGTAGGACATAAAAAAATAGAGTCTACTCTGTCAGTCCTCAAACTGAGGGGTATCATGGATTGTTCAGTCCATGGCAAGTGCTGTTACAGACTTTAAACTGGGCTCCTGGAAAATTGGCACTGCAGATCAGGCAGCAGCACCACAAGACTGATAGTCAGCTCAGCCCTGGCGCACATTTCTGTTGAACATGCATTTTGGAAAGCTCCCACAGGGTCTGACAGAAATAGGAGCTCCCACACATAACCTTGATGCTGTCACCAAAAGTAGAGAGGGGGAAGGAACTGCGCTGGAAATGAATGAGAGACATATGTAAGAAAAACCTGATAGGAGACAGTACACTTAAGCCTGAATGAACGGGAAGAGCAGATGTCAAATACTGCAGTCAAGTGAACAGAACTTAGGACTTCCAATACAGCAAATGGTGGCATGGATTCTTACGGTGCTGCACCTTTTGTATGGCTATATGGCGTGTCTGCATGTGCTTAGGGACAGGCACTGCAATTGCAGCACAGAAACTGAGGGTAACCAAGGGTAAGTCAGTGATACTCAGAATCAGCAGGGAACTTTCACCATTGATCCCTCTGATTCTGTCCCTCACCACTCAGCATTATCCCTGGCAGCTTTTAACAGCTGATCCTACCAGACACCAAGCATAAGCCAAATAACAGCCATATGTGGTATTTGCAAGATACCTAACAGTGATGCCTCTTGTAACAGCCACACGTATGTCAAATACACGTCCTCTGCATTTTTAAGAGAATCAGCTTGCAAAGACATTTTAGTTGACTTTGCATTTAGGCACATCCAGACAAACAGCAGAAGGCATAAATAGGAACCTCCTACCTTCTGTTTCAACATTCCTCCCCAGAAGCTTCACCTCAGGTTAAAGAGCAAATATAGCATCCCAAAATACCAAGATTCCTCACGTTACGTGGGCTGACTGAAAAACTCCTCAGAAATGCAAATGTCTTCAGTTATTCAAATGGGAAAATTATTTATTGGTCGCGACTCACCTCCTACATTGTTTCTCAGCATTGAGATAAACTATATAAACACAATTCTCAAGTATGAACAACATGTTAATGGCTCATGCTGAAGGCAAAATGTGTCAGGAGATAAGGAGTAGATACTGAGTTATTGCTTTCACCTGACAGGTGAACATACTTGTGTCTACAACTCTCAGTACGGAAGTCTTAAATAAATTATGAAATATAAGCAACAGGACAGGGTTTTCTTCTATAGTCCCCAAGGAATTAAAATCTATCCTCTCTGATTATACTAATGGGATTCACCATGCCCAAATTCAGCAGGCCATCTAGTCAGGCTTCACCTGTGTCATTACTAGAGAGGTACGGACCTCCTGATTCAAACTCTCCTAAGGTGTCTCCAGCAAGCTGGAAGGCCTTAATGCTCTCCGCTGGTTGCGGCACAAGTTTAGATGACTTGGTCGGATTGGACACCTAACTCTAAGCTGAAATAAACCTCTCCTCTTGTCCAAGCAAGAACCTGGCAGACTGCTTCAGGAAATGCCGGTGCCAGGTCAGAGAGCACCTAATTAGCACGTGATAAGATTTCCTGACAGCTACAATCAGTGGAAGCCAATTACTGGCATATGCAGAAGAGGTAAGACAGGAATCAACCTGTCTATCAGGAGAACAGGGATTCCAGGTACTTCTGATAAAATCTGAACACAGGACAGCCAAAGAGGGAAGATCCAAATGCTCTCACATGAGCATATAAAAATGATATATCTATTTGTTCAGTAGGCTGTTTAAGACCAATCTTCTGTTGTACACAGCTTTGCAGGTGTACAACAAAGGGGGAACTACGGCAAGGGGAAGCTGACAGTGGGAATACAGGAATTTGAAAAGGGAAGAAAAAGAAAATACAGAAAGCATCTAAACCCCCAAATGTAAGTCTGGGCCCCAACAAAAAAAAATGTACTACGCTTGCAGCATCAGATTTAAGGGTATTATATTTGATTTCTTATAATTTACTTTTGCCACAAACAGGTATCTCTTTCTAATGCATTTATTGAATCTCCTGCATTTTTAAAGGTTTGGCTGTTAAATCTGTCTGCTGAAATTTGTCTGCTGGCATCCCCTCTGGGGTACCTTACTCGGTGTCTGCACTTTGACAGATCCTGAGCATGCTCACTGCTGCTTTTAGGTGACTACTGCTGAGCACTTTGCATGTTGGCCTCAGTATTTCGGGAGATTTCGCAACTTGTCCAACCACTTGTTGGTGAACAAACAAAATCGGCTAACATAGCCAAAATAGGCACATCCAGGTTGTTACTCATAGGAACCTGCCAAGGGGAAGCAGGACGGTGAATGCACAGAGCGCAAGCATGTAGGTATATGGCTGCATGGCTCAGGAGAAGTCTAGCAAGCACATGGCAATGTACAAAGATAAAGAACTGTGGTTACAAATGCTGTTACTTAGTGGTGGACCATCTCTTCTAAAGAACACAACTAAAGCCAGCATCAAAACTACAGAAATGCCAAATATTTTGCAACAGCATTTACATTTTCTGTGTTAATATAATGGCAGCAGAGACATATCCAAACTGGAGTGCAGCTGTCAGTCAAACATTTAAACTCTTCCTTGAAGTAGGTCAGTATTTCCAGACAACCAGAACACAAAAACAAAACAAGTGACCCCCACGCCTATTATAACAAATCTCCAGCAGTCTGCGCTTATACAATAACTGAGCATGATGCAAATGTTGGCTCTTGCATGGGAGAGACTGGCCTACTTGCCACACCATTCCAGAGAAATTGTGTTCAGAAATGAACAAAACTGTAATAGAATAGAGATGGCAGATGTTTTCCACCCCTAAAATCACAGAATCATAGAATGGCTTGGGTTGGAAAGGACCTTAAAGACCATCTAATTCCAACCTCCCTGCCATGGGCAGGGACACCTCCCACCAGACCAGGTTGCCCAAAGCCCCCTTCAGCCTGGCCTTGAGCACCTCCAGGGATGGGGCATCCACAGCTTCTCTGGGCAGCCTGTGCCAGGGCCTCACCACTCTCTGAGTGAAGAAAATGCATGCCTTGCCTGTGCAAGACTCCCCTCTGTCCATACACCCTGGCCTTAAGGACGTAGGCTGACCACAGCTGAGATTTTCACCTTTAATACTCTGGAGAGTATAAAACATTGCCCCTATTGGAGCACAGAACTAAACAGTGTGCCAGCTCGTAAGCCTCCGCAGTCCCCAGGGCAGAACGCACCACTCGCCGGGTAGCTCGTAGTTTGCTGTGTAGCTGTATCCTAGAAACAGTGAAAAGAGAGCAAGTTGTTCCTCTCACTGACATCCTGCACGCACTGAAAACTCTTAGTTTGAAACCCCCTCATTCCCACTTCCTGGACATGCAGCAAAGATTAAACCAGCTCATTCAGAAATGTGCAGGTCCTCTTCCTCTAACTAAATCTGAGGCTTGCTTTATCAAATCTTTCAGTTCAAAGATGTGTGTTGTGTCTGTATGCAGCCTCGGCTGAGCTCCGTATTAAGCCTACTCAAGCTCCCGGTACAGGATGTCACTCTCACGCTCTTTCTGCCTCCTCTCTCCTCCACGACACCACAAGCAGTACCTCAGGAAGAGCTACAAGCCGTGTCTTTCACACCTCTGCGTTGCAGCTGCCTTTTGGGTGTGGGTCAGTATCTGTGCTTGACATATGCCAGAGGAAGTGACTGCCTGGATCTCTGCGAAGTACCAGTCAGTGCCTTTTAGCTCCAGGTTGGCTCCTCGCTTTGTAATCACGCCACTCACTGAAATGCTCTCTCCCTCACCCTGTGTATGGACTCTGGCTGCCGTCCTTCCCCTCCCTGTGTCCCCGAGGCCCAGGGTCAGTCAGGGCGTACTGCAGGCCAGCAGCAGGGCTCACCTCGTGTTTCTGCTGCGGATCTCTTCTGGGTACAGGCACGACCGGCCGCGAACATAGCTGTGCCAGTGCCAGCCCCCAAGCACAATTGCCAAGGCCAAGGGTAAGCTGTGGAAACAGGTTCACCTCTGCAGCTGTGTGAAGTGAAACAAAGTGTTCTGCTTTTCGTGTGCTTTATTGCTCTCAATATATGTGGTTGCTAAAACCGCACCTGCAACGTGTAAAGCCTGAAAACTGGGCACAGCCCTGAGGCCGTGCGTTTGGCCGGCCAGCTGCAGTGCCATCGCTCTGCATATACACGACTGCTCCACCAAAAGGAGCGTGGTGGGGGAAAGGGCACCTGGCAGGCTGCTCTCGGGCAGAGCAATGACACTGCAAGTGAGCAGAGTGCTGGGCTATGAGGCATGGCACCCAGACGGCACCTGCTGCTGTGTCAAGGCCAGCAGCCTGCCCACCCATCTGACAGGGCTGTGCAAGCCTGGACGGGGCTGTCCAGTGGCAGGAGGCCTCATTCTTCCTCTCTTTTCATCTTCCTTATCAGCCAGCGTCAGTCAGTCCCCACAGTAGAATCACAGAATCACAGAATATCCCGAGCTGGAAGGGACGCACAAAGGTCATTGAGTCCAGCTCCTGGCTTCACACAGGACCACCCAAAAATCAGACCCTGTGTCTGAGAGCGGTGTCCAAACACTCCTTGAACTCTGTCAGGCTCAGTGCCATGACCACTGCCCTGAGGAACCTGTCCCAGTGCCTGACCACCCTCTGGGCGCAGACCCTTTCCCTAACCCCAGCCTGACCCTCCCCTGTCCCAGCTCCATGCCGTTCCCTCGGGTCCTGTCGCTGTCCCCAGAGAGCAGAGCTCAGCGCCTGCCCCTCCGCTCCCCTCGTGAGGGAGCTGCAGGCCGCCATGAGGCCTCCCCTCGGCCTGCCCTGCTCGGGGCTGAGCAAACCAAGGGACCTCAGCTGCTCCTCATACTTGTTCCTCTCCAGACCCTTCACCACAGTACAACTAGGGCCTCCCAGGCAGAGTATGAGTGTTGCTCTCATATGGAGGAGCGCTCAGCTGGGGGAAGAATGCCCTGGCTAAACTGTGCCGTGCTAGCTCACGAGCAGGCCAATCCAATACTGACCTGTGGCATGGTGGTCACAGTACCACCATGCACATCGTCAGTTCTGCTGACCAGGTGACACATGGAAGGTGGGATCTGGAATCACAGCTTCTGGCAGAGCCAAACAATACAGGCTGTTCTTTTGACTCTTAGTTTCTTTGGAAATGCACTTTGACAGAATCTTCTGCCAGCCACCTCTAGCAGCAGGCATCGTCTCCAGATAACACGACACATGAGAGCAAGCAGATCTGCACACAAGGTGGCCACCTGTACGTGTATGCTGCAGCCTGCTTCACAGGAGCTACAGCGGTTCTACAGAGCGCAGCACTTACCTGCACAAATTGATCTGGAGGTATCGCTGGGTCTTTCAGCCGAGATTACCAGTGTCTTCTCTGGCAATTAGCCAGAAGCGTGTGAAACAGCCTGCAACTGCTCTCATGACATTCTATGCAAACTAAAGAGCTTACTAATAAGAAGCAAGCATTTGCCTTTTCAAGTAGTGAAACTCAGGCATCTGGAAAATGCACCCTCCGCTGAACAGCAAATAAACCGCATACATAGAGTGAGATGGACACAGGGGTTCTCCTGTGCATCACAGCTGGCTGCATCTCAGCAAACTGGCACAGGCTTCCCTTGCTAATATAAGAAACTCCACTGCTCCATTAGTCTAACAGAAGAGCCTCTACTACGTCTCTCAGGGAGTTTACTCACTCCCAGACTGGCCCAAACTGAGGACAAAGACACTGTAACACGAAGAGAGCAGCACCTCTCCAAAACTGGAGGAGGGAACATTGGCTTCTCTGACACAGATTCAGACCACTTTCTGCTTTCAGCTTCCTGTGCGTGAAGCTCACTCACAGAGGAAACTGAGTAATCCCAGGTAGTTTCCTTCTGAATCACATCTAGTGACATTTGCTTTCTGGAAGGGATGAGACAAGTGTATTTCTTCTGGTGAGAAATGTCATACCCTGTCTGCAGTACCTGGGACAAGAAGCTACTCTGGTCTATTCGGGTAGTGTGGGAGATGGTCACAATCCACCCCCCCAGAGGCTGGCATTGCCAGGAAAATGTGTGAGACCCAAGAATTGGAGCGGCTGCACATCGAGTCCTCGTGTGGTTACTTTAGAGGCCACGAGTTGCAACAGCAGTGCCCTTGTGAGGATTCGGTGGCAGGGCTCTATCTTTTTTCTCTCGGGCTGGAATTGCTTTCACTGGCGGGCTGACAGAGGGGAGGAAGAAGGAAGAATATTTTGGAAATTGTGTGAAACAAGTTGCCCACATCAAGCTCTCTTTTCTCCTCCTCTTGAGTTCTGCAGAAGGAAATTAACATTTAATGTAAACCAGCTTGCTTTGATAGCGGCCTCAGTGCCCCATTAAACATTTTCCACACCTCGGGGGAGACAAATGCCAGGTCATAAATTCCAATTTGTCATGGATTTTCTGAAGTCACAGGTTGACAGAAGAGGCAGTTATCACTCTCTGATCAGTATGCAGACACCATTACAGTCTTTCACAAAACTCTTCAATGGACACAGCAAGAATTAGAGTAGATTTAAAAAGCAAAGCCCTTCAGTTTTGAACATAAGGCTCCCAGGAAAACGTTAGAAGAGATTATTTCACCAACACAGCACTTAGTCAGTAACAAAATGTAATTCCCTGCTGGATGAGCGCCATTATTTATTGTGATTGTAGTTATCACTATTCATCTCCTATTTACATACCATGCAAATATATACCATACTTTGTAACAGCACACCAAAAACAAAGACCCTGCTTAGAAGAGTTTTAACACTTTGGCTCCAATGACAAATTTAGTTCTACCAAATATTTAAGAGCAGCGGCAATGTGTGTATGCTGGAATTATCTGGAGCAAACATTAACATGTAACTGCAAAGAAAAAAACAACAACACCCTTTTGTCCTCCAAGACCAAGATAATAACCCAGAAAAGTAACAAACGAAAAAAGATTTCACCGCGAGGTTGCAAATTTGTGATCTCCAGTCACTGACCTCCATCCCTGGGTCATGGAAATGAGGAAGAGGAACAGAGAGATGATACTAAGGTGATCACTGAGTTGCAGAGGTTACGCACTCAAAACAATATTCTGGTCTGTGCTCTAATGCCTTTGTAACTTCCCTCCATATAAACCAACTAAGCAAGAGTTTGTGTGCTCTTCTGGGATCCAGCCTTTCTAACCTGAGCACCTGCACTGAATCCAAATTCTAGGTGACCTGTGCAACTGTCC
This sequence comes from Nettapus auritus, assembly GCA_011076525.1. NCBI lineage: Eukaryota > Metazoa > Chordata > Aves > Anseriformes > Anatidae > Nettapus > Nettapus auritus. The sequence continues at coordinate 141,957,276 of CM021765.1, forward strand.
TCCTAAAGAGTGCCTAGTGTCCTCTGTCATCTCAACAGGACAGGTGCCTTGTAAGGCTTCCAGGGAGAGGCCCTACTGAATCCTCTTGGCTAAGAAACCTTCCCTCTTTGACTATCAAACCTGCATGCTCTTACAGGCGCACCTGCAAAGCCCATCACGCAGCAGCACAAGCGTGCAGTTCTCCAGTGCTTCATTCCATGACATACGCTGCCAATTCAAAATCAACAGCTTCTTTCAATTTATTTGAAGAACTGGGTCTTTTCCCTGCCCGCCAGCCAACTCTAGAAAGCAATAGCTTTTGAGGGACTCTCCGAAACATCCAGAATTTCTACACGAAAGCTGTCTCCTCCTCCCGCGAAAGCAAGCTGCATCTCCGACTTTTTACTTGAGGTTGCATCATCCTTTTCTGCTCTATCGTCTGATAAGTTTTGCCAACTCTGAGCCACTGACTCATTGATTCGGCAGCGGCTGTACGCGAACGGGTCATCTGAGTCCACGCCGCTGGGACGGCGGGAGGAAGGAGGCCTCGCCTGCACACCAGCTGTTAAGCAGCCAGCGCAGCAGGAGAGCAGCATTTCAACCCCCGAGTTCAGATTACTGACACCACCAAACCGTGTGGGCTGTTCCAGGGAACCTGGCCGTGGGCGCTGCCCTCGTGCTGCTGGAGCCTCTTCCTAGAGAGCTGGCATAGAAGACGCAGGGCAGAACATAGGTGATCTGACACAAAACTTCGCTTAACTGCTAAACATTACCTCAGACAGAGGGTTTTTCTCTGCAAAAGGTCCTGTCTCAGGCTGATTGCAGCTTGTCGCTTGCTGTTGTCTGTGTTTGAGTGCTGCTGCTGGTGTTTGAAGTGGTTCTTTCAGCGGGGTGGGTGGGCGGCTAGAATGGGGGGCCCATGACAGTGCGGAGGACCAACCTGGCACTCAGACACATCCTGTCGTACAGATCTATGGCAAGAGAAGGGTCTCTGCTCCCCTGGAGCTGCACAGGACTGCAGCGGTGTCCATCAACCTGCCCTACCTACAGAAGCATCTGTATTGAGGGCAGCATCTGCATCACAGTCAGCTCCACTGTCACCACATGGAAGAGAGTGTCAGTGTGGCTTGGTCAAAAGGTAGTAGAACTGATAAAGTGATCGGCATGAAATGGATGTGGAGAGAAAAGCTCTCACGTATTTCTTCTTTACGTCACACCTATACTTCAGCATTTTTCCAGAAACAAAAAGTCTGAGGAAACAAAATAAAAGTCACGTCCAATTCCTTGTGCTTCTCCTAGCATGACACCTTTTGGAGAAATCAGCCTTTCTGAACTCACGCCCAGTGACTTCCATGACCTTGATACCTTGATACCACTCAACCTTGGTTCCTGCTTCCCCTTTCAGCTCCAGAAGTCACACACGTTACTGAGAATCTTTCTTTGTATCTGCAAAACCAGCAAGTTTCTCGTCCCAACTCACCCACTGCAGCTGGAGGACATTTAAAAAAGTGATTTTGTGATGTTGAAATTAAGGATAGAAAAAGAAGATAAAGTATGTAGATAAAGCCATATAAACAAATCATTTTAGCTACCTGTATTGTTTTTCCTTTTCAACTGCAGGAGTGGAGCTTTTCCTAAAGACTGCCTAAGGGTGGAAATAGTCAAGCTGCTATCAGGAACTAGGCTTCTGAAGACAGCTGTAAGGAAGCATCATCCATCCCCGCTCCTAGCCAGAAAGCTCTATTTGAACAGCTGTCAGAGTTCCACAGCTTCCAGTCACTGCCCTGCAGGGATTAGGCCCAAATGCACCTTTCTCGCAAATGCAGAGACTACTCAAACTACTCCCAAATTAATCCATACAAGCACCACTCAAAAGTAATCCAACTTCTGCAACAAAAGGAACAATTCTCAATTTTACTCTGGCACAGTATAAGCACTACGAAGGGCAATGCACTTAGCTGGGACACACAAAATGGTACAAGTGATACCAAGACCAAAGGGAGGCCTTCTCTCATCATCACATCCACCTTGTCAGCAGCAGACAGGGATCTGGAAAATTGCAGGGGGAGAAACTTTCCAGAATTAACATTCCAGTACTGGTACTCATTAGTATCTTGAACAGTTTCTGCAACAGGTACTTCTTGCTTTTCAACCTAGGAGACAGGGCAGCTTATTTCTAACGTGATTTTATTTGGTAGGGGCCTTTCACATTAATACTATTTTATTTTTGTGCAAGCATAGTCCCTTACTAGCCCTCCTGCCACTCATTTCCTTCAACCCCAGAAGTGTTCACAGAGTTAAGGGTGGTTACAAGCACGCTAGGCACTGGGCAGAGCCCTGGGCTAGCAATGCCCACGTACGTGATGTGTGGCTGGGTTATATTCATTTTAGTTTACAGAAATAAGCCTATTTTATTTGTGTTCCCAGGCATGCATGTCTAGTGGCAGGGGAATATCCCAGGGTGAGATTTCTTGTGCGATATGAGTTTGTAAAATAACAAACTGAGCCCACTGCATGTTGAAACTGCAGACTATTCAGAGTTCTTTTTAGCATTTTATTTTTTTCACACGCCTTTCTTGAAATAGGAGAGCTGCTCCCTGCCTTCATGCTTACGTCAGCCCAGAGGACCCCTCCCAGACAGCTTGTGGAATCGGAGCTTAGTCTCCTTGGCACGTGTTTCTATTCTGTTAGATTTACACATCAGAACGAGAAACGAAACCTACTCTCTTGGAAACTATGTTCTTCTCTCAATCCCCCCAAAAAATCTTAGCCTCAGCTGCAATGAGGTGACTACCTAGCATGGAGAGGAAAACAAAACAAAAGTTCTCTAAAGGTGGATTTTTTGCACATAAATGTTAATGCAAAAGGTATTTCAGTCTGACTTATGGATAACAAGGATGTGGTCTAAACCTGGAGCTCAGATCATTAAAAACAAACAGAAAAAAAAAGTCTGAAGGAGATAAATGATCTAGCGCTCCAACCACAAGTTTTGGGAGATGGCAAAGTCACGGGGAATGATGACACTTGGGACGGTTCACTTAGGAGTACACGTTCAGTGAAGAGACTGCTTCACATCCTCCAGAAATGCGAACGCAGGTCAGGCTCACTAATTCATGCCACGAAACCTCACACTCTTAACTCAAACGCGGAAGCCTCCGGCCTCTACCCCTGGCACAGCAAAGATTTATTGGGAGATTACTTCAGTGATGCCTCACAGTACTTAAACCAGATGAATGCCTGAAACTACACACCAGCATCACTGGCCGCTTGCACTGGGAAGTATTCGCACAAGGGCTTGTGAATCGAGCAATGCTTGCGACGCTGCTGTCATTCTGTGATGCACTGTCCCTCCTTTAATACATAAAACACTGCTTAGACGTAGACCTACACTTAACCGTCGCTTACTCATAAATCTGTAACGTGCTGTGGAAGTCCCACTGATCGGAGTGAATCCGCTCTCATCCAAAGGTACCAGGCTTTAGGAACACCTGCAGCTCCAAGGAAAGAGACGGGAGATGCCAACTCCAAGGATGACCGAGAGCTTCTTCACGCTCAGCATGGCCACGAAACCCCTCGGGAGCAGATGTGCTCGCTGCTGTGTGTCCACACATCCCCTAGCCCACATCCCCACCCCCGGCAGCCCATTCGCGGCGCTCCCCATCCCCAGCGCCCAGCCTGACCTGCTGTACACCAGGCACTCCATGTGGTTGATCTCCTTGTCGGAGAGGTAGCGGCTGTAGTCCTCCCACAGGTCCTTGATGGCCGTGACCGCCAGGATGAAGAGCACCGGGGCCAGGGCCAGCTCCGGCTGGAAGGCGTTGACGGCCGGTGCGAAGTTGAGCAGCGCGATGAAGACGAAGTAGACGTTGGCCAGGCGGTGGAACTGCTCGAAGAGGTTCTTGGGCAGGAAGGAGAGGGCCGTGTACTTGGTGGTCTTGAGGCGGTTGCTGGCCAGCGAGGTCCTCTTGGACTTCTCCGCCTCGGCCTCGGGCAGCAGCAGCAAGTTGGAGCGCACCAGCCGCGTCTTGCTCTCCTTCCTCCTCCTCCGCCTCCTCTTCCTCTGCCTCTCCTTCCCCTCCGGCCGCACCTGGGGCGCTCCCTCGCCTCCTGCAGCGCCCTGGGACATCTCTGCCTCCCTCCGGGCTCGCCTCGACCCGGGACGGGGCGAGAAAGGCCGGGGGCAGCGCGGGCAGCTCCCCCCCGAGGCACGGCCGCCCGCCCCGCCGCCCTAAGTTATCATCCTCAGCCGCTCGCCACGGCTCTCGCTTTCCTCTTCCCCTCCGGGGGGGAGGGAGGAGGGCTCTTTCAAACCCTCTCCCAACTGCTCCGCTTGGCCCTCGCTCGCTTTCTCCTCCTCCTCCTCCTCGGCCGGGGAGGGGACGTGGGCAGGCGGCGAGCCGAGCCCTCCTCCCGCGGGCCTCGCCCCGGCCCGCCGCCGGAGCCGGCCCGGGGCGCTGTTTGGGGGGGGGAACCTTTCGGCATGGCGGGGCCGCTTCTGTGCGCCCCCGGGCAGCGGGAGGCCGGGGAAGGAACCGGGGGTGCCGGTGCTGGTGGCGGTGGGGAGGACCCGGGAGCCCCCGGCACGGGGGAACTCGGAGCGAGAGCGGCGCTTCCGCGGCCACACGGCCCCGGGGGACCCGCCGCCTCGCCTCGCCTCGCCCCGGGGCTGTCGCTTGCCCGGGGAAGCGCATCCCCCCCCAGCACACACACACACGGCCCTGGGTGCAAGGCGGCGGATGCCACGTTATCTGCCGTCCTTGACTTTCCATTACACGGCGGGGAGGTGGCGGAGGAGGTGTGGGTTGAGAGAGAGAAAATTTCCACTGAAGTGCTCGCCCGGGCTGTGCCGGCGTTCATCCCAGGCCCCGAGCACCACGGGCAATCGCCATCAGTGACTGAGCCCACAGCTCCCCGCTCCAACGCCCCGGTTTCTCCCTGAAGACACGTGGCAGGGCTGGGGCACACGGCCCCCAAAATATTGTGGGAATAATGAACTGGGGCTGTTTAGTCTGGAGAAGAGGAGGCTCAGGGCAGACCTTATTGCTCTCTGCACCTACCTGAAAGGAAGGTGTGGGGAGCTGGGGGTCGGTCTCTTCTCGCAGGTAACTAGTGTTAGGACGAGAGGGAATGGTCTTAAGTTGTGCCAGGGGAGGTTCAGGTTGGAAATGAGGAGACATTTCTTCTCAGAAAGAGCAGTCAGGCATTGGGACGGGTTGCTCAGGGAGTTTGTGGAGTCACCGTCCCTGGGAGTGTTTAAGGAAAGGTTGGACGTGGTGCTCAGGGATATGGTTTAGTGGGTGACATTGGTGGTAGGGGGCTGGTTGGACCAGATGGTATTGAAGGTCTTTTCTAACCTTAATGATTCTATGGTTGGATGTGACGTGAGGCTTTGCAGCATCTCCTCAGGCTGGGATTTAACACGACACCATAGTACACGGCCTGATATTAGTACTGGGTGAACCCACAAATCCTGTGCTAAAACAGAGTACTTAACCAATCCTGCTGTCGACTCTGGGGCTACAGCAGACCCAGCAGGGGTTTTTTGGGTTTCCCAGCTCTTGGAACATGGAAACACCAATGGGTTTGGTTTGTGCAAGGGCAAAAGTGAGGATTGGCCTTCGCTTCTGAAGTCTGTTGCTTTGTTGGTAAAGGGAATGTACAAAAATATTATCCTGCACAGAAAAAGGAGATAAATAAATAAATAAATAAATTTCAGTGTCGTTTTTTTCCTTAGTTAACCAGTTCCCGACTTGCATACACATGGGTTTAACTCCATGGGTGCTCAGGAATGAACAAAAGTCCTTTTACCATATTTCAGAAATTCTGGAGTGGCCATGGACCCCGTTGTGTGCCCAGCCTCATGAGCTCCTCAGACAGAGCTGCCATCTCTCACCTTGGCCCTGACACTGAAGATTGGTGCCTGCAGCTGGATGTCTGGACACGTGTGGGACCTAGTGGGGATGGCCTCAGCATTGGCTACCTGTAGGTGCTGCTAGTTATGTGCACCATGATCAACCCTGAGGCGCTGGAGAGTTGCACCATTTTCTGAAAGGGCTCAGCATGCTGGAAAACTGTCTTTAGGAATCTGAACTACAATGAGAGGAAAAAAAACACCCTAGGAATTAATTCCTGTCTCCATCAACTTCAAAAATGTCTGGATCATCTCCCAGGTGTTCACCTGAGGTCCTACATGCAGGCTGGATCCTTCTAGAGGCCTTACTCTACATGTGGCTTCTGAGCAGTCAAAAATCTGTAATAGAGCTTTCCTAAAAATGTGGTCCAATCTCTCTATTTAAAAAATAAATAAAAGAGTTATAAATGGTAGAAGAGATGCTAAAACAAGCAGACATTTCAAATATTGAAAAGTACTTGCTTGCTGAACTGAGCTACTGATAAATAGGTAAGTTTGTGCTCTGATTTCTTATAAAAAAAGTGCGTAGATGAGGTTTTGTACTGCATATTCAGCAAACAGTAACTGAAAGTGAATTAAGGACTGTGTATGTGGTAATATTAAACTTTCAGTCACAATGCTCAGCTCCAGATAAGAAATGTATGGTAACAAAAGTGGTAAGAAAAGTGTATGTATGACCCTTAAGCTGTTTGTTTAGGGAAAATGCCTGTGTGATGGCAAGCTTGGAGAGCCTAACCCAGGATTGAATTGTACTTAAACTAAGTGATACTGACAGAGCCTTCAACACCAGATATTCCACATTTGTCAGGCAGAACCCCATGGCGGAGAGAAATAGTCTGTAAGTTGGTGGTCTGTATTTTAAAAACCGTTTTGCTTGTGTTGTGTTTTGAGCATTCAGGGTTCGCATTAACAAGCTATCTCCTACAAGTAAAGGAGCAAGAGGAAACAAACTTAACATTAACATATTAAACAGAGCTAAAAGTTTTTATGCAATCACCTGCTCTCATAGCTGAGTTTTACAAATAGATACAGCAACGGAAAGATTGGGTGGGAACCTCTGAAGACCTTAATTTTGAAACAGCTTAGACATTTTATTTGAACACTTCAGAGTCAAGGGCCACCCTTGAAAAGCTTCACCATGAAAAAAAAAATGTGTAGAACGTATGCAATACCCCACTGGTCAAGAGCTGAAAAACTGCTGTTCTCGTTATCACTGACTGGGACTCCATTGCTAGTACACTTTTTTTGGTGGTGGTGGTGGTGGTGGAGGCAGTGGCGGTTTTGTTTGTTTTAATTATTAATATAGGCAACCTAGAATACCACTACGCAGTGAATTTTTTTCCATTGACTATAACAACCTCTCAGTCACATGAGGAATCCAAAGTCCTGTAAATTTATATTAAAACCTGAGGACCTGTAATCTATGATTAATAAAAACAAGAGTTAGCCTTAAGATGCCTATAAAATGCAGTGTTTGCTAGCCAAAGACGATGGCAATATAGACACTCCCAAGATTTCAGCCTCTCCTTTCCCTTTCTAAGTAAAACTTTGTTCATAAAGTTTGAGAAGGCGTAAATATTTGTATCAGAACTCATATCCTAGTGCCCCCTGCCCACACAGTCCATGTAGGTGAGGTTGCATATATGAGGCAGGCTGCAAATTCAACTTTCAAGCTGTGCAAAACACACCTGCAGAAGTCTGGCCCTAGCTTTTGGGTTGCAAAATGGCAAGTATGTTGTTGTTAGTTAGGATACATATGCATTTCCTTTTTATGGGGTCTTGTGGAGAAAAGGAGGCAGAAGAAGTTTGGCTTTAACTCAGTCCAGATTAGGTATGGTCCTTACAACATCTAGAAACATTATGTGACTGGAAAAGCTGGAGGAGACAAGTGCCAAGGACTAGGTCTACTGGATAACCTGAACCAAAGGTGGGTCCTTTGTTATTTTAGGAGTTAATTGAATGAAAACACTAAAGCTGGGGAGTGTCAGAGGATTACTCTGTGCTCTGATTCCACCATTCCTGCCATCTGTAGATGCCTCCGTCCTGTGCAGTGCTCCTCATGCCTGCTTTTGGCCATCCTCCATCCCACTGGCCAAATCTCTCTGTGTTTTGCTGGGTGTCTGCTCTCTGATTTCTCCTGCTGTTAGCCACAGTCCAGTCTTCAATGACCAGTATCTTTCAATACCAAGCTCTTCCCAGAGCTTTTCCCATTGCTGACTCTTTTCTTGAACTGTACAGATTTTTTTCTCATCAAGAACTAAAGCTGAAAAGAGAGAGGTTATAAGCATCAATTATGCTGATAATATGCCTAATGAGCTCATCTGTGATAGCCTAGGCCATTAAGAGCAGAGTCTTCAGGTGTTACCTTGGCCTTCTAGATGCCACACACCCTCCAGCTTGAAATTATTATTGAGTTCTTATTATCTGAGCAGGCTGGTTTTGTAGAGGTGGGATATCCATCTTTCTCATCCTCTCAGGGTCATCAACTCTGATTATATTTAAAGTATTTTCTATGGTTTTGGAGTTACCTTGGTATGTGAAGATCATTGATCAAAAAATGCCTTTGGCCTGATGGTTACACAGAAGAGTATGAAAATGGCATGCACCTGAACTTAAAGATGAAGATTTTGTAGGCAAGGAGAAAGAATCCCAGCTATGTTACTGATGTAGAAGATCATGATTTGACTTGTCATGATTTTTGAATGCTTGGAGTTATCATTATTCCATTTTAAAAATTAACTTCTTCCTATTGTCAGGAGGTGAAGCAAATCTAATTTTAACACATTTTCTAATTTACTATGCCACTTTTGTAATATTTATATAATCCTAAAATAAAGATTTCTCATGTTGGATATTGCCAGAAACATCTATCAAATTACCCCTGATTCTCATAAAGTATCACCTTTGTTCCAAAGGACTCATTTTAATATTAATATGCTTAATATTATGGAAGCACCCAGAGGCCTCAGTAAGAATCCGGGACTTGCAGAGCTATAAAAATAGCTGTAAAGACATGGTACCACACATCAGACAAAATCTGTTATGCCCTTTGCAGGTGAGACATATCCCATCTGGCTCTCCATAAAGGGGACAGGCATGCATGAAAAAAGGCAAGAGGTTTTTAGTGTGAAAAGCCTGCTAAAAATGCCAAAATTGGAAGGGGAGAGGCAACAGCCGAACTAGCATATTTCGTAGACACTGACATCATATGTAGATAGATACACACAGACGTGCATGCACACACAGAGGCGTCTGTACGTATGGACCACAGGCAGTATCCAAATCCTGTTCCTTGTTTTTGCACTCCTAGAGAGGGGAAATTTGGGTCCCAAAGTGGGCAGGCTCCATGTGTGAAGGAACAAGAGATGTTCAGTGTTTCAGCATAGGACCATGTGCTCTGCTGGAATGTACTCATGTAGTGGTATGACATTACTGCCCGTAGGAAGTGCAATGCTATGAGGACCTAGCACATCCTTCACCTTTTACAGGTGTGTTTTTCCCAGCTACTGCTCCTCGAGGGCACCTGCATCTTGCATCCTGTGCACAGGGTGTTGCAGTCTCCTGTCCATCACACCGGCTGCCCAAACAGCTGCTCAGTGTGATCTGCAACTCACAAAATTCACAAGCAGGTTGTCTCTGGCATGGGGGTGCTGGAGTAGAGTGAGGCTGCAGCACTGTGGACTTCGTGCCTGTTATCAGTGCCTCATGTGCCTGGAAAGCAGAGGGGTGCCACAGCCTTTCCTCCACCACCTGGACTGCCACATCTGTTCTGTGACCCTGGCTGCATGCACAGCCCCAGAAAATGAGCCAGCTGACCCCTGTGGAGCCCCATGGACAGCTGACAAAGGATGTGGAAATCTTTACTACAGTATGACTAACTAGATAAGACATGAGGTGTAGCAGTGGCTGTGAAGTAGAAAAATAATGCATTCAGGTAGATGCAGTTAGCTTATATGTGCTTGTGAAAACTACTGCTTTACTCATGTTTAATGACCAGTAATATTTGGGTTGTGAGGACTTACAACATAGAGCTATTGATCAACATTTAGAGGGTTCAGAGCTGTAACTTTACACTAATAATCTCAAATAACTGAGAAGCACCAGTCCTAGTCCCTTAAGCCCACTAAAGGGTGGGCTTTGATGAAATGCAATCTTCTGAGCTGAGGTCTCATCACAGTTAGTGGGGAGAGGCTGGCACTTCTAGGGCACCAAGAACATCCTAAAGTGGGTCAGTAGGTAAGCAGGTCAGGTGAAGCCCATGCTCAAAAGCACTTATCTTCCATGGACTGTAGAAGTCGTCATTAAGAGGAAGGTTATCTCCCTGGTAGGTAATCAAAGCTGGGCAAGGTGAATCTCCCCCTTAAAGTCTTGCCTAAGCAAGTCCAGAGCACAGAATACCGCAAAGGACGAGACTGAACCAGATAGGGCACATGCAACAGGAGAAGTGTGAATGAGAAACTGCTGCCATGCGGTGATCTTGTGGCCACTCAGCTGTGCCTGGCACACCTGCCAACAAAAAGTAATTCTCAGTGGTGAGTTAGTGATGAATAGTGGTGAATTCACACAGGGGACACAAGCTGTACCCTTCTGCAGTGGGAAAGCAGAAGCAGCCACTTGCCATCTTAACCTTCCCTCTTACAGAAATGCATTTTTTACAGCAGTTTTATGTCAAAGGTGGCCATATCCATTGCTTCAGTCCACCAGCTAACATACCACCAATTCCCAGGGACGCAGCAGAGGCGGAAATGCAGGAAAATCTATGTAATTAACTGCAGGGGGAGTAAAAGCAGGCATGCTATTTATAGAAAGTGCAGTTCGGAAGGACACAAAAGTTAATATCCTGACTGCAGCTCTGCCAACTCTTGCTATTTTATGGCGAGTCTCTCAATATTTGTTGCTGCTCTTAAAACTGCGTATCCTTGTATAATGGGATCTTACAAGGATCTTAGCTCAGCGAGGCAAGAAACTGTGACTGGAAAAAGCTTGACAGTGTGAATCCCCAAAGCAGAAAATAAATAGGGGAATGTAAAAAGACATAAATTAAGCTTATGTGTTTGAAAATGCTCTGATTTGAGAGCAGTTATATGAGTTTTTTGATCCTGGTACTTTTTAACAAGCGAGGGCATGGCAATGATTCTGCTCTTGCAGAAGCTGCCATAGGATTTCCTGTATGCATGGAGTCAAAACCCCAGTTTCACAGCTCTCTAAAATGAAAAGGCAGGATATTGCTCCTGAATGCCAAATTGGGTGTCTTTTCAAATCAAGGGATATTTAATAACCCATCCCGGTTCCTTTATGCTATACCTAGGTTTCTTAGAACTTCTCCTAAAATTCAGGCCAATGAGAGCTGCCTGCATGGGTTTTGAGAGGCAGTTTGTCTGAGGGAAGTGATGCTTTCACTGAGGGTTAACAAAGGGAAGTTGGGGGCTCCTCTGCTGTGTGTTTGTTACTCGTGACTGCTTGAAGAGAAAGTTGCGCAAACCAACACGAGCACATAGTTTGCTTTCTGACTACTCAGTGCGCCCAGAGACTCCCCTCTGGATTTTGTGACTCTGCAGGGTGAAGACAAGGCTCCCATTCAGTTCAGATACACCGAGCACACAGAGCAGAGAGGTGGCTGCAGGTTCCTTTTTCCTGCTGGGAGGGCTAGCATAGTTTTCCGGCTGCTGCATGTCCAGGACAGCACTGATTTATTGTCTCCTGCCCCAGTGCTGACTCAGAAGGGCCAGACTTAGTAGAAAATGGTGCAAATGGACTGTAAAAAACAAGATTTGAAAAGAAAAGAAAAAAAGCCTAAAACTCAATAGCAGCAGAGGCAAAGGGTGACTTTCCTGCCTTTGGGGAATTCATCTGTAAGTAGAACTGATCAGAAAAAAATCTGGTTCATTGAGCCTGACTGCTGTGTCTGAAACCTAATGGTTTGAAGGACTTCTGCCGAATGTAAGGCAGCAGACTCTGTGGTGAGGGATGAGTTTGTTGCAAAACCCGTGGTGCTGCTTGTGGGGAGATTTCCTCTGGGCACTCTGTTCTTCCACTCGCCCTGGAGGCAAGGGGTGTCCTTGGATCAGTAGCCCCAGCTCCGCGGCACTCCTGGCTGGTAGCTGCAGCCCTTCCAGCTGCTTGTCAGCTCATCAGGCTTCTTGCAGAGTCTGCTCCTATTAGCAGAGACACTCTTAAATTCAGGATTTTCATAGTGTGCATCCTGCAAAAAAACTCCTGGAAAATAAATGGTCTGGGACCAATTCAGAGTATCTAGAAAATAATAAAAAGCAAGGTAGAAATTCCTTGTGATATGGCAACACACACTCCTGAGTAGTTCTGCTTTTAATACTCTGCCCAAATTCAGTGCTGAATGTGAAATCCAACCGTACAGATGTTTGCTACTCCTTTAAAAATTCAGAGCACTCACTGCGAAAAGACCAAATACATTTAAAACAGCATATGTCATATTTATTGCCTGTGTTTTTATTATGTGCAACTGACCATAAGAAATTAGTCCTACTTTCAGCCTCCTAAAGCTAATGAACTTCATTGAAGTCCTGCTTTTAATTACAGTATCAAACCAACTGTTTCTGCAATGTTAAGTAGACCCGGACTGGCTTCTGCTGAAGTTAGAGAGATCTCATGAACCACCTAGAGTTTCCCAACGATACTTTAAAACAGTTTTCAAGGACTCAGAGAGACACTTTTTTTTTTTTTTTTTTTTTTCCTGGTGCAATAGTGAAAATGGTATTACCTCTATATAGTGATTTCTCTTACTGTGCTCTAGGCCTCTCTATTGTGTAGCAAGTGATAGCTAGTCAAAGCTATACGGCAGTGGACTGTATGTAAGCATCAGATACAAACAGGTACCGGTGAGGGATGTTTGTCACAGAAGCAGATGAATGTCCTGCCCTGCAAGCTGATTTCTAATTCAGCACTCACTAATGCAGTAAATAGAAGCTTGTACATCAAAGAATGTAAATTAAAATGAGAGAGGAATGTTCTTTTTTTTGAGCTTCTCCTGTGTTTAAAAAACTTGAAAGTGAAAACTGCTGTTCTTCTGATATGTAAGTAACTGCCAGTGGTGGAAAAACTGGAAAACCTTTTTTTTTTTTTTTTTTCCTTCTGTTGTCCAGAAGACAAAATTTCCAGCCATCTCCTCATTAAGGGTACATACATGGGCTCAGGAAACCACTACTTGTGCTCTGTCAGCAGTGCTACTCGTCCGTGTTTCTTTCCTTACTCCAATCTTCCCTCACCATGTGCCCTGCTGACCTTAATTTAAACAGGTCTATGTTTCTTATTTTATTGTCTGTGTTTTTGTTGTCTGTGTTTTTACATCGTCGGGTAACACAAATTCTCCCTGCATGACTGAGAGTGACCATAAATTGGTTGTATACTATACAGCACCTACCATTTGTATGCTTTATAGGCACAAATACATGCACACATTGTATGTATACATATGGTCAGTGCATACACAAACACACACACACACTGTATTTATCCATGCATCGCACATAGAGATGTAGTGCAGAGTATAGTAATGAAAGCAGTTAGAAGAAATCTGAAGAGCAGCCAGCATAATAAATTTAAAGGGTGGAGGAGAACTGCGATGGCAACACAATATTATGATCAAAATAAAGCAATTTTTACATAAAGTGAAGCACCAGCCCATGATGTTTAAAGATCCATGAATTCAGCAAACACAGACCGTCTTTCAATTTTACAAACTAATGTATCTTCATATTAAAAAAGAATGTATCTTTTAATCCTCTTTCAACAACAACAACAAGAAAAGACAGGAAAAAGCAGAAACCTCTTTTTTAAACAGACAAATCTCCAAGTTATATGGCTGGAATTAAAAGTGTGGCCAGTAAACTGTGGTGAACACTGTTTATTCTTAATACGTTGATTTTCTTTCCGCTATTACTCACTCTCTGCCTGGTTACAACATGAAAACCTCTCTGCTCTTCTGCTCCCTGACCCTCCTTGCCTGGTCCTCTGGCTCTCACAGCACAGACCTTGGCTGGATCAGCATGACAAACTGTTGCAAGGTATGTACATCAATCAGGAGAGTGATGAAGTGTGATCTGCAACCAGCATAGCTGTGCCAGCAGAAACCCCTAGTGTAGATTAAGACGCATCAGCAAAAGTGCTCTTTTAGCAGGATGACTTTTTATTGTTGTTGTTGTTTCTCAAGAAGGCTGCAACAAGCTATTTCAGCAGAAGTGGAGTTTTCCCAGTCTAACCTGTAACTGGAGTATGAACACTTTACCAGAGCACAGACTATCAATATCAACCTACCACATACAGCACTCCTAACATAAATTTGGCTTTCTCTGCTCCAGAGGTCAATGTGAACATCTCCTACACCCACGCCATGGCCTTGTCTCTCTTTCTGCCTCCTTCCTCACTCATCATCTGGCTTTGCCCTGTATCACTCCTCTAACATACCCAAGATTGTGTATTTCACCTCATTACCATTTTTCCTTTGTAGTCTGATCTTTATTGTAACATTTTCTACACACTTCTTACTGCCTCCTGCTTGTCCTCAGAAAATTATCTCCCTATTACCTAGATATGAAAATTTTTGTATCAGACTTCTAATGCAAGACATATACAAATGTTTTTTTGTTGTTGTTGTTGTTGTTGTTGTTATTCCCTAAGCCCCTCTAATGTGCAGAAGAAAAATAGTACATTTGGGTCTTCTTTATTTGCCATCTGGTATTTGAAGTATTGGGACTCATATTTTCAGGCAATCAGGACTAAATTCCTTTTGTAGTTTTTATATGAAAACCAAGATTCTGAAATAATAACACAATCTGAGTATCTGGGGGTTTAAGGATTATTATTTTTTATCACCTGCCTTTTGCTGAACAAACTAGTTCAAATCTTACCATACCTCTCTGTTTTCTGCCTAAACTCAGGAAAAACAGCCTAATTTCTCCCCTGTTCCCACAGTTCAGACTCTGGGCAGGCTGCCTGGGCCCATCTCCAGGTGGCTTTTGGAGATCCCCAAGGAGGAGACCCCACAGCCTCTCTGGGCAGCCTGTGCCAGGGTTCCTCACCTGCACAGCACAGAAGTGCTCCTGGGGCTCAGAGGGAGCCTCGTGGGGGCCAGTTTGTGTCCAGGGCCTCTTCTCCACCTAACCATATTTCTTTGCACAATGAAATAAGAAAATAATTTTTCTTACCTGCAGACAACATTCACCCTAATTGCCATGTCTGTACAACACACAGCAAAATTAGACAGCGTGCTAGCTGCTAGCAGATACCTGCTCCTCAAAGGACAGAGAAAACTCTGGCTGATATCTTGTCAAACAAATCAATTATTGAGTTGCTCTGTGGATGGGATATTCTCTGCAATTCATTGACCATCACGTGGAAAGCCACTGCTATGCTTCATTTCCACATCATCAACAAACTGATGGCACAGCTGGGAACTCTCATAACCTGTCTGCTCCAGATATTTTTCTCCACTTTCTGCCCACTCTATAAAATTGGCTTCTTTTTCTCCCCTAGCGGTGGTTTTAATCAAGTCATGTAAAACATCGGATGAGATCTGTTGATTGCCCCAGAAATTAAAGAGTCCAAAAGACCCAAAGAGAGGGTTAAAATGATTCTTGGAGTTGGTATTTAATTAGCATTTATCAACAAACAGATTTTCAAGCAAGTATTAATACAAGCTTACTAATAAAGAGAAGTGTTTGTGTAGTGCCACTCCCACTCGCTTTCACCTTGAGATGTTTTAGGGATCGGTGACCTGGAAAAGTGAACAAGTGTTGAGTATTACACAGACTGTGGGCAGTAGGAAAAACTGTTTTGTCTAAATTCAGTGTTGTGACAACTTTGAGATAGAGACCTCGGGCCCTGGTGTCCTTGGAGTGTAGGTGGGTGAGTGAGTCACTTATTGGTATCCTGACGTGCCATAAGTAGGTGGCTGTACTCAGTTGTCGGAGGATGGCCCTTCAATTTTTATTCAGTAAGAGACATCACCATTTAAAAATGGATTTATGTTTGCTCATACCCAATGTCATTTTTCATTCTGAGCAGCTTAAAAACAATACACTTTGGGCCTGTCTACTGCGTTTAGTAGTCCCATAGACTCAAACCACTTCATCTGCTTCAATACAGTGTGAGGTGTCTGAGTACGGATAGTATGGCATAAGGCAAGAGGAGCAAAATTGCAGCCAAAAGCTGCCTTGGAAAAGCACTGTGCTAAGAATGTTTCTTATTGCTGGCCACGCTACCTGTGACAGAAGCTATACATAGGAAAAGGTGTAGGAAAATGAGTAAGCAGCCTGGTGGCTAACTCACTTACCTCATTCCAGACATCACTCCTCAAAGAACTGGGAAAACATGCAGACGCAAAAAATCTGGTAGTGCTGCTACCTAAATGGGAGTTTACCACTGCATTCCCTGAAGCTGCTTTGGTTAATTGTGAAAATCTGTCAGAATTATTAGCACATGATATTAAAGAGAAAGTTCAAAGTTTCTCCAGAGGACGTCACCTTTTTCTAGGGAGCAAACAATGCCCATTAACAATGGTGTGGCTGTGAAAGGACCATTCCAGAGCTATTCCAGAAAGGCTCATCCACTGAAATCCTTCTGTTTTCATTATTAAAAATGAAACATTCAGCTACACTAGCATATATTTGTGCTACAATCCCAAATTCTGAGTTTTGTCATGGTCAAAACTCCTAAAACCTTAGTAGAAATTCCTAGAAACATTGGAATCATTAATGTCCAAACCAGCCGGCTACATACAGTATGACAATTAGAAGGCCCTAGAGCCAAGATCAAAGATAGTTGTTCAAAGCTGTCATTCCTTTTTCCAAGAGACCTCCCTCCTCACTCTCCTATGCTCTTAGGAACCTGCACTGAGGTCCCCAAAGCAGCACCAATTCTGCCCATAGCAAGTTTCAGGTTCAGAAATTGGTTAGCTGGGTTTGGGTTTATGTTTCCTCCTCTTGGAGAAGGAGGAGCTTGTACTAAATTTACTTTTTCCTCCCTATTGTGTTCAATAGAGAGCCTTCCTTGGTTATGGCCAGGCAGAGACCCATTTCTTATTTCAACCAACACCATCTGGTTAGCCTTGGTCAAAAAAGGAAGGGCCTTTCCTTGTTCCCTATATATCTAGCTTCACTGCATTGGCATCCTGGTCCCCAGAAGCTGTAGGCATGACCGCTAGCTCTAAATGCCTCCGGACTTCCCCAAACTGTCTCTCTCTCTTTTTTTTTTTTTTTTTTTTTTTTTTTTTTTTTTTTTTTTCTCTTCTGTTTCTTCCTGCCAGCTCCCTTGTTTTACTTTCTACCACTTTGCTCATCCTTGCCAATTCAGCCCAACCCATGAGGTTGTTTGCTCCTTCCTGAAGGCTAAAAAGATCTGGCCTTTTCTCTCTCACACTCCCCATTTCTCTGGAGCTCAGTAAGTTCACTTTGTTCTCCCTCTTTTGATGGAAATGTCCACAACAGCTTGCATCTATAAAAATCTTCCTAACACAGCTACTACAGGTAAGAGTCTTAAAAGCCACAGAAGAAATGTTTCTGTCCTTAAAAGGTATGGGCAAATTTAGGTTTGGTACAAGTAGTCATAACACCACTAATGCTAATAGATTTATATCACAGACAGAATTAGTCTAAATTCTCTGTTTTATGATTAAAATAACCATGCAAAATAGAAGATGTATACTCTTTGCAGCCGCACAGTTCATTCATTCTCGTTGTCTGTGTCTGTTGTGGCAGGGTGGCAAAACTTGTATTCTTTTTTAAGGTTTCAGGAATACAAATATTTCCATTTCTACTAACACACCATTGTTTGCAAGATTTGGCAATTCAGCATACTTTTAATAGGTTTTGGAGGATTAGCTCTTGTGTACTGAACTCTTATTTTAGTACAAGAAAGACTGGTCACGCATACTTGAAAAGTTATATTTGAATTTGCTGCTAGAAACGGATGCCTACAAATGCACATGCTATTATGAAAACCAATAAAGTAGAGAAGAATAATTTATCGTGAATATTTAAAGTTTAGCTCCAGTTTTTTTGTCAAAGGCTAAGAGAGAACATGAATAGAGCTTGGAAAGGAGTTAGCAAATGACTTGTGACTAAGATGTAAAAGTGCAGCTTCCTTATCTTTCTACCAACCACTTTGGCAGATCTCATAATAAAAATGCTTAATTTTCTAAAGTTTCTTTTCCAACATACCCTTCAGTTGAAAAACGCAGATGATTTGTAAAAGTCAGTTTAGTGATCAGGGTGAACTATATGTGGACATAATTAAAAAATAAAATCCTTTCTCACTTTACAGGATGCCTCACTGTCAAGAAAAAGCTTTGCAAGCTACCTGACTTGCAAACAGACAGCTGGATATAGCCTGGCTCTGTCCAAGAAAGGAAGTCTTCTGGGTAATGGTTGAATACTCATGGTTAGGGAAGCTGTGGAACAGCAGAGCTTCAGAACTTCAGGTGGCTACAACAACATCATTTTCTGCTGCACATGCTGGTGGTTTGTGATCTGTAAGCATATGGAGAGAACAGGAGAGTGAGAACCTGGCTGAGTACCCAGCAGAAGTCCACAGACAATCATAACTCACACTGTGGTCCAGATAAACAACCACAAATACTATGGGCAAACAGGTTCCCCCCCCCCCCCCCTCCCCCCTTTTTGCACTTCTTGCATGCCCCCGGACCACGGGCTTCAAAGTAATAGTGGTAATAATGTTATGGATGTACCAATTTAGAGAACAATAGTAAGAAAAGAGAAAGGTGTAGCTGGGGCAGTCTAAACAGAGATGGGAAAAAGAAAAGGAAAGGAAAGGAAAGGAAAGGAAAGGAAAGGAAAGGAAAGGAAAGGAAAGGAAAGGAAAGGAAAGGAAAGAAAAGAAAAGAAAAGAAAAGAAAAGAAAAGAAAAGAAAAGAAAAGAAAAGAAAAGAAAAGAAAAGAAAAGAAAAGAAAAGAAAAGAAAAGAAAAGAAAAGAAAAGAAAAGAAAACAACAACAACAAAACACCAAATTTCAGAAATCTCTTTTTGTACAGAAATGCCACCAGGAGACTTGTACATACTAATCTAATCAACTGACACGAGTGTACCCCCAGAGCTAACAATTACTCTGATACAACACCCAGGATCTGCTTTGATAATAGAGGGATATAACCAGCTTAGTGCAAGATGTTGGCTGCAATGTAGAGGTGTACAAAGGAGAATGAAATGTTTAAAATTCAATGCTGTCTATGCAAGAGGCAGTGTAGCATGAATGGCCTCATTTGGAGCAGATTCCCTTTATGAGATATGGGAGGAAAAGCTGTCAGACAGCTAATAACTACTCACAATCTTGCATTGACTTGAATTCCTTTCGATTGATATAAACAGCAGAATATTGACCACACTGTTTTTAAAATAGGTCTGACAAGATGTTATTAGAGTTCCCCCTTCCTTCCAATGTTTTATGTCTGCATCTGAAAAACTGGAAGGAAAAATGTGCAATTCCAGCATCTGCTAGAATGACCTGCTGCACTGAAAAAGCCCTCTAGTCCTCATATTCTCCCAGGGCATGGTTAATGCAAAGAAATCAGCTTTTGCCCTTGTTTCTAACAGGTCTATAACTCCATCCCAACACAGTGAAGCTACGCTGAAACACCTTTGTTTCTGTCCGACGCCTCTTCCAAAGTCAGTGAATGCTGACACGGGCTATTTTGTTATCACTAAAGTCCACACAGCTTTGCCAGCTTGGCAATGGTCTGTGATTCAGAACGATAAGTAGGCCAAAGTGCCTTGATATTTACAGCCTCAGCATAGTAGCTATTTTCCTTTAATTACAAAATCGCTCTGGCTACATTAAATGCCAGATGCTTCTTGCTGCGTTCCAGTTCCAGTTCACTTCCGTGAACACTTGGGCTAGCACATCTTGACTGAAGTATCTTTTTCCTTCTGCCCTTTCTTTTCCCAGCCCACCTGCAGCGGTCATCCCTTTGAAATCCAGACCGATGGAAAACAAATGGACCAGAGCTGTTAATACAAGCAGCCGTCAGTGAAACACAAGGGGCTTTCCGATCAGAAAAGGTCACTTCCTTTCTCTTGGGTGCCATGAGCTGCTGGGAGGCGCTTGCTTGCCTTTGTTCACAGTCTTATCAAATGGGGCATGTCTTAAATTTTGGAGCAGCATCGTGGTTGTGAGCATGACACCTCTGTGCAGGCAGGGGAAGCACAAGGAAAGGCAAGTTGCTGTGTTCTTCTCACCCTTCCACGTGCCTTGGCTGGTTGATATTACGTGCTGTACAGATAGACTATGTGGACATTTCCTGGAAACAAACAAACAAAAAACCCACAACCAAACAACATGATCTCCAAGCTGGTGTTAGCTAACCATAGCAACTATGTGCCAAACTGTCATAGGCCCCACAGAGAGCAGGTATGGCTTCAGGAGGAAGGAGCTGTGGTCAGTGATTCTGTCTTGCAACTATTTCTGTGGCCCACAGTCCATAACTGCATGCTGAAGCTGGGGAAAAAGCCTCAGGTTTTTACATTATGTGAATCTCAGTAGCAACCCAGAGCTATCTTGATGGGCCCCTGGGGAGGTCAGGCTGACGAGGTCGGGGAATGATGAGTACTTGTGTTTGTCATAAATGTGATTTATTTCCCATGTAAAACTCACTCATCTCCATAAAGACGCACAGACTATTGTTGAGTCTACATAAACTGCTTCATACTCATCAATCAAATGGTTTTTGGGGGCATGTTGGGGATGTCGGTTCTCTGGAACTAGTTCCGTATTTAATTTCTGCTAATGTATACTATGAGATTGTGTCTAATTCAATTTGCAAAAACATAAAGTGCTGTTTAAGGGGAATTCATATATGGTTAGATGAATGTGTAACACAGCTGCTTCTGTAATTTCTTTCAATGTCATTAATTTGATTTTCTGAATTACTATTTACAGACTCTAGTTCCATCTACAACAGAATAAAGAGAGATGGAACCACAATAAGTGCTTTGAGGAGTTTGTTGTTTTTCTGTGCAGTAGCAATGAAGAATACAGATGTCTCTTCATATTTTATCTTCAGCCTTGTAAGGGCATTAATATAATCACACAGAAACATCACATCACCGACAAATGAAAAATGAAACAAAAAGACGAATACTCAGGGAGATTACCGATGCTGCCTTTGTTCTCTTAGGTATCACCGTCGTCCAGCAAGTGTGAGAATCAGTGATACTGAAGTCAAGATAATTTAGATTTCAATGTATCACAAGTGTAACAGAAAACTACCGCATCTGTATTGGTGTTTGGCCTTCTGACAGCCTTTTTAATTATTTTGTGTAGCTCACCTCATGTGTAATCATCCAAGCTTCAGCAAGATTAAGCAGACAAGAGAAACCAACCCAACCTTTTGTGCAGTGAGTCAATTTGATAAATAGGACAAGGGTGTAATTTTTACATTTCCAAACAGCAGAGCTAACCTTGATTTTGAAAACCTTCTCTGGCATTTTTCTTTCTGCATTTTATTCTCCCAGAGACAATGTAGCTTTAACCCTCCTAGCCTGACTGGATCCCATTCAGCTGGATTAATCTCAAATCTAACTGTTATTAATGAACTTGAACTTGGAAAGCAACTTAGCCACAAAATGGGCTCGGGCAGCAGCAAGCTCACCCTCATGTGCAGCAAACAAATCAAACGAGCAGAGAAAAAATGCTGGGGGTGCCTTTGTACTAGTTATGAACACTGATGCATTGAAGTTATAGAAATTATTATTGGAGATTCTGGAGCAATTTCTCCTCTCGTGTTCAGTGGTGCCTGGTATCAGTGGAAAAGGTGGTGTTGAAATGCATCTGCAGCCCCAGGCAGTTGGTCCTGAGGACATGACACCAACACAGGGCACATTGCAGGGAATTGTTACTTAGTACTAGTTCGAGCTGTGATTTGTCCCATGCTCTGAAGATGTATTAGAGGCCATAGCAGAATGCCAGGAAAAGTCTGGCCAGTGGGGATGGCCAGGAGATTTGCTCCAACAGCACACCTCTGAACCTCAGTGCTACTGTAGGGGCACCCCTGAGGCCCAGCAAGCAAGGTGCTGTGCAGACATTGAATCTTAATGCTGGAAGCTCAGCTGTGGCACTGTAGTTTCCCAGGAATTAGGAGCAGGACAGATGCATTGGTTTAAAGTCAAGATGTAAGTAACAGGCATGAAAAGCAGCTGAAGAATGTGAGAGAGAAGAGAAGATGGCAGTAAAACAAGTCTTAGCTGAAAAGGGCATAAGTTACTCAGAAGTAATTCAAAGCTAAATGCAAAGGAAATATTTTTCTGAAAATTTCAGTTTTCCCCATCAAAGAATGGTGCTGTTTCATAAAAATCCTGCAGAAGAAAATTAAAAAGGGAAAGGCTCCACCTACCCTTTATAAGGATTTAACCTTTTTTTTTTTTTTTTTTTCTCTGGTGTGCCCCTCATTAAGCTGTAAGCACTGGCAAAGAAATGAGCCTTATCTGGTTTGCTACCCGCCTAACCATTATCAGCTGCCATCAGGCAAAGAAATGAGCCTGAAAGGGTGAGGGATAGATGCAGATGCTGGAAGCTAGGAGGTCAAAGGAGTCACAATGATGAAAGAAATGAGGATTTTTCTTAATGCTTGCTTTAAAATGAGCAGTTCTAGCAGCAGGACAAGCAGTGACTCCTGCTTTGCCTATGGATTTGTTTCTTGTGTCTGGATTCTCAGGTATCTGATAGAGGCAAAGCAAAATCTGAGGATTCCCTCTCAGCTAAGCTGTTAATAATGTCCCTCTATCGTGTGCAGTTCTGGTGACTGAAGGGTTGATCTCCCATTACCTGGTAGTCTATGCTCATAAAACTGGTTGGGCCTTTTTATCACAGCGGTTTTGATCTTCATATTAAATTTGATTGAAATTAACTAAGTGGTTCAAGAATTAGTGGGCTGGGAATAGGAAAGAAGAAGGGGATACACAGGATCAGGCACTCAGACATGGCAAGACTTCACAAGTTTTGTGTCCTTTAGAAACCTGGCTGAAAAAAAAAATAAAATAAATTGAAAGGAACAAGCTTTTAAATAACGTTATTTCTAGATTCCTGGCAGTTTTCTTTTTCCTTTTGATTCAGTTTCTAGAGGTTGAATGAAAAATTATGAGTGCAGCCTAAAAAAAAGTGCAGCTGCTGTGTGTCATCAGATTTGGGTGTTTTGCATGAAGCTGCTTGTTCTGGAGCTTGATAAAGCAGCAGAGGACAACTGCCTCCCACAGTTGTCCCACAGAAATCTAAAGGTGTGTCTTTTTAAGGGTATGCTTTAAAAATGAAAGGAAACAGAGGCTGCCACTGTGCTGCTTGGAACTGAAGAAGAAAATAACCTGCTTGAGTGAGCTCCCCTTTTCCTCCTGAGCGGTGTGAGACAACCACAGTGAATCAAAGCCCAGGCTCCAGATGCCATGTGCAGTTGGAGATGGCTCCCTGCCAAGGAGTTTCCAAAGCAAACAAGGAAAAGCAAACTTGTGTCGTACGATGTGCAGCCACACAGAGAGAGGCAGTGAACAGGGTGGTGCTTTTTAGCTTGGAAGGGAATTTTAAGGGCTCTTAGTAAAATGTCATTTTAACCAGAACAAGGCCTGAAAGAAAGAAGGTAATTTTCAACTCTGGTCTTAACTTTTGGGAACCTAACCAAGTCGGTAGTTCAATAGCATTTTGACTGGTGGCTACAATGCTTTCCTTTAAGGCATGTCTCTATGACTTAAAGAAGTTTCCAGTATTGCTAACCAAGCTAGCACAGAAGTGGATCAGAAGCAATATCTAGACCAAAAGTTAGCTGAGGCCAAACAGCGCCAAATGCATTTGGCAATAAACTGCTGAAGTCAAAATCCTCAGATCAGTGCAGCTGGCCATTT
Organism: Nettapus auritus; assembly: GCA_011076525.1. Classification (NCBI taxonomy): domain Eukaryota; kingdom Metazoa; phylum Chordata; class Aves; order Anseriformes; family Anatidae; genus Nettapus; species Nettapus auritus. The sequence continues at coordinate 141,981,037 of CM021765.1, forward strand.
CGGGTGACAGAAGAAGGTAACTTTCAATGTCTATGTATGCAGCTGGAGATTGCCTCTGGAAATAGGGTGAGTGAAGCTATGTATTGGTATAACATACATTCCAAGGCTATGAAGGCGAAGGAAAAATATTCTCCATGTTCTTGAAAGTAAACATCTGAGAGAAGATTTTCTGTCATTCAGTCCGTTTGCTATGTGTGCTTACCATCTTCAGAAGTTATTTATGAACCAGGAGTCTTTTATGAACCCTAAACCTCTTTATAAACCCTAAACCCTGCTTTGCCACCTTCCTTGTTGTGTCCTCTTGTTCTGCTCCCACAGAAGCACCTGGCTCTGGTTCCACGTCTGTGAAGCAGCAGCCCTTGTTGTTCGTGGATTTACTGCTGAGGGGTCTGGTTCCAAAAATACCAGAGGAATATATTGGCCCTTCAACAGACCGTCTGGTAAATTTCCAAATGGGATTGCACCTTCACAGGAATGACTGTGGAGGATCACATACTGAAAACTATGTCTTCAGCTGGTTACAGCGCAGGTCTGGGTTAGAGGGAAGCCTAGTATGGGATAACGATTTGGATTCTGAGACCGTGATTCATTCAGTGACCATTGCCTAGTTCTGCACCCTCCTCTGTCTGGTAATAGCTGAGCTAAAGAAATAAAATAAAATACACCAGCTTGATGAGAAACAGACGCTGCTGCTGAGTGGGTCTGCAGTGGGAACTCAGATTATAAAAAAAAAAACCTCATTACTATTTCAGTTACCTTTTTTTTTTTTTTTTTTTAAATCATAGATAAATAATTATTAGCTCTCTGCTGGCCCAGAAGTTCAGGAACATCATCACAGGACTGAACTGTGCCCCATGTGCAGACATGCATGAAGAAACATGCAATTAAAGGCTGGAGTTGACCTCTGGGATCACAGTGAGTTCTCTCTAGTGGCAGACAGGAGCATCTTTGAAAGAGCAATGTGTGTTACTTACTGCACATAGTGGCACTGCTCCTGCATCCTGCGTATGTGTGACTTGCTGGTAATTGTTTACCTTGACTGCAGGGCAGAAGAGGACACCTGGAGGATTACTGCAAGGGATGCAGTCTCTTTCCCAGGGTGCGGGGCTGAGATGCCTGTGCCAGCTACCTGTGCTCCTTACAGAAGAATGTAGGATGAGTCTTGGGGTCAGAACAACCAAAATTAGCATTAAATGAGGTGCCTCTTAGAGCCCGCCAACAAGGGGAAACTTTTCTGGGGTTTTGGCAGCTCTCTCAAAGGCTCAGAGATTCAAGCATCAGCTGCTGGGTAAAACAGACACTTTGACTGAGGCTGGGAGGGAGACTACTGAGCTGCCCAACACGGCTCTGCAGAGTGTCTTAGATTCTTTTGAGCTCCATCTTCCAGTTCATGATATTCTCCTTCCCTTAAACAGTACGCAAAGATCAAATCCATTCCATGTAGCATTTGTTGTTGTTGTTTATTTGTTTGTTTGTTTCTGTTTTAGGTAGATTAGCTATGTAAATTCTAATCATGCACCCAAAAACAAAATGCTTACTATTATTTCCTGGTGCACATACATAAATACATATATTCCCACTACATATAAATATATAGCTAAATTTTCAGCACTGCTTGGGAAACAATTACTTCCAAAACCAAAGGTTAACACATCAATTCACCATCAAATTATACATTGTGCCCGTGTTTTTTTTTTTCTCTATTGTTTCTTTACTTTGTTAATAATCAAAGAATAACACACACTGTTATCTTTTAACTACAGATGTCACTCATGCTTTTATTCCCACTCTTCTCCTAATTCTGCACAGTACATAAAGTTTTAACTTGTGCACATTGGTGCCACCTGATCTCCAAAGTATCTGTATGGTTCATTTCTATAGCACTGTCTGCTCAGAGGTTGCTTTTTGGTGGTGCGGTATGTTAGAGTGGGTTCTGTTACAATTCAAGACAAACCCATTTTAGACAGGTACATATATACATGAGCATGTGGGTATTTGAAACTGTGCTGTCACTTTCCAAGACTGGAAATATAACCTGAGCACTGCAATTGTGGATTCAGCGCATTTCTTCCAACACAATTATCTGAACATGCAGAGACCTGTTGTAGTCAAAAAGCAGCCACATAACATTTTAGGAGCCTAGTAGATTAAAGTATATTTCTGATTCATTTGTCACTTAAAAAGCCCTGACTATTCATTGTGAATTGGGGATTTAATAGCAGCTCCCAGCTGAAATGAAAGGTGTTTGCTTGGCTGAGCATCTTTGTCAGCTTTGAAAATTTTAAACATGGATGTGTCCCTGATGGCCTTTTGGGATCTCCAAGGAACAAATCCAACTGTTCTCTTAAAGCATTCCTGCTTGGGGGAAAGCAGACAGGTGATGGCACCTGGTGATCAAAGATGCTAAAGTCATCAGGGAGCTCTACAGATACCACTTTGGTAGCTGATTCACAGATACAGCCAGGAGCAGATTGCAAGTCAGTGCCATCTGTGTAGTCTCAGAGACGTAAGCAGAGCTGAAGCCAGCTAGATGAGAACATCTAGCTTTTATAATACATCACAGCCTTAAACACAATATGGAAGTTTGTGCAAGTCTGTCCTTGCCAGATTGTCAGCCTCAAGTGACAGCTGTCCAAGCAAAGGCTTGCAGCACCGTCAGACATACTGCAAAGAATCCCATACTTCTCCATCCACTTACATCAGCCAGCAAAGGGGGAGAAGTCCCAAACCCAATTTTCTCTCTCTCAAAAAAAGTCACAGCAGTACGTGAACCTCGACGTCCAGGCAAGGACTAAACAGGGAGAAGAGGAAAAAAGGAAAATAAGGAGCAGAACAGGGAGAGAAGAAAAAAGGAAAATAAGGAAAAACAAACAAACAAACAAACAAAACCATCACTAACTCCATCTCCTGCAGGTAGCAGCTCCTGCTCTGTGGCCACTTGTCATTTAGCAGCAGCAAGCTGCGTTGCACCGAAGCCTTCCTTCCCTCCTGACCCTGTTCAGCACTGCCCTGACATTGCCCCTAGGAGGAAGTGGTCATGTGTGAACTACCTCAGAAGCAGAACTGGAGTGCTCGCTCTTCTCTTATCAGTGCCTTGCCTGATAGGCCATAAAAAACTTAAACTGAGCAGTCTTTCCCTAAACCAGTAAGACACTTTCTAAAGGAGCACCAAAAAGGTGTATCTCCAAGGCCAGATTTGGCACAACGACACTTTGGCCTTGTATTAAGGCTGTTCACAAGTAGATCTAAAAGACTTGCTGAAGCCATGATCACCCATATTTTACAGACAGAAGAAAGTGAGTAGGGGAGAAGCTAGGACTTCACCAACATTTTGCATGCTGACGAAGCCAAGGAGAGAACCCAGGCCCCTTCCCCCAAGACCCAAACCTGTGTGTTACCCACTGAAGACCATGTTGTCTCCATGAAGCTTTGGTCCACTCTGAACACTGAAGAGTTGGTTATATTGGAAAACATTGGAGAAAACAAACAAACAACAACAAAAAAACAAGTAATAGCACACTGTCTCCACGTAGGCCTCCTAAAACAGCTCTGCAGGGTAAGTACTGTAGCTAATACTGTATGTATTTTAACTCCATGACCAGCTGTCTTTGTTCAGCTTTTCCTCTGGATTCTGGGTGGTGAAGGAGCTGTGAGAAGGAGCTTTACACAGCACAGAACTGTATAAAAATATCTGTCCTAGCCTGTGGCGAGAGCATCTGGGTTAGGCAGAAATGTGAGTTGCCTGACAACAACTGTACACTGGATAGTGCCACAAAGAAAAGAGCAATCCAAGATTACCTCAAGTGATGTCTCTCTGACATAGCACAGCTCCAAGCAAAAATCCTACTCAGTTCATGCTGGCTTTGTGCTTCCTAAGGATCTCTGTGCTGAATTACACCGTGCAATGTGAGCATGCACAGAGCTACCAGCTGCCCCACGTATGCCCATGGTGCCCATCCGCACGCACACTTACCTGCAGCTGAGTGTCATCATTCATCACAGCCAAGCTGTATGGCTTGCTCTGGGAGTGCAGGCGTGAATCCAAGCACGCTTGGGTGGCTTGCTCTGTGGTGAGGACAAGGGCAGCCCTTGGCATGCATCCAGTCTTTCTCAGGAGGAGAGAAAATTCACCTGGCAATTCACTGAGAAGATGTATCTTGGCCAATGAAGGAAAGTAGGATGCAAGTAGGATGCAACTCCTTAATAAATAATAAATCCAAAGGACAAAGAAATAATAAATCCAAGGACAAAGGAAGCACCAGTGACAATGCTGTAAGCCTAGTGCAGGAAGACTGTTGTTTTCTCAGTAAGCTTGGATAATTTCTGCACTCACCCTCCCTTTCAAAAAATGGGTGTCCCTGGGGCTCCAAGATCCCTTAAGTCTTACATTTTTGTTGTAAAGCAGCAAATTCTTTCTTTCTTGAAACAGTTATGAACTGTAACTTCTATAAATAAATATGTCCTTCACAGAAGAGTTTCAATGGAGAAGCATGTTTTACACTCACTGTGATCAGCACATGCCTATCAGGACTTGTGAATAAAAAAAGCCTTAGTATTTTTTCAGGTTGTCCTCTGAGAAAACGATGCTGGGAAAATCAGACTGAATTTCTTCTTTGGTTACAGTGATGGCACTGGCTTTTCATGGAGGGGCAGTGAGTTAGTTTGTGGAGAACTTTGCTTTTAGGGGACCATAGGTCAAGATGTCACACAACATTCTTTTCTGCAGCCCAGTGACAACAACTGGGGAGGAGGAGATAGCTGTGCCACCAGCCCTTCAGCACCCAAACAGTTAGATGGCAAGTGCAATTCATTTTCAGCCATTGAGTGGTTTGGATGAGAAATTTCAGGCTTTTAATTCTGTCCATACTGAGTGTAAAGTGATGAAAGCCAGACAGTATCCTTCTGGCAAAGGAGCTAAAGCAACAAGCAAAGTTAGTGGGCGCCTTTCAGAGAGTGAGCTCACACCACGGTTAAGGGTGACCCCGGGTGGCTGGTAAACAGCACCTTGAGCTACACAGCCAGCAAGTGTGAGTTGCTACAATGCAAGAGAGTTAATAAACTGCTCTAGCAACCTGGGGGATGAGAGGGCAGCATCTTGCAGGAAAAAAAAAAAAAAAAAAAAAAAAAAAAAAAAAAAAAAAAAGAAAAATTCCTCTTCGGATGATTGCTTCATTTCCTGTGGGAAAGCCATCCCGAACAAAGGAAATGCAAACCGGCAGGGAAGCAAAGGGCAGTTTGCTTTGGTCTTTGGCCTTTATTGTAGCAACTGTAAGCTAAACCATGCCCCTTGCTGAACTCACAGGTGTTTGAGAAGACTAAAGCAGCCCATGTGCTCATTGGTTTCCTTAGCTTTTGATGTATGTTACAGGCAAAGTGACTGTTGTGATCTGCACAGGTACCAAGCACAGTGACACTACATGCTGTTTTAATGGCCACCTTTCCTTTTTCCTCCATTCCTTCACTGCCCTCTGAGGAGGATGACTGGGCTTGCCCTACAGAGTCACACATCAGATTCTCTGGAAGGGGACCTCAACCAACTTCTTCTGAGTAGGTGGGGACAGACAAACACCTTTGGGAGCAGGGAATCTTCCCACCGTTCTCAGACATCCATCACAGAGGCATCCTTCTCTAGCCGTGCCTTGTCTCCCCCCGCTGGCTGCAGAGGGGCTGGCTGGTTGAGAGAAAGCAGTAGCTTTCAGAAGGATAAATCTAGGTGAAGCCAGTCCTGTCTGGAGGGTGTAAGCCTGCATAGCTGTTGGCTGGCCTTAGATGTTAGTCATGTCCTTCTCCCCTCTCCATCTAAAGATTGCATGGCTCTCCCACTCTTTCTCAAATATTTTCTTCTTGCTGGATGGCTGCTTTAGGAGTCACAGAGCTGCCAGCTGAGAGCAAGGAGGGGAGGTGCACACCCGAAGGAAGGAGCTGGTGCACAGAAAGCAGGAGGAGAAAGAACAAGAGCAATTCCCCATGGAAATATTAATTTATCTTTAGTTGGTGTACAAGCACAAGACACAGCCATTGGCTTTAATTACAGAGACTGTAATTTGGTAGTAGTCTCTGTTCATAACCCTCAAATGGAGTATTTTACAACCTTTTACTGTGTTACATTCTCATTAAGGATCTTTGAACTTTATTCCAGGGGAACCTGTTCGAGAGGCAGGCAGCTTAATCACACACACCTTTTTTATTTTAAACTGAACAATATCAGTGCAAATATCCTACTAAGGAAAACTTAAAGTGAGTCCCCAAGGTATTAATATACAAGTGCAAATGAAACCGGTAATCAGTACCAGGCAGACTTCATCGGGCTCTAGAAACTGCACTTGCAGTAAATAACAGTCTGGATAAAATTATCTACAGTTCAAAGAACAGTTTCACTAGAAACAAAACAAAAACCCCAATAAAGCAATGAGAATGTGAGCTGCTTAATTGTCAAGGGTTTTAGTTAGGATTTTAGGGCACTGAATGTTTATGATAATCAGGTCCATTAGAGCTGCTGCTTTTAATATTTTTTTTAGAAAAAGCAGTGAAGGAGTCATTCTGGTCTACCAGGCAGCATTCAAGCAATTTTCCACAAGGACAGAGGAAAAACACTGTTTAGTAGCATAACCCTCCATCCTCTCTGCATCAGAGCTGCACTTTTGTGTGGGTGAAGAACTGCTCTGCCTTCCCTGCCCCGTCGCTCTCCCCACTACCTAAAGTAAGGACAGTGCTGCATGAAAAAGACAGGAAAAAAAGAAACCTTAAAGAGGCACTGTGACACAAAACAGATGCAGAGGGCAGGAGAAAATCCATTGCCAAATGTTTCCTGGTACTGGCCAAGTTCTTGCAATCCCTGGGAAAATACACGTATACCGTCCTGCTTATGATTCAGTTTGTAAAAAGGTCTCCCATTCTGCACATGTTCACATGTCTGAGCCACTTCATGCCTCTTTGGAGTGCTAGTGAAGCCACCTACCAAAATAAAATGCCTTTAATGTATATGGATTGGACCTTTTTGTATAGACAGATTGCTGTATAAAATCTTCACGCATTAGTTTCTTCCTGCTCTCTCATTTAAGGCTTAATAGCAACTCAACCAATCTCTGCTGCCTTTCCTCCACCTCTTCTACATTGTTCTTCATGTACATGTGTTCATAGTTCAGGTACTAATGTACTATGGGGGATTATGATGGGCCCAAGAGGTAAAGATGCTCCCCAGCAAATTCCACACCTGAGCTAAAATAAGGCTGCAGATCCTTGCATGGCACAGGTACAAGCCCTCAGTGGCATGGATAGGGTGGAGAGGTCTCACTGTCATACAACTCATAACCTGAAGTGCCTGTTGCCTATAAATTGAGCCTGGGGTTACCAGGCAGAAGGGGCACTGCTCAGACCCTGGTGATGGGACAGCTCCCACCTGACCACAGACATCCACTGAAGGCAATGTTAAAACATTGCCCCTGCTCCCAGCTGGGACCCAAGGGGCAGCTATCTGCTGCATTGTCACTGCTTGCTCTCCTCATCCACATTGCCCAGGTTCAGCTCTCACTGCTCACTTTGAGACTGGATTTTGTTTTTTCATCTATGAAATGTCTTTGATTCACCTCCTGTTTCAGACAGCTGGAAATGGAAGGCACACTTTTTTTTTTTTTTTTTTTTTTTTTTTTTTTTGGCTATGGGCAGAGCTAGGCACTCTTGTGGTGCTAACCTAGGCTGTTCAGGTCTTGATGAGTGTCAGGTCCTACAGTTGGGTCTGTCCCAGATGTTAAGAATGAGTCCTAGAGTTTGCTTCAGGTAGCTGGATTAAATTAGTGGATAATTCAATCAAAGTGAGAAATTCTTACGGCAATAAGTCATGTGCAGCTTTATCTCGTAATACTTTTTATAGCCAGTTTAGAGCTACTGAAAGCACTTATGTAATTCCCATGCCCCTGCAATAAAATTTCTGTCCCCTGTGGTTACTACAGAGCAGAATACTCAGGTTTTCTCTGAGGTTGCTCTCTAGGTTTGTGTATTTCAGCAAGTTATTATAAGAGGAAAATCCAACAGGAAACCTGTTGTCTGGGTGATAGGGTGACCTGAGCTTCTGGGGATGAACAGGCAGGTATAGGGTCCGGGGACTAGGAGAAACACTGCATCCTACCTGTGGTGAGGAGCACCTGTGCGTGAGCATCTGGTCAAATGGACCTTCATTTTCCCCTGAGATTAAAGAAAAAAAGTCTGTTCGTGTACCACTCCAGTAGGAAGATGATGGAGAAAGTTTCTAATGCAACCTCCCTTGCCTTCTCCACCAGCAGCTTCATTTAGGTGGTTGCCCATGCAATAGCTGTCTGTTCAGGCACTTATGGGCTAAGTGGTGCAGGTGTTATATTTCAGACTTCCAATGAATCCAGAAAGGTGGATTTTTAGAAGTGGACCTGAAATGAATTCTTAAACTATATATTTATGGTTTAGCATAGCCCAGATGAAACATCCATCTCTGACCATATGTGAAATGCTTAGGTCTCTTATGACAACCCTTTCAATCCTTATCCCCTTTCAATTCTTATGTGCTTAAGAAATACATTAAACTGATTGTTTCACTGATATTTATAGCATATATACTTCTACACATTGAACACTGTGTGTGTATGGTGGCTGGGTGCCACTTCTTGATTCATAAAGATCAGCTAAGGTAACTGCTATGCAGTCATTAGTCCTACCCCTAGCAATATTCAGTTACTTTTCTCTTGTTGTGAAGAATGAAGCTCATTCCTTTTTCCATATGGTCTTTTAATGGCTGTAACTGTGGAAACTTTTTATTTATTTATTTATTTGGTAAGGTGTTTTTTTTTTTTTTTTTTCTTACAAACACAGGAGTGCATAGTGAGACTGTATGAGATCAACTGCATATTTATTTGTTTAGAAACCTTAATTCAAAGAGAACTGTGTAGTCCTACATATTGACCTTTGCACCGGGTCCCATCATAATATTTAACTCAAGCAATGTCACTCAACAGATGCTGCCCTTAAGGCAGGGATGTAAGTGACTTGATCTATCTGATCTACAAAGGAAAGATGTTTTGTGTAGGGAGATGTTATGTGCTGAGCACTTTTTTTTTTTTTTTTTTTTTTGAAAGATGATCTATACCCTCTCATTGTCTATCAACACACTAACAGTATAGTCAGAACTGAAGCAGTAGATGTAGATGCTTTCATTAAAAATACAGAGGAGCCATTAGCAGTGACAAGGGTGTTTTACAATGCTTTCCTATCTATTTCCAGCATTAGACATGAACACTGAGCCTTGCTCAGAAATTTGCACAACTTTGTAACCTGGTATGAGATGATGCCTAAGCACCAATATTTCCAGAAATTTCAGAGAACAACTGAGTCTAGGGGGAGAGGCTTGCTTCATGTCTGCTTCCCCTGCTTAGCGGATGAGATGGGTTTTTCACCTCATGCAGTGAGCACCAATTGTTCCTTCTGTCCTGTCTGCTTCAGTGGGAGCTTTGCCTGGGGAAGGGCTTCTGAGTTTTTCTGGTCAGAGGAAAGTTATTCCTTTTATTGGATCAGAAAATCATGCAGTTACGCGTGCAGTAATTAAATAGCCCTCTCACTGTGCAAGAGATGAACCATCACTTTAGATTAGTTCTGTTAGATGTTTTTCCACTTGCCATTAGAGTAATTTAACCTTATCCCTGCCTTAGAAGCCTGATTTGCTCTACACCAAGGAAGCAGTTATGTGTGTGCTTACTGAATATGTGTCATATGCTGTCCTGCCACAGAGCATTAGCGAGCAATGCTTTTAAATAGACTCAGGCTTTGTTTTGCTATCGAAAGGCAAAACGTGTGTATGTAGGAGGAGGCAAAAAGATACACAAATTATGAAAATTCTGTATTTATGAAATGCGGTTTTACAGCTGTCAGAATACATGTAATGTTTGCAGTCTATTTCCATATACGAGATGCTTCCATAGCCTAAGGAAGAACAGACTTGAGCTACAGAAGAAGAACCCACGTTTTTATTCATGCCCTTTCTGCACTGGTGTTGCACTTCAGAAAGGAGATAAATTTCAGAGGATGTCTATAACAGGATGAACAGAGCTTTCCAGCAAGTTGCGGACTTTAGATGGATGGTGCCAGTCAAATTAACCAAGCCCAAACCAACTCAGACTTGAGAAAATGCCAGAATATATCTCTCTGTATTTGGAAGGTCCTCTAAAAGAGACCAGACCCTAGTCCGTTGGTCTTGTTGTGGATCCTGACCATCATAAAGTCTGGTTTTTACTTGTCTAACGTGGCCATGAAGGTGAGATTGGAAAAAGGGGAATAAGGGGAATGTATCAATTTCAAAACAAGGGAATATTAGTCCAGCAGTTCTTCTGATTAAACAACATGGTCATTACCTACCAAATGTCTTGATAACTGCAACTCCTCCTTAGGTATGCGGTGGGGGAAAAAGGGTGGCACACACAGCAAGGTGGCCTTAGCAGTCTGGAATGAAATTATCTTTCAAAGCAATAACAGACTCCTGAGAAACATTTGGTAGTCAGTGAACCTAAACAACAAAGTTGATTAATTCTAACATTAAATACTCCTTAACTGAATGCAACTGCATACTATATCTCAGGCATCTTTCCTTTTGCACCTCATACTTGAGCCCTACAATCATTCTAACTTTCTTGTGAGTTTAAGCTAACCTGAAATTAAAATTTTAGGGATATTCTTGTGAGCTGTTCACCTGTTGACACCCTTACATGCAAGGTCCCAGTGAATTAATCTTTCAGTAGCATAAAAATCCTTTCTATTTATGAAATCCTTTCTATTTATGAATCTTGAATTTCAGTTTTTATAATTACAGTTCTTGCTTTGATGATTTGTTATGAACTAAAGTTGATTTCTTCAGTGTCTAAGGCTTGAAAATAATCTTTCTGTTTTGAGAACACTCCTAGTTCCACTGGTTTTCCCATTTTGAGGCAGAATGATCTTGCTTCAGATGAAGCCAATGGTAAGCCATACGAAGTCCCTCTCAAACCAGTGGACGCTTTCTACACAGGAGAAATAAGAAATCCTCTAGAAGCACAATTGCCGTAATTCACTAAGTGCTAACCTCACAATGTACAAGTTGACAGTTCCCAACCACTCACAGGTCAAGGTATCAATTGCTACAGAAAATTGTTGACAATTTAAGCTAATGAATAGATTTAGGGTCGTGATCCTCCCAACTGCACTACTTGGGGAATTAATTTTTCTGAATACATAATTTTCTCAGCTTCACTGAAGAAGTGACATAGAAATTGAATTGCCATCCATCATCAGAAGAGAAGAGAAATGCAGGCTATGTGAAACCACAATCACTGGTGTCAAAGACATCTGGGAAAATTTCACCCCAACCTCTCAATAGCTTTCCAATGAAAGATGTGAAACAGAAATGTAGGCAAATACAATATCAGACTTAAGAAAAAAGTTCTTGCCAAGAGCCTCTCTAGGTTTCATTAATCTAGTGAATCTGACCCCAACTCCAACCTATCTACACACTAAAGATCCTCCCTTGAGTCAAATTATGCTTCAGCCTACAAAGCATGCATGGCTGTCAGGCAGAGCCAGTGACTCGTCTTTCAGCCTTGCAGCTAACCCAGCTGCCTTGCAATGGGGCACTGTGGCAACCTGAGTAACATGCATGAGCCCATCTTTCCTAGGTTATCCCAAACACCAGCCCTGTCCCACTTACATGCAGCGAAGCCATATTGTAAAGCAGAAGTTTTCTGTGATCAAGGTATGTCTGCATATCTGCAAACTATTTCTTAAAGGATCTACCAAAACTGACTAAGCTAGCCTACTGTCAGTATGACAGACTCTGAAAGCTTCCATTTGAAAACATTTAAGGGTCCTTAGATCAAACTTGAAAACTTTCATTATAGAGAAATAAACATCGTTATACTTTTGCTACTCCCTCAGTTGTCTTTAGTACCCCCCTCAGCAACTCCACTTCCTCCTTATTTTCTTCAGCTTAGAACAGCATGAACTCAGACTTGGAGGGTAGTGCACACTTTACACATCAGGCCCAAATGGACAGGAAAATGTCAGTGCAAAAATAAATGACACGTCTACATGAAGGCAGAGAATTCAGGTAGATCAAATGAATCTTTTCCCCAAACTATAGTGAAATCTGTCAAAACTGGGTGCATTCCATAAAGATCACAGAATCACAGAATCACAGAATTTCTAGGTTGGAAGAGACCTCAAGATCATCGAGTCCAACCTCTGACCTAACACTAACAGTCCCCACTAAACCATATCCCTAAGCTCTACATCTAAACGTCTTTTAAAGACCTCCAGGGATGGGGACTCCACCACTTCCCTGGGCAGCGCGTTCCAATGTCTAACAACCCTTTCGGTAAAGAAGTTCTTCCTAAGATCCAACCTAAAATTCCCCTGGCGCAACTTAAGCCCATTCCCCCTCGTCCTGTCACCAGGCACGTGGGAGAACAGACCAACCCCCACCTCGCTACAGCCTCCTTTGAGGTATCTGTAGAGAGCAATAAGGTCACCCCTGAGCCTCCTTTTCTCCAGGCTGAACAATCCCAGCTCCCTCAGCCGCTCCTCGCAGGACTTGTTCTCCAGACCCCTCACCAGCTTCGTCGCTCTTCTCTGAACTCGCTCAAGCACCTCGATGTCCTTCTTGTAGCGAGGGGCCCAAAACTGAACACAGTATTCGAGGTGCGGCCTCACCAGAGCCGAGTACAGGGGGACAATCACCTCCCTAGCCCTGCTGGTCACACTGCTTCTTATACAGGCCAGGATGCTGTTGGCCTTCATGGCCACCTGAGCACACTGCTGGCTCATATTCAGCCGACTATCAACCATCACTCCCAGGTCCTTCTCTGACAGGCAGCTCTCCAACCACTCATCTCCCAGCCTGTAGCTCTGCTTGGGGTTATTGCGTCCCAGGTGGAGGACCCGGCACTTGGCCTTGTTGAACTTCATACCGTTGACCTCAGCCCATCGGTGCAGCCTATCCAGATCCTCCTGCAGAGTCTTCCTACCCTTGAGCAGATCGACACACGCACCTAACTTGGTGTCATCTGCAAACTTACTGAGGGTGCACTCGATCCCCTCATCCAGATCATTGATGAAGATATTAAAGAGGACCGGCCCCAGCACCGAGCCCTGGGGAACGCCACTAGCGACCGGCCTCCAACTGGATTTGACTCCATTTACCACATGTCTTTGGGCCCGGCCATCCAGCCAGTTTCTAACCCAACGAAGCGTGCGCCAGTCCAAGCCAAGAGCAGCCAGTTTCCTGAGGAGAATGCTGTGGGAAATGGTGTCAAAAGCCTTGCTGAAGTCAAGGTAGACCACATCCACAGCCTTTCCCTCGTCCACCCAGCGCGTCACTTTGTCATAGAAGGAGATCAGGTTCGTCAAGCAGGACCTGCCCTTCATAAACCCATGCTGACTGGGCCTGATCGCCTGCTTGCCCCGCAAGTGCTGCGTGATGACTCTCAAGATAATCTGCTCCATGAGCTTCCCTGGCACTGAGGTCAAACTGACAGGCCTGTAGTTTCCCGGGTCAGTCCTCCGGCCCTTCTTGTAGATGGGCGTCACGTTTGCTAGCCGCCAGTCAACTGGGATCTCCCCCGATAGCCAGGACTGTTGATAAATGATGGTAAGCGGCTTGGTCAGCTCCTCTGCCAGTTCTCTCAGTACCCTCGGGTGGATCCCGTCCGGCCCCATCGACTTGTGCACTTCCAAGTGCCGTACCAGGTCACCAACCATTTCTTCATGTATAGTGAGGGCCACATCCTGGTCCCCATCCCCTTCTACCAGTTCAGGGAACTGGGTATCCAGAGAACAACCAGTATTGCCGCTAAAGATATTGCCGCTAAGATACAACAAAGTGCTTTCTTTCTTCCTGTGTTTCTGCAATTCAGTTAGACTCCAAACTACACAAAATTAGTTTTGGTTCTCCAACAGAATAATTGGTAGTGCTCTCCACATTTTCTTACAGCAACTAGTTGAAAAACATGTATCTGGGGCCTTCCAACAAAGCTTCTAGGTACTCTATTATACCCTACATACCCTACAACATTTTTGTTAAGAAACATCCTTTTAAACCGATTCATACTTTTTTTTTTTTTTTTTTTTTTTCTTGCAGAGTGTATGATGGCATGTTCTTCGAGGAGAGGTTATGTTTTCTACCTACAGATGATAATTGCCAAGCATTGCTAGGAAGCTGCTGTATCTCGCTTCAGAGGTCACTGACTTCTGAGGAGGGATGCCTACTGTTTTATATATGTATACATACATATGTATGTATGTATACATATTTCAACAGTGTGAGGATGTGGTTTGATGATGTGTTAAAACACAAGGGAGTCTAGTACTCAGTCAAAAATGCCATGAACCTACAATATGCAATTCCAGTTGCATGTAAATTCTCTCTGCCAGTTTCAAGTATGTTCAAAACACTTTGACACATTAATTTTCTGTCAGTAGACTTTATACTGGATTGATATTTCCCATCCATATCCAAAAAACATAGTTATTTAAACACCTTTTTGCTGTTCTTCTTCCTGCTCATTCCTACTCAGGCTCGTATTTCCTCATTTGAGGAAATGCATTTCCTCATGCAGGTTTTGAGTCCTGTGCTTCCACTTTCTCTGTGGACTGTTTGCTTCCACTAGACTTTTGTTAGCAATAGCTGTCTGCAGTGAACCCTGCTTTGCAGCTCCCCTCTGCAATGCGCCTTTCCTTGGTTGCTTTTATTTGACCGAGACCTCCTGTCTTATATTAGACTTCTGCATAGCTGAAAGACTTTGGATTTTCCAAAGTACCTAGCACAACAGTATCTAATTGTCAGTGCAAGCCATCCCAAGCCAAATGGAGAAACCCAAGAATAAGGACCAGAGCCCCAAGGGAGAGAAGGCCCTTGACAAGAATGGTTGGCTGTGTCCTTTGTTCCCGATTATCTCCTATTTCCCAGTTGTCCACAGAAATGTCCTAAAACTGAAGGTAGAGCACAGTGCCACCAGCCCAGGAAGGAGGCTCATTTCTTATGCTTTTCCCACCCTCTTTTGAGCATTTTGTTTCAAGTATGGTACAACATTAATACTTCTGCTACTTCTTTGTCTGCTTTTGTCTACACAGATTCTATGCTCAGAGTAGAGCCAGGAAGTTCACAACAATGCTCTTTTATCCCCAGATGTGTCCCCAGCATGTTTACCTGTACCTCATTACCTGCCCTGTCTGGATTACTTGCCCAGGCCCATTGTAGCTGTTGATCCCAACAACTCCTAGGAAAGTCTGCCAGGCCCTTTAGCCACAGGTTTCCAGGCAATCCAGCTGCTCCCTGGTCCCAGAGATGTTCCTTTGGATGGTGTTGTGAGAGGCACATAGCAATAATTTAAGAACCTGAATGCAGACGTGTGTGCATGTTTGTCTGATAATTCTGCCTCAAAATGGCAGACACAGCAATGATGATGGTTTGACCAGAAAAAGCCTCTGATGAAGTGAAACTAGTCTGGGCCTGTACTAACCACTTCCTGATCCTCACTGATCTTTCATCCAACCTCAATTTGTGTACTGTAGGTCACACACTTTTGCTGTTGCTTAACAGAGTGGTGTATTGCTCCCTGTACCTGCCCTGAGGCAGACAGGCTTCCCTGCTGAATCCTCCTCCTGCCCATCTGTCCAGGGGCTTGGCCAGGGAAAAGTCAACCTGGAGTCCAGCTCTGCCCACGCTGGGAACCAAAACACCCCAAAGCATCCAGAGATAGCTGGTGCATGTCATCCCTGACTGTCTGCTCAGGTAGTGAGTCAGAAGAGTGCTGCTCTGGCCTGGGACCTTAGCAAAATGGCTGCTGCCCACAGAGCTAGTCCAGGCAGCAGAAAGATGGTAATGGCAATTGTTCTAAAATAGCCCGGGAGAGGAACACAGCTGGGGAGAGGGCAGTCACTGCTTTCATTTTCTTGCTCGAGGAGAACAGAAACCTGTGGTTGAAACCAGGCAGTGAAGCCCAGGTGTGCACCTCATCTTGGAGGCTGGATACTCTGTGTAGAGGGAATTTAGTGGGGAAGGCAGGGGCTGCCTGGTCAGCCAAGGAAAACATGTTCTGGGTTAACATGCACAGCAGGGACCAGTGTTTTCTGCTCCTGCTTCTGTGTGCCATACCTGTGAAGTGGGACATACACTGGGAGATAGTTCAGGTGGTGAAAGGCATCGCACTGCACATAGAAAAGTCAACCCCAGACTCCTCAACACCTAATATCCTTCATACTTTTAGTCATCCTCTGCAGTTGCATTTTCTAGACCAAGTTAGTACTGCGGCACAGGCCACATCTTGGAGCAATGGAGGTGAGATGAAGTAAGAAGCACTGTAGAGTAAGCAGAAGGATTTCTGTTCCTAGTCGCTAAATTGTCTCCCTTCTTTCTCCCCTGAAGCTCTCTGTTCCCATGTTTTCCAAGTGAAAAGTTTTTTTTTTTTTTTTTTTGTTTGTTTGTTTGTTTGTTTGTTTTCCTCCCTTTGCTTTGCACTTTCTCTTCATTAATTACTAGCAACCTCTCCTTGCATTTGAACAAGTTAAGATTATTCCTGAGGACAGGATGCCAAGAATTGCAGAAAGCCTGGGACAAGAGAAGCTGCATATGAATATCACAAGAAATGCATCACACTGTTATCGCTTGCTTTTCATTTCTGCACAGCCCATAGTTATAACCAGCAGCCACAATAATTGTCCCATAAAGTAGTTAGCCAGGACTTCCCCAGACCTCAGTGGTACATGCTGGTACAGAGACAGACAGTCCCATCTGTCAAAAGTCCCACCTGCTGTTGTGGTTTAACACCAGTAGGTAGCCAAGCACCACACAGCCACACTCTCACTCCTTCTCATCAGCAGAACAGAAGAAGAAAATATGGTGAAAAATACTGCTAGGCTGTGATAAGGACAGGGAGATCACTCCCCAGTTACTGTCTGGGGCAAAACAGACTCAGCATAGGGAAGATTGATGATTTATTGCCAATTAAGCAAAAACTAGAGCAGTGAGAACTAAAAGCAAGCTACACCTTCCCCTCACCCACCCTCTTCTATGTCCTCCCCCTGAGCAGCGCAGGGGAAGGGAGATTGGGGGCTGTGATCAGTCCCTAACACTTTGTCTCTGCCGCTCCTTCATGGTCACTCTCCTTTATCACAGGAGGATAGTTTTGGTTGTGCTGCTGTGCAAGTGCAGCCTCTCAGGAAAGGGCTGACTCCCCCGGCAGAGCAGCCTAGCAGCCTCAAGGTGCCAAAGGATTAGCATCTCACCATTCCCAGGCTGGGCCAGCATCAGGCTAGATGCAGTGTGAGGCAGCAAGAGGCACAGCTGTGGCTCATACTGGCATAAAATCACAAGGTTGTGCGATCTTGTTATTTTGTCAGTGGCCTTTTGCAAGCTAGCTATATTACTACAGCTTGAGCCAGCTCTGCTGAGAGGTCGCATAATTCACAGCTCTGCCACTAGTGTTGCCACAACCTGAGACATGGGGCCCACAGAATTAGATCTGCAATTTACTGGAGTTTTATATGTGAGGAATGTCTGGATGGTAATATGAACATTCCTTGTTTCCTTTCCAAAATAGAAGGATTTTTTTTTTTTTTTTTTTTTTTTCCCAATCATATCCCTTCCTGTTCTGCTGCCTCTTTAGTGTTAAATGTAATTCTTATTAATTATTGAATAAAATGATGCTGTTGTAATTTACCACTAATCCACAAAGGTTTTCTGCAGTAGAGAAAACTTCCTGTGAATTTATTATTATTGTTAATTGCATGGAGAACTGGAAATAACTACATTTCTGAATATGATACAGCTCACCTATTTTCTCAGCCTCAGAAGGATTTGTTATCACCCCTAGGTTTCCTCTGATCCTGAGTTTCAACTTTCAGTCAAGCTCAAAGAAAATATGCAAAGTCCTGCATTTACTCACCGTTGTTTGTGATAGCAACAGATCTGCACCAGGAATGCCTGTTGCTTCTTTCTTTTCTTGAAGTTGAGATCACATCTTATAAAGGCTTGTCAGATAGAGGGGCAGTGGCACCCTGTCTATGCTCTCTGAAAGAGAGGATGGCTCAGTCACAGGCACAGTAACCACCTGTGGATTTTAATGTCTTGCAGAAAAGGGTGGGCAGTTGTAGTTTCTTACAATTCCTCTCCATACTCCCTTCCTATGCTCTTTGTCAGATGATTTATATTTATATATATATATATATTTATTTATTTATTTATTTTGCCACTGTTACATAAACTTAAATTAAATTAATCTCCTTTCTCTGCCAGGTGTAGATTAGGTACTGTTTGGAGAAGATGTCTTTGTAGTCATATAGGTGATCTATCATTTGTTCCACACCATTCAACACGCTATTGACCAAGGCATAAGGGTTCATCTTTCACTGAGGTCACAAATATTGGAATGAATAGACAAATGGACTTCAGAGCTATGTTATAGTGCCCTGTTCTTCCTGCATTAATGTCCTCCTTCATCTTCCTCAGGTTCCAAATAAATGCTTATATCTGTAACTGTAGGAATAGAGGGGAAAAAAGTGCAAAGACACATTTTTCCTCCTTAAAATGAGATGAGGAAGCAGGCCTATTGCAAGACATTTTCATCTTGTCTGCATCATTAAAAGATGCGAATAAACTGGAGCTTTGCTTGCCATCACTTGCCTTCCTTTTCCTGGGTGAATTTTTAGGTTCTTGAGATTGCTTGCCTGTATAGCAGTTTTTCCTTCAAATTGGATTATAATACTAATCAGATGGTTGGGGCAAAGGCTTATTGCTGGACTGCAAGATGAGGATGTTTAATGGGTGAAGCCAGGGTCTGAGGTAGAAGGCAAATACAAGGTCCAACTAAAAGTGAGATCATCTACCAACACAGGATGGTCATAGCTGCCATACTCTGACAGTCAGGTTACACATGCTGGTTTGCAATTTGCTGAACTGTTCTAATAAACTTCATGGAGATGTAAATAATAGGGTTATAAAGCAAGTCTTCCAAACACACAAAATGTGATAAAGGAGGTTTTCCTGCACAGAAGTTAAGTTAATGAGTTTGCATTTGGACAATTTGCATTTAAGAGTGACATCTAATTCCATTGGGGATCCCATGGCCAGTTTTGTGAGGTTGATAGAAACTGTGCCATGGTCTGATACGTTTCAAAAACACCTCAGCTGAATCTCACTATTTCAACAATTCTCTCAGTAATATTTCTATAGGGAAAAAATGCAACAACGTGAGACTCAAGCTCCTATACCTGTAGGTTCATTTCTTACCAACAGCTCTTACTGAAGAGCAGACAGTTAACCAGGCAGCTTTTGTGAGGGCAGGGGGGAAGGAGGAGCTAATCCAGCCCCCCAGAATATTCAAAGTCCTTAACATGGATGTGAAGTATGAGGAGAACAGAGACAGAGAAGAACAAGGTAGTGAGGATGGGGATTATTAAATACGCACATCATCAGCTTTCCTGCCTCAGCATCATGTTTTATGAAAATTAAAAAAAAAAAAAAAAAACACAAAAAAAAACCCAAACCAAAAAACTTATTGCTCTCCCTCATCTCCCCCCAATTAACTAGACCACAGATGAAATTCAGATAGTGTTCCTTTCCTCCTTCTATGTATGGTCCAAAACCACAACAGTACATTTTTAATTATGGAATTCAGATATCATACAAAAACAGTACAACTAGAAAGGTAGGAGAAAGAAGGATGGATAAAAGTTCAGGTTATTCAGCAGGATGATCTAGGTTGCCAAGACAGGACAGAGATTTTTATTGACGTTTTATCTCTAATGCCCTCTATTCATTCTTATCCTGCCTATAACGTATCATTGTCTGTGTGGAAGTCTCTTGGGATGTAGTCACATTATTATTTTGCTGCAAAACACCCAGAGGATATAAGGTGGTATTCAAGAACTGTTTAGGTTGTGGAAAGGTTTTTCCCAAGTGTTCTTTGGAAAATTAGGAACATCCCACCTAACTGCAGATATAAAAGTCTTTTAACCATGATAACAAGGTTTTAATTGCTCATGCAAGAAATTGATAGACTTGAGATATTTTATAGCAACACAATGAATTTTTATCAGTCCTCTTGCTCTCTTCTGTCTGTCACTCAGACAGTGAGTCTGGAGACTAACTGTTCCTATTTTGGTGCCTAAAATTAGCTGGAGTAAGCTCCCTTTGGATACTATCTGGATGATTAATGTTGAATATTTTTTTCTGGACTTTGTTTTTCCCCTCCAGGACCAAGCCCATTGTTTCTTTCCTTGCCCTTTTTCCCCTCTCTATATGCTGCATGTGGATAGGTGTGCATGTTTTATTCATACCCTGGTGTTACCCTACTTCCAGTACCATTCCTCCCTTTCATTTTTTCTCCAGGCCTCAAGTCAGTGTACAATATCAAGTGTGTCTGTTGTTTATTGATTTATGCAGTGTACAGAGACTACTCTACAGAAGCCTTTTACATGCAGGGAACACTTCATTTATAGCTAAAATACTGGGACCTCTCAGCTGGAACACAACAGCCATATAACAGCGCCAGTAACACAACTCAACAGCTCTCAGAGAGAAGCTGAAGAATACCATATCTAATTGAAGCAACAAGGGATTTTTAACTACTGTGGGGAGAATGTAATTGCTTATGCTGGAAACTGGCCAGGACACTAGGGTTAACATTTCTCCTCTTACAAAACACATACTGGGACCTTTAAATGACTAACACTAATTATCATTACCCCAAATAACATTGCTTAAACCACCTTTTATTATCACATCACACCATCAACTTTATTATTATTAATGCACCTTTCAGACCGTTCTTTTTGCAGTCTGCTACACAACAAAATAATTCAGAGAATGCTAGTAAAGCTATACCCAAATTGCTTTAAATCAGAAGATAGAGCAGGAAAAAGTCCAAAATGTATACAACTCTCAGTTTCAGATAGTTTTTGTTTGTAGTAAAATTTAAAACTGTCAGTGATTATAACTTGAAAAGAAAAATCGTGCAAGTTGGCTTGTGAATTTAACTCTACAGTCCTGAGTTTGTGAAGGAAAAACAAACAAACAAAAACCCTAACAAACAAACAAACAAACAAAAACAGAGACAAATCTCTCCTCTAATACATTGTGCAGTAACTGAAAAAAAATCTTATAAACCTTGGGGATGAGGTAGTGAACCTTATGTCCTTCTGAATTTTATCAATTAGTTCCCCAGCTCTTCCTACCCATGTATGAAGAAAAGTGTCTATGCTCTTCTCAGGGTTGCTTATAAACAGAGGAGATTTTGCTCTTTAGCTAAGTTTATCCATTTAAACTTACATGGCCAAAATGGCTGCATTTTCATTAACTGCCAGTCAGGTTCAATTGAGGGAAATTTGACTCACATTGTGTAAGTGTCGTGGTTTAACCCGGCCGGCAGCTAAACACCACACAGCCGTTCG
>CM021765.1:142002478-142038589 GCA_011076525.1 Nettapus auritus
TTCCACCAGCTACTAGGAGGAAAACTGTCCTAACTGAAACCAGGACAGTAAGACTGAAAAGTAATCGCTAGTGGCACACAGCAGATGCCTTTAACTGTATATTTGTTACATTTCTCCATTAAGCATCGTTTAATGGTATATTGCATATTTTTAGGTTTAATTAAAAAAATTGCAGCTCTTGAGGTCTAAAATATCTGTCAGTTATTTTGAATAACAGCCTATGCAGGAAATAGCTGCCCAAAAGCATAATAAATGCAGACAGAGATGTTGAAGCATATAACGTCACCCTCTTCAACTCCACAGTTCTCACGACTTTCACCTAAACCTTCAGTGGTCAATACCTCTGGCTTCAGGCTGCAGAGCTGATGTGATGGGGCTTCTGTCAGACCCGGGGAGGGAAGGGCAAAGTTCACTGCCCCGCTGTGATGGAGGACCCTCACTGCCTCATGCACCATAGCAATTCCAGTTTTTAAAACATTTTTAAGGCCTGATTTGGGGGGCACACCATCAAGTAACCTCATTTTGGCCACAGGCAGTGCTTCATGGTCTGTCAGGGGATGAAGTTGCATGCTCACAGTTAGCAACACTGCTCTGTGTATGGTTTATTCAACTTGAGTTTGATTGCTGGGCTGGTTTGGGGCTTCTGCAGGAAAAGGTGCTCAACACAAAGCATGCAAGTGTACGTGTAGGATTTAATAGTGCCACTCACATGCATGACGTTTAATGTGTCTGTAACCAGTTGAAGGAGCAAAGTCTTGAGTTTTAGCTCTGCAAAGATGTCACTAAAGGCTTCTGTGAAACCAAAGGACTGGAAGTCAGGGTGCTTGCTGCCCCTCCAGTGATTCACCAACGCAACTTTACCAGTCATGTCCCCCAGCCTAGTCCCTGCCCCTACGAGGAGCACAATAAAATCTCACATCTTCCTCATGCGCAGGGAAAGCAGCTCCCAGGAGGTTGTTTTTATTTGCATTTATCACATTGCATCTTCCCCTTGAAAGGGTCTCAGCCTACGTTAGTTCTCATATCCTCACAGACTTTCTAAGTTGTGGGTTTGCTTTTTTGTGTGTGTGTTTTTGTAAATGATTTCCTTCATTTCTGCAGAGCTAAGGGAGCTCTGTGGTGAATAATAGTACTGCATTTGCAGAATTTATATTGCCAGCATTTAGATCTGGGGGAAGAATGGATGTTCCATTCCGCTGAAGATTCTGAAATCTGATTTGCTTCTGAAGAGGAATGAACTTGAATGTTTTAAGACTTCACAAAGTCTTTGTGAAAGAAGGACTTCGGAAAAAACATTTTAGATAAATAGAGTTCAACAGAGTGCAATATCTCATGTCAATGCTTACTTGTTTTTCTGTGTTAAAATATATATAAAAAATTTTATAAATATGTATATATAAAAGGTAAACATACTTGGAGGGTAAACATATTTATGCATTTAATGAGGCATTTTTATTAATGAATGCAATAAACATGAGTAAAATATAACATTGCATAGTCCACAAATAAGTGGCCCCATTAGAGTTTCTTTATCCAGATCCCCTAGGAAAGATGTTGAAGCCAATAAATAATCTTAGCCTCAAACCCACAGATATCCATCAGATTGCCTGAGCTTGTGGAGATGAGAGGCTGTTCAAAGCTCATTCTTTCACCAGTTAAGCTGTGCCTGACTTGGAATTCCCTAAGACCTCACATACATGGTGTCTCGGGGACACGGTGCCAAGCATGGCAACCCCATCTTTTCAGGGTGGGCTTTGTATAATCAGCTGGTGGCTCTCCCCGAGCTGGCATGCCACTGGGGCGTCCTGCTGGTGGTCATAGAGGTTGCTCTCCTGCCTACCACAAAATGCCCACCTTCTATGTTACATGACTGTGAAAGATGCATTCGAGAGGCCCTGAGGCTTACACCATGAAATTCACCTAGCACTAATCCCTGCGTCTCAGAAAAAGGTGAGTTTTCAGAGGAATACACGTTTGATCACTGATTTGTGCTGCTGCATGTGGTTCCAGTGCATTCGATGGGGACCAACTAAAGCTGATTCATGCTGTCCCTGGCTGTTTGGAGCTTGCTTTCTGACTGACATGCTAGTCATTTCATATTCTTTTTCAATTGGATTTGTCTGGCAGTAGGATATTATGTCAAAAATGTCTTTAAAAACATGCTGCAAAGCTTCTACTGCATAACTTGGGATCGGGTTGCTTTGATGCCTGAGAAGGGTGGGCTAGGTAACCTCATCTGAGTGCCTGAAGTCTCTAAGAAGCTGGTCATGATCCTAGTAAATATCAACCGTTGTATGCTAGGTTAAGGCCGAGACATTAATTCCTTACTGTTCAGTATAGATTTTATTTTATCTAAATCCCTATCTAGAAAATATCAGAAATAATTTTCTCCATAATAAAATGTTAGAAGGCATCAAGAGATCCCTAGACACTAGTGCAACAAGAAAAAGAGAGAAGAAACATTAAAACAACCTATACGCAATAAGTCACACAATGCAAAGTGTACGATGTCTCTGTATATAAACTAAGACATTTAATTACTGACTGAGTAGATTACACTGAATTGCAAAAGTCATCAATACTTGTGGAGATAAATCCTGGCTTAGTTCTGTGCAATAACAGCTATAGAAATAAGGAGATGAAACCCACCTCCATTATTAGATCTTACGACATTTGTAATCGGAGGTGGCTGTTTGTTATTCTAAATGAATCATTAACCTGACATCTCCACCAATACAAAATGTAAATGTTCAGAGGAATCTCATTTTTAAAAGCTATTTACAGCCTTAAATTCCTTTCAATCTCCAAGGGGTTTTTGTCATTATTATAAAGTGCTGGACAGAACATGCATACTCAAGAAGCATGCAGAGCCAGGAGGCAGTATCACAGATATCATTCCCCCTGGAGGGATGTTGCTTCAAGCTGAGGAATCCCAGTAACCAAGTGAACATAACCCAGCCATTCAGAAACCTCAGGCTTTGCCAGGATTTTTCTCCCTTCCCCACCTCATTTCTATATTTGAAGTTTTGCAGACAGGATATTTACATTTCCAGCTGATTCCTGGTGTGGGGGTGATTTGGGCAGCGGGATAAATGATTGCTCTGTGTAAAGAGATGTGTCGCAGAATAAGCTGACTGTCTTCTCAGCAAAACCTTACACAAAGGCTATTTCTCTACAGTGAGAAGTATGTTTTGACCAGATAGCTGTCTTGCTGTAATATGAGGAGGTGGGGACATGGCACCGTGGGTCTGTGTGACACATGTAGAGGAAATCAGCCCCCTGGGTGAGGGCTGACTTTGTCAGACTCCATCTGGGTAGGTTCTTCCCGTACCTCAGCATCACCACAATTTCACCACAGGAGAGCCAGCTTCAGCTACTTCTCTCTGTATATGCTGTCATCTTTTCTGGCAGGGGAAACACAACTGAAGTTGCATTCCTCTAATCCAATAACCATGGTGTTGCTACATGAATTTTAAATCCCTCATCCATAGCTTGTGTGTAGGCTTTCCTCTAACTTCTTTCATGGAAGAGTGATCTCCATGCTCTTGCTGCTGCCTCCATTGCTCCATAACTGGGCTGAGATTTTAAGTGTTTTTTTTTTTTTTTTTTTTTTTTTTTTTTTTTTTTTTCATATGAACTGCATATCTTCCAGGTTTTCACCTGGAAATCACTCAGCAAAGTTCTTTTTACTATTCTATTTCCAGCTGTTACTCATTCACATTTTCATTTTGCTGCTCTAAATAGCTTTGGAGATCAATACATATTTTGTAACGTTGCCTCATTGTCTGCTTTTAAGAATCAGCAGGCAAAGGTTCTCTTTAAAACAAGAAGGTCCAGGAAACTTTCTTCCAAAGGCTCAGCATGGAAGAATCATCTGCAAAAGCCTTTTGACTGCAACTCCACCATCTGCAAAGAGTGCCAGCATCTGGGGCGGTCTGGTCCAAGAGAGCACAGAGGTCTCCTTGCGGGCTGGGTGGGGATTTAGCAAGGAAGAATAAATTTTGCAACGAGCCTGGATGGGACCCTGCAGTGGCTCTGATATGTGCTTTTGGTGTCTCTGAAGGGGAGAAGAAAACACTTGGGCAGTGCAGGATATACCCAGCTCTCACTGCCTGACCTGAAACAAGGGAGAGGCATGGGCTTTTCCTTTTGCCATCACCACAGGTTGTCCTGTGGGGCAGGGTTGGGGGACTGGAAAAGAACAACACTGAGTGCTTGTAGCTTTATTCCCATAACTGTTCAGGAAAATGGGAAATGGTCATTGGGAACAAAAAGGCTCCCTAGTCATTTCACTTCATATCAGAGGGAAAATAGCCACAACACAGAAAGGGGCTGGTAAGGAGCTCTGCTCTTCTAACTCCCTCCAGCAAATTCACCTCTGTACCTTTGCTTCATGAATAAATTGATGTTGTAATAAAACCCGTCTGTCTATGTCATTGGTTTCTTATCCAAGCAGAAAACATATTGCAAAGACCCAAATTCAGCTTTTGTTTTGTTTATAGAACAATAATATGTATCATGGCTGTAAATTTGTGTCCGAGAGTAGGTAGAGCACGCCAATTAGCTCATGCTACTTTGGGGCTGGGATATGCAAACATCTCTTGGGCAAAAATCCCATCGATTTCCTTGGTGAGGAAATGCCAGTGCCCTCAGTGAAAAATAGGTGGCAGGTAGTGTGAATCTTGCTTTCTTCAGACAGCTAGAAAGGGCAGAGTCAACACATTCATATCTATAACACCAGATATTTTCTGCACGGCAATGTCAACAATGAATTCATTTTTTATTCCAGCTAGTGTCTGGCACCTATAAGGGACAGTCATTTCTGCCTAAATTGCTCCTGTTTGGTTACATAGCTTGGATTACAAGTACACAAGTACACACACAACTTGTTTCTCTCTCTCTCTCTCTCTCTCTCTCTCTTTTTTTTTTTTTTTTTTTAGATCTTACAGGAAGTCTACCCACTCACACTTTAGAAGTACTGACAGTCTATATATATATTTTTTTTTTTCATCACAACATAGATTGAAGATCAGAAGGTACCAGTGTGATTATCTAGTCTGGCTTTCTGTGTAACAGAAGTCAAAGGAACTCAGATGCTGTTTCCTTATGAGGCCACAAGCATCTGTTCTATCCATGAGATGTTTTTTAGAAACAAATTAAATTAAGGATCACACATGATGAAGAATCCATCAGAGCACTTGTTAATTTGTTCTATAGTTAATTCCCCTAATGCTTAAAAATGTGTCTTATTTACAGCTTGAATTTATCTAGTTCCCATTTAAAGGAACTGGAAATCAGCTTTTTTTTTTTTTTTTTTTTCCTCCTGCAGTATAGAATAGTTGTCTACAGGAAATCTTTCTCATATAAAGATACTTGGATACTTGTAGATCATGAACAACACCTCTTGGCCTCTTAAATAATCTTAATAAATAGAGCTCTCTGAGTATCTCACTATGTTTTATGGACAACAAATTACTTTTTTGGCCCTTTTCTGAGCTTCTTCCCATTTTTCAACATCATCCTCCCAATGCATATATAGAGTCCAGACACATTGGCTACATCTAGAGTAGTAAATTAAACAGGAAATGTTTCTGGACACTTGAACTTGGTTGCCCCTAGTGTGAAATTGTTAGCATGGGCTCTGGTGTGGTTTTGGCCTGGATCAATAAGACAGATTGGCCTGGGCCAGACAATGTCTGAGCACGGTTCAGGGTTAGCACAAGCCAGCTGCCATTCCCAGTGGGCAGCTTGTTGCAGCCACTGTGGTTTAGAAATTAAGATAGTTTGCAGGCATGAACACAGATCATTTCATGCCAGTCATCCTCAGTGCTAGTGGGTAGCACAGGGTACTTATAATTTATGAGTAGAGATACGGACAGTCAGCCTTCTGCAGCGGCCTTACTAGATTGTATTTTGAGAAGGGAATACCACCTTGCTGTTCCTTTTTTGTTCTGTATTGTTAATTTCTCCATATGTACATTCCTTGGTATCCAGTGGCCGTTAAAGCTTGTGATTTTATTATCTGCCATGGTCTCCAAATGATTTTGTTGCCCAAGGATATCAGGATATTGGATCTTTCTCTTACAATAGGAGGTAACAGGGATAAATTTTGCATTTCTGAAGCTATTTGGGGGGGATTTGATTACATATGATATTTATGAATGTCTGTAAATTTTCCTACACAAATATTCTGCTCTCATCACAATATATCACCATTTTTATGGGGAGCTATTTTAGAATTCCTTCCAGAAAGTAGTACTAGCAAAAAAAAAAAAAAAAAAAAAAAAAATAATGAGAAACTACACCAAGAAAAAATCTATTTGGTAACTCCTAGGAACCTAACATTTTTGTAGGGGAATGGTTTGCCCTTTGCATTTAATGTTTTTGTGATGTAGCAGATTCCCTACAGTTAACCCCTTCCTTTGGCTACACTGATATCACATAGACTCATTGATTTAGATCCAAATGCTGTTTGCTTCCTCCACAAAGTCCTCATCAAAGTCTGTCCAGTCAATCAAAAGAGCCATGTCCATGATAGAGATGTCCACAAACTCAATCACTAGGAGAGAGCTTCTAGAGAAGGACTGACTCCATATCTGGAAGAACTACTTTCTTCAGCTCTGGGGCCCCTGATGTAAGAGGGGCATGGACCTTTTGGAGCAAGTCCAGAGGAGGGCCATGAAGATGATCAAAGGGCTGGAGCACCTTTCCTCTGAAGACAGGCTGAGGGAGTTGGGGTTGTGCAGCCCAGAGAAGAGAAGGCTCTGGAGAGGCCCTGGCACAGGTTGCCCAGAGAAGCTGTGGATGCCCCATCCCTGGAGGTGTTCAAGGCCGCGCTGGATGGGGCTTTGGGCAACCTGGTCTGGTGGAAGGTTGGCAGGGTTGGAACTTGATGATCTTTAAGATCCCTTCCAATCCAAACCATTCTGTGATTCTACGAGCCTGTGGTTGTGGTCTCGGCTTGGCTGAAGGTGTTCATGTCAGTGATTTCCAGCCCAGCCTCTCTGGAGAGCTTGTCAGTGACACTGCTTGAGCCATTGCTTCAAGTTGGGCTGAATGAGGCAGCACTGCTTAAATGGTTGCTTTCCTCCAGTGCTAGGATAGCCGCATGTCTGTCTTGTGATGGTCTGTCCCAGGAGGAACTATTTGAATTGCCTCGTCTGTGTGGCTGGGAAGGGAAGAAAATAAAACTTTTGAATAAGGACACTATGTAATAGAAATAAACTGAATCTGGCCAGCCCTGGATTTCAACCCTCCGGGAGACTTTCTCAGTCTCTCTATGCCTTAGGAAAAAAGTATGTGGATTGAAAATCCTCCTGCATTTTTAGATGGGCATTTTTAGTGATAATCCAAACAGGTTTCCTCCTTCCTGCTGCATAAAAAAAAAAAAAAAAAAAAAATGCATTCCCAGCCTGAAGTATAACTATTTTTTTCACTGGTACTTTAAAGATCCAAGCTGCATTTTCATCATTCATCATCTCTTGGAAGGTGCTTTTGTTGCAGCTTCACACTATTCCATAACTGGTTAAGTCAATGCATATTTCATATAATATCCTGATAGTTTTCAAGCTAGGTTATAGGATCTTCTGAGGTTCTTAATGGCTATAAAATTTGTTCACCTTAGCAATGAATTAACTCAGCAATATGTTGTCACATCTTCTGTTAATGCCAGACTATAGAATGATCTGTAGTATCAAGATCAAAGTTGGTATGCCTGGGGACAAAGTTGGTGCTCACATTAACCTACTTTTACTTCACATTGGATTACAAAAAGCTTATGGAATTGATCCGCTGACTGGTGGCAACTTTAAAAAATGTTAACCACTAATTTTGTTAATTACAAACTCATCACCGTACCATAAAATGTCTTTGTGCAATGTCTCTGTCTGTATATAACCTGGATTACTGTTGACTTTAGACGATTATCATGACAGATTGGGGTACTTATGGAGGGAGAAGTGTTCAAATAACAAGGTTGCAGAATGTAAAGAAGAGCATAGTTTCCTCCTCGTAACTGGCAGTGGTGCAACATCTGCAGTGCAGGGATCAGATCAGAGATCCTTATATTTCTCTTGCTGCTGGCAGAAGCCCTGTTCCTCCAGGATGGGGAAGGGTTATGCTGGTGATCAGTGAGGAGGGATGGTCTGATCTGCCTGCCCTGAGAAGACCTCCAAAGTGGGGGGATCCTGAGTTCATTAAGGTTTGAGAAGCCTTGCCGTAGATACCAAACATGTATTTCTGTGGGTTTCCTTACCTCATGCTGCAGGACTTTTCTATCCTCTTCCTCATTCCACTTCTTTCCTTTTCTCCCCCGCAGCCTGGCAGGCTTTTGATTCCAAAGGTTGCCTTTTTTTTTTTTTTTTTTTTTTTTTTTTTTAATATATCTCTTTTCTTTCTGTTCCCTGCCTATGCTGCCTGCTCTCTCCACCCCTTCCTTTCTCACTGAAAGAAAAACACAGCAGAGGGCGTGCGGTTTAGAGGTATGGAGCTCCGCTCCAAGTCGGTGCTCTGAAATTCATGAGGGCCTGGTGTCTGCATCAGGGAAGGACCATGCTGCTGTGTCCCGAGGGCAGAACAAGCAGCCCCATGACACTTCTTCAGTAGAGCATTTTCAGGCTGATGGAGTGTTTCCACAGAAGGGATCAAAGTGGGCCAGGTTTTCAAGCTACTTTTGGGTGATTAAGGATTCAGACAGACTTTGGGAAATTTGCAGAAGGAATTGGCATTGCTAGGTGTATTGAGCAGAATTTGGTATACTTACCTGGAGAGGAGCACCTCAGGATTTACTGTGCATGTCTTCAGACACCCAGGAGGGCACCCAAAACCCCACTTGAGAGCTTCTAAAACATGTCTGTACCTCATTGTTGGCAAGCATGCAGCTCTCTCCAGCCAAACCAGAGCGATTGTGCTCACATTGTGCCAGCAAGCAATGGCTTTTTCTTGATGGTACATTTTTGTTTCCTACTTGTGAAGCTGTGAGAGCATTTCCCATCACCATAACAAGGGGTGATGTACCACTTGTGTTGCCCAAGGAGCAATTCGCCCCCTCTGTGGCTCACCTTGCACCCCGGAGGGGCTGCGGCTCTGCAGAGCCAGCCTTGTGAGAGCAAAGCCTGCGGGCGGTGGTGGTGGGGAGGTGGTGGCGTTTGAACAATAAAATAGCACCATCTGCAGGCTCTGCACACCCCGTGGTCCACGTCTGAAGATGTTCATGGAGGTTCCGATGGGTTGGCAGCTGTTTTGCTCATGTTCGTGTGGGTATTTTATCCCTGGTGCAGGCAGTAAGTGTGGCCATGGAGTCACTGCTGGAGAGCAGGCTCAGCTGGAGGGGGGGTGGGGGGGTGGGAGTGTTTTGTTGAGACCTTGCAGGCAAAGCACAGCTGAAGGTGGCATTTCTGAAAGAGAAATCTTCTTTGGGATAACCATTCACTGGCAAACATCAGTAGGGGCTTTTTTGGCTTCCTTTGCCCACAGGTCCCAGCAGTGCAGTGCCGTCTCATTGGGGATGCTGCCTGAGCTGCCCTTTCCCAGAAAAACACCTTGAGGGGAAATATGTCCGGCAGGAGGTGGGAATCATCCCCTGGCTGGGAATGTGCTCTCTCTCAGACTCACTTTCCTACCAAAAAGGAAAAAATAAAAAGAAAAAAGCAGTTCTGCACTTCACAGGTGAGAGAGAGCAGGAAAACAAGAAAGCGAGTGAGTGACAAACTGATGTTTTAACGTTGATAACTTTCCCTTTAAATCACAAACTTCTTTTATTTTCAAGCCTTCTGCTGCTGGCACATTAAAATGTCTGCTGTATCCCTGACTACTCTTAAATCATCAGCACTAGGTTGTGAACATTTTTCTGCTGATACTTTTCTTTTACTAATAATATCTCTGCTGTCTTACAGGAAACTTGCTAAAAGAACCATGACTGATCCCCCCCCCCCCCCCCCCTTTTTTTTTTTTTTTTTTTTTTTTTTTTTTTTTTTTTTGTAATGCTTAAAGTCTATCTCTTTATTCTCAAAAAAAGCACTTTCCTGAAATTCACTGCAGGAATTTTGTCTGCCATCCAGCTGCATCTTTGTGACAAACAGGCAGAATAAAGTCAAGTTTAGTGTCCTGAGGGTGTAATGCCAAATTACCTTAAAAGAAAAAAAAAAAAAAAAAAAAAAAAGAAAAAATCCCAAACCCACCAAAACCAAACACTTTTAAAAAGTTGAGTACTTTAGAAAAAGCTGGATGAAGCAAGGTTCTGTGTAGAAGAAGAGAAACACCTACAGCTGAAGGTTAAAGACACTTTGCTTCACCCAGCCTGCCCTCCCAACCGCTGTGGGGTCAAGGGACACTTGTGGGGGTCCTCGGTGGCATCAGTGCCTCTGCCTGCAGTGAGGGCAGCTCTGGGGCTCACTGCCGAGATCTCCAAACTCCTCGTCTCAGCGATGATACCCTGTGACCAAGGTCACAACAGTCTGGGTCTTCCCTAAAGGATGGTAATAATGCCCACTTTAAGGGATGTGGAGGTGGCATGGTCACTGGTGGGTGACTGTTGCCAGCAGAGGCAGCTGGACCCTAGCTTCTCTCTGGGGACTGCCCTGTGGCCTCAAGCACTTCCAGGATTTCCCAGCTCAGCTACATGTGATTGCAACCCTCTGGTTCACAGCAATGCATACACCACAAAGCTGTCCTTCTCTAGCACCCTGGGAGTTGTATGCTCTGAGGATACTTTATTGTCTGAGCCTGCGACCTTGTACAGTCAGGCAAATCAGAATTATTACTGCACATAATAAAAATATCTCAGAGGAAGCTCCATCTCTAATGACCTTCTTGCATGAAATTTAAACGAATGTCTTGTAGCAAAAGCTGAAAAATAAATTGCACACAATAATAATGGCATTCCAGCTTGGCTGGGAAGCAAAGGAAGCATTAATGCTATTGTGCAGGGCTCTGGTGTGACCTTCTGTAGGACATGGGACACAGCCATGGCCACCGAGGCTTGAGTAAGAAGAATTACAGCAGAGAGAGGGAGCCATGCAGGGGCTGGAAATGCTGAAGTGCTGGTGGGGAGGCAACATGACCAGAAGAACCTGCCTTGTGTGCCTTCACTGTACAGAAAGGGAGAGAGAGGAGAGGCTTGCAGACTATAAATAAAGCAAGGCAGAAGAAAAGCTCTTGTTAAAACTGAAGGGCAGTGTGGCACACTAACTAATGTGATTAATTCATTTTTTAATAAAATTTTGAATGGAAATAACCAGAATGTATTTAATCTCTGGAGCAGTGGGATTGTGTGGCAGCCTTCAGTTATGAGGCAGTACCAGTGGTACTCAAGGTGTTTCTGCTTATCTGTTCCCAGCAGCCACGACAGGGATTCCTGCTCCAAGGTCCCATAATTTGCCATTTACTGGCACACTTTCGGACAGACCACATCTTCCACATCTTCATCCAGGGGCAAACATTTGCTTGGCTGTCTGGTCCCAGACAGTGTTGTTTCTGAGAGCCTTGTGAGGCTGAAGGGAATTCCCCTTTGATTCCCCTACATTGAGCTTTCTGGCCTTCCTCATATGAAGCTCAATGGGGAGCCTCCTTCTGGAGACTGTCACCGTCCATGGAGATGGAAGAGGGGATGCAGCAGCAAGCTCTGTGCAGGTAAGGCTGTTGTTTCCCTGGGACAGTGCTGCTGCCCACTGCCCTCCTGCCAGATGCTGCTGCTCAGGGCAAACACAGCTCTACCACCGGCACCCTGACTCAGGCGTTCATCAGTCTTCATGGGGAGATTGCAACCAGCAGCCTGGTGTAGCTGAGGAGTTGCGACCTATTCCCTCCTTTTCCTGGCATGGGACATCTGGACTTCCCTTGCTGTGCCAAAAGCGTCCGACTCATTCTCAGGGCAGTGCAGGCCTGAGAAGACTGCTGTGAGAGTTAAGAGGTGAATTCCCAGCGTGCAGCCTGGGTATGCAGATGGGCCATTAGCGTTTCCTTATTTGTTCCTCAGAAATGAAGACCTGACCTCTGAGCACAGTACTGAT
Organism: Nettapus auritus; assembly: GCA_011076525.1. Taxonomy (NCBI): domain Eukaryota; kingdom Metazoa; phylum Chordata; class Aves; order Anseriformes; family Anatidae; genus Nettapus; species Nettapus auritus. Next base: position 142,014,487 of record CM021765.1, read on the forward strand.
TGCTGAGATCTGCAACAGATTCTCTCAATCCATAATATATTATGTTCTTCTGGAGGAAGGGAAACATCCAAGAGCTGGATGTTTGTGTACTGGGCTGGGCAGGCGCAGGCCAGTTCAGGCCCAGGAGGTGACAGCAGTGTTAGAGCGGTGCTCCCAGCAAGTCTGGCTGGCTGGATGTAGCTCTGTTTTAACCTGGCTTTCCAGAGTGGAGCTGGCTAAGGCTTACACAGCTTGCAGACCACACAAAGGCAGCCTCGGTCTGTCTGCATCCATCCGAGCCTATATATAGCCACGAACAGAAACCTATGCGAACAGGGAGTCTAACGCTCATGTCACCACCCGCCCCACAACGAATATGTATTATGGAAAGGTCTCACATGGGAAACAAACCTTGCTGTTGAAGCTAATCAACATTGCTAATGCAAGTCAACAAAGTACTCTTTGTTTATCAGAAATTTGCACAACAGCATGTCTGTTTTCCAGTTAGGATCCTTCAAAACATGCCCAAAATAGCTGAAGAGGAAAAGGTTTGCTCCTCAGAAAGGGATATTTAGCTTCTTGCAACTCCATTAAGAGTTGCTGGAAAAGATTGTTGCCCATTTGGAAGTAAAAATATCGTGACCAGAATGTGATAGAAATGGAAATAACACTGAGTTGCAGGAGCGTTAAACCAAGATGACGGGATTTTGCAGCATGCTTTTGCAGAAAAACAGCAAACTTTACTTTTAGTTCCAGCATGCAAAATGATTAGAAGTGAAATAGATCAGAGATTTTTCTAAAATGGACCTCAATCTCTGCTGAATATTTGAAAGGCAAAGGCTGTGAAATTCAAGCACCTCCAAAGTGTATGGTTGGGTTCTGCCTTCAGAAATGCCCAATGGCAAATTCATTTTCTTTTGTAGTTTATGAGCTGTGATGGCGCTTTAGACATTGCCAAATACAATATTGCAAGAGTGTAGAATTACATGTTCTATGACTTAAAAGACTGAGAAGGCTGAAAATATTAGCATTTATTTCCTGTTGCACCTGAAGGAATACAAGCCTCTGCATTCATGGGGCTGGCACAGAAACAGGGAGGGACTCAAACTTCTAAACCCAACATGATTTAGGGAGGGGAAAAAAAAAAAAAAAAAAAAAAAAAAAAAAAAAAAAGAGAAGGCAGCATTCCAGTCCTTGTTTGTTTCATAGAAAAGAGAGGACAGAGGTACCTGTAAGAGGGTTGGTTTGCTGTAGGTCAGCCTCCACACCATGAGCAGCTGCTCAACTGTGGAAAGGTCTAAAGCCTATCACAGCTTTGGGTCAGCTCATGCAGAGACATGACCCAGCCTGAGGCCCTCCAGGTGGGACCCCCAAGAGATGCAGTCCTCAGGGAGGGAAGGGAAAAGGTTGTGGACTGCAGCCTCTGCTCCTGTATATCATTTTACATTAAATGAAGGGAAAACAGAAGTATTATGGGAACATGTACCAACTCCAAGGCCTTCTCCTCCCACAGACATGCTCCAGACAACAGACAACTGAGAGGCTGGCTGAGAGAGGCTGAGGGAGGGCTGTGAGCCAGATTTCTCCCTCTTGGAGAGATGCTCCAGCCTCTTCCTCCTCCCCTACCAAGGCACTCCTAAGAAGAACATGGTGAGCATGGTTTTGTTTGCTTTCATTTAGTTTTTAAAGAAAACATTTGTGCCTGCCCCATGGCCTTGTTAAGCTCAAATCTTTCAGCAGTCTTCCTTCATAAGCCTGAGTCCCAGAGAGAAGATGGCTTTTCAGATGCAAGGTCATGCTTAATATCACCTGTTTGCGAGCTCTGTACCACAGCTTGCTCAGCACATGGATTTTTCGAGTTGCTGGTTTGAGGTGTATGCCAGCCTCAGTGAATGTCTGCATCTGGATTTCTCTCACAGGGAACAAGGTGCCAAGAAGTTGGATTTAGCAGCTCATGTTTATCAAATACAGGAGTCTTAGCTGACAGGGCCTTCAGCTCTTGTTTTGGGCTGTAAAAGACCACAAGGAATAAAACAGCAGCAAAACAAATTATACATAAAGAGGAATTTAGCAGGTCTGCGTGGGAGGCAGGTACTGGGAAATTCGGGCATTTGAACTGGACCGTATGTGAATAAATGCCATCCACATTCTTCACTGTATCTGGCATGTTCTGGTGCCGGAATATCAGGTGGTCTTTTTCTTACAGCATAAGACCAGAATATCTACTGGGAATTAGGTAAAGTTAGTCATGTTGCTCAGTACACAACAGGAAGGCTCAATGGGATTTTAATGACAGAACAATTGAAAAAAAAATTAGAAAAAAAGAATGGACTGAGTTACAAGCAAAAAGCAAAAAAAAAAAAACAAACAAAAACAAACAAACAAACAAACAAAAAAAAAACAGATAGCAGAAGGCAAGAATCCAGGACAAACTACAGGGGCAGATATTAAGGCTACAGAAGGTGATATTGATAAGTACATTGTTGTAAGGCATGTATGTATTGGATAAGGGAAGACATGGTTGCTATGCCACAAAACCCATTCCACAAAAAGGAGTGCAGTACATAAGTTCTAAATGCAATGAGGCATTTAAACTCATAATTATGTGGGCAACACTGATTTTAATGGATTTAGGACACTCTGCAGAGGGCTGAAACCTACCTACTTCTGCAGACATAGCCACAAAACAGGCTATGTAATACATGTTCAGTAAGCAAGTACAAAGCATGTGCACCATATGTAAGTGTGAAGAAAAATGTGATGCTTTGCATGTGCAGCGTACAAGTCTGAAAGCCCAATGAAAGCATACAGTTTTAAGCACACTCTAAGAAAGATGAAATTCAGGTAGCACTGCAGAAGCAAAGAAGTCACAGAGGCATCAGTTCCCATTTGAAAGTGATGCTCACATACCTCTCTGGTGCTCATGTTGGTGTACACTGTCTGCACTGCCTGCAGAACAAGACCAAAGAATTTCAAGGGGCAACTGATATATGGGGACATGCTTGGTTATCAATATGGGTGCAAGATTGGTTCTTGTGTGATTAAGTGTGGTTTTTCTTTGCCTACAAAAGCCTGAGTACAAAAATCCACATTTTCACTAGAGGAGCAGAATGGAAGTATTGCACCTGAAAGGTTCCTACATGAAGTTGCACGAGATGTGAGCATGGCCTGTACAGAGATGTGCACCTCTTTGGAGAAGGAGGATAAAACTAATGGGCAGATGCTGCTGTGTGTTTCTAGCTGTTTCCTGAAGAAACACTGGAGATGGGGAAGGACAGCAAGCAGGGTAAGGATACCAGAATCTGAGAGACACCATCTGGAAGCTGGCAAAACAGCAGCCCCTTCTCAGCGACAATGAATTATGCAAGATTGACTGCCTGTATGAAAAAAAAAAAAAAAAAAAAAAGACATGCCTATCAGTCAACACCCACCTAGGGATGACTGCTTTTCATTAGCTGCTAGTGGTGACACAGACAGCAGTCTCACTGGAAGAATTAGATGGGGGAGAGGGCTGCAGCTGGCTGTCTTGTGAATCCTGTCAATACTGAATGCAAAGGAGGAACAAGCAGCATTTTGAAAACAAACTTTTGGCAGAAGAAATGTAAGATTCATGTGATGTGAGGCTTTGCTGAAAGAGGAGCTGGTATGGGTTGGAGAGACTCCAATTAATCCATAGGGAAAATAGCCTTCTGCTAGCATGATTAGAGGGAAAAGGCTTAAAGTGAAGACGTGGGGGGGAAGATATCTCCTCAAAAGATAAATGTGAAGAGGATGTTAAAACACCAGTGTTAATGTTATATACAGTACAACAGAAGGAAATGAAATTGGCTCTTGAAAACACAAGCTGTTTTGGGCCTTAGCTGTCCTTCTTCCAGAGAGGCCCAAGGGGATGTGGAGAGCCCAGGTAAACAGGTTACACTACAAAACCAAGCCCCTCAAGTTCATGGTTCAGACAGCTCATGGGTTGTCACTGATGAGAAGTTTTTCGTCAGGTCAGTATAATTTATAAATCATTCATATAAACATCTTCTAATGTATTATAACACAGGTTGCTTGCTGTTTTCAGCAAAGAATCCAGGGACCAGGAGTTAAGGGTGGACATTTTATGCCCAGGGTAAGACAATCTGTGCTCAGACCTCTGGCACAATTAGGTTCACGTTGAGAGCCTGGACTTCTGCAGCACAGTCCTTGGATGGAAGACTTTGGTCTCTTTATCTTGGAAATTTTTTGTTTTCAGAAGATATACTGAAAATCTGCATTTCCTAAACACAATGTTCTCTTCCACCAACATTTTTTTAAGGTTCAGACATCTGCTTTACACAAGGGAGACTGCAAAATGTCTCATGGAAGGGCTGAGTCATAGAAATTCAAACCAGATCAAAACAAATCCCAGCTAGATCTCCAGCCCCCCTTAGTTCTTCAAAGAGGGCTCTTTCTGTTTTGTTACCTCTGTTCCTTGCGGATGGCCCTGAGAAGACCGCCTTTTGTCCACTTACCGTGGAACATTTCCCAGCCTGTTTTCTGAGCCAGGAGCCAATCCCGATGCCATCCAAAACTTCAAGTACACTTGAGATGTTTAAAGCACAAATCAGGCTCATTTACCCTGTCAGATGAAGTGTATTTAATCAGCACGGGGTTTTTCATGGTTAGCTATGTTTCATAATAAGGTAGTGGTATGGGATGACAGGGCCCATGTACCAAGCTGGGCTTGTTCTATCAATGCTGTTGACATTGGCAGGCATGGGAGGAACCATTAAAATATTTGGGCAGTGCAGGCATGCTTCTCTGAAGCTGTTGCTGTAGCATTTGTGGTACATTTAGCACAATTTGGGAAGCAGTGTACTAACAGAATATGAAACGAAATTCTGTGCACAGCTAGGTCATGAATAGTTAATGCAGATGGGTGGAGAATGGCAATTCTGTTTCACGGAGGAGTTTGATATTTGCTTTCATTCACATTTGGAAGCAAAACTAAACACCCTGCAATTCTCCACACGGTGCTACAAGGAGATCAAGTTCTGGCTGGGCTGCACAGCAAGGTGTTTCAGAAACACTGATCCCAATGGTCCTGCTGCCAGGAGATTCAAGACTTCGCAATCTGAGGACTGACAACTTTATTTTTGCCTGGCTGCTTAAACAGTAATAAATAAATAAATAAATGAAAATCATGAGAATGGTGTAGCTAGCCCAATATTCTGCCATTTTGATAGTCCACTGCACATGCCCTGAAAGATAAGAACAAGGCAAATGTTGTCGTACTTCCTCAGTACTCTCCTAGGTTTCAATAATCCCAGAATTAGGAACTTCATGAGCCAGAAGTGGCATCATTTTCCAGGCAGTCCTCAGTTCATTTGTCCTGTTGATTTTTAAATCATGCTAACATTTATCTTCTACAAGGTTTTCTGTAGCTGAATTGCAGCTTTTTAGCAAACCATTTACTTCTGCTTGTGTTAAACCCAGTGCTGCTTTGCAATGCTAGAATAGCAACTGTGCTGGTGGGAGAGGAGAAAACCTGCTGGTGTGTGACACGGAGCAGAGGCCAGCCTCAGAGCTGGGTGCGTCATCTCCACCTTACATATTTTGGGCAGTCTACGGTTCATTACTGAGTATGAAAAGGAGTATATTGTAATTTGAATCTGTGAGCTGTTTTTCTAGGAAAATGCAGAACATGTATTGTTTTTACCATTTTTACATTCTTGTGGTGCAGGCAACAAGAGTAAAACCATGTAAAGGTAAAAGAGAAGATGAAAGATAATAGGGAAGGGAAGGGAAGAGAAGGGAAATGGAAAAACAACCTACATTAAAATAATAAAAACAATCTACATTCAAAGCATTCAAACAACAGCTTACATGAACTTATCCTGTTGACAGTGTATACACGGAGCATCGAAGAGTTATCTGAATTTTTCCACTGATTGCTTATTGTTGTTTTTTTTTGTTTGTTTGTTTTGTTTTGTTTTGTTTTTGATCACATCACTAACCAGTTCCTGTACCACCAGAAACTGCACCAAATATTTCTTTGCCCTCACATAAATGTGTATTCTGTGGTTAATTCACAGGCAAGGGAACACTGTGGGTGGCTAGGTGAAATCCTGGCTTTGCTGGAAGCATGAGGAATGGGCTGGGCTGGGTTGGTGTGGAGAGGGAAGGTCAAGAGATCATCTCTTCCCCATCACTTTTAACAGGAGGTCACTGTAGTTACACTGAGGCATTTGAAAATCACAGTCTGCTGTTTCCAAGATAGTGGGACTGGCTCACTATGGTTTTATTTTGTTGTTGTTGTTGTTGTTCAGTTGTTTTATTTTTTTCCTAATTTGCAAATGCTTTCTGGACATCTGTCGTGTGCTTGCTTAACCTATTCAAGCTTTACTTTGCACTTACAAGGCCTAGAAAAGGAGGCCCTGTCCAAAAAACACCCGAGAGCCTCCACCTCTCTCCAGCATATCAGACCTTAAGATAAGCAGAGATAATAATATGATAAACTTGAGTTTTACCTCTGCTGTGTGTTCTGTGTTCAGAAGGAGCTGATACGCATTCCCTTAGGCAAATGGTCCGGGAGTGATGCTGGTTATCTCCTGGTGCACTGGGCCCTACAAAACTTCCCAGATTCCTACCTGGACTCATGCCTGTGGCAGAAGAGGCCATGCAGGGCTGTGCCCAGGCAGCTAAGGCCATGTCTGGCTGCCAGGAGGCAGCCAGGACACTGCTGAGCCCTCGGTTGTGGGAAGGGGATGCTCTGCTTGAGCATGGATGTTAGACATACGGACATGCAGGATCTGGCTTTTGGGCAGAGAGTGTGCATGACTCCAGAGCAAATACTCTTAACCAGCAGATCTCCAAAGTGAGATGATGAAGCTATTTCTAATATATATATTTTGTTCTAATGCTTTTTAATGCTTTTTTTTTTTTTTTTTTTTTTTTTTTTTTTTTGAGGAGTATGATGAAGCAATTTTTACCACATAGATAACGAGCCAGCATCTTACTGCAAAGTCCCGTTATGAATCAATAATCTACATGAGAAACAGTATAGATGTGCCAAAATCTTTATCAGGAAGCTGAAGAGAAAATTAGAACTGATGCTCTGTGACATTTCATCTTACCTCTTCACAACAGGTCCATTTTCCTACTCTGGCTGGGTGTAGAAAAATAAAGTTTGATTGTAGGAACAGCTTGGCTGAGTGGGGAGGGAGGTTATTGAACTGCTTGTTAGTAGTTATTTTTTTTGGCTGAAGTGGATGTAAAAGTTAATCTGCGGCAAAAGGTCTCACAGCAGGAGCATGTTTGTGAAAATCACTGGTACCAATTAATTACTGAAATTCTTGTTGCAGCATAATTTTTCTTCTCAGAGAGAAGGCAGAAAAACAGTTGCTGCATTCACCATAGATTCATACATATTTGAGAATGTGTTGGATTTTGCTTTTTTATTTTTATTTTTTAATTAAAACTGTAACCAGCTTACTGCTACAAAATAAATGTACTAAAAAGGACAGCAATACAGGAAAGTGTATTTTGGACAATGAAACTGATTGCTTGCTAACAACTGTAAGGATCAATGACAAGGAAAAGGGTGTCAATAAAATAGCTCATTACTTCTGAGTTGACAGGGAAATCTTGATTAAATAACAATTCCCTACTTAAGCAAGCAAAGAAATAAATCAATACCATTGGCAAAAAATACACTTTCTTTATCAGGAAAGAAAAGATGTGTCAGATGTTATTTCTGAACACATTGCACAATGCCCATGCAGTTGGAACAATATACACAGCTGTAAAAGAAGAGACGTTTCTTTTGAGACTAGTTACTTTTCTGGGTGCCAACTGCTGTCGCTTTGAAGATTCTGTATGGCCACACACAGCAATTTAGGAGAGATCATTAATATACTGCCCTCATCTTTATTCTTGTCAGCTTCTCCCCCACAGTTGTTCTCTCTAAAGTGAATGATACTACAACAAATGTTCTCTCTATGTTTTAGTATGTACCTGTAATTTGAGTACATAGCCTTGGGCAATCTCCTGGTGGGCTGAAAAGTCCTGCCATACTTGCCTTTTGAGGAATGTTTCAGCAGTGTTGGCTTAGGGTATATATATGTAAGCATAACTCATTATTACTTGTGAAGCTGAGGAAAGCGTGCTTTCAAGGATGGTTTCAGAAGTCCAAAGGGTGGGAGTTTCCTTCTTTTGCTTTGGGTTGGTTTTGTGGACATGGAAACCAACAATGCTATTTTTTTTTTTTTTTTTTTTTTTTTAATAACCAGAATTTCTAGAAAAGATGGCTTAACTACACTAACTCTTCTGCATGGGCTGAAGAGGAGCTGTGGAGTGCGCAAACAGGTGAGACAACTGGGAGTCTCCAGCTTCTTGTCTTAGCAAGAAAGGCAGGAGACAGAAACAAGCAAATAACTTGGCAGGACTCAGCACTGAGCCTTTCTGCTTGGCGAGGAATGTCCCAGCAGAGTCTTTTATGGACTCTTGGAACTCAACCATCTGCTGGAAATGTTTTTGGGTGTTTAGGAGACTCAGCTATTCCCTGCCCACAGGAGGGACTTTAGATTTTCTTCAGCTAAGTGAGATCAGCCCCCAGTGGCTCCTGAGATAAAGCAGGAATGATGCAGCTGAGGAGGCATATATTAGAGACACATTAATGACATCATATACAATAAATCAATGCTGAAAAGGATGGTTTGCTGTATGTATTAGAAAAATTATAGGGAATGCATCTGAGATTTCAAGATAAAGTAATCTAAAAAGAAATCAATCTATACATGATTTAATGGTGGCCTCTCATCTATAAAGCTATAAATAGAAATATTAGAAAGGGAATGACAACAGAAGCCAGTGGAGCTAGCAGAAGCTCAAGGATCTGTGGTGTTGTGGAAGGGTGAAGGCTCTTCAGAAAAACCTTTCAGTAATACCTGTGGACACTATGGAAGACAATAGGATTTAGAAAATGTCAACGAGATTAAAGGGAAATGCTCAGCCACTTTCCTGAAGAGAAGAGGGTGCTCAAGGTTAAGTGTATACCTGCAAGGTTTGCTCATTGGAGGCTTTAAATCTTTCCCCAATGTTCTTCCCTCTCCAAAGACCATAAACATTACAGATTGAGAGAGTATTCACTATTTCCTTTAGATGGATTAACTCAGGCTAAACTTTAAGGCTGATCCTTCATGATGACACAGGGATCTCTAGAGAGCCTTGATTGCTTACACTGCAGCAAACCAGCAATCAAGTCTCTCTCTCGTGCCATCTCCTTTCAATTTATTAAAACAAAGTCCTGCCTCTCCTTTCCATCTCTTCCCCACCACAATGATCCTCAAAGCCCTGGCCTTTTAAAAGAGGGGCAGTTAATTATCGGTGGTCATTCACTCTCCTGCTGAGTCCTTAGTTTAGCTCTCATGTCTGTGTTGTCTAAAATTCAATACTTTAATAAAATATTAAAAATAAGCCATTAATGATACCAGTAATAGCAAAATCACTGCAGTGAATTCATAATCAGAACTATTTCTCTAATAATCTCGGAACAGAAATACTTTAGGTTGAGAATGATCCTGATTTCCATGGAAATCAGTGGCGGTTGCTAGTCTGGTCTACGGAAACAGGGTCTTCTTTTAGGAACAAGGGGAGCACTGCTACTGGGATACTTCTGACAGCTGGAAAAGCTGTTTCACAGCACGTATCTGCTGACAAATGTCAACCAAGAAAGCAGGTAATTTTCAATTTTCAATTTTTATTTTTATTTTTTTTAATTTTTTTAATAATTATTATTATTATTATTTTAAATGTCTGTTGCCAGAAGTAGTGAATGGAAAAAATACATGTCCCACCTCCTTGTGTTAGGTGTTCTTAGTAGTGTTACTGCTTATCTGCTATGTGGGCAAGACCAACTTGCTGCATTTCACCTCTCTGTTGAGGTGAAGCTGTGGAAAGGTCCTGTCATGATAGGAGAGGCTGTCCAAAGTGTAGATAAGATCGAGGGATTCCTACACAGAGCCTTGTGTATTCACCCTTGTTAGGAGATCTTTTCTAATTCATACTCCTTCCTACCCTTTTGTTGTGTGTGATCCTTCTGCTAAACGTCCTTCAAGGGGGGAGCAGCAGAGTGACTAGGATTCAGCATTATATAAACTGAATATATGCACACTGAAATAGCTAAGGAGAGAAGAGGAAGATCATGCATTCCCCAGCTCTAAAAGCTTCACTCCGTGTAGTGGCTTGGTTTTGAAATGCATTTTCTATATGCCTAATTGAAAGAAACATTTTATTAATTTCTGTCATTAGATGAAGATGCTTGCATTCTATCAGGATTACCAGGGAAACAGATAGCTGTAATAGCTCAGAAAGGTATGCATCATATTCTTCAAAAACGTGAATTACAGAAATATTTAATCTCTTGTTTTTCCTCATATTATGATTAATATTTACTATTCTTTGCTAGTACATACACACACATATATAATTATAATTTTGGAAACTACATCTTTGTGCAAGAATATGTCTGCATTTTTAGGAAAAGTAATCCCATCACTGAGGAAAAAACAAAACAAAACAAAAAAGCACAGCAATTTTCTCCACTTTCTTTATAATATTGAGAAAAGAAACAACTTTTAATGCAGCTCACTCTATCAACTCGCAAGTTTACTTTAAGACTGATTTTTGTTTTAAAAGCAAATACAGTAACTTTGAAAGAGCCTCTTTCTCAAAATCTTATTTTTTCCAGAGGAGCTGATCAGCCCCTTCATCTCTTTAAACAAAACGAGGCCTCTCTGAAGCCTTTTTAGGCTTTTGCAATTCATTAGACGCAGTTGCCTAACAGTAGTACTGAAATGCTATAAGCCAGTGATAAAGCAGATAACTTGAAAAGGAATCAAAGAATAAAAATAAAAGCAAGGTAAAATAAATCAGAAATTAAAAAGCAAAGCTCTAGGGATGGGGCTGTAGCTGCACACTGACTGGAGCTCCTGGCTACAACAGCCTTTGCAAGTTTTTCTTTGCAAGGGGGATGAAGGCCACAGGAAAAGGAAATGGTGATAGATCTTCCTACTAGTCTTTGGTAGGGCTTTGGTAGTCCCTTGAGCTTTCTATATGCAGCTGCAGAGCCTGCAGGCTGGGTCATTTGCCCTGGCCTGGCTGTGGACATGATGCCCACCATCCCAAGAGCCCTTGGAGAACTGTGGTTGTGGAGGGTATGAGCGTGTACCGCGAGTCACTGCATGGGTTTAGGCTCGGGGACTTGGTGGCAAGGGGAGTGTAGTTTATGGATCCTGAAGACAGAAGCCATAAACACAGCATGAGCAGAGCTCTCAGTCCAAGCTAATTCATGCAGTTGGTTTCCCCCAAAATCAACAGAAAGAAGCAGGCACCTGTGGAAGGATTCACACATCCCAAGAGAGGCGCCTAGGTCAGGTCCAGGGGATCACTCTCTGAAAATGCCTACTCTTCGTAGGCAGTCTGATGTGACTAGATAAGATTTAGACCTTCAACTCTTAGGCAGCAAAGACAGATTACATGAATTTTCCTGTAGTTCTCCATGGATGGCCATGTAGTCTGCTGTTATGAAGCTGTGGTCCAGATGAACTACCATGTGGTGAGAGCAAAGCTAGTCTGAAAACTGAGGATCTAGGGTAGTGCACATTGACTCCTTGACACTGCAAGCACAAATCCCCAGTACCCCAGATAGGGTCTGCCCTGGAACTGGTTTCATTTAGTATTTCCTATAAAGCTTTAAAAGATGTGAGAAAGAGTAAGCAAACTGGCAGACTACGCCACGTTAGGGGGCTGCAGGGGGTAGGGAAGAGGGAATAGCAAACACGCTGGAGGTTTGGATCATACTTCAGAGTGTTCTTGACAAACTGAACAATTGAACAAATTGGTCTGAAATAAATGGGATGCTACTCAATAGGGAGAGGTGAAAAGTTCTGCACTTCAATGGGAATAATCAACTAACTGCCAAAATAGAAGACAAAGCACAGCTGGATACAGAAAAGGAAATGAGATTTCAATGAAATGCTACCTGGACCTGATTCTTACAAAATTACACTGCTGTGAAAAATGCAAACATTCTTTTGGGTGTATAAGCAGACAATGTTACATATAAAACAAGAGAGGTGATTTTTCCTTTGCTTCAGTCTTCTGTCTTTCTCAGAAAGCAGACTGTATCCAGCTTTTCTATGCCTTTTCAAGAAAACTGTGGAAAAGTAAAAGAATTTGGAGGAAGACAAGAGATCAGGTCAAACAAGTGATATATGTGATATGTGAAGAAAGACTGAAGGAACCTTAGTGTTTTTCAGTATAAGGAATATTGACTGACTGGAGATGTCAAAATAGCCTCCAAACATATGAATGTAGCTGCAGAAAATGAAGAACATAACTGTGGACTGGACAAATATAATAGATTTAAAAATCAGGAGAGATTGATTTTAGAAAAAAAAAAAAAAAAGGTATTCTTACAATCATGCTAAAGAATACGTTTTTTAAGGAGGTATGAATTGCACATCAAATAATATCTTAAAAAATAAATTAGCTTAAGAACTGTCTGGAAAAATACAGATTCCTGCAATGGGTTAGTCAGGACATATAATTTGAGCCCACAACCCTCTGTACAATGAACCAGGAGAGACTGGGCTCCTGTGCCAGTCATCCCACATTATATGCTTAAACTTAGGCACCACAGTGTCCCCAACAACAGCATAAACCAAGAGAAATTTTGGGCATAGTATTACACCCCACTCAGTACTCTGCACCCTGTTCAGAGTGATTGCATCTGGAAAGTCTGCAGCATTAGTCTGCTTCATTAATCTGGTGTAGCAATCAAAAAAGAAACCATAAAAGAATGATGTGCAGTAAAGAGAATGCAAGTCTGAATCCCCCAGCTGGAAAGAACGATGGGGCTGGCAAGCAACTTGCATGTGAAGCCAGACTTCCCCTGAAAGAGAAAATCCAAGACTATCCAAGGGAATCTCATAGAAGAATAAGATTAAATTTAGTTGAATACTCCAAAGAATATTTCCAGCACAACACATCTACAGCCTCAGTAAACTCAGTCACCTGTAAACCCTGATGCTTAATCCCTTTTTCAGAGATGAAATTAAATTCAATTTAGCTCTATTTTGGGGAAATGATGGTTTGCTTGTAGGCAAGCCTTTTACTGGTATTTAATCATTAAGGTCTTTTCTACTCACGGGATGTCTCCCAACTCCAGCAGCCTTAGGCCACCAGCACAGATGCATCAACACAAAGCTGGTGGTAGAGGGGGAACCAGAAATTTGCATTGGTGGGGCTCCTTTCTCCTTTCTTGGAGGGAAGAAATCACAGCAGCATAAATCAGGTTCTCCCAGCGTCTTCCCTGATAAAATCCTTGTGAGAACTACATGTGATTTCCTAGTTCCAAGGACACGTTTGTTTTCAAGAATCTGTCTCATGACCAAGTCACAAGTCAGGATAGGAAATGGTGGAAATGCATTATAAATACAATGCAGCACGGACCAAGGACTGAGCATGAGGTGTGCTCAGTTCAGCTTGCCACTCTGCATGTCTGCCTCTTGTCTGCCTTGGCAGCATCTCTCCAGTCTGGTGAGATTCATCCAGACGATTCCCACAGCCTTATTAGCACTCACCACAAAAGCCAGTGTTTTAATAAATCTTAGCTGCCTGGACAGCCTTTCTTCAGGTATGTTTGCTGTTGTTCCAGTCAAATACAGAGGAGCTCAAAAGGGAGTGGAAGGACACCCAATGCTTCTGGTTTTAAGACACTTTCAGGGGATTTTTGGCACTTTTGAAACAAATTTTATGAATTATCTACTGAATTTGGTTGAAAGCATGTTCTCTCTTCTGTGACTGATGCTTGCCTGAAAGCACAGTTCAAAATAAGAAGGAGAGGAAAATGTACTAATTTTTGTTTTGGGCATTTTAGAAAATCACTTTTAAAAGGTGCCTGCTGCAGGCAGCCTTGCTGGCATCATGAACTACGCACATCTGGCTGGATGCTAGCTGGCAGGCACAGTGGCCTGTGGCTGCAGGAGCATTTCAGTGTGGCCACCCCGATTCCCTCTGGCCCACAAGACTGCCAGGACTGGGGGCCTGAGGTGACACAGGGCCTGCCCAGACTAGTGCACTGGGATCAGAAGTCCTCATAGGAACAGGTCATGGTGGTAGGCCACAATTTGATGTCCAGAGGATGGCACGGCCTGTCTTCCTCACCTCTGCATTAGGGTAACAGCATTGCATGGCTCATAGTTTGGTTAGAAGGGCCTGCGGCTTAATTTGTGTGCTGAAGTCAGTCCTGATATGACATTATTTCTGTTGCAAAACACTACCTGATTTTTACAGTCTAAATGATATATTGCAGAGAACTACTTGTATTTGATGAAGCTTTGATTTGAATGATGTTTCCTTACAAACCCAGATCAGTGTTACTCAGAGATGACCACAGGACTGATACCCAAGGCAGGCGGGACCCATGAGATGGTTTCTAACTTAAGAATTGCTACAAATAATGCCAGCATTGACATTCACCATAATATTATATATATGTATATATATATATATATATGATTAATTTTTTCCAAATTGGTATGAACAGACTGTGAAGAAATTGATAGGGGATGGCACTTGATGGTAACATGGGGACAAGAGAAAGTCTGGGACCATTGCTCTGGGGGGGATTGACTGAGCATCAACTGCACCATGGCTCACAAGACCTCTTTCCTGCCAGGCTGCTCCTTCCCTGCCTCCCTGCTTCTGGGTGTAGGCAACACACCGCTTTCCCACCCCATCCCTCATCTGGGCATATCTGCAGGGCTGGGCACCATGGCTGGGGAACAATAGTCCACCTGCTGTCCCATTCCTCAGCCAGTCCAGCTCTCCTCTTGCATTTCCAAGATGCAAAGATTTTGCATAGGGGGTGTTTTCAATTCTCAGCAGAGGGCGAGCCTGGTGGAGGCTCAAGCCTGGTCTGGATACTACCTGGGTAGAAACATTTATGGAATATGAAGATTTATTGGTGATAGCTTGTAAGTGCTCACACCAGAATAGCAATTTTCTTTTCCACTTATGGATAATATTTTAAAGTTATTTTACACAAAAAGATGCTAATTTGTTTATAAATGCACACTCCTTTTTATTTATAAAATGGGCATCAATTCCTTCAGAAGAGGTCTTAAAGCGTAGGCTGTTCCTGCCATTTGTTGTTTTTGTGATGAGAAAATGTGCAGTAATCTTATGCTTGCTTTTAAGAACTTCCTTAACTTCTTTGTTTATTTACAAATTTAATTTTTTTTATAAAATCCGTTTTAATTTTCTATTATTTTCTGCTACTTAATTCTGCTCCTGCTAGTCAGATCCTCCATCTAACTACGTGTAATGCAACAGTAGTTCACTAATTTGCAGTAATTATTAGAAACTCTTCTGAAAATAATTAAATTTGCAAATTAACAAGTGGATAAACAAAAGGAAACGTGTAATCAGTCAAAAGGTTTGAGCAGCTCATTTGTGTTGTCATCAGCGATTTGCTATTTATGACAATGCTATGTATTCTAGCTGTTGTACTAAGGCAATTCTTCATGGTATACTAGCTAGTCCATGCTCTGTAGCTAGAAGAAATGATGCTATTAATAGAAGACTGCAGTACCTTCCATTAAATCTTAGCTGAGAGGTGGGGAGAGGCTGCCAACTTTTGTTGCAGATTATAAAGTGTGCAGTCTAGCAAGTGCATATTAGCTAGATGCAAGTGTAAATATATTCCCATATACACCGAGCCCATTAAAATATACAGACATTTACTTTTTTTTCTGTTTCTGCTGCTATAACAGAGAAATAAACATGAGTCATTTGAGGAAGCCATAGCAATGGTAAAGACTTCTATCTGTACTGTCACAGCGATCTGTGGTAATAATTGTCATTAAACAAGCCTAATTGCAGATTTCTGTCTTTGAGCAGCAGTGGCATCTTTAATGTGCTTCAGCTAATGATATAAATGAAGGCAGAGTCTGACCAAAATGGACTGCCTTTGCAGAGCTACCTTTCCTTTCATGCAGGGATGGGAAAAAGTGCCGAGTCCCTGTACAGTGGTGGCAAGGCCTGCCCAATGCAGATGTCCCAGAGGTCCCAGTGTGGTGATGTGGGGACACCACGGCAGCAGCACCTGCCACCTCACTGCCACCAGCCAGAAGCCACTGCTCATGGGTGCCTGCTGGCCATGCCAATGCTCCTCCTGCAGTGGATCCTCTTTCTGCTCCACAAGCTGACTACAGCCACTGCCATCATCATTGCCAAAGTCATTTCTGGCATCGCATGGATGTGGGGCATTGCACCAAGTGAGGTCAAGCTACAGCAGCAGTAGGGCTGGGCTCGTTTATCACTACTGTTCAGGGACTTGGCAGTGCCCTGAAAACTCACCTTGCAATCATCTCTTGAAGGTTTGAGCAAGCTTCAAAAGCAGTTAAAGGACTGCAAAATAGCTCATATTAGCTGCCTTTTGCTGAACTCAAAGGGATGAGAATACATGGGGTAAAGTATCTGCAATCCCCCATATTTTATTTATGTATGCCTTGTTTTGGGAAGCAGCTCTTTTATGTCAGATGAAGCACAAACTCACAGAAGATTTAAAATCTTGATGATGATGATGACGATTATTTTGTAAACAGTTTCTATTTTCATACCACAAAAGTTGATTCAGGTAATCTATAAAATACAGGTACATATTATCTATTTTTTTTTTTTTTTTTTTTTTTTTTTTTTTCCTCAATAAATGATTAGATTTATTACTCAGTTTTCATTTATGGGTTAATCCCTTACTAGGGTTGAAAAGGTTTGTTGTTTTAAACCCACCCTCTAGCAACTATTAGTCACTTTATTTTTACCTGGGATACTTTACTCCTTCTGGAATAATGAAGCTGACAGCCATTTTCCCCTGTAATTCTCAGCATCCAGGTCACTACTCTACTGTCTCTCTCTCCTCCTCCCCGTGTACCATTCCCTTCCAGGTAAAGGTATCACAGAAGCACCAGTTAATGGGCAACATGCTCTGACTTTGAAGTTAGTCCTGCTGTGAGCAGGGGTTGGATCAGATGACCTTAGGAAGCCCCTTCTAACTTAAATTGGTCTATGATCTTGTGATTAAGGGACTCCCTGCTCCCTGGAAGCAGTAGGTCTGTAATCGCAGGCACAGATGTCTCAGCTCCTGCATTCAGGATTGCAATTGACTTTTGCAGCTGTGCCTGTTGGCTGCAGATATTTTTGATTGAGATCTGGCAGTGGTAAGCTCACATCAATGCTGCTGTCCAGGGCCCATCCACTGCAGAGTGGATAGGTCTCATTACTGGGAACACAGGAGTCTTGGAAACTTCTAGCTGTTAAAGTAATAAAACCTGCCATGATAGATCCACCCTTAGGACCAGCAAAGGGAGGACCTGGCTCCTACCTACACTGCTAAGAGGTTGGATGACTGGCTATGGCATCCATTGCACTGAAACTCTTGGTGGAAGAGTGTCCTGGTGAGCCCACCATGAGGAGCCTCCAAACGCATCGTCACTTTTGGAGTCAGGCATTCAAATGCAAGCGAACAGATACAAAAACTTTCCTAATTCATTTATTTATTTAATTTTAAATGAGTTTGTTTTACAGAACTGCTGTTCTCTATGTTCAATGTTACCAACATTGTTTTAATACATGACAAAACCTGTGAGACTTTGGGCTTGATCACTTTGCTGAGGAGGTGGAGGAAGCCTTTAAACCTCTGGTCCTATGTGAAAGAATAATAATAAAAAAATGTTGGTACTCACAGCTCTGCAATTTTAAATAAGGCTAGTATTTTGCTAACTGCTTATTCCTTATCTTTGCATATGAGAAAGGTTAATGGGATCATTTCAAGATCAAATGTTTATGTGGCAGTGGATTAACCTTTACTACTAACTCAGTTTCTTGCAAATGTAAACTGTATTCAGTATGGATACCTGCTAACCACGCTATGGCAATATGGACAGCAGTTCAAGCCTTCATTAACTGTGTGCTAAATTACAGTGATAATCATGTAATTTTCAATCATTTCAATCCCTCTATATTGCTCATTACAACACAAGCATAAATGACACATTCAAACTTCAAAAAACTCAAGTGAGAAATAAGAATTACCATTTAAACCCACTCTGTGAAGTTGACCTTGATATAATTTTATTCTGCTTTCCACTAAAAGTATTATAACTATCTGGGGAGGCCAAGTGTTTCAGCTTAAAAGTATGATTTAGATGTGCCACCTTTATTTCTTATCTAGGCTGGCCTTTTTCTTTAGACTGTCTCCAAAATATATTCCACAAGGCCAAGTTTTGCTGGAGACTTTTCTGCCCTTTTCCTGCTCCTGCATATATATGAAGTACACTGTGGCAGCTTTGTGTTTTATTTCTGCTAAAATGCATATCTAGAATGGGGCCAACCACCAATAAATGTATCGTCCTACAGCTGAAGAGTACTCAACGTAGATGGAAGGGGAACACCGACACAGAGCTCATGTAGAGTTGTCCCTCCTCTGTATTTCACTGAACTCCAATTGCTACCCTTGTTTGCTGCAGTCACGGGGAAGGAGCCTGGGTGTATTGATCAGTGCTTGAGGCTGTTCTCTGTTATGTCAAGTTTATGAGATTACAGTCTTTCGGTCTTTGTGAATGTGCTGTGTGGTTATGGATTGCACTTTTAGAGAGCTCTTTTGGAAGTTCAGCCTATTACTTTTCTCCTTATTTTCATTAAAATGTATACTTGGTTTAGAACTGGGGAGGAACAGGATTTAGATGGGAAATAAAGAATGATCTTTACAAGGGCTTTGTTCCACAGTGCCTCTATCCAGTCTCTATTCTGGACAACCATGCTCAAAGTATTACTCCAGAACATAGTCCTGGAGAACAGATGTTGCTGAAGATGTGGCAGAATTAGACAGGAGGAATCTGTTTCCTTGGCTATCTGAAAGGCATTTCTGGTGTGGCTGAACCTAAACACAAAAGTCACAAAATGGCTTGCATACATTTTGGTGGTCAGTTGCTAAATAGTTTTATACTGATGTATAAACATGTGGATGTATTAGCCAGTTTCTATTTACAAACTTTGGATTATCAGTGTTATGTTTTTAACTCTTTCATATTCCAGAAAAAAAAAAAAAAAAAAAAAAAGAAAATCAATTATTTCCTTCCTTTACATAAATAAAATGAAGGAGAAAAAAAATAATATGGTTTCGTTCACTTTCAAAAAACTGTAATGAGGATGAAGCCAACAGGGTAACAGTAATTGAAAAACAATGCTCACCAGTATCAGAAATGCCATGTGGATTACCTCTTTGGCTAAAGTCTAGAAATAGAAAATTAAGTACAATTCATGAAATTTTAAAACTGTTGTGCAACTTCAGTCAGGTACTATATTCTACAACTTCCAGTGTTATTCAAGAGCCTTATTTCAACTCCATTTGTTCATTGCCAAGTGTTAAGACATATTTTTAGCAGATGAAAACTGTCACTGCATGAAGCACCTAGGGAACATACCCAGGAGGCTAAAGGGAAGAACCTGCATGTGTATTTATGTAGTTCATCATTCTCAGCTCTACATCTGATGTCAGGGCAAATATTTAGCTATGGGTTGTACTATCTGACAATACTGGGATTTCTCCAGAGGAAAGGTATTTCTCAGTGAAGATGCCAAAAACAGCTCACAAGTGAGCCTAAAGAAAAGATTGCCCTTGCATTTCCTTAGTGTTCTTACAAGACTCTACATTTGCAAGAGGCTTAGGACTCAGATTCTTTCTTGGCTGCAGATTAGTTGCAACCTTGAAAAGATTAAGTTCCCACAGCAGAAGACCCACTGGGGATAATGCTTTTCAGGGATAATATATTGCCTCACTATCCTGTAATAACCCAAGAAAAGTTGCAAACACTACAGAGATCATATTTCCAAAGAAATATTTCAAGCAGAAGCTGGTAAGAATGGAGATATTCCTTAGCTTCCCAAATTATTTGTTTCTACTGTTTTGACTCCCTGCAAAAGTATTGTCTTCTACATACCCTTCATCAGTATTATGGCATTGCATCATTTCACAAAAACAGCTGGCTAAAGATGTCATTTTAAGGCTTTAATGTATCTTAGACATAAATTAAGGATTACATCAAAGGTACCACTAGTGACTTTGAATATGAATCCATGCTCTTTGAGAAGCTCTACAGTGCTTAGAGCGTTTGAGGAGATGGGCTTGTTGTATGTTAGACTTCCAAAAGAATAAGGTTGTATTGCTGGTGATGTTCAATTGCTAGAGTGTAGAAGGTCATCTCTTCATTTGTATGTGTGTATTAACCAACATCTGATGATGTGTAAGTTCACAAAATCATGGATGTGGAAATAATGGAGTACTGTTGGTCACAACAGTTGACAAAATGGGCACTGTTGTATGAGCACCGGGGAACCATCCAGAATATTAATGGAATACAACCTGACCCAACTACAGGTGGTGTGAACATAGAAAGAGGAGCCTACACTGGGCCTGGGAACTCCTCAAAATTTTTCTTCCACCCACCTGCCTAGCTCAGGTTTGGCTCAGGCATCTACTCTTTATCCATCCTTCATCTTGTCCAGCTACATAATCATTTTAGGACAATTATATTTGTATCATTTGTTAGAGACAATAAAATGTCTGAGTTATCTCCATATAAGAGGGAGTCAAGCTCATATTATTACTGCTGCTTTTAAGACTTTGAGAATGACCACAGAGATAACTGGCTAACCTTCAAGTCTGGCTCTTTACCATCTACTAAGACAGGTTTATAAACTTTCATTTAATATGGAGTCTGTACTGGGAAGGCTACACAAAAAAGTTTCTTAAATGCTCTCCAAAGGATATTCATGGGCACTTAACCACAGAACAAAGACTTGGTCAGCAGATATTACCTCACTTCAATAAAAAAAAAAAAAAAAAAACATATGTCAAATATTACTTCAGATTTCATTAACTTTTGTAGACATTTCATTACTCCGTATATAAGGAGATTTGCAGTAGGAAAGCAATCTATTCTAGATGACTTTCTGCTTTGGGGATTTCTGATCCTAGAGCTCCTTCTTTCCCAAGAAGATCACAAAATAAAGCTGGAAAACACAAAAGATAACAGTATAGTAAGAAGTAGTCTTAGCATATCCTTCTTCTTCTCTCTCCTTACTTACCAGTCCCTCTCACCACTTCTGATGGTATCCAGAGCAGGGAGATACTGGATTTTCCTGTCTGTCCAAGATGGGTGAAATCTGTTTAAATCTGTTATCTTCTGTATTTCTTCTCACTGTTCTGATTTGGAACCTGCAGTTTGTGACAGCTGCTAGCATCCTGCAAGAGCAATAAAAGGATTTATACCAGTTGAGAATTCTTTCAGGTAGTTTGGTAGTTTCCTACTCTTATTATACCTAGGTCTCAAGCTTGATTTTTTTTTTTTTTTTTTTTTTTTTTTTTTTTATAAAAAAAATAGTTTATTTTTAAAACTTTAAAAAAAAAAAAAAATTAATTTTTATTTTACTTTTACAAAAAATATTTACTGGTTATTTTCCACATAGTATCCGCTTTAAATATTTTTAATGAACATAGGTCAAAATCTCAAAATCATGACTACTTAAAAGAGGATATAATACCCCAGAATCTTCATAGGTATAAATGACTTGCTCCATAGCCTCTTTAGAGCTGCTGAAAATCATTGGATATCTCCTCTTTGACTTGAAACCAAAGTCCCTCCAGGTCTGAGCATTTTAGGTTTGAATATGGTTTCCTTGCCAGGGTGTTTATGTACATCTTTGCTGCCTAAACCCTATGCACACCTGGCAGGACACAAACTCCCTGTGGATGCCAGCATGGTATTGCATATGCACAAAGACTTCCACACAAAGATTCAGTGGCTACTTAGCTTTTAAAATGTGGGCAGACGAAGAAGGGTCATTCCTTACCTTTCATATAAAATATATCCATTTATCATTACAGGAGTAAAATTCCTGACATTGTGCCCCAACCCTGCTGGCTATAAGTTTTCCTAACCACTGCAACTTCATGTTTCTAGCTAGACCCTTGCAGAGATGCTCATGCTTTGAGACAGTTCTGATGTCTAAGAGACAGTAGGGTGGGATTTTATTAGAATTATAATGAAGGTCAGTATTTAGCCCACAGGAATGAGACCTCGGTACATAAGTTCCCTAGGTAACTGAAAATAGCATGTGTTTGACTAGCCTACAGAATTGAGATCCACAAGAAATGCAAGGCAAAGGGATTCTTGATATATATATATTTCCTTCACTCTCTACAAATGCACTGATGCACTTTCCCACCAAACTATTCATCAATACAAAAGTGTTTTATCACAGGTCACACGTATGCAGAGCTTCCCATGATACTTTGAATAATCCTTTTATCATAGTGTTTTACTGGGAAAATAAAAAAAGTGAGATGGCTGATGAATAATCTTAATTGATTCTTAGAAATATCTGCTGATTAAGTTTGTGTTGTTTTGCACTTGATGTGATATGTCAGGATAGCAGCATTTTTGACTAATAGCAGCAGCTGTAGCTCATAGAAGGAGTTTATTATTATGGAAGGATCAAGGCTAGGCTGCATGATAGCCAGTGGGTTCGGGGAATTACATTAGTATAATAAAATGTAACAATTCACAAGGAAAGTTGGAAAAAGGGAACCATTTATCCTCTAGAGATGGCCACACAGAAGGAATGAGGAAATTCAGCATTCATGTGACTTCAGCAAAAGCGAGTAATTCTTGGGATCACAGGACCAGGGGTCACCTGGTCCAACCTCCTGCTCCAACAGGATAAGCTATGGGATCAGACCAGACCACTCAGGGATTGTTCCAGCTGAGTGTTGGCAACCTTCAGAGAGGGAGACTGCATCTCTCTGGGTAACCTGTTCTGCTACCTGACTGTCCTCATGGGAGAAAAGTTTTCCCTACTAGCCCATCTGAATCTCTCACATTTCACTTATGCATATTTATATCTCATTCTCTCTCCTTGCACCACTGTGAGGGGTCTGGCTCCACCCCCTCAACGATCCCTCACAGGCACTATGGTGGGCTGGTAGGTGCCCCTGAAGACATCTCAGGTCCAGGCTGACCCAGCCCAGTCCCCTCAGCCTCTCATCATGGGACAAATGCTCCAGTCCCTACTACTCTAGGGGCCCTCCATGAGTTCCCTCCAGTTTGCCCATGTCTTTCCTGCATTGTGGTGTCCAAAATTGGATGCAGGATCTAGATATGGTCTGATGAATACCAGGTGGAGAGGGACAATCGTTTTCCTCTATCTAATGTACATGCCTCTGTCCACACAGTCATGAGCTGATGGCTGCCTTTGGTGCCAGGTCAGACCACAGGTTCACATTCAGCTTGCTGCCTGCCACCACCCCAGGGCTTTTCCTGCAGAGCTGCTCCCCAGCCCCTCCATCTTTTTCAGGAGATATAGCATAGATGACTACCTTACATTAGACCTCTACCTTGCAGGTGCTGATCTTTCACACTGACTTGGGTGGAATAGAAATTTTCATCCTAACATGTGTTCCTCATAAAAGGTTAATTTAGTACCCTCGACTTCACTAGGATGACTCATGAGTCACGAGTTACTCATGTGCATAAATGTTTTCAAGATCACGCCTGAGGCATGTACCTGGGTTTGGAAGACTTTTGATTGACAAATTTATTCTCTTCTCTTTCCTTTAAATATTCATTTGTTAACTTAAAAATCTACTTATTCATACATTACTCATTAAAATATGAATAAAGTTAGTTATAAAAGGTCTAACCTAAAAAAAAACACACCCTCTTTTTTTTTTCTCAATTCTTCTGCAAGCTCTTAGGAAGAGTGTTAGTCGAGGGATGCTAATGATTTACAAGGTTCATTATTAGTGGTGTATGCTGATATTTTAGCACTTTGAAGATGAAAAATCTTGGCTTTTCATCAAAATGATTAAACTGTTATCTCTGTCCACTTCAAAATCCTTTATAAAAGATCATTTATTAGTAATAGAGGATTAAGCTGCCTGGGAATGATGCAAAGACATGTTAATTTTCATTGCTTAATACAGCAAACTGTGAATTCTATTTTTCTCCTTTTTTTTTTTTTTTTTTTTTTTTTT
>CM021765.1:142038599-142080273 GCA_011076525.1 Nettapus auritus
TCCTCTCCTCTCCTCTCCTCTCCTCTCCTCTCCTCTCCTCTCCTCTCTTCTTTTTAATTCCCTCCAGATAGCTTTCTTTGATTGGAGATGTATCTTATCTTCTAAGTACAGGATGGGCTTTATTTTATTTTATTTTTTATTTTATTTTATTTTTTTTTGTTTGTTTCCTTCCTTTTTACCCTCTTCCTCATCTCAAGGAGTTTAACTGGAAATTAGAAGATCCAGGAAGGAAAAGGACTTTTACCGAATCCCTGGGCGTGGAAAAAACACTCAGTGGTAGCTCATCAGAGAGGTTAGCCAGAAGTAGACACTCTGCAGATTTTGGAAGTAGCCCTCCCCTCCCCTTCCCGTGTTCCTGCACTGTGCTTTTTTTCTGAGCCCTGCACTGAACTGCAACCAGTGTCAGGCTGGAACAGATCATTATTCTCATGCATCCTAGTCCAGAGAGCAGAATGAGAAATAAAGTGTTGTGAAGAGAAGGAAGGAAATGGAAGGAAGTCAAAGGCTATGGAAAACATTTCTGAAAGTAGAAGGGACTGAAAGAACTTTGCTCTTCTACATGTTTTACAGAAGAGGTACAGAAGGTGGTTTGTATGATTGCATGTCAATTAAATATAGTCATATCTTACCCACTGTTACACAGTGAGAGATAATTAACAATCCATACAAGAATTAAAATGTAAATCTTCAGGACTTTTCTTATATGTGAACTGCAAAGAAGGGTAGTGGCATGCCCATGAAATCTGCTTGAAGACCATGACTACTCAGTTGGCTCTATAAGCACCTGCCTATCAATAACACCTTCAAAGTGAGAACGTAAATTACTAGCTGTGATGTTCTACAAGAGATAAAGCCTAGTGCACTAGTGCACTTTGAAGCATGGGTTCTGATGTCTGATGTTTCTGTATATGACAAAAGTTGGCCTCCTCAGTCCTCTTCAGTTTGGGGAGGAGAATGCAAGCAGGGAAGCTGTAAGCCTGACTATGAGTCTGATATGTGGATACTTCATTGTACTGTCATGTTTCTTCTCCAGCTGTGCCTGAGCTTAAGATATGTGATGAGGCACATTTCTCTGCTCCTTTCTTAGCATTGCTTAGGGTTCCTCTTTATATACATACATATATATATATATATTTGTGTTTTTTGATCAATCCCACTTAAACTTTCTTGAGCCATCTACTTTTAAAACTGAGACTCCTGCTTTCTCTGTGGTGCTGTGGAAAGAAAGATAAAATCTATATGGATTTTCACATGGGTTTTTCTGCTGTTTGAGGGCTTTCTGCAGGAATGAAAAGTGCAGCCATTAAAATTTCATGATGCACTTCCAAGAAAAAATGTTCTCTGTTTAGTAAAATAATTAAAAGCCTGCATGGTCTCTGCAGTAAGTGGCTATGGAGGGATGAATGAGAGTGCAGCAGAGGAAATGTGCTTGCTTTAATCAGCATTACATCAACCAAGTGGGATCCATGCAGGAGAACTGCTAAAAATCTATCATTCAATAGAGCTGCACCATTTCTAGACCCTTGGGGAGAGCTCAGTATTACTTTGCATTTCAGACACACTGTGGTTGGGTCAGACCAGAGTAAATCTGAACCATATCCCTCCCCAGGGTGCTTATATCATTCTAAATAAATAAAAACTTCCTGCAACTGAGTATAATATATCAGAAACCCGCCCCCTGCTCTGTCAGCCTTCAAGGTATTTCTGTCAGCCACTGTGCTATTTTAAGCTCCTATATAGGTGGCAATTGCTTGGCTTGGCACTGTACCTCAGCGACACGAATGCAGCATTTCAGTAGCAAATGCTGGAGAAAGGGAGCACAAGGCAGCTATAGCACTCTATTCTTCTGTACAGAGAAAAGGATTTATTTTTAGATTCTTTAGCAATTCTCTCCTCTAGACCTCTCTGCTCCTTTGAATGTGGACAGGTTACTTTGGGTATAAGATTGTATGTGGTGGGAACCAGAATCATACTGGTGGCCTTGAGGAGGCTCGCAACAGCAACAGATGCCACCATCAGATGTGTCTGAAGATGCATGAAAATGGAAGAAGAGGTTTGTCATCCAGCCCTGAAGCTCCCCAAGGTTCCTGGACGTAGTCCTGAGGCTATCTAGCTTCTACCTTGGTGTACTGCAATATTCAGCTGCCTGCTTTCTTACTTTGCCTGTTGCTGTGTTCAAACTAACAACAGACAATGTGTTCCAGGGCTTATGTATCAAACTCTGCAATTATTCACCACAAGAGCTGCTTCCAAATGTCTTATGGATGCTACTGTGACAGTGTACAGCACAATGAATTTCTCATGCAAAAGCACTGTGTGTGATTAAAGCATGGGTGTGGAGAAGGGAAATACAGAAGAAGCCAAATTCCCAGCTCTGCACACGCCCTGCTGGAAAAACAATCACTTCAAAAAGCGGACCAGAGCTGCTATGAGAGGTTGCAAGTTTAGCTTGCTTAACTTGCAGAAAATCTATGCCTTCTTTGTGCAGGATGGAAAATATTCTGCTCTTTCTGTAAGCATTCCCAGCTTGCCTACAAATAGGACATGAACCTGCAAAGATCTTTGTTTCTGATGTCAGTAATCACTTTTAAGCAATCTAACGGTTAAATTTTGATTCAACACATGTGCAGTCCTATTAAAGTACATCTCCACTTAAAGTAAAACTAATGATTAAGTACAGTTGTGCTCGACACTGTTATAACAAGACTCAGTCTGGTGATATTTCAGATTTCAGGTAACAGGTTAGGAAAGGTTTTGGTATTTATTATTATTATTATTATTATTATTATTATTATTATTATTATTATTTGGGGGGGGGGGGAGGAGGTGGTGGCAGCATCTTTCTAGTTATCATTTTGGGTGCCAATGCATGCTCTCTTCTGCACTTTCCTCAGTAAAAGGTTTACATTTCCTGAAGGAGTTTTTTCCAGTCATGTTCTCACGTCAGAACCTACAATTTTTGTTTTGGGCTCAGAAGCAAAATTCACAGTAACTGGACTGCAGCAGAACATGATGAAGATTTTAGGTCTGTTTCCCCTCTCTGTCACTAAGAACTCTTCCTCACTTGGCTTCAGCAATCTCTGCATCCCACACTGCTTGTGGGATACTAATCACACACTGCTTTCCTGACCCTCATCAGGAGGGTCTAAAAAGGATCACCTATTCCAGTCATTGGTGAAAGCTGTGGGTGCTATATGGTCTGTACAGTCATACCGTTATGCTTTAAAAAACTGCATGGACAGATTCTGGGATGAGATTTTCCTTACAGATTTTACAGAAAAGTCTGTGACAGTTGTTGCATAGACCTTAGTGTGCAGTGAACTGTTTGTCTGAGGGGGGAGGAAATTTTCCACAAAATATGTTGGTATAATATACGGAGCACTTATTTATTATTAGCTATTGGAACTTTAAATTAGGCATCTATTTTCAATGCTGCCCCTGGCTATGTTCCCACTGCTGCTATAAGATACAGCTCTAACATAATGCCACATCTCTTAGCTATAGAAGAGAGTTAGTTGCTTGTATGCAGAGAAGAATTCAACAGCTTCAGACGGAAAGATCTTTATCCTTTATTTTTCAACAGTGCCACTTTTAATGGCTTTGTAGTTCTTCAAGTGACTGAAATGGTAAGACTCATTTCTAATCTCAAGAACATGCATTTTTCAAAACTTAGTTGTTCAGCAGAAGCTTTATGAATTCATAAAAATACCCCGCTTATCCTAATAGTCTAGTATCTGTGGCCTAGAGTAACTGCATTTCTGTCTCTTCCGAGGCATCTCAAGACCAGGTGCAATGCCTGGTCAGAGACAGAAGCAAGCAGCTAGAAAGAGAAGGATTTTAGGTGGTTACTGCATACACGATTCTAGAGAATAGATAAATACCTAGAAATTTGGTCTGTACAAGCAGGTGGCTTTTGTCACCCGGGTGCTCTGAAAAAATCCTTTTACATGAGACCCTTTGCTAGCTATAGTGGCACATCTCTTACATCAAATTCATAAAATTCAGTCTTTCTGGACAAATTATTATTGCAGACTGTCTGCTGAAGAAGTAAATATTTTAAAGTTCATGGTTTAAAAGCCCTCAAACACTTGCTGGAGTTATGCCTTCCTTCGAGCCATTCCTTATCTCGCGACCTGATTCTCCTGACAGCCCTCTTGTGCTCTTGCAGTGAGCACTCTTTATGTAGATCAAAATACAGTATTCATAACTTACTCCAGAATAGCTACAGTTCTGCGTGTGTGTTTATGCCTGATGCAGCCAAACGCTTTAAGATATACTCAAGACCATGTTGTTCATGGCAGCAGCCTGGCTTATTATTCAGCCAAGTCATGCTAGCCACAAGGTGTTATTTCAGTCAGTATGCCTAATCAGTGCAACAAGTCTGAAATAAATTAACCAGTCTAAATTCATTAAAGACAGCAGTACCAGTCTTAAGAATATTTATGAATTCTTAAGATCTGCTTCTTTCCTCCAGATTTAATATTTGCTGTTTGCAAGTACTTTCTAAAATTACCTTTGGCACAAGTATTTAGTTTGCTTTTGATATGAAAACCATTTTCTAATGCCAACATGGATAACTATTCGGGGAAGGGAATATGTTCCTTAATCATCGTTTCTTATTTCTTTTCCACTGTTAATTCCCCCTCTTTTACTTTTGTTAAAAAGAACTTTTTAAGGACTATCCCAGTGGGTAGAGGTAATAACCATCTATATCGTGTAGCGCCCATCTCAGTGTGTGAGCAATGAACAAAGTGTGCAAAGACACCAGGGGCTGATTGTTTTTACATAAGTAATTCTGTGTGTATTTATGGAAATTGAATTGATTAGCAAAAAGCAGCCTAATTTGCCAAGTTCTATAAGTGCAAAATAGGGCTACATGTTCTGGGAAATTTGTTCACAAAATTTCCTACTGCCTAAGTACTTTTTCTCACTCTTAGCCTTAAAATAGGTTTACATTTGAAGAGGACTGTGCTGGAAAACAAATTGCTTCAGGTTCTTTACAGAAAATACAAAAGACTCATGTAATATTTGTGTCAGATTTATCACCTTTTAGCTCTTCTGCCCAATCAGGATGACACATCTAAAACCTTTATCACTGAGGGTTTTTAGCTGCAAAACATTTTATAATTGCAAGTGACTCTTAAATAAAAAGTGCATGGAGGCTGATAATTCTGTCTTGCTGTGACCTTTCAGGCTTTTATATTTGTCTTCATTTCTTATCAGAAGACCAGTAAACATCCAGAGTGTTTTCAAAGCATGACTTGTGCTGAAAAGTCTTTTTTTAGATCAAAGAAGTCAGATTCATAGATTAAAAACAATGTTTCCTTTTCTCTTTTTCTGTGGCCAGTGTGACCTCAGGATCCTCCCACTGAAAACTCTCCAAATTAAGATCTCTCCACAAAAGTTTTAGTTTAACTGAAACAATAAAAAGTGCTTTGGTAGAAATGTCCTATTAGCTTCACTAAAACACCTGTGTGAGAAATATAATATCATATAGTTTGTAGGTGATACAGACAAAATGTTTAAAAGATGAACATGAAAATTCACAAGTCTGTATGTTTGTATTTTTTCCTATAGCTTACCTCAGGACATACAGTAATGGTATTTTTTATACAGTACATTTCTTCACAAGAAAGATTACAGAAAGCTAAGAAAATCTCTCTTGTGTCTTTGTATTAGCCATATCTCCCCCTTCTTTTTCTTCATTGTTAATATGCTTGACAAATTGCAACCCTCTCTTTCCATCTGCCCCACAAAAAAATCCCCCTACTTCAGAAATCCTTTCACATTTGAATAGGAAGGGTAGTTTAAAGCATATGAGAAAATTAGTTATAAGTTCTCAAACTTTTGGACTATAGAGATATTTCCAGAGTATGTATGTTTTTTGAAAAGTTTGCAAAAACATTATGGAGAAGAAGAAGTATTATGCTTCATTTTCTCTTGGAATATAGATTATAATAAATGCTGCCATTCTTTAAGGACACAAACAAAAAGCAATTATGTGAAAGTAAAGTAAGTGTATGGTCAGAGTTAAATTGCTCACTGATCTGGACATTAAAAATATCTATGTGCACATAAACTTGACAACTGATCAGAGGATATCATTGGCACACAGCTCCCTGCATTTCAAGTATTGTACAGCCATAGCTTCCTACTGAACCCAATGAAATGGCATTACGGCACCAATACATCACTACCACTCAAGTGAAAGAGCATTACTGATCTGAACATTATTTCTGTCCTTCATTACTTATTCTGAGCCCAAGTCGTTGAGATGGTGTGATTACAGAATATTATGGTTCTAGTCTCACCCTTAGAAAATAGCCATCTGGTTTTTATTTTTATTATTATTATTTTGTTGTTGTTGTTGTTGCTGTTTCTTTTTTGGGGGGGAGGTGAATTCTGTTTCCAACCTTGTTTTATTTCAAATGATTGGTTTTATCTTATTTTGTCATCAGGGCAATCGTAAGTGATTAGAGACATACTGTATCTATAAGACCAAGAAAAAAAAAAAAAAAAAGAAAAAAAAAAAAAACACCATTAAAAAAGAACCACTTTCCCTTTGATCAGCAACCCATAGAAACCTGCTGACTTCTTTCAGACATTATAGCTCTTTTAATTAACTTACTACTGGCTTTGCTATTATACAGAACTAAACCACTGCAAGAATGTTAAGGCGATAATAAACATCTAATTTAAATCCACTAAAGAGAGAAAAAAGTAATTTACAGCAAGATTCCTGTCCTTAGTTTACCCTTTTGTGTCAAACATTTTGAGAACATTTGGGAACTGACATAGTTTTCCTTAGGACAGAAAGGAGTCCCTCTGGAGGAAGCAGGCTTACTTATTGAAATGAGAAATATCTGTTCTTTGCAGCCTAAAATCTTCTGTCTGTCTAAGAAGCTGAGATAGTACGAGTTTGCAGGATTTCCTGATTTTTGTGTTCTTCTTCTAGTAAATCCAAACCCCAGATTTAGCATTGTAGTAACATTTTATTTTTGTGAGTTAATTTCTCAAGTTTTTCAGTGTATGAAACTGAATGCACTAATGACTTCTAATCTATGGATTTTCAAAAAAAAAAAAAAAAAAGAAGCACAAAATGGTATTATTTGTACCTCTGGTACTGAGAAAAAAAAATAGTCTCATTACTCAAACAAGCTTGGTGTTTACCTTTGGAAAAAAAAAAAAAAAAAAAAAAAAAAAAAGTATTTTAGTTATTGTCTAGGAAAGATCACTGAAAATAATCCAGAAATCTCGAAAGCCTGCTACCCTCAGCAGGGGAATTAAGAAGTCCATTTTTTATTTTTTTTTATTTTTTAAAGAATAGTTTGAGAGGTGACTTAGCCTAGTTTAGTCCATGCCTCCACGAAGAAACAATTACTAGTGGTGCAGAGATGTTTCTTTCACTGAAACAATGGCAAAAGGCAGAAATTAATGGAGTTCCAAGTGCAAAGAAATGTGAATTTCTTTCCATGACTGTAGCAAAACAGAAACAGAGATGATAGAATACAGGTTGCCTAATATCTGTAAAAAAAAAGAATGGATACAGTTCTCAAAATTACTCTTTAATTTTGTCAGATTTTGTGGCTGTGATGCAGGCAAATAGGCAATAAGATAAGCCATTCACATTCATTCTGACAATACCTCCTACCACAGGACTGTCGCTCCAATTCAAACGTTCATCTCACTTTATACTATTTAAATTTAAGCTCCACACTCAGAAGGAATTTGATTGTCAAACATGACCTTCAAAGTGCATTAGGTGTTTTTTCTTTTCATAACTTTATTCTGATTTTTCAATGGTATTTCTATACCTTGGCAGGCTATATTAAGGTTAACGATCTATCCTTAAACACTGATTTGCAATGAGGAAGTCCTTACAGGGTGCTTCCAGATTTAGCTGCAGGTGCATTCAGCAGCATCCCTCCCAATCCTATCTTCCATTCATCTGAATCAAGGAACATTTCATTTCATACCACGTCCCTTTGGCTGACTAGCCTGGACCTGGTAACTTGGAAACATTCTCAGATGCTCTGGTGAGGAGACAGCCATTGCAGTTAGAGAACAGAAGCTTAATCTGCAAGTACCTAAGCATACTTACACAGTGTCTGCTATGTGGCATAAGCAGGTGACTGCCCTAAGAAGAGATGTTTTCCACTGAGTGGCAAAGATCTTTTTGGCACTGATGCTGCTAGACGTTGGCTAAAGAGAGACATCTCTTTGGCTGGCACTAGGCAGTGCCCCTCTGGGGAAGCAGCGTGAGGGATAAGAAGGCATCTCAGGACACACTTGTTGCATAGCTCTTTGAAAGCTTCAAGATTTATTTATTTATTTATTTATTTATTTTGTAAACCCTTTTCTTGATTATGAGTCATGCTAATCTGCTGAGGAAACAAGAGCAATCCTGCGTGATTTGGGACTAGTCTCAGCTAACCAAAGCAGTTTCAATTTTAGATTGAATCAGTTCAAAGAAGTCTGAAAAGACCTGCAACAAGATGTGCCATGTAAATCCCAACAATGAATAAATCAGAGGTAATTGTGATCTGTGTCTGGATATTCTGAAGAGGAAAAAAAGCTAAATTAATCAAGTGCACTATTCGTTGAAAATCATTTTTTTTTTCACTCCTGATCATGAAACATTGTACAGAGAGGAGTGTCTGCTCCTAGACCTTCTGGTCCTTAATGCAAGAGGTTTTCCAGGAATGGGGCAGGGTGCACTTTTACCCTCGCTCCTCTGCCCCTGCGTTGTTAGCCTAACTGCAGAACTGCTGTGTTTCCCAGTGCCGTGTTTATAGCTTTCACTGCTGCTGGCCTAAAAATAACACTGTACTTGTGCTTTCAGCTCTTCCATATCACTTGCCATAGCACCTGTCTGCAAGCTGCTTGCTGAGGTGGAGGATGAACAGGGCTAATCCAAGCTCCATGGTGAGAAACAAACATGGACTCTACAATTAAATGTATTTTGAGTTCCTTCTCTTTGTATTTGCTGTTGTTTCAGAGAAAAGTGAAACTGTGATGCCCATGGTGATTATGGGTTCTTGTCTGAACAGCATGTTTTCCTGTTCAAAATTTAAAAGGAAGATTGTTGTTTTCAAAACCTGATGAGGATGCCATGATTATTTCACTCCAGCAGTTTCATTCATATGAAACAATGATGAAACCATAAAAACATTGGCTCAGAGTCTTTGCTTGTATACATTAACTCAAAAATTATAAGAGTTTAATGCACAAGAGAGTAAATGAATGTGATTAACTAAGTGTCTTTGTGTCTGTAACCACTTATAATCATGACAAAAGTAGAAAAAAAATAGTTTCAGTCCTATGTTATTTCTAGCGGTTTGGTATTGTAATGGATGCCTGTTAATGTCTCCAACTCTGTGATGCTGGACTGATAAACCAGCTTTCAAATCTGAGTACCAACCTGTGCTTCCAAGCTATTACTGAATGAAATGGCTATCTTCCTTCTTTTCATTTCAATGGGTCATTTGACCTACACAAACAAGTTACAAAACCAAAAGTTTTTACCTTATAAATTTGTTAGGAGGAGAAATACATGTGCTGTGTAGGTAGCTTAATTTGTACAGCTCTCCAGCATGCTTCATTGACTCCAATCCAGTTCATACTCCACTGAGTATGAAATAAAACCAGAAGAAAATTGGCATTTACTGTCACCTTTTCTCTGCAGAGTCCAACAGGGTATCCTAAATATCTCTGAAGACCCAGTAGTACATTAAAAAGACATTCATCACAGGCAGGAAATCACAGAAGACTTTATACAGAAGGTTTTAGTACTATAGAGATTATCTCTGTGGTATATACTTCCTCTTGATAAAAAGGAGCACTGGAAAAAACTAACTGTGGATTTTATGTGAGGAAAGCCAGAACAGAAAAGAGAAACAGTAGATTGCTTCTCCGGCAACACATCATGTTTCATATTGGTGGTTCAGCCATGAAGGATAAAGCCTGTGGATGCATAGTCCCAACCATGAGAGCTTTCCCTGCGAAGCAAAGCTCTGTTCTGCAGTACTTCATGTCTGGCGTTGGTGGTCCAGCCATGTGGGATCAAGCCTATGGAAGCAAGGAGCCAGCCACAAGACCTTTCCCTGCAAAGCAAGCCTCAGCCCTATGGGAGGAAAGCCTGTATGCATAAATAGAGCATTTCCATTTCTCTTTCTTGCTCAGTTTCAATATTTTATTCGGTTTGGGTTGGTTGAGTATTTCTCCTTCAGAAGGTCTGGCAAAGCCATTTCTAAGGAGTCACATCCATGATGAGCTGCCAGCCACCAACCTAACTGAAAACACCTGCATCAGCCTTAATGGAGGGGAGAGGATATGGGAGCTGGGGTAGTTTTGGCATTCAGAGAGTGACAGGAATATTCACTGGTTGTTAACTTAGATTAAAAACAGGAGAGTAAGAACAAGAGCCCTAACTTAGAAGATGCAACCAAAAACAGGGAAGTCATTTCTCTTCTATACACCTTCTTATTCAGAGCTTTGCATCTAGCTTGCTCCTGGCAACTACAAAATACATAATACAATTAATAACAGTTCATTGTCACCAGCTGCTCACAAGAAACAGATGCAATTGTGGAGCCATTTAGTCAGCATTTCTTCCTGCCCAGTTATACTTCATCTTGAGCTGAGGATATTTGAATAATGAATCATGTATTGGACTATGAAGTAGGACAGATATAAATCAAATTGTTCTCCTTAACTATCATGGTTCACTAAGCACAAGGTCCACAGTTAAGCACAGGAGATTTAGGAGAAAGACATTGGTGAGGAAAATTCAGCTTTGGCTTCATTTATCTGGAGGTATTTCCTCTCAGTTGCATTCCATGTGAGCTATGGGGCTGTGTTTACAGGGAAGAAAGTCCTCTGCCCTGCTGTGAAATGACTGCCTTGGCATTCCATCTTGAGAATATTCCTGTAACATGTTCCTAAATATTTTATTTTCTTTTTACAGCAAGGAGACAATAGCACAACCAATCCTGGGACCTCTCTCTCAGGCTTCTCTCTAGACATTTTCATTTGAAATATTGTGGATTCCCTTGCCTGAAATGTGATGTAACACTGGAATATTTCCTCTGCAGAAATATTTGCATGTTTCTAAAGGAAAATAACATGGATTTCTAAGCCTACTGAAAAAAACATCACAGACTCACAGGATGGTTGAGGTTGGAAGGGACCTCTGGAGATCATCTGCTCCAGCCACCCTGCCAAGCACAGGATCACATCCAGGTGGGTTTTGAACATCTCCAGAAAAGGAGACTCTCTGGGCAACCTGTGTCAGTGCTTTGTCACCCTCAAAACATGTTTTATATGTGTCGTTAATATTCAAGTTAAAAAACATCCATTTGCCCAAAAGCATATTTAGAAATATAATGATGTCTGAATGCTGGAGCCAGCGAGCAAGGAATTTTTCCATTGGCCACTGACCTTTGTGTAAGGATAATCAGAACAGCTTGGTAAAGTGAGCCTTGGATAAACACTTTGAGAGACTTAAGAACTCCCATATGATGCAATTGGCAGGAGATTGATAGGTTATTCAAATATTAAATCTTAAATGAAAAACAAGTGGGGAGCATTCATAATTTAAAGAAAAACACATAAATCCCAAAAGAGAAACTATTTTAGTCACATTTTTTACTTCAAATTAAGTAGTCATACAGTGTCTAGAATTATGTATCACAAGAATAAAAAAATAATAAAATAAAAAACTGACAGTAATACACTTAGACAGTCTTATTTAAAGAAAGAGAGAATTGGAAACAAGCAGTCACAGATAGAGATGAGCATAGTCCAGGTAAAAGACTATGGCAATGAAGAAAAAGAAAATATCAGGATAGCAGAGTTGTAAGTGGCAGCACTGAAGGTTGTTTTTCTTCAAATCCCCACCCCATGGCCAGTCAAGGAGAAGCCTGACAAGGTGTGAGGTGCGGTGGGTTGGCGTCATGGCACTCCCACAAAGGGATCCCCCTGAAGCTGAGTGCAGGGGATCTTGTCCCCCCCTCTGCTACCTGCTGCCATTCTCTGGGACAGGACCTCATGGAACCCCACTCGGCCACCTGCTTCCAAAAAGCTTTGGGGAATTTTTGATCAGATTTGTTTGAAATCAACCAAAAGGTTTCAGACAACGTTCAGGAGGCAGGAGAGACACAGGTGCTTAGGCAGTGATATAAAACACCTAATTACCTTGGGAATGCAGGCAAAAAAATTAATGCCTAAAGGAAGAATTTTGTTAAAAAGCTTTTACACATACTTCGTGCTTGTTTTTTATTTGAGCTTCTTGGTCTTCTTAAGGTTCCAAGGGGGGAAGGAAAAGCAAAGAGTTTCTCCTCTTCTCTGAAGCCTAGTGAAATCAAAGGATCCTGTCTCCTGTCTGCTGACAGAGGTGCTGAGCATGGCCATCTTCCAACACATTTCAGTAAAGCTTTTCAGGGCATTACAGCTGTACTTTTATGCAAAAAGTAGGCACTTTTTTTTTTTTTTTTTTTTTTTTCCTCCCCTCTGTTTTACATCCCAGTTTACCCAGAAAAACAAAGCTTACACAGACCTGTGTGGCCATGCACGTTTCCCTCATTTGAGAGAAGGATGTAGGTCTGAAAAGTAATTAAGTTTTTATGACTTTTATAAAAGTCCATAGCCAGGAATTAGAAGTATGAGGGTCCAGGCATTTACACAGTCATCTCACAGTGACTCACTTATCTCATTCTTTTGTTATCTTGCCACTTTTTGAGAGGCTCCAGCTGATTTCTGCTAAGAAAGATTTTAATCCAAAATTTGCTAACATCTGCATTTCAGGGAAACTGTGGACATTTTTGATCATCTCAGTTTAGTGGGCAGGAGATGCTCTACTCCACCCTGGAATAATTATTTCAGCAACCAGGAGAGAGTGACGTGGCAAGCCCGTGTTATAGCGGTCATGGTCAGACTTAGCATTAAGCAGAGCTGAGAGATAAAGTGATTTGTTTATTTGGAAACACAAATTTGCAACTATGGAATAAAGTTACAAAAAGTACAACAACATTATTAAATTTATGCTTAGCATTAAGTAACTTCCTGTGCTGCTCCAACACAGTCACTGCTTTCTGGGTCAGCACAAACCAGTCTCTGCAACCCACTCCAGGCTTGGCATGCTCTGGGGAGCTTCAGGAGCAGGGTCTTGTCTGGCTGAATGATCAGGTCACAATATTCTCCTGTCCTGGCTTAAGTTGGAATAGAGTTAATGTTCTTCATAGTACCTGGTATAGTGTCGTGATTTAGATTTAGTATGAATATAATGTTGGTAAAACCAATCCTTTTCTTATGAGCAGGCATAAGCCTGAGGATTAGTTCAAGTCCTCCTCCCTCCTTCTTAAGGCTGCAGTTATGATTCACATTTCTATTGTAAACTTTAAGCACCAGTAACCTGGGTTTAGCTATCAGGTATGTTTGTTTCATTTACTGGGTCCTTAAAATATAACAGACAGATACAGCACTAGATAGATAGATAGATAGATAGATAGATGATAGATTGATACTGGATTGATCAATCCACTTTGTCACAGGACATGGAATGTACAAGATTTATAACATTTTTCTTATGGTCATTGCATTGACACTACATATGACAGTAAACCTAAAGGATGACAAATATTACCTGGATGCAGGAGTGGAGTGCATCCTGGCAGCCAGAGGGCAAACCCTATTTTGGGGTGCATTAAACACACCAGCAAACCCTATTTTGGGGTGCATTAAACACAGCCAGCCAGTCAAAGAGGTGGTTCTCCTACTGGATTTAGTGTTGAGGCAGCCTCAACTTGAGTAGTGTGTGCAGCTCTCGGCTCCACAATATATAAAGGGTGTTAAGGTACTTGAAAACATCCAGAGGAGGGCAGCAAAGCAGGTAGAAGGGCTGGAAGGCACGTCCTTTTAGGAGAGGCTGAGGACACCTGGGCTGCCCAGCCTGGAGAAAGGAGGCTGAGAGGCGACCTCAGTGCTTTCTGCAGCCGTCCTGAGGAGGAGAAGCTCAGAGGGAGGTGCCGGGCTCTGCTCCCTGGGCACCGGTGACAGGACACACGGGAACGGCACAGAGCTGTGCTTGGGGGGTCAGGCTGGGATTAGGGAACGTTCTTTCCTGTGAGGTTGGTCAAACACTGGAACAGGTTTTCTAGAGAGGTGACTGATGCTCCATGCCTGTCAGAGTTCAAGAGGCATTTGGACAATACCCTCAATCAAATACTTCAACTTTTTGTTAGTCCTGAAGTATTCAGGCAGTTAGTTGGACCTGATGATCTTTGAAGGTCCTTTCCAACTGAACCATTCTCTTCTATTGGTTATTTGGACGGCACAGCATCCCCATAGATATGTAATAGCATGTAATAATACAACACAGGTTAACCACTCTGCAGCTAAGTAGTTTTACATCTTCAGTTAAAATGCAAATGCACAGCAATGGAGACACTTTTGTACTTGTGGGCTTGAACAGATACAGACCCCTGATTGTCTATATAACAGTAGAATATATGCTTGAACATTAATTCTGCTCCTCACTGTTGTTTGGACAAGACAGTATTACCAGGCTGGTACTTAACTGGATTTTAAACATATAATTTAGGCATAGTAGATGACATTTTCCTCAAAAATTGGCTAGAGAGGTTTACACTTTAAAATCTTTGAAAAGCATAAACATTGCAAATTATAGTCTTATACAACCATATAAGGGATAGCTATAAATGCAGCTCATTACTAAATCCCTACAGGAGAACAAAACAAAACAAACAACCACTGATTATATTTGCACAAGACAGGGTACTTTCTGTGAAATGGTTTCCTGGGATGGGGTTTATGCTGTGATATTTATTATTAGCTGTTGACCCCATTGGCTGGTTATGACAGCTCTCATGTCATTGCTGAAATCCTGTGAAGGATAAGATTTTAGGTATATATATATACATATTAGGATATTATACTACAATCAATTTAAACAATGAATCAGCTATCTGATAGCTGACTGATTATATCACTGAATTATAGAGAAACAGGTTCAGGGTAACTCCTGCTTGCTAGCTGGGGTGCTAACCAGTTAATATAAGCAATGGATGTCACATTATCAGAATGGCTGAACATAGTTTATGTGTCTGCTGGAGTGGGCTTCTCAGGACATACAGGCACTAGGATGCCTACATATGTGTCCCTTGTAGGCTTCAGTTTCAAGCAGGTGCTGAGATGCTCAACCCAACCACAACAGTGTCTCAAGCCATGCAAAACTTTGGTGTCCCTGCACTTGAGGAGATTTTTTGTAAAGATCACTCTTAAATGTCGAGTCCTATTATTGTTGCTGAACTTTCACAACTAAATAAAAAAGTACAAGAATTTGAAAGTATAGAGTATGAATTCAAGCATTTCATTGAAATGAATGAAAGGGTGGGCTTGAATGAGCGGACTTTCACAAATATCCAGTAATGGGATTTCAAGAAGTGTACAATTAATTATTATATGAATTAGCTATCTGAATGATGAATAATTATATCTTTATTAATAACCACTGGCCATCATATTGGCTTGGAGAATTGTTGCTGCATGATGAAAAATGCAAGTGGATCAAACTCCTGCTGCTTGCATAGATGTCATGCAGATAGATGGGGACACAGAATACTTTTCTTTGTTATGGACCAATGTCAAACCCTCCAGCAGCCTACTGTTAGGCTGGTGGAAAGAAAACCCTGACAGATGGCTGGGCATTACCTATGCTGTGCTGTAAAAGATACAGCACTAACTGGGTACTTCTTTCTGATAGTGCCTATCCCCAGCATGATGCCAATCCCAAACAGCTCTGAAGCAGCACTGTGGACTAACAGAGCTGCTAGGAGGCAGGCAGGGCTAACAGACCCAAATCGGCAGTTTCTTACTAAAAATCATCATTTCAGCCCTCTTTTGAAGGAAGGCAGCCAGGTAAACTGTTAGCATGAAATGTGCTGTACCCATACTTAGCACAGCGTGCTACAGTGACTTGGCGTTCCAGCCCTGAAAACAGAGGCAGTGTCTGAAAGTACAACAGTCATGCAAATTTCATGAGGAGGGAAATGACAGATTTACGCACTTCACATCCCAAACTGGCTTAGTGCATACTTTCACTTGAAAAAAGACGGAGGTTGGAAACTCAGACCTAGCACAACAAAGAAGCAGGAAGCTGAACTAGACTAGAAACTGGCATTTTCTGAATGTTCTGAAATAACAAGATCCTATCATACCTCTTCCAGGGACATCCTGCAGGTAATTACACATAGTCTGTAGAGTGCTCCCATGTAGCATAACCCTCTGTATTGGGTTTACATGGCAAACATATGGTAGCAGGGTTGGTGCAGAGGTGGCCTCTGTGAGCAGAGCCCAGCAGCTGCCCCATATCAGATCAGAGCCAGCTCCAGCCAGCTCCAAAAGGGACCTGCTGCTGACTGGAGCTAAGCACCAGGGAGCGGCATTGGGTGGGCCCCTGGGAGAGCAGATTTAGAAAAGGAAAAACTACTGTGCAACAGCAGCTAGGAGAGAGGAGTGAGAAACAGTACCATAAGGGCTGCACCAAGGCCGATGAAACAGGAGGGCAGGAGGTGCTCCAGGCACGCAGCAGATGTTCCCCTGCAGCCTGTGGAGAGGCCCCTGGTGGAGCAGGCTGTCCCCCTGCAGCCCATGGGTCCCACATGGAGCAGATCTCCACGCTGCAGGCCATGGGTGGAGGAGCCCCCAGTGGAGCAGGTGGATGTGGCCTGGAGAAGGCTGCGGCCCATGGAGAGCCCCCACAGGAGCAGGTCCCGGGCCTGAGCTGCAGCCCGTGGAGAGGAGCCCACGCAGGAGCAGGGGGTCTCAGGGGAGCTGCCGCACATGGGGGACCTGTGCTGGAGCAGTTTGCTTCTGGGGGATGGACCCTGTGGTACGGAGACGTGTGGGAGCAGTTCTTGAAGAGCTGCTGCCTGTGGGCAACCCCCGCAGACTCAGTTCGGGAAGGACGGCATCCATGGGAGGGACCCTGCGTGGAGCAGGGGCAGGGAGTGACCGTGAGGGAGTGGTGGAGACGAAGCTTTAGGGACTGACCGCAGCCCCTATTCCCCATTCACCTGCACCACTTGGGGGGAGGAGGTAGAAGAGAGTGGATGGGGGAAGGTGTTTGTAGCTTTCTTTTTGTTTCTCACTGTTCTAGTCCACTAGTCATAAGTTATAAATTTCATTAATCTCCCTATGCTGAGTCTGTTTTGCCTGTGACAATAATTGTTGAGTGATCTCCCTATCCTTATCTCAAGCCATGGGATATTTTTCATAATATTTTTCTCTACCTTTTCCTGTGAGAAGAGGCAGTGAGAGAGCAGTGTAGTGCTGCTTAGGTGCACATTGGCGTTTTAACCATGACACTCTCAACCTGTAATACTGTATATAGGTGGGGCTGTTCCAGGGATGCCTAGCAGCTCCCAAAAGTTGGCCATTCGTGTCCACATGTATGAGCCCCAGACTTCTTCCTGGACCCAGCACTCCATAGCAGCTGATCTGTTTTTCTCCAGCTCATTTGGTCATTGATGATTGTGTGTCAGAATGATTTACTTAGCCAAACACATTCAAAGATAAAATAGCCTGTGAGAACATGGTGCTACATGGTATAGCACACCTGTCATCATACATCATGGATAAGGAATGTACTAATGTAATTGTTTTAACATGTTTTCCTTTGTTTACTGATTGGTATTTAAATTTGTGGGAACTGTGTGTGGACCTTTATTTAAGACTTCATAATAAGCTTCCTAAAAGGTTCAGGTTACAAAAGAAAATAAAAAGCCAGGGCAGTGTTATTCCCTCTCTTATACAGCTCATCGGCAGAGCAGATGACTGACTGGGCAGCTTGCTCAAGGGCAAGACAGTGCTATGGCTGGGAGTTGTTGTAATGGAGATCTCAAGGATTCCTGTCCTGCACAGCCACATCCCAGAAAATCAACAATATCATACAAATATATACATTAATTCCAAATATTATCCAGAGCAGTATGTGTGCATGGGCAGCACTATCCTGGAGCCTCTGGAGATATCAATGAAAAAAAAACAGATCTAGGAAAAAGAAACAAACAAATAAAACACTTTTTTTTTTTTTTTTTTTGTACTCTTTGTTTTTATAAGTCAGGGTTTATTTGTTTTCTTTCTTTTCTTGGTTTGTGTTTTCCCTGGAGTACTTTCTTCTTCTTCGTCTCTGCAACAGAACATTTAGGTTTCAATAGTCTCCAGTATGCGATTATATCAAAAGATGTTTCACTCTCAGTGACTGAAAAGTATCCAGCAACAACCCATCGATCCTGTTTGTGCATGAGAAACTTCAGGATACTGGTCTTTCAGGGCACGAGTATTTATCATGGAAAGTAAATACTGCTCCTAATTTGGCATCTTTGTTGTTGTTGTTTTGTTGTTGTTACATCTACGCCCAGTTACAACTTGTGGAAAAAAACATTGGAATTTGTAGATTAAAACCTAACAAACTTGAAGAAAATTTAGAAAGGAGGTTGGTAAGATCCTACGGGCTTATTTCTTGCACCCAGAGCACAGAAACCTGTAAAGGTTCAGCAGCTTTTAGCTCTGCTTTCCACCACTGTCTTTAGTATTCCTGTCAGAGAAGTACCATTTAGTACCATCCCTCTTCCTCTACGTCTCATTTATTTGCCAGCATTTTTAGCAATGCAAGTCTTGTTGGTAGCTGTGAGAAGAGGACAATTTGAAAACTTGTGAAGAAAGTACAGTTTCTTTCTTTCCATTAGACTGTCTTTACTTCTGTCAATGAACATTAGTTATGGAGGAAAGGAGGACACTTTCCAAATGTATTGGGCTTACGTGGCAAGAACTTGGTAGCAGGAAGGTCTACAGGGGTGGCTTCTGTGAGCAGAGCCCAGCAGCTGCCCCATGTCAGATCAGAGCGTACTGGGTCTGGCTGGGATGTTAACTTTCCCTGCAGCAGCCCATACAGTGCCATGCTCTGCACTTGTAGCTAGAACAGCAGTGTTATCACACCAGTGTTGTGTCTGCTGCTGAGAAGTGCTGGCACAGCATCAGGACTTTCTCTAACCCTCCTGGGGGTAGGCAAAAAAGTGAAAGAAACATGACCAGGGCAGCTGACCTAAACCAACCAAAGAGATATTCCATACCATATGATGTCACACTCAGCAATAAAAGGTGGAAGAAGGAGGAAGAGGGGAGGGGTGGGCTTTCGTTGTGAAAACGTCTGTCCTCCTCGCAAACACCGGCTACGTGTGTTGAGGCCCTGCTTCAAGGACATGGTCAGGCATCGCTCATTTGTGGGAAGTAGAGAATCATTTATTTCCTGTGCACTTCCATATAGCCTTTACTTTTTTTTTTTTTTTTTCTTTTTTTTTTGCCTTTTTTTTTTTTTTTTGCTGTTCCCTTTCCCCCTCCCTTTCCCCTTTCTTTTTTTCCCTTTTCCCCTTTAGTTGAATTGTTAATTAATAATATTTCCTTAATATATATATATATATATCCCTTTAATTAAATTATCCTTATCTCAACCCGTGAGTTGTTCTTTCCTTTACTTCTTCCCCTCCTCTGAGGAGGAGGGGGAGTAAGAGAGCGGTTGTGGTGTTCAGCTGCCCAGCACGGTAAAACCACCACACAGAGCCAGCTCCAGCCAGCTCCAAAAGGGACCTGCTGCTGGCCAGATCTGAGCCAGTGAGGGACACTGGTTGGGCCTCTGAGAAAGCCCTCTTTTTTTTCCTCTTAGGAAAGGGGGAGAAAAAAATAATAAATCCTGCTGTGCAACAGCAGCTGGGAGAAGGGAGTGAGAACCAGCTCTGCAGACCCCAAGGCCAGTGCAGAAGGAGGGTGGGAGATGCTCCTGGCTCTGGAGCAGAAGTTTCCTTGTGGAAAGCCCATGCAGGATCAGTTTGGAATGGACAGCATCCTGTCGGAGGAACCCCACTTGGAGCAGGGGCAGAGAATGACCCTGAAGGAGTGGTGGAGACAAAGAGTTAGGGACTGACCACAGCCCCCATTCACCTGCACCACATGGGGGAAGAATGTAGAAGAAGGTGGTTGGAGGGGAGGTGTTTTTAATTTGCTTTTAGTTTCTGATTGCTCTAGCCTGTTAGTAATAGGCAATAAATGATGTTAACCTCCTCATGCTGATTGTG
This sequence comes from Nettapus auritus, assembly GCA_011076525.1. NCBI lineage: Eukaryota > Metazoa > Chordata > Aves > Anseriformes > Anatidae > Nettapus > Nettapus auritus. The sequence continues at coordinate 142,058,750 of CM021765.1, forward strand.
TTTTGCCTGTGACAATAATTGTTGAGTGATCTCCCTGTCCTTATTTCAGCTGCTGGACCTCTTCCATCATATTTTGTCCCCTTCCCCCTTTGAAGAGGAGGAATAAAAGAGTGGTTGTGGTAGAGTCCAGCTGCCCAGCCAGGTAAAACAATCACACTAAAATATACCAAAAAAAAAAAAAAAAAAGAAAAAAAAAGCTGCATCAAGGTTACACTCTACTGTTGCTGTTCCAGCAGCAAAGGGTATGGCTGGTAGATGGCTGGTGGAAATACACTGAGTTCTTCAGAAGAAACAGAAATTACATGTTACAGAACTGTAGGAATGCATGCTTCCTTCCATTTTTGCTGTCATTGAGGTCTTCTTGAAAAGAAGTTATGATAATAAGTAACTTGAGTCTCAGGATGTCTTATGGATAACTGTAATGAAGCTGTCTGTTTAAAAGCTCATGTGGCCTCTAATTATCTCAGGTTCACCCTGCCCCAGCAAGACACAGCTCTGCCAACATTTAGAGACCACAGCTTCCCACCCCACTGTCTGCAAACTGGTGACCATCAGGCTGCCCACATAGGTGGCTGGGCCTTTATCTTCATGGCTCCCTTTCATGCCCCCACACAGATGTCCCAGCAACAGAGCCGATGTCTCCAGGGCAGCCCCGTGGCAGCCCTAGAGGGTACGGTACTGTAGGTGGCACTGAGGAGGGCAGCACTGATCCCCCTTGGGAGCGGGGCCAGGGTCTTCTTGCACCTACTCTTACTTGGCTTCTGAACGCTGAGAAGATCTTTTACTTAAGAGTTTCAGGGAAAACTCTTCTAAAGGGTGTTGGACAGAAAACAAGACACCTGTAGAGGTCTCTCTTCACTTGGTCAGAGGAGATTTATCTCTGCTCCTCCAGTGCACTTGCCAAGCGAGTGCTCTGTGCTCTTCTCAAGAAAAATAAAGAACAGCAATAAAGCCTTCAGAAATATTATTTTACAGGTTTAGTTAATTCATACAGAATCCTTACTATTCAATTTCTTCTGCCATTTTTGGATTGATGAATTCACAACATACAGCACTAATTGTCAGGCAGCTACATCTAAACCCTGTAATAACTAGATGCTCTAACGGGAATTGACAGCTGACACACATGGAAAGTGTTACTTACCATGGCCTGAAATTGAGGGAATTATGTGACAAAATTAAATGCTTACATGCTTCCAGGCAGAAACTCTTATTTTAGCAAGGAACAAAGAAATACAATTACTGCACAAAGATTTACTGCAGGTAAGTTTGATCAGGATTTTATATCTGCAATATACCACTTCAAATTATGTCACCAGCTATGCATGTAAACACATTCATCTTTATGGATGTCACAGCTTGTTTAATACTGCCAACAACACAATGCCTTTTTGAAGCAGCGTATTTGGGAAGAAATGAAAATACCCAGCTTTTTTATTCTTTTTCTCATATAGCCATTTACAAATACTTATTTTCTTTGTACAATTAAGTTTAATTAAGCATACTGTATTCACTTAGGAGAATTTTTCTTCCATCATCAGGATTTTGAAAGCAATTTTATCACACTAATTTGTTATTTCTGATCCCCCACCCCCTGTAAACCTTATTATTATTTTCCTGTGAAGGCATTCATTTGTCAGACATTCTCCCCAACAAAATCTGCAGCAATGCTGTGCCTTGTTGAACAGCCAGTATATTTCATAGATAGAAAAGTTCTGTCACTTTGAAAGGAATTTTCATAGGTGGACTACCCACTGATTAAACAGAAAAAGAGGAGGAATTTGGTATATATTAGTTCGCTTTGCTTTCCAAACTGCTAGGTTAGCAAGGATTAGGTAATGGCATAAAGTTGTGTGCATTTTCAAAACATTTTTCCAGAATGGGGATGTAGAATTCAATTTTCTTTATGAGTTGCAAGAATGGTAGAACAATTATTTTCCATGTCATGAACACCAGAACGGTCCTATTTCAAGAAAAAAAAAAAAAAAAAAAAAAAAAAAAAAGTAAGAGAAAAAAGACAAGAAAGCTGGTCTCAGGAGTTTCCATATCTGAGCAACTATAAATTGCTTCCCTGTTTGTAATCTGAATAAATGATGACCACGAACGCTTTTGAATTACTTACCAGATCACTGCCTGGGAAATGACTGGGGTAAGTATTCCTGAAACCATTCAGAGTAAATTATGGGTGAAAAAGTGAGAGAGCATACACATGATTTAGAAACTCTTTGGCCAGTATGTGGCAGGCTGAAAACAATGCAAACTGTATCTGCAGTTCCTCTGGAGCATGGTTTTCCCTGGTGCGAATCAAGTTAAAAATAAGGTAACATGACATGTAGCAATTAAAGAAAGAAAGAAAGAAAAAAGTTGTTGACTAGGCACCCTAGAGCCTTTAGACTAACAAATACAATTTCCCTTGTTAAAGTAGTTCAACACCAGTCACAGGAGGAAACCTAAACCCAGGAGTCCATCCCAAATAAAATACATTTGTTTAAATTTTGAAAAACAAATTGAACATCAGTGCCTGTCATTCAATTTCATCTGGACATTAACAGCCTACTCCAATGGGACCAGCCAGGATCCCCTGTCTTCAAGAGCCCACAGCGTCTCCCCACCTCGGGAAGTCACAGCTGTGTGGTGATGAGGGCACTCTCCTACCTGCTTCTCTGCACTGAGGCAAGAGGCGAAAGCTGGCTTGTCATTTAGGACAAAGGACCTAAATCCATTTAATTCACTGTGGAAAACTGCTGGAGCAGCTTGAGGCAGGTGGGAGCTGAGCTGTGGGATATCCCAGAAAACAGAGTGAAGTCCTCACCCGCCACCTGTGAAGGACCTCAGTTTCAGCTGTTAGCAAGTATCTTCTTATTACCAGCCTTGGTTTGTCCATCCCCCAGCTGGTATGAACCAACAGCATTACGCTGAATCACACAGGCTTCAGCAAAGTTGGCCTCTGCTCAGAGACTGGAGCATAGGTGCAGCTTTTTGAGTCCTTTGCATTTGCCACCCAAGCCACCAACCTGGAAGAGAAATAGACTGGGTTAATTCCTCTTGCAGTTCCAGTTTCCAGCCTGAATTCCCTCTTCCTCACACTCCCCTCTATCCAGTCCCTCACCTACCATGTTTCCTTCATCACCCAGAGATTTCAGGCACACAAAAAGTAGCTTTTGCAAAGTACAAAGAGGAGTTTGTCCTTTTGCCCAAAAGCTGCTTTATCATTCCTGCTATGTGTCAACTGAGCAAGGAAACATTTCCTATTTAATTGTATAAAATTGCATTCTGTGATACAGAATTATTTCACAAAACAAAGTGCTGGTTAAGCCAATTAAGAGATTCTAAATTAAAAAAGAAACAAGCTGTTGTCAATATACCAATGTCAGCTCTCTCCAGTGCTTGGAGTTATCCAGTAATCAGGCAATTTCAGGGGGTCCAGTCCTGCATCTACTGAAGTCAATGGCAAAACTCCCAGTGATATCGGAGGAGCAGAATCCAGTTACTAATCTACAAGCTGCTAGTTCAGTAAGAGTCATAGTACTTACGCAGATGGCCATATAAAGAAGTTCAGCTGAAAGTCATTTTGTGTTAAAAAAAAAAAAAAAAAAAAAGAGAGAGAGAACGAGAGATAAATATAGAAGAGAAATTCTGTTGTAATAGAAAAACTACTGAAGTCTTAGATTTCAGAGATAGCAGGTGATAAATCATTTGACATCGTAAAAGTGGTGGACAAATTGTAACAGATATCAAGAAAGGCATGAAGAAAAGGTCTGTAAGAAATTATACCTTCATTTCTATATTAAGATAGCATATAACTAAGCCTGCAAGATTCTGAGTTTTAAACCATTAGAAGTGATTTATTTAATCAGGGTGTGAAGTGTATGAATGAATATATTACTGATTTATTCAGATTTGCTTTCTTTGAAATATGGAGCTGGTTTCAAAAGAAAGGGAAAAGCAAGAGGGAAATGTGTGTAGATCTCCAGGCTAGGAGGAACCATTTTAAATTGCTGCAGGGGAGTTTCAAATTAAATAGGGAAGTAGTTTGTCTCCAGAGGCTGTGAAATCTTTACTAGTAGCACTCTTTAAGAGCGGGTGTTAAATAAATGTTTTTCAGGAACATCAAGAGGAGAAGCAGATCCTGCTTTAAGAAGGGACGGTGGACTTGAGGATCTCTTGAAATCCCTTCCAGCCATGTTTTCTATGATTCTTTGATTTTTATTATTATTACTATTTTTTTTTTAAACTGATAATTTCCTTAACTCCCATATGTCTTCTGTTTTACTTATAAGAGCTTTATAAAACAAATATTCCCTGTATCAAATTTATTATAGCAGTGCCTAATGACTAATGAAGAACAATGCTGTTATACTGAGTGTGACAGTAGACAAGTGCTAGATAACCAATGACTCTTTTGCTTTAGAACTAAAAATCCCTTGTTAGCTTGCTCAAGTGGTGAATCACCATCATGCCATGCACTATATGCTGCATCTTTCTGCTTCATTTGGAGACTTTTGTTTAATTTCTTATCTGTAAGTATTTATACTATAATAAGATCAGCACTTACCATGGTTTTGGTCAGTGATGCAGGTTTGAGTGTATTCCCTGAACATGTCCCACCTGCACTGAGATGCCTATGTTGAGAGGTTCTTTATTTCTTCTCTAGAGTGAAAGGAAAGGGGCAGGTTGTTTCAGGTGATGGTTTATATCTTATGTGGCCTGTTGTGCCTTGCAGAGGTGATTGTCCCTGCCCTGTGGAGTATACAGGGCACTTCAGATGTTGGAACTCATAACCCAAGGATTTCAACCTAGTATTAGATTTGTTCTTTTAAAATGAAGATCTAGTCTTTAACATGCCTCTGTAAGATGTTTTTTTTTTTTTTTCATTCCTTCAACATATTCAGTTGGTTCTTTCTTCACAAGTGATGTTTGTATTGTCACTTTTTTCTCAGCAATTTCAAGTGCAGCCTTTGTTTTTACCATGACTGTCATGAATACTCCACCAACAGATGTTTCTGCAACAAGTATCTTGAATAGTCATCTTTCCACTCATTGCCATTTACATTCACTGTTTGCACATCCTTTTTGGGTATGGAAAAGGTATCCATCAGGCAGGAGCACTGCACTTGTGATAGAACTCTACCACCATGCAAGTGTATGATGCTAAGAAGTTTTTACTCCCAGTGGGGCCCTATCCCTGTGTTAATGCCAGCAATATGCCATTAATTTGGTATTCTCTTAAACTATGAAAATGTTGTGATGATCTTCCACAATTGCTTTGAGATTTAGAGTTTGATTTTGCTGTAGGAAATGGTTCACGGATAACCCAGTACCTCTATCAAATTTGATTGTGTGCTTGGTTGTTTTCCCTTAGAATTCCTTCTCCACTGCTCAGGAGAGTTCCCAACTGAGATTCGCCTTTTCTGAAGTTATTCATTTTTCCTCTTGTGGTCCAGTATTTTGAAAATGAATGCACATCCTCACAGAAATGAGTCTGCCATGAAACATGAGAAAACTATTTCATCTGCCATGAAGTGATTCACAGACATCTTCTAGAAATGCAGGCCAGTAGAAAGAAGACTGGTCAGGGGTCACAGACGTACAATAATATTTAAGGAATTGATTAGCACATCCAACAGATTAAATCAACTAAAATATTTAATATATTTTTTCATTTAGTTGAAGTTACTGAAAATAATGATTTGCTTAAAAACAATAAAAATCTAGTGATGCCAAATGTTATTTTCCCTACCTCCTACTAGTAAACACATTGTGCAGCACAGAACTGGTTCCTTGCAAATCAACCTGAGAAAATCTGCAGCAATGCTTGGAAACTAGGGTGTTTACTGTTTGCCACAGTGGTTGAAAGACAGAACTGCAAAGCATCGTGGTCTCAAAGAAAATAAAATCAACCCTCTATTTGAAGAGAGGCAGTGGGAGCAAAATACTCAGAACAGATCAACTGTATTTAATAAATATCAGTAAAACCATAGTGGGCTTCTGTTGATAGCAATGTATATATGGGCCAAGCTTGCAGCATGTGTTGATATGGTTTCACTGCTCTTAGTGGCTGAACTTGGAGTAAAGATATTGCACTTATACCTATCCATGCTGCAATCACACTCTCAAAGGCACCATAAAGCCTTCTAATGATAAAGATAACGAGCCATCAAAATAGAGTGGCTGGAAATTGTGAAGCATCTTTTGTTGAAGGTCTTTAAATGGAAGCTGAATAAAAAGCTATCTGGAATGATGTGGTTACAGATGATCATGCCTTTGGGCACATAGATGAAGTAATTAACCTCTTGGTGTCCTGGCCAGATGCATTTATCTATTTATTTATTTTTAACTGTATAATCTTGGATTGTCATTGGGCAACAAACCTCTGTTTTTCTGAGGCTCTTTTACTGCCTCAGTGCAGCGTTGATGCATCAGTCTTCAGAGTCACGTCTGAGCACTAGTAATGCCTACTATTAGGTTTGCTTGCAAAATTCATTTCTAAAATAGCATTATTCTAAGATTGCTCTGAATGTAGCAAGTCACCTCACTTCTTGCCGCTGGATTCTGTAGATCTGTGGCTGTCCTTTGATCAAGAGAAGGAATTAAAATGTGAAGAGCTGTTGGCAATGATGACAGCTCTGTACTCTTGGAATTTAATAGGAGAAATGTATTTGTTGTATAGGATTTTGTAGGCTGGTTAGGTGTGCAAACTGCATGCAAAGAATCCCTTGCTTTTTAAATTCTGCACATTCCTGTCTCCAGCCTACCTACAAAATCTGCCTGTTGGCTTCATCTGGCTTTATAACAGAAATGGAGATTTAAACTACCATTAGGGTATGAATCTAGCAGATTTTGCTTTGAGTTCCACAGCACATGTTCAACTGGATTTTTGCTTGCTATTGTAGTTAATGAAAACTGTTATTTGGCCGGCAGTCCAGTAAACGCATTCATAGAGCAATTCAGATGAAATAATCCAGGGGCTCTGCTTTCTTCAGGCAAAGACATCTATGTATAGGCATTTACCTGTCAGTGAACTCCTGCTGACTTCATGGGGAAGAGCAGTCAGCCTGAGAACATTGTGGGACAGTGACTTTGGAGCATCTTCCTTGCAGACAGCAAGGGTGTGACTGTGTGGGGCCAGCTCTACGCAGAGAGATATAGAAACCCCTCAGTGAGTTTCTTCCCGTGAGGGTGTTCAGCCAAACAGGGCTGAATTTACACTTGGTTATGTCTGGCTTATTTATTATACTGTGTGATTTCGATGGAGCCTTTGAATAGAGAGAATGTGTTCCTGTCTCAGATTTGCTCTTTCCCTAGGCATTTTAAATAACTGTTAATATACAAATTTAAAATTTAAGTTATATGGTATTCAGGATGTAACGTTTCTTTGTGGTTTAACCTGTCATTGTGTCTGATTATTCCACTACATTATGAGCTTAGAGTAGAAGAGAAAAACATCTTGTCTTCCTGATGAGGTGAAGAAGAAGAAGAAAATAATTACATAAAGGAGAGTGCGGAACCCATTCTGCCTCCGTCACACTGCACTTGCATCGCTGCTATTCCAGGCATTTCAACAAAGTTACTCTGAATTTGCATCTGTGTCACCAAGGGCAGGGTTTGGCCCACACTGTGTAAAGGCTGCATCCTGTTGTCATGGCAATAGAAGTTTTAAAAATTGTAGAGGAGCAAAGGACTGGGTTGTTGTGATAAATGATGCAGTAAAAGTGACTACTTTTTCATAGCTTCTTGCTTTTAATTGATGCCTTTGTGTGAGTGTGTGCGTGGAATCTATTTTTATTGATGGATGCAATTAGCCAAGATGCTCCTGTAGCAGTGTTAATGTTCCAGTGGCCGGATATCACACGGGAAATGCCTGGGTTAAGTTTTATAGCAAGATGAACGACTGGTTATCTTAAACTTATGCGACAAACTTATGTTCTGTGCTTTCCTATTGATTTCTGCAACAGCTGTCATGCAGCAGCAGGAATCAACCTAAAACTAATGCTGTCACAGTGACAAGAAGGAAACCACATTTTTGACATCTGAAGCGTTCTGTATTCTGAAACAGGCTTATGGGGAAAAGACAAGTTTCAGTGAACTCTGTACTTTTTTACTTTCAACATTCCTGCAGGGAGACTGTAACTCGTATAATGCTTTTTGATGATCTTTCTGGTCTATGCTGGGCTGAACTCTGAGGCCTATAAACCTATCCCAGCCAGTTTACAAATCATTGGGTTGGCTTTCCTTGTTTAGTTCCATCAGCCCCTCCCTGATTCATCAGCCTGCCAGCAATCATGTCTCTGGGAGGAGAGACATGATTCACTTCCTCCTGGGGAGTTATGGGTGGCACTAAGTAAGAAGTGAGCACAGAAAGGAAACACTAGGAAGCTAAAGGCAGTGGTGAAAGAAAGCTATATTTGAACTTTAATGATACAGCACATCATTGTGCATATAAAATGAGAGGCATTCCTGCCCCAGTTTACAGGAACCTAACTTCAGGTGTCTGCATATGGGTGTCCGTATTTGTCTAAACTCTCAGCATAGACAATAGGGTGGGATTTCTTTACCTAAATGTGGCACCTATTGTCATTTGAGATATTCTGGGATATCAAATTCATCTAGATTATCTGGGAGGTCTGTCCACTTTTGAAGCAGTATACACCTAAAATGGCACCAACATTCAGGCAACTGAACCTTCCCGTTATCTAAACTGGACAAATATATTGCTCAGATGTTCAGCTGATGCCGTATTAATCTGATGCCCGCTAACTGTAATGAGATCTTAACCAGCAACTTACATGTAGACACCTATAATGTAAATACATTGATGTCTCAAAATGGCTGAGAATTTCATAATTAATTACTGTTTTTCAGCCTTAACCTTAACCTCAAATGAAGTAAAGGAAAGCATTTATTTATTTATTTATTTATTGCTTTCAATTGAAGTCATGTCACATTAGCTCCATTGAAATCAGAATAAAATTTCTACTCATTTCAGAGGGGGCAAGACAATGCATGTGGTTTATGAATATAGCTCCTTAATGATGACATCAGGGTGACTGTTTTTCCTGGTCTACATAGCCTTTCTTTGTTTAAGCTGTTTAAACATACAAGATCTCAGGTAGTATCTGGACTCCTTATGTTGTCATTAAAGGGAGAGAGAGGCACCTCTACAGGGTCTCTTTCCAGTTATTAATTAGTATGCCTCACTCATGACACTCATAATACATATTTAAGTCCAGAATAACTCTTTGGTGATCAGAATTAGGCAAGATGAATTGCCCTGAATGATTGCAAGCAACTGATATGACAGCTATTTGGGTGTCCCCATAACACCAGTCTAAAGAGGGAGTAGATGAGATCGGCTCTGTGCTTACTGATGCCTAGAGAGACAGCTGTAAAATGTTGACAGGAATTTCTATTGAAGGGTTACATCACATATAAATATATAAATTAATTGATAAACTATTTTTTTGGAGAAAATCACTGTTATGCATTTGGTGCATACTGATGATTGGAAAAGGGATATGATCCTTCTGTAGGGTTGGGTTAGTTTCTGTGTCTTTTCTGTGTTTGTGTCCTGCAGCGATTTCGATCACCAAATTTCAGGATACAGGTCAGGATACAGGAAGGCACTAGGCACTGACCCTCAAATTCAGCAGGATTTGTGCACATGGATTTTTTTTTTTTCTTCTTTTTACTGGAATTTTTCCTATGCTAAAACTTAGGCACTTGCTAATCAGAGGCTAGGTTCCTACAAACTGTAATTTGCAGTATGACCCATAAGGTTTTTCTGGTTTCTAATTGCTCTGCTTACCTCATTCCCTGGTATTCACAGTAAAATGTTGCTGAGATAAAAGGGAAGTTAACTATAGTAGCTTTTTAGTTCACCTCTAACACTAGCTGTCTTGGAGGAAGTTTATTCTTGGAGGGCAGGCTTTGAACACCCCTCAGCAGGCTGTTGTGTCTGTGGCTATGCTCTGGGGCTCATGGATGAAGCTGCCACCTGACCTGTGCCCTTGCTGTCTGCCAGAAGTTATTGTCCTGTTGGAAAAACCACAGAAACCAGCAAGTGTTAGCTTCTCAGCCCATGCAGTTCCCAGGTGTGATCACCAGGATGGTGCCTGTGCACAGCCCCTGCTGTCATTACCAGGGTCTATGTGCTGAGCCCAGCCGGGACAGGTGGCTGGGAAAACCACAGCAGGTCAAATGGGAATGTGAGCTTGAACAGCACTTGGGAGTGGAGTGCTAGAAAGATGCTGATAACAAATCTATCAACCCCGTGGAGCTCAAGTGTGTGATTTGAGCAGTTTTACCGTGAGACAATGTGTGCATGCTCACATATTTGCAGAAATAACTCATGTCTTGGAAGGCAACAAAAATGAAAACTACATGGCAGTGAAAATAATAATGGCCGGGGCTGCTATAGGATTATTATTTTTAGCTCTTAAACAGTGACAGTATTTTCTATGCTGTAGAGTGATGAGGTAAAATGTAAGTCCTGCTCAGATTAAGTTGCTGGGAAGAAAATACATAAATTTGTAGTTTTAATGAAAAGGAACAGCAGAAGAGGGTGCAGTCAAAGGGAAAAAAAAACAAACAAACAAACAAAAAACACCACACACACAAGAAAACACTTAAATGGTCTGTTTTTATTTTTTCTGGTCAAAATATAGGATGTAGATTGAAGAAGTTAAATCTCACAGGAAGCTAGCACTGTCCTTTACTACACTAAAGCTGCTCTTGGGTTTGCAAAGCAGGCAATGGCTGAGCTTATTTTTACCCATGGAACTCCAAAATATGGCAAAATTTTACAAAGCCCAGAGAACACACATAAAGCAATGGAACAAACTGCAGTATGTTCCTCCTGTCCTCACACTAAATTACATACATTCTGATAAATCTAAGGTAGTAAATTTACCTTCTGATGTCTTAGTGGGAAGCAGCTTACTAGCTAAGGTGCAGCAGGTGTAGCTGAAGAGAAGGGATAAGAAAAAAGGGCAAGACTGGACTTGGCTAAAACAGCCTTCTGCGAGCCGCACCTCAGCAGCAGTTCTACTGAAGTTGTGTTTTTCAAGGGTCTTTGCTCAGGAGGCTACAAAGAATGCAAATTGGCTGGAGTGGCTAGAAAAGTCATAATGTTCCCTTCTCCTCTGGCAAACAGTCAGAAAGGGGAAACAGACCTGGAATGGAGAGTGGACTTCAATGTTTCTTCTGTTCTCTGAATAATGGAAGGCGCTGATCAGGGCAGGGGCATGAAATACTGGCACACAGTGTGAGTGTGAGAGCTGGTAGAGATCCCTCTGCTGAGAGCACAGGGACAACTTCATTTGTCAAATTGTATAGAAAAGCATAAAAAGAAAAGAGTATATAGTATTTGCTTTTATGTTTGCAGAGCTGTTAAAAATTCATGGCCCTGTTCTCCAGGAAATTCATCAGGCATGAATGAACTGAAAAGTGTGTTTTATGTTTTGTATGTATATCTTGAGAAGAAGTGGAGAGTGGTCATAACTCATGAACTAAAACTGACTTTGTGATCAGCATACTACCATGCTGCGTGCATTTCCATGGAAATATATGTGAAGATTAAACAAATGGAAGAGCCTTTTAAAAAGCCCTTGCTGTCCCCCAGGGGTTGCTGTCAACAAAGAAGGGGTTCAGCTGACCTGTTGCTTCTCAGGCTGGGTTAGTGCTGCAGACCAGACTGAAGGTAGAGGGGATGAGGATGAGAGATGGGGCACATTTATTGTTCTTTGCCTGAGGCTTGTGAAAATACACAGATAGGAAATGGAAGCAGAGGATTGCTGAGACCCTCAAAGGATGTGCATTACACCTACTGATGGGGGCAGAAGCTAATGTAAGTTCCTCCTCATTGCTAATATCACGTATCGTGATACAGAAATCAGGCAATTAATTACAGCACACAAAATGGTACTCTCCATACGAACCCACGGCCATTTAGCAGTTGAAGCCACTAAAATGCATAAAAGCAGGCAATGAAATATATTAAATTTGTACCATTTCAAATTAGATTTATATTTCAAGAAGACAAAATGGGATCAGTTTGCTGCCAAAACAAAACCCAAACCCAACAACTACAACAACAAAAAACACAAATCCAAATACAAATAGAATATCATGTGTTACTAAAATAGCTGGAAATTGAGTATTTTACTAAGTTGTGTGTTCTCCAATAAATTTTAGTTAATGAAAATATTAAGAGCATTAAATATTAAAAACGTCCACCTATATAAATAATGGATACTTTTGAAAACAGTAGCACAAATTGTTTTGAAAATATAAGTAGCAAGATGCTTCTTTCAGTTATTTCAGTGAAAACATGTAAGCATAATTTAATTCACTTTCTCATTGCTAGTTACCAATGGCATTTGAATGTTTGTAGTGGGTTTACGTGGCAAGGTTTCGGTAGCGGGGGGGGCATAGGGGTGGCTTCTGTGAGAAGGATCTAGAAGCTGCCCCATGTTTGGTAAGGGCCCCACTGCTGACCAGAGCTGAGCCAATAAGCGATGTTGTTTTGCGCCTCTGTGAGAGCATATTTAAGACAGGGAAAAAATGCTGTGCCACTCAGCAGCTGGGAGGGTGAGAGGAGTGAGAAACAGCCTTGCAGGCGCCAAGGTCAGTGAAGAAGGAGGGGGAGAAGTGCTCCAGGCGCCGGAGCAGAAGTCCCCTGCGGCCTGTGGTGAGGACCATGGTGAAGCAGGATGTCCCCCTGCAGCCCATGGAGTACCACGGTGGAGCAGGGTTCCACGCTGCAGCCCGTGGAGGAGACCACGGTGGAGCCTGTGCCCCGAAGGAGACTGCGGCCTGTGGAAGACCCCTACCGGAGCAGATTCCGGGCTGGACCTGCAGCCCGTGGAGAGGAGCCCACGCAGGAGCAGGTGACCCGGCAGGAGCTGCTGCCCGTGGGGGACCCAGGTTGGAGCAGTTTGCTCCCGAGGGATGGACCCCGCGGTACGGACCCATATCTGGAGCAGTTCTTGAAGAGCTGCTGCCTGTGGACAGCCCACGCCGGATCAGTTCGGCAAGGACTGCATCCCGTGGGTGGGACCCCACAGCACAGGGGACAAGAGTGACTGAGAAGGAGCGGCGGAGAAGAAGTGCTGTAGACTGACCATAACCCCCATTCCCCCGTTCCCCTGCACCGCTCGGGGGGAGGAGGTGGATGGGGGTGGATGGGCGGGAAGTGCTTTCGGTTTCTTTATTTTGTTTCTCACTTCTCTAGCTTGTTAGTAATAAGCAATAAATCTTACTTTCTCTCTATGCTGAGTCTGTTTTGCCCGTCATGATAATTACTGCGCGATCTCCTTGTCCTTATCTCAACCCTTGAGCCCCTTTCATTGTATTTTCTCCTTGCTCCTCTTTGAGGAGGGGGAGTGAGAGAGCGGTTGTGGTGGAACTCGGCTGCCCACCCGAGTAAAACCACCACAATGTTCCCTTGTTGACTTCTGAGTATACTTTTTCTTCATATTTTATTCATGGACTCTTCAGATTTGTGCTGGTTGTGTTCTTTTCACATACAGTAAAGGTTTTCCTACATCAGAAGGTGCTTCAGAATATTTGTTTTGTATTATTTACCTTAACTATCATTTTATTCCACACTAATTGCATCTTATTTTCATAATCTGTCCAATGTCTGATTTACTATTCTGAGAGGATATCTGATCCCAACCTTCTCCAGTCCTCTGAAAAATAGCCTTAGGACTTGGCTGCATCTAGAGGAAAGCGGGGTTTTGCAGCAGTCATGACTGACTCTTCTTCACTCATAATTGATGTTTCTGAAAGATTTTTATCACATGATGTTTGGCCCCAGGCATCGGGAAGAGGAAGTCACCAACCTGACAGTCGGCATACATCCCCTCTGCTTGATGGGAAGAACAGCACACCATTTCTGTGAACAGTTGTGTAGAAACTGTCAGTCTGGAGAGGCAATGCTCTGTATGAAGGTTATGTGTTGTTATAGGAAATGTTCAGAAAGCCTCTGAACAACCTGCTGGTTACCAGCTAGCACTCAGGGCTTTCTCCCTGAGGTCTAATTTTTTAGAGATTTACTTGTGTGTTTAAGAAGATCTTGAAGACAATGTTGTAGTAATGTACTCCAGAGTTTCCACCAGGATGGTCAATCTCCCTGTAGTATCATTCTGAGATTTGCACAACCATGCTTCTTTCTACACCACAAAGCATCTCTTTTTTTCTCCCACAGGACTGATATAATACCATCCAAGTATGTTGGAGACCAACCATTGGATCCATCATCTCTTGACAGTCAGGATTTCAATGGTGGTTTAATTTAATTTACTTGAAGATATAGTAACAGAGTACTATGAAGGATTCACTGTTTCGTGCTATTTCCTTAAGACCTGATGGAAAATGTTATCCTCCTCCAGGCAATGGAGAAAAGGTGAAATAGTCAGAGAAAAAATGTTCTCAGGAGGACTGGCAGATATCCTCATTGCTTCACAGGAAAAATAATAGTTGCTTTATGACCTACAGTGGGACCCTAGAAATCTGGAAGAGGAGTGATGAAAGAACAGCATTAAGATGTAGTGCCTAGGAGTGTGGTATCACACAGACAGAGGGGAGAAAAGGCACGAGGGAGCTCTGAAATCCACACCCCAGCACCGATTCAGCTGGGTGGCACTGTGAGGAGCTTCCTTGCAGCCAGCCCAGCCGTGCTGGCACGTATCTCGCCCACGCACCAGCTGGGAGCCCGGCTCCCCTGCCTCACCGCTCCATCTGCTCCTGCTGTCTGGGGAGGAGGGCGGGCTCGCCTTCAAATGTGCACCCAAAAGGCTCTCTCTTACTTTTAGTCATTTTCAGGAGAAAACAAAAAGGGAGGGATGCTGTGGGGTTGGGAAAAAAAAAAAAAAAAAGGAAAGCTGAATGCTCTGGAGAGCTGGGTCAGGTGTCCTGGGGCAGCTCTGATCCCAAGGGGAGCCCCAGTGCTGCCGCTGCTGCCTGGATTTCAGGAAGCAGAAACATCTAAGTGGCTGTACCTGAAGGGTCCTCCACTGAGAGCTAAATTGTGTTTCTTTTCCTGTTACCATGGAGATGGGAAATGCTCTTCTACAGAGACCGCAGCACTCAGGGGACCAAGGGATCTCAGAAAGATCTGAGATGGCACCTATTTTTTCAGATGCAGCATATCCTCCTCTAAAAAGAAATTAGAAGTTCAGTTCCTGCATATTCCTTAAGCACTGGGTGAAAACATCCTGAGAGCTGTACGTTTCTCCTCCCGGATATCCATCTTGCTGATCAATAAATTCTACAGCTGGTGATGGGAGGATGATTTATGGCATGGTGCGGTATCGGAGTTACACTGCTTTGTTGATGTATTGATGCAATATATTATGGAGGCAATATCCTGCAGTGATACATTGATTCAAAACCTGGTTGTAACCAGCAGAAGCATTTTGGAATAGTCCTGTCTGCCTTTTCTTCTCTCTTTTTATGTCTGTCAGATGAAAACTTTTGGGGCACTGCCATTATGGTACCACTGGTCTTTTCAAAGAGAAAAAAATCTCCATTTTTTCTGAGCATCATGTTTGGACCAGCCCCCTTCAGTCAATGTACTGAAGGTGCCGGATGCTGTTCCCAGGAACAGCAACCAAATGGTGTAGATGGGCTCTGGACACTGCCTGCTTTGCAGCCTGATGGACCAGGTATGCTTCACAGCCTGGTTAATGGGGGCTGTCAATGCCTTCAAAACAGAAGAGGCTGCCTGGGCTGTCCTGTTGTTTCACAAGCATGGTCTGTCTTTACTTGCTCCCTTCCTCTCCCAACCAGTGATAAGCAGTGTTTGTTTTCAAGTGGCTTTGCTTTTGCCACATTCACAGTGAGTGAAGTGCATTGCAGCCACCGGAGTATATCGAGCAGTAAGACTGCATTAAGAAAGCCTCCTAGGGAAGCTAGCGTACCACAGTGTTGAAATTAGACTACATATTGTACAGCACAGCCTTGGATATTCAGATGAGCATTTTTCCTCGAGGTCCCATAGGCACATCCAAGTTTGAGCAGTGAAGAGTACAAACAGCTGCAATCCTCATGAGCCAGTGGGCACACTGCTGTCACCAGCTACTGAAGTGTAAGTCAGTGACATCAGCGCACCTTGAGGAAAAAAGTCTGCTACCCAAACAAAATACTATTTCTCACCAGGGAGTAGAACAGTGGGTTAGAGGAGGGGCAGGATCTTACTGCAGAGTGCCAAAAGGAGGTCGGCAGAAGGGAATTAAGTGTTCAGGTATTTTTCTTTGATTTTTTTTTTTTTTTTTTTTTTTTTTTTTTTTTTCTTCTGGCTATTGGCACAGATATGCTGGTATGCTCTGATGTAAACTATTGCCTGCTAAAAAATTCTAACAACTCCTTTTCGCCCCGCCCCCCCCCCCCCAAACAGCAACGAGTTATATGCAATAACTGCTCAAAGCTTGTCATAAATCCAAGGAGCCATCAGATAACTAGACTACCCATACATCTAAGTCCTCAGTGTGCCCCTCAGACACAGTGATTGCTTTGGAGCAGATGGAGAACTGAAAAGCCACCCAAAGCTAAAGGGAGCACCTGGCACCCTTTCTAGGGAGTGCATAACCATGTGTCTTTGAACTGTGTACTTAAAGCTTGCCAGGGAGCCTTACAAGATGCAGTTAATGACATTAATGAATTCCCCTCCTCATTAGGGCTATCTGAAAAAAGAAGCCAAGAAAGAGTCTGTGTTAGATTTTTTTTTTTTTATTATTATTATTTTTAAGTAGGACACAAAGCCCCGAATCAAAATGTGGTCTAGAAAGGGCCCCATTCAGATGGTTTACCAATGTGCCCTGCAACTACTGTCACTCCCAGTTTCAAGGTCATGCTAAGAAATTCATGTGTCTCTAGGTTGCTGTCTTTAGTCTTCCCCCTCAGCCCTCAGACTCCCACCCCAAAAAGAAATAAAGATCACAGAATCATAGAATGGCTTGGGTTGAAAGGGACCTTAAATGTCTCATCTAATTCCAACTCCCCTGCCATTGGCCAGGATGCCACCCACTAGATCAGGTTGCCCAGGGCCTTGTCCAACCTGGCCTTGAACACCTCCAGGGATGAGGCATCCACAGCTTCTCTGGGCAACCTGTGCAATTGCCTCACCACCCTCTGTGAAGAATTTCCTCCTAACATCTAATCTAAATCTCCCTCTTTTAATTTAAAACCATTCCCCTTTGTCTTATCACTATCTCCTTGTGTAAAAAAAAAACACCCTCCATCTTTTTTATAAGCATCCTTTAAATAGTGAAAGACCACAAACGGAGACATCCCAGAGCCTCCTCTTCTTCAGGCTGAACATCTCCAGCTCTCTCATCCTTTCTTCACAGGAGAGGTGCTCCAGCCTTCTGATCATCTTCATGCGCCCCCCTCTGGACCCGCTCTAACAGCTCCACATCCTTCTTGTGCTGGGGCCCCAGACCTGGATGCAGTGCTCCGAGTGGGGCCTCGTGTACAGAGCAGAGGGGGACAATCCCCTCCCTCGCCCTGCTGGCCACTCTGTTGATACAGCCCAGGATGCAGTTGGCCTTCTGGGCTGCAAGTGCACACTGCAGGTTCAAGTCAAGCTTTTTGTCCACCAGCACCCCCAGGTCCTTCTCTGCAGGGCTGCTTTCAGTGAATTCTTCACCCAGCCTGTACTCATGTCTGGGATTGCCCTGACCCAGGTGCAGCACCTTGCATTTGGACTTGTTGAACATCATTAGGTTCACATGGACTCCCTTCTCAAGCTAGTCTCGATGGCAAGGGATGATATTCCTTCTTTCTGTTGTATTAACTGTAGCACTCAGCTTGGTGTCATTGGCAACCTTGCTGAGGGTGCACTCAATGCAACTGTCTATGTCCCTGATAAAGATACTAAACAACATCCATCCTAAGATGTCCCTGAGGGACAGCACTTGTCACCCACCAGCCTCCACATGGACATTGAAGTTTTGACTGGAAGTCTCTGGCTGTAGCCATCCATCCAGTTCCTTATCCGCTGAATAGTTCACCTTTCAAATTCACATCTGTACAATTTAGAGATCAGGATGTCATGTGAGACCATGTCAATGAAAGATCATGTGTTCCCTTTTTTTCCCCATAAAATAAAAATGAATCAAGGAACTCAATGCTTCTGTTAAGGATGATAAAAGGTCTTTAGTAGCCCAGATTGCTCAGAAAACACAGGTAATAGAGCAAAGTAGATAAATTAGATCATAGAGTCACAGAATCACTGAATCATCTAGGTTGGAAGAGACCTACAAGATCACTGAGTCCAACCTCTGACCTAACACTAACAAGTCCTCCACTAAACCATATCCCTAAACTCTACATCTAAACATCTTTTAAAGACCTCCAGGGATGGTGACTCAACCACTTCCCTGGGCAGCCTATTCCAGTGACTAACAATCCTTTCAGTAGAGAAGTTCTCCTAAGATCCAGCCTAAACCTCCCCTAGCACAACTTTAGCCAATTCCCCCTCATCCTGTCACCAGGCACGTGGGAGAATAGACCAACACCCACCTCGCTACAGCCTTCTTTCAGGTACCTGTAGAGTGCGATAAGGTTGCCCTTGAGCCTTCTCTTTTCCAGGCTGAACAATCCCAGCTCCCTCAGCCACTCCTCATAAGACTTGTTCTCCAGACCCCTCACCAGCTTCGTTGCCCTTCTCTGGACTCGCTCAAGCACCTTGGTGTCCTTCTTGTAGCGAGGGGCCCAAAACTGAACACAGTACTCAAGGAGTGGCCTCACCAGATGTCACTAAGCACCTGAAATTCTCTTCAGTAAAAACTGGTTTTGCAGCCAGTTATCAAGCAGGGAACCATTCGAGTCCAGAGAAGGGCAACAAAGCTGATGGAGGGGCTGGAGAACAAGTCTTACAAGGAGTAGCTGAGGGAGCTGGGATTGTTCAGCCTGGAGAAAAGGAGACTCAGGGGTGACCTTATCACACTCTACAGGTACCTCAAAGGAGGCTGTAGCGAGGTGACGGTTGGTCTATTCTCCCACATGCCTGGTGACAGGATGAGGGGGAATGCGCTAAAGTTGCATCAGGAGAGATTTAGGTTGGATATTAGGAAGAACTTTACTGAAAGGGTTGTTAGGCATTGACATAGGCTGCCCAGGGAAGTGGTTGAGTCACCATCCCTGGAGGTCTTTAAAAGATGTTTAGATGTAGAGCTTAGTGATATGGTTTAGTGGAGGACTTGTTAGTGTTAGGTCAGAAGTTGGCCTCAGTGATCTTGGAGGTCTCTTCCAACCTGGACGATTCTGTGATTCTGTGAATTACAGTACTATTCAGTTCCTGGAAATTTGAGGAGTGGTTGAGGAATTTGGGTGCAGATGTCATTGTCTATGTCTATTTCTGGATATGTTGCTGTGCAATTAAACTAGAACTCTTCTTTTGCTCATCTGAAGGATGGAATAGCAATAAATGTGTATATCCTTCACAGTATGTCTCGATAAAAGTTCCATGTTGATTAGTTACTTGGGCAACCGGCCAGTGCTCTCTGCTAATTGTAGAAGACAGAACATTTATTTTCTAATAGACTTTTAAAAAATCTACCCTTGCACCTTAAATTAGAAGATATTAAATGAGAGTAGATCTGATTTGTGTTTTGAAAGAGAAAGAAAAGTACTGATGCTTCAGCTTCAGAAGCTGAGTTCCAATCTATTCTATTTTGGTTTCTTTAGATTTCCAAACTGTAGATCAAGTAAGAATTTACCACTTTTCTCAATGCTTCCATTCTGGGAAATGGCCCTCAGTGGCAGAGCACAGAAAACAAATGTTGCTGCCAGTGTATGCTGAAAACAATTTTTAACCAGACAAGAAACTTCTGAAAGGTTTCTTTTTATGCAGAGAAGCTGCATAACACTAAAGCTACTGCTTGTCTTGATGCATTTGTGTGAAGTAGATTTTTGCTTGTACACTTTCACTTGCTTTGAATGATAATTCTCTGGAGCTTGATGTACTATGAATACATATATATGTATATTTTTTCCACAGTAAATCCTTCTTAAAGTGGAACAAACTTACATCTTCAGCTGTTAGAATTAAAGATTCTTGTGCATTCGCTGAAGACTTTTCCTGAAGTCCTTGCTTCCTTTGAGCAAAGACTCAAAGAGCAGACTCTAAATAGCAGGGCTCACTAGTTAAACATTGATACAACTCTGCCTCAGATAAATCTACCCACATTGTTCACTAAGTGGTGTGCTGCAGTGTAGTGGTGAAGAACAGCATCTTCTGCCAGGAAGGCAGAGAGCTGCTCACCAAGGAGGACTTTTGCTTTTACTACAACTGCTTCCACCAAGATAATCAGCTAAAAGAGGCCATGAGACAACCCTGATTATGTCTCAGTCATTGACAGCCATAACAGCTTGTATATACTATTAAGCAGTTTGTCACACATCACAGTATGCACTGAAAATATTGTGATAGATGCAGCTACTCCTGTATATGGAGCTGTCAGAAAATGGGAAATGCAGGGATTGCGCCTTCACAAATACAGAAGTTCCCAAGGCTGTTTCATCTAGCATGTTTCTTTTCAGTTGAGAAGCAGAGTAATTCATATGAAATTGTTCAGTATTCTTCTCCCTATGGTTATTTTCACCTTGTTTTTCCCCTGCCTTAAGAAGGAAAGAGTAATCCAGCTCATTAATTCACCCCACGTGTTTGTAGGAGCAAAAGGTCATTTACACATCTGCAGTCTTCATGAAGTAAGATTTTCAGTACTGAATAACTGGTGAAGGCAGAACCACGTAAAAGAAAGCTTGTTGAGTGGTGCTTTGTTGCAGAAGAAGAGCACTGAGCTGTTGACTACAAGAAATTATCTGGATTCAGAACAGTTCTCAGTGGCAGAGTTGTAGGATTGGATGGTCCTCAGGGGCTAACATCATTTATCCCCACCCTTAAGATAGGACCAAGTACGTATATATTGCTTCTGATGGGTATTTTTTTAATCTACAGAAATGGAGACTCTACTGTCTCCTTAGGCATTCTGTTCTACTCCTTTGCTGTCATTGGCATTAGAACACTTTTTAGCAAATCCAGCTTGTATTTTTATTACTGCTACTAAGACCACTTACTTCTTCTTCTATCCATCACAGAAACTGACAGAATAATTTATTTCTGTTTGCAGCAGTCCTTGAGATATAGTTAGACTACTCCTCTGACTTCTTGTCCTTAGGTTAAACAACCTTGTTTCTCTCATTTCTTCCTGCCAGCTTGGGTCTCTTGACCTGTGATAGTTTTGTTACACCTTTCTAGACTCTTTCCATTTAATCTGTGTTATTCTTGAAGAATGTCTATGGAAACCGGATACCTTATTGTTAAAGTATTTTGCAAAAGAAAGTAAAGAAGGTAAAGATCAGCCCTTCAAAGCCAGGGAGCAGCAGTGGCTGTGGCTGAGCAGTGGCTGCTCCTCAAGGTAAGGGAAGGCAGGAGCTGGGCCTTAGCCTCGGTGGTGACAAGCAGGGGGAGCACAGCAGGTCAGGCAACACTAATAAGGGTCAGACAACAGCCCCAG
>CM021765.1:142080373-142115617 GCA_011076525.1 Nettapus auritus
ACCACAAAACCCCCCAACAGGCCCCCCCCCCCCCCCCCCAAAAAAAAAAAAAAAAAAAAAAAGAGTCTCAGGTCTCAGTGTTGAGATAGGTCCAAGGCCAAGCCAGAAGTTAAGGCTGAAGGCTGAAGGTCGGGATCAGCAAGGGACATGGCAAGGCACAGGCATGGCTGGAACAGAGCTTAGGCAACGACCAAGGAGGAATGCCTTATCCTGAATGCAGCCCCTGTGATAGAGAGTCAAGCCCCTTTGAAGGCTCAGTCTCTCACAGCTCTGATTCAGGAACACAGCTGCCCCAGAGCAGAGAGCTGGCCTTGAGCACAGTCAGCCAAATTCTTAGGAGTACAGGTTAACTGTTCTCTGACTGCCTAAGCTTCTCCAATGTAAACCACTTCTCCCCAGCAGGCATCACATGTAATTTTAGTAAGAATTGTCTGTACTGCCTTATGTAGTTTGGCACTGATGTTGAGACTAAGTATTCTTAAGTATATACTTATAAGTATATATATACACTTATATATTCTTAAGTGTATAGCCTCGTAAGAATATACTCCAGTTCCTTTGGAGTCTCAGCAGATGCTTTCATTTCAGTAGTGTGTCATTAACATCTGCTATCTGAGCCATCCCTATGATACAGCAAGTGATTTGGGCTGTTGTGAGGGGCCATGATGAAAGCCTCACTAATGTCAAATTGCGATCTGTCTACTGTTTCTGATTTTTCTCTTATCTTTTTGTTGTTGTTGTTGCTGCTGAGGGTGTTGGTTATGGCCAGAACAGGTTGATAGATGCCTTATTCATGCAGAAATAGAATCCTTCATTCCAAGGACTGATTTTTAGAGAACAGCATCAGAGAAAGAAGTGTTCATATTTAGCCTTAGAATACAAAAAAGGGTATTGGACTTAAACTGAAAAAAATTAATTCTGTTTCTCAAAGGCAATGATTATATATAAGCCTCCATACAATCAGTCATGAGCACATCTCCTGTTCGCAGCTTTTCTCCAGAACGAAATACCCATACATAACTAATATGACATGGAAAGATGTTAAACAGGAGTCAGACCTTGGAGATTATTATTTAGAAAACACAAATCCATTTAGCCAAACAGATTGTTCCTGTTGGACTAGTTCCTGTTGGATTAGTCAAGTGAATAGGATTTTGTATCTGACAGACTTTCACTTATCTGCAATTTTGAAGTTTGTGAGCATCAGCCTTGGAAAGGTATACGCCTTGACTATGCTTCTTCATATTTTTCTTCTAGATACACCTGCCCATCCTAAACTGCCATGACCTGCTAAATGCTTACCACAAAGAAGGATGTGTGCATTTAACCCAACAGTTAATCTTTCCAATTTAGCAAAAGGTAGAACAGTCCTTATACCACAGTCTCCAGGTCTCAAGATATTTTCTCATTCCTTCTGTGTGATTACTCATTTACTTTACTTTGTGAGTACTTCTTCCTCCATTGCACTCCATGCTACGTCCTCAAGCAGCAAATTATTTTATATGATGCCAAATTTATTTTGCATAAAATCAATTGATGATCTTCAGAAGCTGCTAAACCAACCCAAGCCTTTATCAGCATGTTAATGCCTTTGTACCCGAGTTTGGAAGGAGCATCAATATCCCCGTCTACCGTCTTGCAGCATGAAGACATTCTCAAACTTTCTACAAATATCTCATTCTTTAAATCAGAGGAAATTTGGTTGGGTTAAAATTTTCCTACATAAGCTGCCTTTGCAAAAACTCTTCAGTGATTCACTGCTATGCTCTGAACTGCAGTTATCCAGCTACTCCAAGATGTAATTGATAGTGGCTGGTTCCCAAAAACATTGGTGTTGAATCATACTCATTGATTGGTGCCAGGACTATCAACTGACAGCCTCTTAACCAAATAATTTTGTCCTGTCATGTTTTGTGTCTGAAACTTAACAAAGACACTGAAAAATAGTATGGCATTCAGAGATGGGTTACAAGAATGAATCAAAATCTGGAAAAAATGACATGTAGTCAGATACTAAAAAGACACTATGAGGTAATATAATCACCCACCGTAAATATCTGTGCTGGAAGATAATATAGTGCTGGTACATAATATACTACTCTTTAATCTAACAGAAAAGAGATACCAAGAAACAAAGACTTGCTATAGCTAACATGATTCAAATGTATATGATTAGAAAGTATGATTATAAATAAAGACATTTGCCAAGGGATATAGTATATAATCAGATATTAGAGATGTTTTCTAGTTCTAACATGAGCTCCCAGGCTCTTCACTGGACCTGTGAAGTTCTATTTCCTGAGCAATAAAGGACATCATATTTGGTGTCTTATTCCACAGTCCTATTTTTTATTTTTTTTATTTTTTATTTTTTATTTTTTTCCCCTGGCTTTAGTCAATTAGTGCAAATGTAAGCAGTGGAAATAACTAAATCTTTTAGTATGGAGTAGTAACAATTCTGGATGTTTATTCTTGCAGATAATATATTTCTATCAGTGTCCATTTTACTCCAAGAATTATATTTAATAGGTAAGATGATTTATAACAAGAGCTACTCCCAGAGTGAAACCAATTTGGTGTAAATGCTCACTGGAGTCAGAAAATAATTGTGAAAAACAGAAGAAGATGATGCATTTTAAACTTCTTCTAAGTCATTAGCAGAAGATAGTCAGGTGGTATGTGGCTGTCAGTGGAAACACATATGTAGATTTAAGTCATTGCAATGGCAGCTAACAGTAATATAAAATAGGAATAATCCATGCCTTTTTTATGTATTTTATTTTTATTTTATTTGCATCTAGGGAAAATGCATAAGGATATTGGGTTTATGTGGCAAGATTTTGGTAATGCCACCTTCATAGGTGGCCTTTTTGAGCAGTCCAGGTACTACTCCCATGTCAGACACAGCAACTTCCAGTATTCTCCAAAACAGAGACTCACTGGCCAGAGCCAAGCCCATCATTGACAATGGCTGCAACTATGTGATAACAAATTTAAGAAAGGGTAAAAAAACACTGCAGCATCTGTAAGAGACAGCAGTGAGAAAATGTGAGAGAAGCAGCCCTGCAGCCCCCAAGGTCAGTGCAGCAGGAGGGCAGGAGGTGCTCCAGGCATGCAGCAGCAGTTCCCCTGCGGCCTGTGGAGAGGCCCCTGGTGGAGCAGGCTGTCCCCTGCAGCCCATGGGTCCCACATGGAGCAGATCTCCATGCTGCAGCCTGTGGGTGGAGGAGCCCCCAGTGGAGCAGGTGGATGTGGCCTGGAGGAGGCTGCGGCCCATGGAGAGCCCCCGCAGGAGCAGGCCCCGGGCCGGAGCTGCAGCCCGTGGAGAGGAGCCCATGCAGGAGCAGGGGGTCTGGGGGGAGCTGCCACCTACCCATGGGGGACCCGTGCTGGAGCAGTTTGCTCCTGGGGGATGGACCCTGTGGTACGGAGCCATGTGGGAGCAGTTCTTGAAGAGCCTCCGCAGGCTCAATTCGGGAAGGACGGCATCCCATGGGGTGGACCCCACGGCGAGCAGGGGCAGGAAGGGACCATGAAGGAGTGGCAACTGACTACAACCCGAATTTCCCATTCCCCTGCGCTGCTCAGGGGAAAGATTTAGAAGAGCTGGAAATGAAGGAATGAATTTGAGCCTGGGAAGAAGGAGGAATTGGGGGGAAGGTATTTTTAGGTTTGTTTTTGTTTCTCATAACCCAGCTCTGTTTTAGCTGGCAATAAATGAAATTAATCTCCCCCAAGTCTGTTTTGCTTGTGATGGTAATTGATGGGAGATCTCCCTGTCTTTAGCTCAACCCATGAGCTTTTTCATCCTATTTTCTCCTCGTTTCCTGTTGAGGAGGGGAAGTGAGAGAACAGCTGGTTTGATGTCTGGCAGTCAGCCAAAATTAACTTACCACACTTAGCTACAAATTTCAACTTATACATATGGATGCCTGTTATTGTAGGACATTGCAACATATATAATTTCCACAGGTGTACTCAAAATAATTGCAATTACCAATTCTCTCCATGCCTTTGCATACTCGTGTAAGTTCAGTGTGTGTTAAGCCAAATCACAACAGAGAAACCTTTAGAAAAAGCTCAGTAGGGTCAATTTGTCTTTGCGGTATATCTCTAAATTTTAGCCAACTTCCCAGTTACCTCGCATCGGGCTCGATGGCTGCTGTGTTTAATTAGGGACATTAATACATTTCTCAGTGTGAATCGCCCTTATGACTTTTACCTTAGACACTAATAAGTTGAGTTTGATAGCAGGAAAAAGAAAAAATCCAAACATTAACATCATTAAGGTTAATAACCTCGTAGTTTACCAAAGAAGCTCCACACCTTAATTTGAATAGATTATCTAAATAGTTTCATTAAAGGATGCTAACTGAATCAAGCCCATTGTTTCACAGTGACCCAGAGCAATGACTTCACTGTTCTATTTACAAAGCTAAAATGTCTCTACACTTTGAAACTGGCCTGTGACTCCTATCACTTTGTTAGGTAATATATATTAGGGAAATGGGAAGCATTATGTTTACTCAAAAAAAAAAAAAAAAATCAAATAGAGAGAAACTATAAATGTTCAAAATATGCTTAAAATAAGATAGCTAAGTAGAGAAAGAATCCAAGGATATCAATGAATCTTCACAATGAAGAATAACAGAACTGCAAGTTAGCTTATTCATTCAAATGAATTCAGTTTAGACATAAATATACCCTCCTCTGAATGCAAAATTCTTGTAACCCTACCCTTCAGTGTAGAATTCATTCTGCAGTGGCATGGGAAAGCAGAGAAATATGTAAGGATTTTTGAAATGTTGAGATATTTTAACAGAAAATTTAAAATAAATATTTTGAATTCCTTTATATATATATATATATATATGTATATATATATATATCAGTGAAGTGCATGCAGACATCTCCCACACACTGTTCGGTAATGTCTGTCACATGGGGAGGTTAAAACTGCCGTCAGAGCAGAGTGTCTGTTCAGTGCTCAATGTATGATTCTGAACCCAGAATAATTTGGTCTATTCTCCCACGTGCTTGGTGACAGGACGAGGGGGAATTGGCTAAAGTTGCATCAGGAGAGGTTTAGGTTGGATATTAGGAAGAACTTCTTTACTGAACGAGTTGTTCGTTACTGGAATAGGCTGCCCAGGGAAGTGGTTGAGTCACCATCCCTGGAGGTCTTTAAAAGACGTTTAGATGTAGAGCTTAGGGATATGGTTTAGTGGAAGATTTGTTAGCGTTAGGTCAGAGGTTGGACTCGGTGATCTTGTAGGTCTCTTCCAACCTAGACTATTCTGTGATTCTGTGATTCTGTGCAGTGGTGGGGAAGGGGGGCACCAGAAAGCCCGTATGGAGAGGTGGGGCTTATGGTGTTAGAGGCTTTGTGGTGGTGATATCTGGTCCATCAGCATTTGTATGCTTCTGGATTAGTGCCTATGTACTCTGACACATCAGGACAAATCACCTGCCTGAATGGGTAAGATAGAAGGTAAACTTACACGGGGAAGAAGTCAAGTGGTGAGACATGGGTTTAGGAGAGGAAGGAGAAGGTAAAAGAAGATGTAAGTTACCCAGGTTGAGCAGCAGGGCAACATCAATCAGTAAACCCCTCTTTGCATGATTAAACCACTCCCTTTTCTGATTTTTTTTTTTTTTTTGGGGGGGGGGGGGGAAGGGAAGAGATTAGTGGGAGGGAGGTTTACAGAGAAGGGAAGGCAGTGATGGAGCACGAGACAGAGTGATCCCTAATGCTTCGTGGATGGTGCTGGAGATGATGCAAGGAAGCAAACTTCTGTTTTCTCCTTACAGTGGCTTGTCCTTTCCTCAGAAACTCATTCCTAGGTGCCTCATATGGATTTCAAATACTGACTTAAGCCTCAAGGTCTATGACAGTGCAAAGCCACATATTAAAATTTAATGGCTGGTGAGGCAAAACCACCGTCAGAAAAACACTGATATTAAAATTTACAGATTCTGAAATAAAAAGCAACATAGCCTCCTTAAAGCCACCCTTTTACAAAATGTGTCTTAATTATGCTTAACTCACCGGATTTTATGACAGACCCCTCCGACAGTCCTTGAAACCTGCAACATCATTCTGTTTGCAGAAATGACACCTGCTGGGAGGACATGTGAAAACCAAAGGCATTTAATGCAGAATCTCCCACAACCCCAGAACAGATTTTTTGTCTGCTTTAGATCACATTACAAAATCCTCATTATCTTGTTTCCATTTGCATAAGGGATACAACAGTCTGAAAACTGACCTACTTTCCCTGCAATATTTGCTTTGCTTTTAATTATAGCAATTATATTGCCCTGATCACTGGCATAGTCCCCAGCAAGTTGACTTTTTTCTTATTGTTATATAGATTACACAGATTCTGAGCATGCTGCCCCCTAATTATCCAGCTGAAGATGTTGCCTGTGCCACAGACAAGTATGAGAGCTTCGTGTGGAGGTCTTTGAAGATTTCTCAGGAGACTGCTATGCAGCAATTGTTATGCATAGACTCCTTCAAGGGACAGGTAGAGCTGTATGTTGCTCCTAATCATCCTTTTCTTTCTTATATTGTTCTTTCCTCCTTTTCAGTGCAGCCTTCTTAATGAAGTGTAGTGTATAATACAGATACAACAGCCTGGAAACCATAAAATGCTTGGCATGTCTCAGCTGATGTACCACAGAATTTTTATTTTTATTTTTATTTTTATTTTTTTACTGTAATATATAGATGTGTTATTTATTTTTTTTTTTTTTTTTCTTTTTTTTTTCTTTTTTTTTTTTTCTTTTATTACAATGTTATTTTATATCTTCTATTAACTAGCTTGTTAATAATTTCTGACTTTATTATCTCATTTAACCTAAGAAATAACCTAGAATAATTATATTATTATTCAGCAACAGAAAAAAGTGTATGTGGTTGAAGAGATTAGGAAGGTGAACCATGTGGTAAAGCATGGTATGTAATATCAGAGAAGAAAGGCACAGCGTTCTTCTCTGTCACAAATTGACCCAATATTTCCTGCTTTCACATTAATGAATGTTTGGGCTTAGAAAAGCAGATAGTAGCAAACATTACTTCTACTAAAACTTTTTCCTAAAGAAGGAAAATATTATTGCATCACATAACACAAATAAATCATGGGGGAGATTGCATGATTTGATTGATGGCAAACTCTTTTAAGAACTTCCCTCTGGTTCAAAATGCTGGTGTTACTATATCAGAACCCTTCCTCCTTCTTTGGTCTTAGTCCAAAACTCAGCTCTGTCCTGATTCCTTATTAGAGTATCTCATTCCAGAAATGAAGCAGGGATTGTTTGCTGAGTGCTGGATAAGAACTATTTCGTGTCTTGGTGTGGAAAAACAGAGAGATGCTGGCAAGCCCAGACAGGGAGGGCGCAGCTAGATACTTGCAAGAGACATTGCCTTATTGTCCTTGTTTAAAGGACAGTCTGGAAGAGACAGCCCCAGGTTGGCTCCCTCTGCCCATCTACTTCGACACTACCATAGCAGTTTTTGCACCTCCAAGTACCCACCTGCCCTCACACCAGGTCCCAGGACATACACTATATACTCAGTGCTCCCTGATAGAAAAAGATCATCTTGGAGCTCTGAAACACAGCCCATGTCATTTCATAACTAAACATCTGAAATAAACTGCATGCAAAAAATAGAAAAAAAAAAATTGTTACTGTGGTTGATGGCTAAAAGTATGCCTCACACAGCCAAGGACTGACCCAGGGGATTGTGTTTTACAGGATGGACCTGGCTGCTCTTTCCTGGAGGATATTCCAAGGCACTCTGGTCTGAATTGCTTCGTGCCACTTGGCCAGGTGCTGAAGATCATTTCTGAGAGCCAACAAATTTTGTAGTGTATATGCAGCCATCAAGGAGTTCCAGCTGTATCCCTTCCCCTGTGCCAGCTTTAAGTCTTACACAAGATGAACAGGCCCCACTTGCATAATGCTATTCTTATTCTGGGCAGCCCCTGGGACAGATCTCAGGTGTACCAAAATACCATGCTTGGGGACAGCAGATGGCCTAAAAATGCCAGGTCACATCATGCTCGATACCTCCTGACCAGACCCTTTAGGTGCCTCCTTAAGGGATGTCCATGGCCTTCCTCTCCCCATGCCTACTGATGTAGAGGCTTTCATAGGCAGATGAAAAGGGCATTTCTGGTTTGTACGAGTGTCCCACTAAACCATCTAGTCTTACGACTTGACAGACAAGACTTCTACCCATTCTCCCTTCCTCTCATTTTAGTTTGCTTTTATTTCCATAAATGCATGCATATTTCTCTACTTGTACATGTCATGAGATATGCTTCTCCTCATTGTTGGACTGGCACAGCCAGTCCCTTGGTTTTTCAGAAGTGATGTTATATAATAAACATTCAAACCCTATGAACATGACAAGAGTCTCCTGACAGTTATAATTATATTCCACAAGGCATGAAGTTCTCATTGTGTTATGTTCATGATTTATCTATTTATTTATTTATTTTCCAGCTGAAAGGCAGTTTCTTTGGTTAATTTCATCTACTTAAAAACTGAGGAGGTGAATTCCTTTGGGGCGCTGTGAAAGGTTGACCATCTATACAGATGTAAATCAGCCATGGAGATTAACAAGGAATTGAGAGTACATGGCTTTTTGTAAATAAAGCAGAGGAAATACCTTTTTAAAATAGTGCTTTTCTTCAGAAGGTGCTTAGGTAGTGCCACAACGCACATACAAATTTGGGATAAAGTCTGTTTCTATTACAGCTCTCTTGCCAGAAAGGAAAACAGAACTATTACAGATTCAGACCCCACAGTTACATATTAAAAATCCTGTGAAGATAATTGACATAGCAGAGGATTTTCCTGGTGTTAAATGTTAAAATATGTCATAATAAAACACGTCTACCTATACACAATATTTGGTTTTATTTAACAAGTTTCTATGTGCAGATCATCTTTTGATTTAATGGTAATTTCCCTTTCCTTAACCTGTTTATGAGCAATTTAAGAATCACTGAAAGAAATAACTCCCAAAGTGCTGCAAAAGTTTTCAGTCTCATTAATACAGTCTAAATTTAGCCCATATTTTAAATATCATAGTGCTCACTTTGGTCGAGCCTTATGTGTTTAAGTGAGAAAGGCCAATGTCTCATTTATTTATGGATATGATTACATTTTCTCCTAAAATAAAGTTATTTAAGTCAAGTACTGGTATCCAAACATACTTGACAACATAATTTAAGATGGGGACATTTTGAAGAGAGACGAAAAGCTCTCAATCTGGACTCTTTCATTCCAGGAGCACTCTTTTGCTGCAGATGTTGTTATTTCTGCTTCTTAATGTGGGACTACTACTGAAGTCCCCGCGTTTTGACCGCTTTACCCCTGTGGGCTCACCTGCGTTTGACTTGTCCAAGTACTCATCACTAGAAAACCAAGCAACTTTCTTCAAAACAGTATGTTATTTATTTAGAGGTAGGAGAAGGGTGTTCAACAGTGTTGCTTTTGTAGTTCTTTTCAGTTCAGTGAGCTCTGCTCAGCAGAAACCCAAATTCACCAACCCCAGTAAGAAAAATGTAGGAAACTCCTGGAGCCTTATGTCAATGTCTCTCAAGCAGTGATGTCTTTGAAAGCTGCTGCCTACACACATCTTTATTTTATTTTATTTTTAGTTTAATTTTAGTTTTTCTAGACTAGAAGATCTGATAGATAAGTGACCCTCTGACTCTAAGCATTGGCCTATAGAGAGAAGAAAATGTTGTTAGCCTTGACTGGGCTAGCTGACCAGATCCCATTTAATAGCTACTTTGTAAGCAGTAATTGATAGCGTTCTCTCTGGGTTTACTTTATCACAGTTATTATTTTACTTTTTTTCCCCCCTCTTTCTCTGTCAAACTCTAAAAACCTCCTTTTATTTCACTTTAAGCTTTAAACTTTTATAAAAGTAATAACTGTCTCTCAGTTGGCACAGAAGTTCTGGCAGAAGTCAGGACAGGGTGAGGAAAAGAGAAAGGGATGAGAAGGACAACATTGGGGTATTCTAGCTTAGCATATAAACATAAAGAACAGCTCTTGACTGATGTGACACCCCAAAGCTAGAAAATAGTGTAGATTCTTAAGTGGCTTTCAAAGGGAAAATGGTATATCCTGAAAATGTTTAAAGAGAGACAGCCTTAAAAATTGCTCTCCATGTGCCTGTCTAAATTTTGACAAGAGAACAGCCCAAGACAATTCAGAGGTTCAAAACACCTCTTTTAATGGATTCTCAAAAAAAAAAAAAAAAAAAAAAAAAAAAAAAAAAGAAATCATGGAAGAGGAGACAAGGAAGGTTGTTTTCCAAATTTACTTATACTGCATGTTCTAGTCCACATATTTCTCAGCTCTTGCCTGGTTTGAGACTGTGTTAAAACAAATGTTCTGTAAGTTATTTGAAACCCATGAGTTCTGTTTAACTCTGTGTTGAAAACCATCCTCAAGTGTGCTTTCCAGCTTGTGTCAGAGATGATCCTTCTCTGCAGAAGATTTCAATTCCCATGAGCAGTAAGTTCCATTTTGCATTTAATGATCATGCTACTTTTTCTGCAAGGGGGATATGGAGAAAAGAGGGTTAAAGAGGTTTATTAGGGACAGCAATAATTTGAACCAAGTCTCTCAAGTACCATCAGTTTTTAAGAGAGCAAAGCACATATCCAAACAGGATGTTTCTGAGATGCTTCCCTCCTGTGTGGAGTCATTTCTTACATCCACTAGCTGCTGACAGAAGAGTGCTGAGTGGAGTCCTATTCCTACATGCCCACTTTTCCTAAAGCTCCAGTGTTTGCAGACGGTTTGAAGCAATACAGATAATAAATAGCTAAAAAATCTATAATTATATGGTTTGCTGTAAAATTCTTTATTGCATGTTAGAGATAGTTGCATTAGTCTTTACTGACATTTGTTAGGCAGTAGTAAGAAAACTTTTACAGACCTTCACATCTCTGTGTAATGTGTGTCCTTAAAGGTTTTAAAACAGGTGTTATAATCCAGTAAGGCCAGATTTTCTTCATTCTTTTTCTTGTTCATTTCTTAAATACTTTGAAGCCCTTACTGATACCAGGGAGGGGATGGTTACCACTATAGCATGAAGTTGCTTCTGACAATGATGAATGCAATGGCCATTTTCTGGGAATTAAAGCTGTTTCTTGTGTTTTTGATGGGAACATACAATGTAATGTAAGTAAATCTTGACAAAAATAAGAGCTTCTTTCTTGACAAAGTTAGAAATAAGTCATGGAAAGTGCCTTTTTATGTGGGGCTTTCTTCTCCCCGTTCAAATTAATTATATCATACTATTGAGATTGGTCAATTTTTATATTCTTCATCCCTCCCCATCACCTCCCATAGTAAATAAGGTGACAACACAAACATTCAGGGAAAATGTTAACAAATTTAAAGCTTTGCAATGCATACTGCAAAAGGAGGAGGCTTTCTAGCAGAGTGATAAATATTAAGATTAGATTAGAAAGGCAGACTGATAGCCTTTCAGTTCACACCTCCTGCAGCCCACAACACTTTATCCAATTTACTCTCATCACCAACTCTCTTTATAAATGAAGAAGCCACATGCCTCAATATATATAGGTCAAAGCTGTAGGTCAATTTAGTGACATTATGAATACTATAAATCAAGTCATACCATGAACTATGAAGGAAACCAACTGTATAATAGTAAAAATAGGTAATTTATAGCCAGGTATTGAAAAAAACTTGTAGATTTTTTTTTTCCTCACCTAAAATTAACGTGTCCAAAGAACAAGAGCAGTACTGCTGTCATCCTCAGATAAAGCAGAGCTTTCAGTGGGCCACCAGGAGCCATGAGATGAACATTTTGAGTGATTCATTTTGACTTTCTTCTTCTTCTTCTTCTTTTTTTTTTTTTTTTTTTTTTTTCTTTTTTCTTTTTTTTCCCCTGTCTATATATTATGCCTGTTATGGAAATAAATGGTGGAATTCTAGAATTCTATCCAGTTTTTCTAGAGGACTTAGAAGGAAAACACAACCAAAAGACCAGAAGCAACAAACACTTATGTGATGTTGTGTAGTGTTTTTGGAATGGTTTCTCACAAGTTCCTTAGCAGATGACTAAAAGCTACTGTTTTAGGGCATTCAGGTTTGCTCTAGCCCTTTGCAGGTTCACCCAGCAGCTATGGCAAAATGAATAATATAATGTTGATCTTCCTCTGCCTCTGAACTGCATGTACCCACCCACTCTGAGCTACAGAATCACTGGTAAAAATGAGGGCAGCCAGTTCCGAAGCTCCTCCTGAAAACCCCATTTCAAACCTCCTTTGGAAAAAACATCTCCCTTCAACAACAGAACCAGTGACTGAAGGAGGAAGAATAGGATTTTCTGTAAACTTCTCACTTGCAACTGCCTTTGTCAAGTTGACACAAACATGTGAAAGGCATACATCTGGCCTAGGTGTTTTTGTATGAGGTAAAATGCTACAGGAATCATCTTGATTTTACTAAGTAGTGCCTGGATTTCTGAGCCACTTAAGTTGCTAGAGGTCCTTTGAATTCAGTATTCGTCTTAACCACGATTTCATGTTTGGCTTCCTGTGTCAGCAGTCCCTGTTGGTAGCAAGCATGAAATGTTAGCAGAACAGCTATGAGATAACTCAATCTGGACATAACATTAGCCACAAACCGACTCATCACTGCAATAACCTTCATGAATGGCCATGTAGTAGCATACCTGTGTCTTGCAGACAAAAGTGAGTGTCATGGGAATATCATCATTGTTTTCGCAGCAGCTGTATTGCATGTTTTTAGAACTGAGCCTGGTTCTATTTTTTTTTTCTATTGCCTTTATAACATCAGATTTAATTGTCATAATCAAGGTAGTGCTTATATCACCCTAAAGAGTGATAATTGTAGTTAGAAACCTACTGTATCTGGAAAGGATAAAAATGGAAAATTTGCTTCTATGTTATTTGTCCAAAGACCAATTCATTTCAGTGGGTTTGGACACTAGAATTTGGAATACTAACTGCTGCTGGCCGTGCTTAGTTTCAGAATGTAGTGAGGTCTGGAAACATTTAAACATCAGATTTGTTTATTGAATGGCAAAATCAAGCTGAAGGATGTCATCCTAATTGGTCACAGTGAAATCATGAGACATTGTGGTTTTCAAAGGAAACTCAAAGTTGATCAAGTTTAGGTAAATGTATGCGAGCAGGGTATATTCTGTCTTTGTTCAAATAAGCAATGCATAGAGCATTAAATATGAGGTACTCAATAGCCTTTAAGGAATGGAGCCTTCTGCTTCCAAAGTGAATCATGAATTTTGAAACTAATTATGTGTTAGTTATGGAAGGAACCCTTGAATTAGAATTCATGCCTGGCTAAAACTGAAATTTGTTTATGATCATGAAATACAACATTAGAATAAGAACAGCTGTATGGTTATAGAGAACTTAGGGTACTCAGCTCTCACATTTGACATATCCTTGAACTCTTTTGCAGGCCACGTCAGCAATGAACCTAAAATATATCTGAGGCTATTGAAAAGCTTCATTCTTTATTCTTTTTTATATTCCTGCATTCCTCAGGCACAGAGAAGTATTTTGAATACATTGTGATTTGAGTAGCTATGTAACTGAATGCATGCTCAAAGGTTGAAACAAAGGGGAAAATAAAATACTTAGGGTGATACAAGAAGAAACTCAAGAACATCAAGCAAAAAGTAGGCAAAGCAAAAAAAAAAAAAAAAAAAATCTAGCAGTAAGTTCTCATAAACCAGAAAGTTTTCTCCCAGGTGAAACTGGGAAAAGAATATGTTGCTGAACCTTCCAGTGCTAGGATAGACCTGTGTATGTCAATACCATAATGTCTCAAAGGTAGCTGAATAAATGGTCAGGATACTTCTGTTTTACTCACACTGTTAATTCACAAAGAAGGAACTGTCTGACTATTAAACCTCTGAAATCAAAACTGTAAAATATTTATGGCAGGAATTTCAAGATAGTAAGTGCCCTTTAACAGCAGTTGATGTTATGATTGCCAGTGTTTATTATTTTCATACGTGAACTGTGCATTGGGAAGGAATGGGCCCTGTTTGAGTAAGCAGATGACACCACACTGAGGGGAGAGTTTGATGAGCGGGTGGGTAGAGTTGCCATTCACAGGAATTGCAACAGGGTGGGATAATGGGCTGAAAGAAACTATGAAATCCAATGAATTAAAATACAAAATCCTGCACCTGGGACAGGAACACTCCTTGCAACACTGCAGCCATGAAATGAGACTAAGGAACTGCTCTGCCCAAAGAGACACAGAGGATCCTGGTACACAGCAAGCTGAACGTAGGTCAGCATTATGATGACTGCAGACTGGGCTGTATGAACAAATATATAGCCATCAAGTCAAGGCAAGTCTTGCTCTCTTCTTCTTGGCAATTGTGAAGGTATGTCTGGGATATTATGTCCAGTTTTGGCTTCCCTGTACAGGTAGGACATCAATAAGCAGAGGAGAGTGTGGAGGCATGCTATGACAGCTCAGGTGCTTGAGCACATGATGACTGGGGGGAGGGGAGGTGGATTTGCAGCACCTGAGGGGAGAAGAAGGCTTTGATCCACCTCACATAACTTTGAAGCCATCATGGTTTAGAACAAGGGATTCGATGAGTAGGCCTCCAGAACTCCATTCCAACAGAAATTACTCTGACTCTAACAAAATGAAAATGACAAGTTATTACTAGACAAAATGATGATCCTGCGATAGCCAGAAACTAACAGAAGTTTCTACAAAAGCAGTGGTACTTAAAAACACAATGAAGAGAAATTATAAATGTGTACCAAATAATGATAGCCTAAGGAAAATGGGTGGGGAGCTTTTCTCCTCTTCATCTCATAACAAAAGCAAGGATATTCAATGAAACAAGAGGTGGTAAGTTCAAAACTAATAAAATCAGAGCTTTCTTCATAATAAGTTATTAGATAACAGTGAAGTTAGAATTTTAAAAGATGTATACAGGTGTTTGGAGAGTATATGAAAAAGTAGAATAAGTAAAGCTGTATTGGTTAACAGTACTACAAAAAGAGAAGTTAGAAGACCTGTAAGACTCCACATTTTGGATTTAAATAAGTTCCAACTGTCTGCAACCCACATAAAGTCTGTATCAGGGAAACTTGGACCTCATTTTTCTGCTGTTGAGGATTGTCTAACTGTCCCAGACAGGGATTCATATTTTAGGAAATTCAAAGCAATTCCTTTCATAGCAATGGAAAAATTCATGCAAGTTTTGTAAAAAAGGATCAAGCTTTTCCTGTAGAAAGAGATGATATTCAAAAGTATGAGGTATATAGACTCAAAGTATTAACATAGACATCAGCAAAGAAAAATTAGAGATGTTTTCTCTTATTACTTGCTAACACCCATGTTCAGAAATTTTCATTTTTCCATTAAATAATTGATTAGTATGAAAGACTAAAATCTCTTACTCTTAAGGTGATGCTGAGACCTTAATTCTTTCTTATGAAATAAGAACATGGGTGTTGCCAAACTACACCAAAATGACATGCACTACTTGCAAAAATGGCCAGCAGAGACGCTTGAACCTTTTGTCAGCCTGTGCTTCACCTTTCCCAAACTGAGTTGAGTACCTTATCCACAGAAGAATACTTCTGCTGACTCCACTTAAACTCTAGGGCCAAGACAGCTCACAGACCCTGAGATTACATTTCCTAGTTATAGGTCCCAGTTATTTTAAGCTTGAGCTTTGATTAGATGGAATCCAGGTGCATGGGCAAAAAAAAAGATAAGGGCATGCTGCCACAGGTACCCTATTCTCTAGGATGCCTCAAGACTACCACTAAGGGACTGATACCTGGAGCACATTTACCTTGGAGATAAGACCAGCCTCTCTGAATTAGTCCTCCCTTAAATATAAAAATAACATAATTATTATTTGGTTTATCAGAGAATTTTAAAACAACACATTTATACAGGTGTTTCCATCTGAAGATAGCATGAGCGGAGTTTAAATGAGTAGGAGAAGAGGGTCATTCAGATGATTGA
Source organism: Nettapus auritus (assembly GCA_011076525.1). Lineage (NCBI taxonomy): Eukaryota > Metazoa > Chordata > Aves > Anseriformes > Anatidae > Nettapus > Nettapus auritus. The sequence continues at coordinate 142,096,439 of CM021765.1, forward strand.
TGTACCATTGCATACATAGCTATTTCTTCATTTTTCTTGTACAAAAAACTGTATGAAAGAAGTAGCAAAACAGAAACCACTAACAAGCAATTAAACAGAAAATAACAGGCATATAAAAGCTGACAGGCATGAGCGCTAGATTCCAGGTATATCTGAACAAGAAGGCAAAGAGTTCTGTTCTGCTTATTTGCCACTACTACAAAAAGCAAACTAAAAAATGAAGTCAAGTAGATATTAGCCCCACAGCACAGCTCTTTATAACTGACCTTATGATGGAACACCACAAACATCTTATTGAATTTCATGATGCTTTTAAATATTCCATCATTACCTATTTATTGGCCTCAGTTAAATGAACAGCCCCGGTCTTCTTAGTACACTTCTACTGCAGATTATATTAAAAAATGAAATTATAAGAGCAATTAATATCCAAATTGATATAATAACTATGAGATTTAGAACTCACTAAGATACTGGAGTAAACTGCTTGCAGGATTTTTCATAGTTCTTGTTCTTTGAACTGGTGTCTGAAATAGTTGAATTTCAGACAATGAAAGAATGATAGAATCCAAAATACACAAAGACTCTCACATGAGTATTTGGACCTTTTGCTCTGATGTTTGGACATACCACATTGGTTTATTTCACTATCTAGTATAAATTTCCATACTTTAAGAAAGGGAGCACTTAGAATCATAGAATAATAGAGTACCCCGAGTTGGAAGGGACCCATAAGGATCATCAAGTCCAAATCCTCACACCGCACAGGTCTAACCAAAAGTTTATATCATGTGACTAAGTGCACAGTCCAAACGTTTCTTAAATTCATACAGGCCTGGTGCAGTGACTACTTCACTGGGGAGCCTGTTCCAGTGCGCAACCACCCTCTCAGTGAAATATCTCCTGATGTCTAGTCTAAACTTTCCCTGCCTCAGCTTTACCCCGTTCCTGTGGGTCCTATCACTGGTGTTTATGGAGAATAGGTCACCCGCCTCCCCACTCCCCCTCGTGAGGAAGTTGTAGACCACGATGAGCTCTCCCCTCAGCCTCCTCTTCTCCAGGCTGAACAGGCCCAGTGACCTCAGCCGCTCCTCATATGTTTTCCTCTCCAGGCCCTTCACCATCTTTGTCGCCCTCCTCTGGACACTCTCCAACAGTTGAATGTCCTTTTTGTACTGTGGTGCCCAGAACTGCACACAGTACTTAAGGTGAGGCCGCACCAGCGCAGAGTAGAGCGGGACGATCATTACCCTCAACCGACTAGCAATGCCGTGCTTGATGGCCCCCAGGATATGGTTGGCCCTCCTGGCTGCCAGGGCACACTGCTGGCTAATATTCAACTTGCTGTTGACCATGACCCCCAGATCCCTCTCTGCGGGGCTGCACTCCACTGTCTTGTTGGTCAGTCTGTATGTACAGCCAGGGTTGCCTTGTTCCAGGTGCAGGACCCAGCACTTGCTTTTGTTAAACCTCATGCGGTTGGTGATCGCCCAGTTCTCCGACCTGTCCAGATCTCTCTGCAAGGCCTTTCCACCCTTGTCTGAGTCTACAACTCCTCCAAATTTGGTGTCTGAAAATTTGCTCAAAACACCTTCTAGTCCTGCATCCAAATCATTTATAAAGACATTGAAGAGGACTGGCTCTAAGATAGAGCCTTGAGGGACCCCACTAGTGACCTTCCGCCAGCCTGATGTGGCCCCATTGACCACAACCCTTTGAGCCTTGCCCGTCAGCCAATTGCTCACCCATCGCATGATGTTTTTGTTAAGCTGTATACTGGACATTTTTTCCAGTAGGATCCTATTGGAAACCATGTCGAAAGCCTTGCTGAAGTCCAAAAAGATCACATCAGCTGGTTTCCCTTGGTCGACTAGACGGGTGATCTTATCGTAAAAGGAAATCAAACTTGTTAGGCAGGACCTACCCCTCATGAATCCATGTTGTTAGGCAGGACCTACCCCTCATGAACCCATGAACCCACTTCACAAGAAAAAGGTGAGAAGTTTGCATATGCACTTACAAAGTACTGCAAACTTGACTGGAAATTAATCTATGAACTCTCCCATCTCACCTATAAATGATTGTTCAGTAATACTATGGTCCTGAGAGCACAATCTTTAAATTTGCCATGTACTTCACCTAAATACATTTTTCATAACTAGTATCTAATTCAAGAAGTTCTCTATACATACTCTTTTTGAAATACCAATTTCAGGGAAACACATAGCATTACTTCAAGCTGAACAAAATTTCTCAGATTTTCCTGTTCGTTTTTTTTCCTGATTCTGGAATCTTTCTGTATGAGAATGAATCTGTAATAACTACATTCGTTCTGCTGAAAGACCAGACAGTGCATCAGTTAAATTTATAGCAATTTCTTCATCATTTTGTTTAATAGTCATGCAGAATCCTTTCTCTTCTAATTTCCTGTGCCCACCAAAACTATAATGTAGCATACATTTGTTTTACTTCTGTCATGCCTTCATTTGGTCCTTATCAGTCTTTTTTGATTCTCACTGACTAATGAGACTTTTGATAAACTTCAAGATGCCAAAGGTTCCCAGTTTTTAGTGAAGATGCTCTTATTTTTACAGTCCCTGTCCTTGTGGTGAGCATTCCCTGGAGAAAGATGTTTCGGGCAATTGGAAGCCTCAACACTGGGACATGTAAATGTTTAAATTATGCCTTGCAGATCAATGACAAGAAATAGGACATCTATTTCTGGTAACATTGTAGATTTATAGTTATGAGTCAAGGCTAATGCAAGGTGAACTCCTCCCTTTATGATCACTGCCACAAATGCATTAGCTCATCCGTGAATTTAAAAATCGACCTCCAGACAGTTAGGTGGCAATTTGGCACCTTGCATTGATTGTATACAATTTAACAAAAGAACATCCAGCACTAATTCAACAGTAATATTGCTTCTGCCTTTCAGGAATGATTTATTCATTTGGATATGATGTCCAAATCACATTTTCTTAAGGTTTACTTTGTTTGTTTGCGGTTTATTGTATTACTTCTCAAGGACGCAACAAAAGTAGAATTGTTGCTACTGATTATTAGGTTACAAGCATGCCATAAATGATGGTCCTCTGCACAGAAAATCCAGGTAGTAGGGCTGTTGCTGCACTAAGCTTTTTGACACTTCACAACCTACCTCATCAAGAAGCCTCTGTCTAAGCTATAATCTGTATAAAACTGGGTCCTTGAACACCACCGCTGCAGACCCCAAGGGATTCACAAGAACTTTGTGCTGCCTTATCCTTACAGTTGTAGTATAAGTACCTGAGCAATTCTCAGGGATCACTGGGTAAGGGGTCTCACCTTGCCTGTGCTGAGCTCCTTTTTAGTGCTACATCCACTGTCTTGTGTTGTTGTGGTGCCTCTGTTGTTCACCAGTAAAGAAGGCTTGAGTTTGTCTAACCCCTTCAGTAAGCATATGCCCTTGCTGCACTTTGGGCACAACCTGGAAGGGTGATTCAACATTTCTGTGCAGCAGATCCCACCTATACCCATACCCTAGAGTAACAGGCTTTCCATTCCCCACTGTTGCCTGCAAGGGTGATGTAATGCATGACTAACAACATTATTTGTGATGTTTTTAGGGCTTAAGTAAGTATTTAGGCAGTTAGGCATTTAGGCAACTTAGGCATTACATTTATTTTTTCACATTAGCAATATGCTTATTGTTATTTTTAAATCATGTAGCATAAGTGTTTAAGTGATTAAGTCTTGGAGACTCCCTACATTACTGACATTTCAGATGAGTTACCTCCCTAGCTACTAAACCTCTTGGCTTACTTTTTCTGTCTGGAATTTTCACTAGATTTAGCCACTTGCTGCCAAATCCTGTAAAAATTCATGCCTATATGGTTATTGGTACTAGGACTGTCTTAAATGTGGGCACCCAAGTATGAGCTAACATTCATTCTTGTCATGCTTTGCAGCCATAGCCTTGCATGGATACATGATGGAGAGCATTTCCAGGATATTCTCCCAAGATGGTTACCTGCCCTACTAAGGAGGTCATATAGCTGTAGGTCAAAGATGTAAATATCTCTGTAGCTGTGGATCTCACAGCTACTGAGTGAGTGTTCAGTTCTCCCAACATCACATATTGGGAGAGATGAAACGTCTGGACCTGAAACAACCACCTGTGACAGCAGGTGAACTTTATGAGAAAGAAGATCTTCTTGGACTTAGTTTTGTCCCTTCATTTCCATGTCAGGCAGATGAGTAGGCCTATCAGTGAAAAAGCAAACAAACAAGCAAACAAACAAACAAACAAACAAAAAGATAGCATTGCCTTTGGAGTCCAGCAAATCAGCTGTCAGTGCTGGATGATATAAAGTGGTCAAGCAGGCATGTTGTCATTTATCCACAGGCAGTGTTAAGTTTTCCACAATAATAGCAAAAAGTGCTCCAGAGGTCTGCTGGGGCTATCACCATGACACATGACTTGAAAATCCAAGCTGTTCATAAATATGCCAACTAGATGTATTTATGCTCATTAAGTAAGTCTTGATCAATCAAAGAAAGTGTTTAACAGACATCAGTGCAATATGGCTGATGGCTCATGTTATAGTGTCTCATGAAGCTGGGTGATCCAGCAATTTGATATATACAGTGCGGGCAATCTGAGGCTTTCCTCCCATTGGCCACATGTGGGGTGTCTGTGCCCACTGGCATTTCAGCTGAGGTCATTAAGCATTTGATGGGAGGCTAACTGGCAAGACGGTTTGGCTACCCACTTGGCTGGATAGCTAAACAAACAGTTGCAGACTGCTGGTGGAAACAATTTAGCTGGAAGAGTGACAAGATACCACTGCTCATACAGTTTGAATGCCAGCATGTTCAAAGATGCCCTCATTATGGGAAAAGAGGAACAATGCAAGAATTTTAGTCTGGTTGAGGCTAATATTTCTGATGGTTTTGCAGGGCTGGTGCAAGAAAAGAAGGTGCACCCAGGATGACAATGCAATCTCTGACTTGGAATTGTATTGTTGCTGTCTCTTTCTCCAATGGCTGCATGTGAATAGAGAAATGTGAGACTATTTTAGCCAAAGATCACTTTTCTTTCAGTGATGCATTGACTAGCTCCTTTCCCACCAATGCTCTTGATGTGGCAATGTGGAGGAGAGCCCAATAAGGATAGTGATAATGTTTAATTTCAATCAACTGAATTCAAATCCAATTGGCTGATTTAAATCACTGATAACGGTGCCATCAAATGTCACTTTACTCAAATTTCAAGGAAGTGTAATTGTAACATCCTTTGGTTTGGTGCAAGGCTCTTTTCCTTTATTTCTCAGTAGATTTCATTCTTTATTATCCTTGGCAGGAAATCTTTGGATGATTTCCATCCTGAAGATAAGTAGCATTAGAGAGCCTTCTCTTTCCCTTTTCTTCTCCCTGCCCATTTCTCAAGACATGTTCTTGTACTCTGTAGCCTTCCAGTAAGATGGGGAACTGAGATGCAAAACTTTGCCACAGAAATGCACTTTTGTGTTACCATGTCTTTGCCTTACAGTTTCACAAGCAAAAGACTGGTAATGGACCAACAGTATGAGAAATTCTGGAATTACTATGGAATTAATTTTTTGATTACCTCTTCCACAGTTCTAAAGCTAAGACCAGTGTGAAAGGGAAAAAAAAAAAAAAAAAAAAAAAAAAAAAAAAAGAAACCCTAAAGAAACCCTACAATATTTCCATCTTTACTTTTGCAGCAGATGTCTCTCAGATGTCTCTTCCTTCCCACACATTGTTCAGCTTATATCAGGCAATGCCACTTCTACAAGTGTAGCATCAACTGCAAGTTTAAGAGTTTTTTCCTTTTCCTGCAATAGTCTTGAATGACAAGGGGGTTAGAGAGGAGAGCAGAAGTGCAATTGAAGTGGAAATTCTTCTTACTCCTGAAACAAATCTTATTTGAAAGCACATAGTGACCTTCATTGTAGGAAGTAATAAGAATATGGCATGAAACAGTTGCAGTAATCGCCCATGTGCTAGGCACAAAGGTGACATCTCTGTCCTGTCCATGTCCTAATGTGGGATTTTCTCCTTGCTCCCTTTGTGTTCTTTCTTAAACAGGTCTTGAGATCTCTGTCCAAAATTACACTGAACTTCTTTCTAGTCTTTGGCCTCCAGGGTAACTGCTATGAATGCCTTTTGGTCTCAAAAACTCATCTCAAAATTGTGACAGGAGAGAGGGGAGCTCAGAGAACTCTGTGTCTCAGAGAAAGGGAAAATATGAGGGTGAAATCCCAGACTTGACAATGGACTTGAATTGCAAGTATGTGTTCCTCAGGTTTATTATTGTTTTGTGCCCCGAAGCCCAAACTAATGAAAAATTCTCTAAAACTTCTTGGAAATGACCTTGAGCTGATTTCAGGAATCGCACCGTGTTATGCTCCTGAATAGCCTCATGGCAAGGATAATTCCACCTCCCAGACATTCACTATGATAATCTGGATTTCCTAGAACACATATTTTATGTTAAAAGCAAACTGTTAAAGCTAGAAGTGTTTATTCTCTGAAAATGTAGTTCAATTTTATCTACTTGGTATGGATGTTATATTTCCAGTCTCCATAATCAAGAATTTACTAGAAATGCAATTGAGTTATTTTAACCTAGAAAAGAATTTAGTAGACTACAAAAAGTGCCCTTCTAAAGTGGGGTCAAAGATGACACTGTCATTCATATTCAGGTAAAACTCCTGCTGAAATCAAAGAGTTTTATGAAAGAAATATAGTGCATGCATAGGCTCTGGCAAAATGGTAGCATCAAAAGTCTTCTGGTTTAAGAAGGTGATCTGCCTGAAAGGGAATTAAGGATAAAGTCTCTAAGTCCCCACCTCATACAAGATACAAGAAGGTTGTCCTGGATAACACTTTTTCTCCATAGCTTAATTTTTACTGTCAGGTAACCCATAAGATAGCATTTTGTTATGAAATCATTGGGCTTGTATTTCACTGGGGACTGCACTAATTTAAAAATTACAGTGGCTGCATTTTCAGATTTGTCCAGCTGCTACCACATCTTACGATTGAAAAGTCTCTGATACAAAATACACCCGTGTGTTGTTTTTCATACAAGCACTAGGTCGGCGAAACTTAAATTTCAGTCTTGAGAAAAATCTGCTAAACAATTCTTTTCACCCTCTTATTTATTCAAAGGTCAGTCTTCTTTCATATTCCTCCATCAGTCCACTCTGAACATCATAGCAATGACTTAAGATCTCAGTGGTCTCCTCAAGTATAATACATTTGGAAATTTCACCACAATTTGTAAGTAATGTTTATTGAAAACAAACAAACAAACAAACAAACAAACAAAACCTGCATTGGAGTAACAGTAGAAGTTGAATTTATTTCATGGATCACAAAGTTGTAGTATGGAAAGTATTAGAATTACCTTTTTAATGACTTATCTCACTGTGCTGCTTGGATCAAGACCTCTTGCATTAGCTGTACAAAGAGGACAAGAACACAGACCAACATGACCACTTCACATAAAAGGTGGAGAAGTGCTGTGCCGTATTTCATAATGTTATTAGGTAAATTCACCATCCTCCCATAGCTTCATTTTCTTGTCTGCCATTTATAGATATAATACATAGGTGGACAAAACTCTTATCAGAAAGTATATCCAGATATTATTAGCCCTTAATCCCAGCAGACTACACTCCAATAAAATCAAACATCTTTCTAATCAACCAAAACTAATTAAATAGTAGCTTTTAGTCATATTGATTTAGCTTTACAGTTCCCCCATTTTTATAACAAGATAATTCTAAGCTTAAATTTTATACAGCTACAGAAAAAAATGCTTCCAAGAGCTATAATTAAATCAAAATAAGAAAATCCAGATAAGCCTTTTGTTCATTTTTAGAAGGCTAGAAGAGTAGGTACTGATGGAGAAGAACATTTTATTCTGCCTCAAGAAATTTCATACCTAGAATTTCTCCATTATTTGAAAAGAAGGTTTATAGTAAGGTGTGATAATGTGGAGTCTAAAGTTGACACAAAATTTAGGAAATGTTTAAGCCAGTTCCATTGGAACCAGAATCTGTCTTCACCTTGTTTCGGCAGTTGTTTCTTGGGAACTAACTAGTGAGGCATACTACCTGCTAGCAGAGGGAGCAGGGCCTGATGGAGCAAAATTTCACTTTAGATCCCTGACATCGTAATTAACCCACGACAACCTTTGTCTACAAAACGGGTTTGTTGATTTGACCGGTCAACACTGCAGAGGACTCATCAGGAGAGAGGTATTTAGAAATGTGTGTTATTACCTTAAAAATGGAGTCAATAAATTGGGACAGACAGGGAAACTTCTGTGCAGAAGACCACCTACTTGCTAGCTTGTGTGGACAGGGCAATACTGATGATGACAGTGCAATAAAATCACAATTTACACAGGGTGTCAGTAGAGGAGAAACAGACACTGGACAGCTTAATAGATAGATCTTTCTCTCACTTTAGTAAAATGTTCATTCACTGTAAAAGAAAGTGGCTCTGTGATTCTTTACTGATTGGCTTTATAAGTCTGTTTCCAAAGAGGTTATATTCAGAATTAGCAAAGAAAATAAGGGAGACATCAAAGAGCAAATATCTACAAATGTCAGTTGTGTAAATAAAAATAATGTATAGATGCATATTATGTATTAAGTAAGACATAATCCAATGTATAATATAAAATATAAATGTCTAATTAATGTAGTCTTATATGTTGTATGATGTACAATACATTTTTTATCAAGTATCATACATCCTACATTATATTCCATATATTCTATACTATCTTATTATGTATTACATTTATATGTGCTGGAAAGAACCCTGCAGCAAGTTTTAGGACCAAAATTAACAAAGAAAAAAACAACATAAACTTCAGCCCAATGTGTAAACAAGAAGAGGTATTTTGTGTCTAATATTTCCTTTAACTGAGAAAAGCTAGGAACAACTGTTTTTGTTCTCAAAAAATAACAATAATAAAAAAGTCACAGCAAGGATTAGCCACCTTGTAAAAGAACAAACAAAAAAAACCCAACCAAACTAACAAAACAAATAAAACCCACAACATTTGTAACAAAGAAAAACTGATAGCAAAATCAAGAATTAAAGAAATGTTGATGTTCTTGCTAGGGGTGCTTGTAGGGAGGTTTTCTCGAGAGACGCACACAGAGCACCTGGGCACTCCATCTGCCACAGGAGTCCAGCTTCACCCATGGGAGGTGGCTCCTTCTACTGCTCATAGAGACAAGCTGGTTTCCCTAAAGCTGAGCCAAAGCAAGAGCATAGAATGGGTGATGTGAATCTCCCTCTGGAAAAAAAAAGCCTGTTTCTGCTCTGTGATGAGCTTCCCTGGTACATGCTCCCCACATGCCACAAATGTCAGTTTGTGCAATGGCTCAACACAGAGGAAGAGCTAGGTGCTTGAACAGGGGATCCACAGAAAATGAAAAGCAGGGAGAGTGACCATGAGACAGCTGAGGAGAGGTGGGAAACCTATTTCAGTCTTGCTGGGCTCTGAGAACACATCTATAGCTCCTTTAGGGGTGATGTTATTGCACTCCACAGGTAACCTTAAAGGAGGCTGTAGTGAGGTGAGGGTTGGTCTGTTCTCCCATGTGCCTGGTGACAGGATGAGGGGGAATGGGCTAAAGTTACGCCAGGGGAGGTTTAAGTTGGATATTAGGAAGAACTTTACTGAAAGGGTTGTTAGGCATTGGCATAGGCTGCCCAGGGAAGTGGTTGAGTCACCATCCCTGGAGGTCTTTAAAAGACGTTTAGATGTAGAGCTTAGGGATATGGTTTAGTGGAGGACTTGTTAGTGTTAGTTCAGAGGCTGGTCTTGGTGATCTTGGAGGTCTCTTCCAACTTAGATGATTCTGTGGTTCTGGGATAGACAGCATTAAACATCATCTACAAGTAGGTGCTTAGTGCCTTTCCTTATGAAGTACAAGAGCAGTTTGATCTTTCTTTTAAGAGCCCTGAGACTGCTGGAGAAATTTAGAATTTCCTTGGTACCTTTTTAAATATAAGATAATATAAGATTTCCTTTTACAGATTGCTTTTTAAATCAGCATTTGCTGGATATTGGAGATTTTAGTCCAAATTTGATCCATCCTTGTAGGGAGATGGATGTTTCAAGGAATGCTCCAGTTTCCACCTATTAGTGCCATGTAGGATAAAAGGGACTCTTTTTTTTTTTTTTTTTTTTTTTTTAAGCCCTTCTGATTTATAACTTGTACTTACATGTTCATTAGAGTAAAGCCCAGAACACAAGTCCTCCTTCGTGCAGGCTTTAGCAATTACTTTGTAGAAACATCCACTTGTTCTCACTTGAGTATGATTCATTTTGTAGGGTAGTGGAGCAGCAACAAGGGGCAGGACACACACACACACCTGCATGCACAGTGCTTCCCCTAATTGGTGCATGGGCACAGGGAATGAAGAGACCCTCCCCCATGAAAGCCCTCAGAAACAGTTTAATGAGGAGGCAGGACAGAGTGTGCTGGTCAACACAGGCACGGCCAGACACATTCGCTGCCATCAGCCACTTTCCCTTTATTTTTTCATGCTTGTTCCTCCCCAGTCCCCTTTGATCCCTCTCTCTTACCACCTTTGTTCCCTCCCTTAAATATCCCATCCAAAATGCTCTTCCCTAGCATCCCATACTGAGTCTCGTACCAGCATGCACTCAAACCATCACCCCATGTGTGAAGTGACCTGGGAAAAGTTTCTCCCATTGATTCATCTCGATGGGTCTCACCTAGCCCATGGGTGGTTGCTCCCCAGGGGCAACCAGGAGGGGACAGGACAGGGGGCTTCTGTGGATCCTGAGGGGGTTTTGCCCTCCCCTTCCTCCCTCCTGCCAACTCCTGGGCCTCCCTGGTCCTTTGAATGCATGGAGATAAGTGGTTTATCACATAACCTAAACAAATTCTGAGTAGAGACATCAGGTTGTGGAAGAACACCACGACAGGTCTATTTTGGGAAGTCCTCAAGGAGTTGCATGCCTCATTGTTCTTTCTGCTCTCTGATGCAGGCAAACAGGGACCTGGGGGCTGAGACCCCTTCCCAGACCAGGGAACACGTTGTGCATGCTAGTCATGCACAGATATTTAGTTAGACCCCTAGCAGGCAGTCAGCCTGCTAAGGTTTCCATGGCAATCCAGACTGCTTTGGGATCCTTCTGGGTGTGGGAACTGGTGAAGTTCCACCAGACCCAGGACACCATGTGGGAGCAGGGTGGGCTGTCAGAGGGAGAAAACAATGCTCCAGAAGACAGTAAAAGCACTAAAAATAGCGGGTTTTTTTGTTTGTTTGTTTTGTTTTTGTTTTTGTTTTTTAACCAAGAGAAAAAGCAACCCCTGGGCATTGTGAAAGCCTGCTATCAGAAGGCAGGCTCTGATAACCTTTCAGTATTGATTAATCAGTTGCTGTATTCATTTGAAACAAAGCCTACGGCTTGTTTAGGAAGTGGCAGTGCTGCAGCTTAGTCGTGTCCAAAATAACATATCGCTATCAAGGCTAATTTAACACTGATGAGATCAATAGGGTTCCTAGGGCTAGTAGTAGATGAGAAACGTGGCTCATTACATGTTGCTCTAGTTCTCCATGGGAAAGAGCAAAGCCATGCAGTCGGGTGAGAGGAGAGGGATGCAGGGATTGTGGAGCCTTCAAAAACAGGCAAGAACTTTTTGCTTGCTTCAGTGAGCACCTGAAGTGTCAACTCTCTTAAACAGTGTGATCAAAATGGGAAGAGGTTCCTTCCTTTCTCCAAATTAAGTGTGCCCCTTGACTGAAGTGTCCTTTTCAGGGTGTTGTTTTCAGTGTTTTCTCAATTTTTCTTCTCACTCTCTATTTATTTAAGCCTACAAATGTACAAAATCCAAGTTTTCCATACAAATGTCTCTGTGCGATCCCATCATCTTTGGCAGTACCAAGGGTTATTTGTAACTGCTTCTAGAAATAGTCCAGTAAATATTGCATCCTGGTACAAAGCTTTAGGGTTAGATGCAAAAAACCCACTTGGACTTTTGAAAGTGAGGTGTGATGATGTTCACAAACTGCAGTCCAATCCAGCCACCTGGTCGGCATGCCACACATGCCTGTGCTGTGCAAAGGGAGAGACAGAGATGTCAGAAAAAATAAAGGTAGCAAGGTTTCTGTAGCAAGCATAAAATCTATGTGACCGGTGGGCATAGCCAATATAAAACACTAAGGGAGAAGATGAAATCCTGGTCCTCTTGGGGAGTTAGCTATCTTTCCCAGCCCTGGCTGGAAAGCTCAGATGCTTCGAGGCAGTAGCTGTATTCTTTTGTTCAAAGAAATGAGCAAGGTAAGGGGAGAGTGGGAGGTAGATTCTCTCTGTTTCTCATGGCTGCAAAAGGAGAGAACCTCTGTTCATATGGTAGTTTAATAATTGAAGTAGCAATCTATATAGCAACTCAGTAGAGACCTTAGCATGAAAGCGAGAGCAAACAAATCCATTTTCTCCAAGAAAGACTTCAGCTTTATGTCCCAGCAGTGAAAGCATTGCACTGCTGCATGTGCCTTGTTCCTCCAGGCCTGAATTTTTTTTTTTTTTTTTCTTGTAAGAGGCACCTCTACAGTAAGGCAGATTGGGAATGTCTCATCCTCCTGTCTCCACCTCTAATAGCATCTAAGAATAGCTCCATGTACCCCTTAGCCCTTCTCACAATCATTGTGCTCTATGACAAGACAGTACCATCAGCTCTTCCTCTGGAGTGCATTTTAATAATGCAAGCTGCTAGCATAGCACATCTATTCTGACAGTCAGATGGGATGGTCTTCATTTTGTAACAACAAAAATAATGATACTAGTGATAATAAAATAATCAATAGGATTATGTAGGAAAGGAACATAGTACAGAGTGACAAAGTCTATATCTTGGTTGGACCCAGGTATGGACTAGGCATGAAGCTGCTCAGCTTTGTCAATGCAAGAACATTTCTGGGACAAGTTAAATTAAACTGCAAGTGCTCAAAAAATATTTGGAGGCTAAAAGTAGGTTGAAAGTACCTTGTTGGCTAGATGATCAAAAGATGATCAGAAGAATAGCTTAGGACTTCTGCTTTTTGTCAGGGGATGCTGGCACTTTCTGCACAGGTCCAAGGGTACTAGTTGACTGCAAAGAGTCAAAGGAGTATTCCCTTCTGGGTTGCAGGTTTATATCCAGCCTGTCATTGCAGTGATGAAGAGGGAACTTCAGATGGCCACTGAGTGATTTATTTGGGAAGTGTTTATTTATACATTCCTATCCGGCACATACATCATTGACACTCATATTTCATGGTGATGGGAAAGACACTGTGTGTAATTATCTCAGCCAGGCAATCATTTCCACCTTTTAAAGAAAAGATTAAGAGTTTTCAACTCAAAAGTATGGCAGGCCCTTCTAGCCAGAACCCTTACTCCTTTCTGTGGTAAAAATTTATGTAGTTCATGTAAGAAACTTTCTGCCTGAGAAAGCTAGCTGAAAAATGAATTGGGATCACAATTTGTTTTCATTGCCAAACAATAACAAGAAATGTAACAACTAATTCCAGGCAATTTTTTTTTTTTTTTTTTTTTTTTTTTTTTTTTTTTTTTTTCCCCAGGCATACTTGCTTACCTTGCTAGAGATGTTCTGTTTTACATTATTATTATTATTATTATTTTCCCCCACTATATCCCATTTAATCTCTCAGCAATGAGAGATTAAATTAATTAGGAGACCGGCACAGAGATTGGACTTGGTGATCTCAGGGTCCCTTCTATCAGGTTAGATTCACCATGGTAGGAATGAGCATGGCACTGGGGCTCTGCCTCCCCTGTTAACCCTTATCTCCCCTCTCCTCCCAGAGGCTGTGGAGCTGTTCTGAGGGTTGCAGGGGCTCTTCCTATCAAAATGAGAAGAGCAGGGGCTCTTCTCATCAAAAGCTGTCCCATGGTCTCTGAGCCCCATGTCAGCATTAGGGAAGTTGCCCTTGGCTGAATTATACCTGTAATGGTGAGCTGCTGTCTGCCTACCCCTGCTCCCAGTGGTGCTGTCCCACTGTCAGCTCATGGGATCCTTCCTTGCGCATGGCCCCTGGCTTCTCCATTCCCACCAGCCTGTGTACGTGACTGGTTTTTAAGTCTTTCCTCTTAACAGCAGATCTCTTTCAGGCCAAAAGCACAAATACAGTTTAGAAGAGCAGAGTCCTGCAGATTCCTGGGTGCTTCTGAACACTGCAGCCAAGGCACATTATTCTAAAGAAATAAAATGCCCTGCAAAAGTCAACTTCAAATTGAATTCAGGGATGAATGCAGAAGTGTAAGGTCTTATCCTTTCAGTAATTTCCATGGGAGCTAACTTGCAATCAAATAACACAGTCAAAGTTCAAGCCAAAGAAAATGTGCTCAAATAAAAAATGAACAGAGCTCAGCTAAAACTAGAATCAATAGAGTAGCGAACTTAATGACCTGTTCATCTTAGTATCAGGTAATTGAGCCCAAATGATATTTAAGCAGAAAGAAAACTGGCCTTACTCTTTGTTAATAATTACTCATATTCCAGTAACAAGGCTACAGAAGAGTTCCCTTAAATGCATATCATGTATTAGCATTAGTACCCTGATCCAAGAAAGGGTATCTGATCAACATTATCCATAAGAGAAGAATCTAATCTGAATTAAATATTTAATGGCTTCAACACATGCAGTTGAATTAGATATATAAATAAAAAAAAAAAAAAGAAAAAAAAAAAAGCATGAATTACATAGGACTGATTAGGGAAAGAAAAACTTGTTTTAATTTTAGAAGAAAGCCTGCACACCTGCCTGAGATGAGACTTTTCTTGATGTTCTTTGTGACATCCTGCTTATTTCTCTCTTTGGAGGCTAGGAAGACAATGCTGAATCATGGTGCAGTGGAAAGAATTACTTAAATTGGAGTAGGTTCCACTTCCCTTCCCCCTTTTCTCCCCCCCCACCCCCCTTTTATTTTATTTCTTTCTTGCACATGGACAGTTTTGTTAGGAACACACTGCAGTTCTCTGAGGTTAGTAAGCCTTTGGATTGATTGCAAGGGGTTTTGTGTTAGGCTTTGTTCTGCAATTTCTTTGTGTCACTGGTTGAGCTTTCTTTAGCCCTGTGGAAGAGTAACTGAAGTCTTAAAAAATTGAGATATGCTCACTCAAAAGTAGTCAAGATACCATCTCATAGCTGGAAGACACTGTTCCTTAGCTGAGATGTAGCAACTGATCATGATGGCCTTCAAAAGCCATTGGAAGATAAAGTAAAATCAATTATTTAAATGAACAGTCGCCTTAATGGGACGGTTAGTGGAATATCAGTTTTCAGCCATCTGTGACATGCAACATTTCACATTCTGAATCACATTAAAATTGCATGGCAAGCAAAATAGATGTTGTGAGACTGGCTAAATCAACAGCAGAGGAAGCAAACAATTTTACTTCACTGTATTACAGACAAGGAAGATACCACATCCTAGTCAGGGAAAAAAAAGAAGCTTCTCACTAAGGAAAGCAACTTTTTCACCAATGCTAATTCAATTGCTTGACTATATGCATAGATACCTATACAGGGACATCAATATTTTCATTACATTGTAGACCTCAGAAATCAATCATTGCATTTGCAGCACAACTTATCTCTCTTAATCAGTCTTTCAAGGTCTCCTTTCTCTGCTTGTCATATAGATTACATATAATTAAAAGATAATACTGCTGAAACCAAATGACTGCAGTTGCTTAAAACTGTTATTCCATTAATATCTGTGTTCGTTTTCTTCAGTTGGTCTTCATGAAATTCAATATATGGAGGACTGATTTAAAGGACAAGTTATTTATCAGTTATTTAACAGAACAAGTCTTCAAGTCTTATCAAGTCAATTTTCTATTACACTTTCCTTTTGGTATGCTGGAATTTTATATCATGTTCTTTTCAGAAGTCTTCAAATTTCTATAAATATTTCTATAAATATTTCTATAAATATTCCGATCTAAGGCATGAGGATAAGTCATTATTACTTATTATATGAACAATTATCCATTTAGAAGAAGCTTCATTTATCTCTGCATTATTTTATTATTCAGGATTTTATGTTTAATATAATAGAGACAACATCCAACAAGAGCGTTTTACAGCATAGTTCTCAAATATAAACCTGTCTCTATGAGACACTTCTCTCTATATGAGACACTTCTGTGGTGACTTTATTAGTGGGAAAAAAAAAAAAAAATAGAGAAGTGCTGAAGAACCTTCATTCTTGAAACTTGGGAGGAAGTTACCTGCAGAATGGCTGCTGTGATTTTTCTCTGAGTGACAAGGTGGAAATGAATGAGAAACAATATGTGACATGCAATTTGGTTAAGTGAGACTGTGAAATGATGGATGTCACCATTCCCAGGAAAGGAAGGTGTAAGGTAAGCAGAAAAAGGTTGCAGAAATTCACACCTATTCTGAAGATACACTGAAAATTGACTGGCAGATTGTGTATTTGGCAATATCATCTGACGTGCTTGGGATTTCACGTCCAGTTCCCTGTGACAAAGACATCATAATATGGCTGAGCAAGAAATTGACATTTTAAATCGTGCATTTGTAGCTTACACAGTGACATATTTTATGTGTTGGATTAATATTTTATATTATTTTATTTAAGTTGATTAAAATAGTTTTTTTTTTTTTTTTTTTTTTTTTTTTTTTGTTAATTTATTTCCTGTTTTATGTACAAACATGCTAGGTCCCCTTCTGCATTTCTTGAGTATTTCCAGTTCCTCTCTTGACCAGTATCCTTGACAGAGGCTTTTCTTTTCTCTCCTATTGAAAGTCAGCAAAACCACCTCCTTGTTCCATGCTAGCCAGCACTGGACTGAAAAAAAACAAACACCACCTGCCCTCCCCCCCCCCAACAAAACCCAACAACAACAACAAAACAACAGTGTTTTTTGTTTGTTTGTTTGCATAATATGTAAGAAATCTGACTTTTTTTTATTTCCCCCAGGAACTTTTGGTCAGTAAAAGGAAATGTCAATAGTCTGCTGGTTTGGGTTCTTACTTGCAGTAAGTTACATATTAAATAATTATTTTTAAGTTTTTCTGCAACACTAGGTAATGGAGCAAAATCTTGCAGTTTCTATATTGGAACTACTTTTTTTTAACATCAAAATCAGTCAGAGTTTTTGTGTAATACTGGACCTAAGAACCATCTTTAACATCATTTTGTCCACTACTCACATACCTGTGAAAATAATCTATAAGTGAACCTACAATTACTGGTGGAAAAAATATCTCATTTTTGAAATATTTCCAGCTACTACAGCTATTTCCACTTTTCTATAGACACTTCAGACATCTGCAAATCCATCTGGAAACAGGGAGTATCAGGTGTTTTGTGGCTAGAGCTCTCTCAAACAAACCATTATAATGGAACCATTTATTTTTACCACATAACCTGTGTAGTCTCCAAAAGCATCGATAAGCTTTTGACCATCAAGCACTCATGGTCCACATAGAACAGAGCTTCCAAAACAGTAGCTTAAGTAAACTGCTATAAATTGTAACTTCTAATTCCTTGTTGGAGACTTGAATTCATAGAGGCGTTCACAAAATAAGCAACTATAACAGGTTAGTGTGTTACAGACCTGTAGAAAAGGTGTTAGGGTGAACTTTATTTGGGTTATAATACTGCTGGTAGTACTGTGCAAATGTTTGCTCTAGAAAAGTTGCATGGTATCAGAAATAAAAGCACTGTACTGCACCAAATCTTCCTGTGTTGCCAAGAATTGTTACCATAAAACTGATGTTCACATAGGCTGAAAATCTTCAGTCACAAGGACAGCCATCTTTGGTTTCTTCTGCTGAACCGAACCTGAGATCCCCAGTCTGATCGATGAGACTTAGATATTTTTTTTCTATGCTACTTATATGAGTTCTCTTTTTCAGGTGCTAGATATAAACACTGGATTTGAAATCATCGTTTGAATCATAGTTTGGATTTGAAATCAGGATTTGAAATCACAGCCCAAATCATTAGAAATTTTGTTGTTAATTCAGACAAAGCCCATGTTAGGAGACTAAAACACATCAGTGAGCATGAAAATACTCACTTCTTATATCATATCTTAGCTAATTAGTTGCACTAATCACAATCTGTCAAAATAACATTTCTCTAAAGACTGGGAGGAACTGGACATGTGAAAGACTGACAGAAGTTCAGTGTCTTGATACCTCTTACACCAGTGGCTCTAAAAAACTTGACCTAAAAGGAAAAATCTCTCCATCTATGAACGAATTTTGAAAAGAAACAAGAAAACATTAAAAATTGCAGAGAAGTACCAAAGAGGCTTGTGCCTTGATTCAATGGTCTTTTTTTATTGAGCAAATGACTGAGTGCAGTGGAACTAATGAATGCATCGATGTGCTCTGCTTCTTTGTGTCCTGAATGAGATTACTGTTGCAAAACGAAGTGAAGGCTTTCATGTTTGAAAACACAAGCAAGCTCTGTGGAGATATATTTCTGCCCTTCAGTGGTCCATCCCACAGTTCAAGCCCCAAGGGAAGACAGTCTTACTCTTGTTGCTTCTGAAAAATGCTTTCTTGCTTTCTTCTAAAAATAACAAGGAAGACCTTATGCTCATTTTCTCCATCAGTTCTGTGTTTTTCACTTCCTGCAACATTTTCTTAGTTTCAGGGAGTAGAATCATAGAATTCTAGAATCATTCAGGTTGGAAAACAACTCTAAGATCATCGTGTCTAACTGAGCACTGCCAAGTCTGACACTAATCCACGTCCCTAAACCAGCACCACATCTACACGTCTTTTGAAGACCTCTAGGGATGGTGACTCAGCTACTTCCCTGTGCAGCCTGTTCCAATGCCTCACAACCCTTTCAGTGAAGAAAACTTTCCTAATATCCAACATAAAGTAGGTAGGAATCAAGACATCTGTCTATTGTACTGATCCAAATGGTGGCATTTTCTCCCTGAATTTCTTTCTTTTTTTCTTTTTCTTTTTTATTTTCCTTTACCTTTTCCCTTTCCTTTTCCCTTTTCTTTTTCTTTTCTTTTCTTTTCTTTTCTTTTCTTTTCTTTTCTTTTCTTTTCTTTTCTTTTCTTTTCTTTTCTTTTCTTTTCTTTTCTTTTCTTTTCTTTTCTT
>CM021765.1:142116017-142152018 GCA_011076525.1 Nettapus auritus
TATCTAAACAGTCAAGGAAAGAGTCCGCCCATTCAAATAGGAAAACACAACATTATGGGTTTGGAACCATCTTAACTTTGTCTGACAGCACCTAGTAGCATGGTGAATTGTGGTCTATGGCTTGGATTTCGTGACATTACAAACAGTAGATGTGATGAAAAGTTGTCTAAAACAGGATGGATTTTGAAAACAAACAAAAACAACAGCAACAACAAAAAATACACTACTCAACAGAGTCTTCTGTTTGTCCATAATGCATGAAGAAATATTTTTATACAAATCATTTACCATAGGCATAAATTAATGTCTGGCACTCTTGTCAGAGAGAGAAAACAAATTCACATGAAGCACTTTGATGTATTTGTTAACTGACCCCTTTCCTACTTCCTTTAATTAGAATTTCAGATCTGGTAGAATTAATCATTTTTTTCTGATTGCTACATACCAAAAGAGGAGGGAGAGAGTAATTTTTGAACAAGATTTCACACCTGGTCCATATATAGTTAAATAATCTACATCTATTTCATAGCTAGTTTGCAGAGTGGATTAAGAAAAAGATAAATTAACTGTACCCTTTATCTGACTTTTCAAAATAGCCAAAGCCTATTTCCATAGTGAGATGAAAACAGAACGAGAGAAATGTAGGTCTAATTTATTTCTCATTCTGCTTTCCTTCTCACACTGTTTCTCTAAAGACTTCCTGTCACCTTTATAGTATTTAGAAAATAAACAGAGAATTAGGATTCATGTATATATCCTCCTTCTGGGGAGGGGATAAAGACATATGAAGGGCATGGAATCAGCATTGCCATTGTCTTTCTCAGTGAGAAGGTGAGTTGAACAGATAATAATATGGATAGGTGTCCTTCCTTTGTGACACCATGTTGTGCTAACATAAAACTGACTTGTGCCAACTGCACAAGTCCCCTGTGGTGTCTACTTTTCTCTCAAAGAGCTGAGGCAATCTCCCACCTATTTATCACACAGCTGCCTTGCATTTATTCCTTGCAATAAAACCATTCACTATTGTGGACTATTTCATTTGATTATTGCTGTTTGCAGCCACATGCTACTTCGGAACATAATTATTAGCTTCAGATGTGCTATTCATAACAAATGGTTGCTATTTCAATCTCCCATTGTTTCTTGGTTCCCCTGGGCTCTGCTTAGTGACAACAGAAACCCATTCCTCCTGCAAAAGATGAAGAGAGGCTCAGGACACCTCAGCAGAGTACACTTAAAGCCATTTCCATAACACCTCCTGTTATGCATAAACTCTCAGCATGGCAGTCTTTGAAGGCTAATAGTAATGCAGTGCAATCAGAGCAAGGGGAAACTTGTGAAGCCCGTCTCCCACCCAGTGAATAAGGGTCAGGAGAAAAGTTGCTACCAAATGGACCAAATACTCGGGATAAAAATAGCAATGCAGGCTGTAAAAAGCATCAGCCCACACTGTCTTACTGTCTTTTCTGGGTAAGTCAAACATGAAAGGATTAAGGATGACCTGTATTGTAGGTAACCCAAATGTGATGAAGACTGTGAAATGGTGAGAAGACTGATAGCAGAAACCACTAACTCATGGTGTTTAAAGGTTTTACTTCAGTTTTTGTAATTTGTGGACAGTGTGTGTGTGGGAGGGGAACCCACAAGATAAGGGTTTTTGTGAATCTGTTTTGGTCAGCTAGTAGAAAGTAGTACTGCAAAAATTTAGTTCACTAGAAATGCAAAGTGCTCTTAATTACACACATGTCCTGAGAGATCTTTGCTAGTTTTTTAGCACCAGCTCGTGCCATATCGTAGCTGGGTAAGCAGGTCTTGGAGGTTTCTGAGAACCTGTTTTGGAAGCTTTGTCACCAGCATGGCTCCTCTCCTCTTGAGACACCTTTTGGGTCTCTCTCTGGATCTGCTTACATCACATCACCTTCCAACAAATGTTACTCAAGTCTCGTCGAAATATTTGTATACCAGGTATTGCAATATCTAACAGGAATGATAACTCAAACCTCTACAGGACTTGCTGTCTGCTTTACTCCAAGCTCCATGTCAGACACTCGACAGTGACATGAGGACGTTTCCAGGGGAAATACAGCATCCAGCAAATTGTCTTCACAGTCTTCCTGTTCTGAGCTAAGATTCATTTGTGAGGGGATACAAGGGCACTCGAAACCTCCTACAGCACACAGAGGGCAAGAGCAGAGGGAAGGAAAAGAATTAATTTCACCTCTGTGTTAATCTTTCCTCAGCTTTTGGCACTTTACTGAGAAGCCAAAGTAAGAAGGGTAGTAGAGGGCTGAATCTATTCCTAAGTGCTGAATAACCTCTGAAGGATCTCATTTCTTTTCATTGGCATGACAGGAAGCTTGGGCTTCTCACAGAGGAGACTAAATAAGATGTCTAACAATAAATGGAATGGGGAATCATAGCCAAGAAGCCTGAGGACAGAAACTTTATCATGGGTTGATAAAACGGGATGGAAAAAAAAATAATGTGAGGCTTTTGTAGAAAAGCCACCCTTACAAATTGGTTAAGGGACGATGAAGTTAGCTTGTAGAGATCTCCCGTTTGAACTGATACTCTGTCTGATATGGCTTTTGTGTGCCTCTTTGACATCTCTTACACCTCAGTCTCCAGAAATTACAATCCCAAGAGCTCCAGTGAACACATTTCATAGTTTGACCATTTCAGAAGATGTGTGAACATAAAATTACATAACATAACACAAGCCTTATAACATAAGGCTTAGGCCCTGAATTTTGACCCAGTATAACCTGAGAAACAAAGATTTTTGTGTCCTGGTAGTAGATTTTCTAGAGATCTCATATTACCAAGCATTCTTAGGAAAACTTTTCCTTATTGTAAACACCTGACTGTTTTAGAGACACTGATAGGTTGAATCCATAGAAATGCAAATGGCTATTACACAGTAATATATGAATATCCTTTCCTGTACTTTAAGATCATTAAGAATATTTTGTGACACCTGTCCTTATTATAGTGATGTAATAGACATATTCTCAAATAAAATCCTATCATTTTTTGTACTGCTATTTTACTGCATAAATATTTATCTTTTCAAAAATGTTTACAAGTGAGATTTTTTAATCCACATTATAGCTTTACTAATATTTTTATTGCATATTCATAACTATTTGTATCATGATGCCACATGCTGAATTAATTATTTCATGAATACTTAGCATGACACTTGAAGAAGTGTGAGGAAAGTACTGGCTCTAGACCCTATTTTAAGAATATTTATTAGCAAGTGATAGAAGTACCTCAAGGAGCACAGTAGTTTTGGAGACCACATAATACACCAGAAAGAAGTGGAGCAGCAAAACATTATAGTCCTTAATATCCTTCTAAAATGTTGAGGAAATAAACTCATTTGGAGGGATTTGTTCTTTGCTAGCTTGAAATAAGGAATGAGTTTTAGCCTAGAATCATAGAATCACAGAATGGCTTGGTTTACCTAGAGAGGTTGTGGGGTCTCCTTCTCTGGAGATATTCAAAAGCCACCTGGATGCCATCCTGCACAATGTGCTGTAACACACTGTGATCCTCTTTGGCATGGGGGTTGGACTAGATGATCTTCAGAGGTCTTTTCCAGCCTTGGCCATTCTGTGATTTTGTGGGTTGGAAAGATCATTTAACTCCAACCCCCTTGCCATGGACAGGGATGCAACACACTAGATCAGGTTGGCCAATGCCCCATCCAGCCTGGTCTTGAGCACCTCCAGGGATGGGGCATCCACAACTTCTCTGGGCAACCTGTTCCAGTGACTTACTACCCTTGCAGTGAAGAATTTCCTCCTAATGTCTACTCCAAATAATCTATCCTCTTTTAACTTAAGACCATCCCCCCTTGCCCTATTATTATCTACCCAAGTAATATATCAACTTGGATATAGAACCATTGACTGCAATTCTGGCTGTAGCTATACAGTCAATTCCTTATCCACTGAATGGTCCACCCTTCAAATCCATCTCTCTCCAATTTGGAGATCAGAATGTCATGTGGGATTGTGTCAAAGGCCTTACAGAACTCCAGATAGCTGACACTGGTTAGTCTTCCCTTCTCAACTGATGCAGTTACTCCATCATAGAAGGCCACCAGATAGGTCAGGCATGATTTACCCTTGATGAAGCGATGCTGGGCGTCCCAGATCACCTCCTTGTCCTGTGTGTGCATTAACATTGCCTCCAGGAGGGCTCATTCATTCCATGATCTTTCCAGTCAGAGGTGAGGCTCACCAGTCTGTAATTCCTCAGGTCTTCATTCCTACTTTTTTTTTTTTTTTTTTAAATGGGAGTGATGTTTCCCTTTTTCCCCTTTCCACTCACTGGGTACTTTGCTTGACTGCCATGATTTTTCAGATACGATGGAGAGGGTCTTGGTGACTACATTAGCTAATTCCCTCACAATACTGGGATGTATGTCATCAGGGCCCATAGACCTGTAGTTGTTAAGTTGCATCAGGAGGTTCCAAACTTGCTCCTTGCTTACAGTGGGAGGGCTCTGCATCTGCAGCCCCTGCTTAGAGGTTCAGGGACCCGAGAGTTGTGGGAAGCCTGACCACTAGTGAAGACTGAGTCAAAGTTGTTAAGTACTTCTGCCTTCTCCACATCTATTGTTACCAGTTCTCCAACTTCATTTGTCAGAGGTGTTACACTCTCCCCTAGGTAAAAATTTAACAAAAACAAAACAAAACAACAAAAAAAGAATAATCTTTACAAAAAGTCTAGAAATACTAGATGAAAGATTCTACTTTTCCAACATGCACCTTCTCTGTCATCCATTTTTTTCCTTTTCTCATTCCTTCTGTGGGCTATTTCATTTAAGCATTGCAATTGGATCCTGCAAAGTCTTATTTAGTCATGTGAATGTGAATAATGCTATATTCCCTACAACAGAAGGTGTTTCCTAGAACGGTTGAGTTTAGTTCACTCCAGTATCAAGTTTCACAGAAAGCAGATCTTCCACCATTTCCCACAGGAACCATGTCTCATTCTAATAGACCTTAGGTGACAGGCAGCGTAACTTTTCTTTCTCTAGTGTTGTCCCACTGCTCCTGGCTATAAGCCTCCACTACTTTACAAAATCCCCCTTCTAACTTGCATCTATGGCAAGCACTGCCAGTGCTCAAAATACAATTCTCTTTATATTTAGGGCAAGATTTTCTGAATAGGCTCCATTAAGATAGTCTTTTGAGACTGGAGGCTAGTATTCTCCTAAATGCTGAGTATTACCTCAGGTGTTGCTTGGATCTCAGCACTTTGGAAAACACAGCGTACAGCCTTTGGCTATTTCTTATTTTTAGGCAGCCACATAACTTTCAGCTTTCCCTCAATAACATCTGGGACTGATGCTACAAAAGTGGACAAACACAGCAAATATTCTACCAAGTGGAAACATGGTGAGAGCCACCGTCATTTTTCATGCTCTCAAATTTCTTTATCTATCCCACACTTCTAGCTGTCTATGGAAGAGAGCAACTCAAAATGACAAGTACTACATAGTTACATTTGGGAATATGTCTCTTGACCAGGCTGTTCTTTTCTTTCCAGAACGGATACTTTCCATCTAATAGACGTTATTCATTACTTGAAGACAGTTACAAAATGCCATTTTTTATTCATTTTCCCATTTTCAAGTGCTGAGAAGTATGTGTTTCATAGCTTGCACAGGTGTCTCTCCTGCCTCTAATGGTTTTATACCACGGTCAGAAAGGGAGAGTACTTGAGGCTGTGACATCAAAGGTGCTTAAGACAACTTCAGATATATAAACTATGATTAATGTCATGGATTTACCCATACTTTAATGGCATTGAGAAGAAAAACAAACAAACAAACAAACAAACAAACAAACAAAAAAAAAACACTACAATTTTAACAAACAATTTTCTTCTTTAAATCTTGGCATTTGAAGAAGAATGTTTAGAAGAAAAATATAGATGTGTAAAATTAGGAGATGGGTCTTAATACAAATAGATATTTTCCTTGGTGAAAACCACTATCTGAATAAGCTCCACCTGGGCTGGTAGGCAGACAGGGGGAAGAAGAAAAGGAAACTAGACACTCAAACCGAAGGAATCTGTGAAATTTCCAGCACTGAGTAATTTCAAATAAGCACTTGCATCAATTCTACTGACTTGTACACTATCAAAGCATAACATTAAAAAATAAGTATGAAGAATATAACTTGAAAGGTTTCTGCACCCTAGAAAAACAAGATGTTTAGAAACAATCTCAGTAGTTTAGCTCAAGATCCCTCATCTGCCAATGTCTGGAGTGTGAAGAGATATTTTTTAAAAGTCGAGAATTTGAAACGTCTCGTAAAAATACACTTCAGTTTCAAACTCTTCAGTTTCAAAGGTGATAACAGCAACTGTGAATGAAGATATAGAGATGAAATTCTGTCTGAATTCATCACTAGTGATGTTTTTTTAACAGTAACTGGTATCTCAATGAAAAAGAGACTGTGGTTTTCTCTGTGTCTGGGGGTGAGATCCTCCAAGAATCTAAAGAATGACATTGATTAAGAAAGAGGGAAAAGTGTATTTAAAAAGGAATTGGTGGCTTGAGCAATCTGTACAATTTTCCATCTAGGCCTTTTGCTACCCTAATAAAGAAACAACTTTCTTTGACTAGCACTGCCCCTCTCAGAACATCTGTTTCATCAGGTATCTTGAGGGACCCCCTATTCTGAAAGGTGTCCTGCACACCCGTGGTTTTGGCTGCACCACGATGGCAACATCCCCCTGCTTAGCATGAACCATGACTTCCCCCAGGTGTGTATTTTTCAGGCCTGCATCTGTCTTGGTCTGTACCTGCACCTGAGGGCATATGTGCTTGCTCCAGCTGGCTGGCTGTGAACATGGGTGTGCCAACACTGTGCAGCAGTGCTTTCAGAAGCTGCCCCAGGGCAGGACAGGTGGCCAGATGCCAGATAAACCATTCTTGCACCCTGATGCCAAGCCCTCTGCAGGCAGCGGGAAGGCCCTGCAAGAATGCTTCAAATGGGGGCTGTCAGGAGGGACTCCACAAAGGGTGTCAAGGTGAGAGGAAAGGACAAGTGCAATGCCAGTGTGTAAGAGTCCTAGTAGACAGCAGACTGGCCACGAGTCAGCAATGTGTCCTTGTGGCCAAGAAGGCCAATTTTGCATTCGGAAGAGTGTTACCAGCAGGTCAAGGGAGGTGATCCTCCCCATCTACTCAGCCCTGGTGAGGCAACACCTGGAGCATTGTGTCTGGTTCTGGGCTCCCCAGGGACATGAAGCTACTGGAGTGAGTCCAGAGGAGGGCTACCAAGATGATGAGGGGACTGGAGCACCTGTCGTATGAAGACAGGCTGAAAGAACTGGGCCTGTTTAGCCTGGAAAAGAGAAGACTGAGGGGAGATCTCATTAATGTGTATAAATATCTGAGGGGAGGGTGTCAAGAGGATGGAGCCAGTCTCTTTTCAGTTGTGCCCAGCGAGAGGATGAGAGGCAACAGGCACAAACTGAAGCACGTCAAGTTCCAGCTAATTAGGAGAGGGTGCTTCTTTACTGTGAGGGTGACAGAGCACTGGAATAGGTTGCCCAGAGAGGCTGTGGAGTCTCCTTCTCTGGAGATATTCAAAACCCGCCTGGATGCCATCCTGCACAATGTGCTCTTGGTGATCTTTCTCGGCAGGGGGGGTTGAACCAGATGATCTCCAGAGGTCCCTTCCAACCCCATCCATTCTGCAATTCTGTGAATCTGCGATTCTGTGGGTGCATATCCTGGGAATGAAGGAAAATGAAGCCATGCAGTGACATTTTTGGTAAAGAGCTGCCATGATGGCAGCATGTTGTCTAATGTGGTTCTGCTGGTTACAGGCTATGAAACCCACTGGAGAGCTTTTTACACATTTTTTGCTGCTTGGCATCACTCTTGCCATGTGTGTTGGACCTTTTCTCTTCATGTGACATGTCAGGATGACTGATATATTAAACAGCCAGTTAACTACCTGGCTGATCCTATTCAAAGAAAGGGGACTGGGAGAAAGTAATTTCCCAGGAAGCAGACGGGGTGACATTATTAGCTCCACATTATTGTGGGCAAGAAACAAGTACCTGTTTCTTAATAGAACAGAGGTGAATATTAGCTACTACAAGAAGAGGGTACTGCTTGCAATAAGAAGTAACAAGCTGCTGATGGGCTGTGTAATAGGATTACAAATCAGTAAAGAAAAAGTAGCACTTTCTCTGACAGGCTAGTTTAGGTAGAGATGAGATAATTATGACCAAATAAATAACACAACGATAAAAATTCAAAGGGAGGTCAGTGACAGACAGAGGCAGGCTGCAGTGCAAAACTAATGAGCAAATTTTTGCTAAAATGCAACTTTCTCTAGATGCAAAATGGAGATTAATTTGCTTTGTTATAAGGCAACAGCTATTAAAAACCTCACAGACCTACAGATATATTGCAATGCAGAGAATGTGAAATGATTTCCATGTCAGATTTGTACTCTCACAATTATGCATGAGGGTTTTGCATATTATTTGAGAGGCTGAGATTATTAATGATTAAGAATCATTTATATAGCCTTCGAAGTTACATCCTCTTTTACAAAACTGATTAAGGTGTGCTTACTCTCTTCTTTTCTCCCTCTCTTCTCCCACTCTCTCCTTCCAGATATGCCAATCAATGGACAAATATTGTTTATTCCACTCATGACAGCATCCAATTGCATTTTTAGGGCTGTGTATCACATCAATCTGCCAAACTTTGGAGGTTGGCAAACCTCATTATCAGAGCAGAACAACTATGTTTAGTTGTTATCAGGTGTTCAGAAGCTTTTAAGAAATATTGAATGTAGATTGTGGCAAGAAACTCAGCTATACAGGATCTGCCAATTGAAAAAGGAATGCATTTCAACATCGCATTATATCACCATCACATCCCTTCCAAGTACAAGGTCCAGCACCTGGGTCAGGGCAATCCCAAGCATGAATACAGGCTGGGCAATGAGTGGATAGAGAGTAGCCCTGAGGAGAAGGACCTGGGGGTAGTGGTGGATAAGAAGCTCAACAAGAGCCGGCAATGTACACTTGTAGCCCAGAAAGCCAACCATATCCTGGACTGCATCAAAAGAAGTGCAGCCAACAGGGTGAGGGAGGTGATTGTTCCCCTCTGCTCTGCTCTTGTGAGACCCCACCTGGAGTGCTGTGTTCAGCTCTGAGGCTCCCAGCACAAGAAGGATGTGGACAAATTAGAAAAAGTCCAGAGGAGGGCTACAAAGACGATCAACGGGCTGAAGCACTTCTATGAAGAAAGGCTGAGGGATCTGTGGCTGTTCAGCCTGGAGAAGAGAAGGCTCCAAGGAGACCTTATAGCAGCCTTCCAGTATCTAAAGGGGGCCTACAGGAAAGCTGGGGAGGGACTCTTTGTCTGGGGTGTAGTGACAGGACAAGGGGTAATAGCTTTAAACTAAAAGAGGGTAGATTTAGATCAGATGTTAGGAAGAATTTATTTACTCTGAAGGTGGTAAGGCACTGGCACAGGTTGCCTGGAGAAGATGTGGATGCCCCATGACTGAAGGTGTTCAAGGCCAGGCTGGATGGGGCTTTGGGAAACCTGGTCTCGTGGGAGGTGTCCCTGCCCAGAGCAGGGGGTTGGAACTGGGCAATTTTTAAGGTCCCCTCTAACCCAAACCTTACTATGACTTGCAAATTTTTCCTATATGACAGACCAGCCTTTCAGACCTTATCAGACAGGCTACAAGAACCACAAGATAATTTAGGTTGGGAGAGATCCCTGAAGGTCATTTGGTCCAGCACCAAATCAGAGCAGGGCTGGTTTTCACATTAGTGCAGGCATTGCAGCCAGCAGTTATTTACAAGACCTCCCAGATGAGCTGCAAGCCATCTGCATCTGGATGTTCCCTCCTCCCTGCTGTGTCCTTGTGTCCAGATATTCCTCTTTTGAATGGTGGCTTCTTTTTAATTTGTGGCTTTTTTTTTTTTTTTTTTTGCCTTTTTTTTTTTTTTTTCTTTCCTCACCCTTGATTTCATTTCACTGTACACTACTGCTGAGGTCCTCTTTTGCTCTAGTAGTTTTAAGTCCACCATTATGCCACCTCCTTTCAAACCTTTCTTGTTATGCTGGCCACAGCTGTTGTAAATATTATTTCTGCTCCATTCCTTTGTCTTTCTTTGCTGTGTTTCCTCTAGGCTCTGTTTAGATAGGAAATAATTTGGGACAGTGTCTGTCACATCTTAAAACCTCTGTAGAGTGTCATAGGATATCATGGTGTCATCCAACAAACCAGTAACAATGAGGATAATGACTTCTTTCATATCTGTCAAACTTACTTTGTCATGAACTTCATTTTTTAAGACACAGAAAATGAAATGTTTGTCTTGACTTTCTGTCAAAAACATAAAATTTCAAGTGGGTATGAATTTCACTTATTATCATTATTTTCACTCATTTATGTAATCAATCTTCAAAAATGTTAGATATGCAAAAGCACATTAAGTGACATATTGTCAGTTCATAACTAGTTTCATACTGTTAAAATAGTGATTTGTACTCTGCTGTAGCTCTCACATTGTGGGGTCTTGCTAATGCCTGCACTTAACTGCATTAGCTTAATAGCAATGCCTGCTGATACAGGATTTACTTCTTTTCCCTGTTTTCTCTTTGAAAGGTTTTTTTTTTTTCCACATCATTTAAAAAAAAAAGTAAAAAAGGAACGTTATGAAAAGTGATATCAATTTTTTGCACTTAAGAAAGACTTTTTAAAAAGTGTTGTTTTTCAATATCCATTGGTAGATAGTTGGTTGTCCCTAAGCTGATGCAGTTTTCTGGAGCTTTTGGTTGCAGGAGTACACTTTCAGAAATATCCCTTTGGCTTCATGAGTGTAATTTCACTGAACTTCATGTATTTGTTTGTATATAATTGGAAAAAATGGTATACATACATACATAGAAAATAATGAGTAAGATAGACTGTTTAGTACTCAAATAAGCTGGAAGTCTTCATAGCATTATTTTAAAAGCTTGAAAAAAAAAATCTGTAGTACAAACATTTTGTAGCCCTTAAGGATGATTTGTACTAAAGCAGGACACAGTAACATCTGCCTGATAATTAAACATTCATCATTGTACAAAATACTGAGGAAGAACTTCAAACATATATAAGCAATGGCTTATTCTAGCAGATGAAAGTGGATTTTGCTGTTTTCACATATCTGATCAGCCATAAAACATCTTACATAACAGGACGTAGGTACATTTCATTCTTTCTATTGTGATTAGACACAGGATCATCTCATTATACAGCTGAGTGAAACCAGAAGAGGCTCTTCATGTTGTTATACAACCCCCAGTTGGAACCCTTTTTTTTCCCCTCTTGTTTCCAAAAATATGTGTAAGCACAGTACAGAATACCTGGAAAATCTTTCTGCAGTCATCACACAGTAAATATTGCACATGTGTGAATTAAGTACTCGGTCACTTTGCCAGTTTTTGCTCATGAGAATGTTTAGAGTTGTATGCACTACCTCTTTGAAGTCCTTCAGCAAAAAAATGTTGCTGGCAAACCTGTTTCGGTACAATAAACTGAATGTTTTCATGGTCTCATCTGGCCTTAAAATGTTCACTTTGTTTTCTGCATTGCTCAGGATTTGTGCTCATCGCAATCATTCTGCTTCATTAGTTTTGTCATGTGATTAGCCTGGTTAGTGATCTCAGCTCTATCCTTCCAAGACATTTGGGTGTCAATTTCTAGGCAGGATCCAACCCTCTGAGACTTTTCAGAAAAATAAGGCATCTACATATGGGCTGGGGGATAGGATTTCTGGTGCCTAACTTGGTGAGAGCCTGAAACTGGAGGTCATAATCATTAGTGAGGGAATGGGGAGTACAGCATCCCAAACACTGCACTTCCAAAGTACTTACAACAAAGCCACATCTACATTAACAAATTGATCAGTGCCCCAGAACATTGCCAGGCCCTGGAATGAGACCCATTGTACTGTACTGCCCAAATTCCTGGGCACTGTTCACTATGTTGCCAGCAACCATTCCTGAAGTGCAGTAGATATGACTTATTCTGGGGCACTAAGAGAGTTAATAGTATGTACCTGGGCTCTTCTGTGCTCTTTGTCCTCAGTGATTCACGGTGGTCTTTTAACTTATTAGTACAGACAGTCCAACGAAAATGTAATCAGTGGAAATGTAATCAATGGATTGGATAGCATTGGTTCCTTTTAGCTCAGCTTCTTGACTGGTTAACCAAGAATAATTACTTTAAAATTTTTTTTAAAACCTTTTTTTTTTTTTTTTTTTTTTTTTGCTTGGCATAATATCCAAAGAATCGGTGCTCAGACCATAAACATATCCAGAGCATCCTAATACCCTGTTACGTAAAAATGAGAAATGACCAAAGCTGGACCAAGAACTCCCCTCTCATAATGTTGAGAAATTACTTACTGAAAGGTTCTCTTTTATTTCAGTGAAGAAACAGTGACATGTTAAAATAAAGAATGTTTCATTCTTAATATTCTTATTAAATGTTTGTACAGCTCCTGTATATTAATATATGACCCAGTGCTAAACTAAAGATGAAACTGGCATTTTAATTAATAAAATTTGTTTTGAAATGCATATGTGTCGCATTTTATGTATACTCTAAATACAAATGAACACTCTGTTCAGGAAATTAAAAATTTAAACCAGCAATGTCAGATCTGCCCAGAAAATAAATAAAACCAGTGAAAGAAAGAACATAATGTATCTTTTAAAACACAGGCATGCTACTAGAGCTACTATAGACTTGTGGATGAAATTAAAAGCCCAGCACTCTATATGTACCACCAGGTATATAATTAATTTGTTTTGTTTGTTGTGTCTAGAAAAACTTCCACTACTTAGTTGTTAGCCAAACAATTTTTTTCAGTATTCCACATCCTTCTGAAATTGAATGTGTTGGGCCCCATCAGTCAATATTGACTGCTCTACCATTTACTGTGTTTACAAAAACTGCTCTGGAAGCTGTCTCATGTTGTAGCAGAAGGAGCAGCTTCAGCCTGTAAATCTCTTCCTAGCTCACTTCTAAGACTTACATATTAATACATTATGAATTATGCTTTGGGATTGCATCGTGTATTGCTCTCCAGTATGGAAAATAATTTATCAGCTTCTATAGCCACCTCCAAAATCTCAGCCCAGATGCGATCTGCAGTATATTTTCTTGTCATATAATTCACTTGTAACCACACAATCAATCTTCATCCAACAGGAAAGCCTGAGGGAACGTTAAAGGCAATGCAAAGATTCTCCATATAATATTATTTCTCAATTTTGTCCCAAATGAGAATATTAGAGAACAAATAGTGGTCTAGGCTCTCTTTGTTTAATTATTGCAGGATCGTTGCTTTTGTTCTTAAAATGCCCCAAATATCCAGGTGGTATAAATTTATACCCTTGTCTTCCACAAGTTCTGGTCTGTGCTGTGTCTGTAGCTGCAACAGATAAATTTTGTAAGTGCTGTTAATTAGTGAGTAGAGTCCCACCTCATTGGCCCACAAGCTGAGCTTTGTGTTTTTGTGATTTCTTACAAAATTGGTTGCAGAAGTCCCTTGCCTGCTCCTGTTTTTCACCTTCCCACTCCAGCAAGGTCTTCATTCTGGATTTTTCTGGGTTGAGGCTTCTTTGGAAGTATTCTGTTGCACTACATTAACAACATATTTGTGGAAATTTGAAATTTTAAAACTAGAACATGTATCCAAAAATGTCTCCTGTGAATATATACCTCCAGTGAAGAAAAATCTATGAAACAGATTCTACAGTCCACATTAAACCTTCTTTTCCCTTTCTTTCCATTTCTCTGGCTACTATTTCTTCCCTACCTCTTACGTCCTGCTTCTTAGTGCATTTGGGATTGATTTTTACTCACTAAAAAAGAATTAGGTAATTTTAGGATATGTATCAGTTTTTCATCCATTTCATATTAAAACTTTAAGTTTTCTAAAAAGGAGACCTGCTGGAAAATTAAGGTACCTAGTGCATATTTTAAGGCCCCAGCCCTGGATGCATGGCTGAACTAGTCCTGCTGTTGACGTCAACGTATTCTCACTTCATTGCTGGATCCTGGAGAAGCAATATATGACCCACATTACAAAATGTACCTCAGTGTTATACTATAGATTTGATACTTAACTTCTTTGCACTTCTGCATTTTCCTACTTTGGTTATATCAGGATAAGTAAGAAAATTGGTAGGACTAGTAAGCACCATTTTTCCAGTGTTTCTTGAACCTTAACCTTTTTTTCTTCCTCTTCCCCACAACCTTCTGTAAAGGAATGCATAGTCTTTACCACGAAAGGGATCATCTACATCAAATCTCTGTAATGTCTTTATCATCAGAAACCTTTACCATATTTCATAAGAAATATCTGGAAATTATGGAAAACCTTGTCCATATTGGGCTTATGAGTTATTACTATACACAACTATACATTGTGCTATTTTGCCACTTCAGATTGGAAAATGCTCTTGGAAGTTACAAATCAGGTAACTAGAAAGTCACTTTACACATAATTGTCAAAGCAGGCTGAGCTTCAAACTAATAATTCATCCATAAATTGTATCCTAGAGATACACCAGAAACATTCTCTTATTATGATACAGGTCTCTTGGCAGAACAGCACAGTAGTTAGCTGAAAAAAAAAAAAAAAAAAATCAGCTTCATTTTGTTCAGCCAAGGGAACTGCAGCAAAACCTCATTTAAGTATCAGGATCAGCCAGAAATGAAGTGCACTTGATGTTCTTTCCAATCCCATGCACAAAGGCTTGAGCAGGAGCAATGGGATGTAATCAGTGCCAGAAGACATCTTCACCTACATTCAAAATAAAAGCTACACTCAAAATTTCATCAGCTGGATCAGTTTTCTTTCCTGGAATTTGGTTGTAAGAGACCAAGAAGACTGGCAATCCATTTGTATATAAGTAATTTTAAGCATATTTAAATATAAAAAAAGAATCAAACTTGGCTGAATAGGATCACTTTCCTCCCTCATTAATCATGCTGCTACATACAATATGCTATTCTCTTGTTTTAAAAGTAACAGAACTGAATTCTCATGTACAATAAGACAGTGCTAAAAAGTGGCTTAATAATGATGATGTGTTTGAGTTGAAAGGATCCATAGACCCTTACACCGTTCTCTACAACTAGAGAAATATTAAATTTAAAACTTTTTTTTTTTTTTCTCCAAATTAAAGTTCAATCTTCTGACAAATAAGAGTCTCTTCTCCTGAGTCAAAGAACAATAATTCCTCTTTAGAATTAACAAAACAGAAAAGAGAGGATAGCGGTATAATGCCATTTTGTTTTAACGATTCAGAGGGATTTTCAGATTATTGGACTGCATATCTATATAAGAAGCTTATCTATACACAGAAGATGCATATTTACCTCCCTTTTCTCGGGTTGCCATATGGTTCCTTGTGAACACTGTGGTGGCTGACACTGTCTGAGGGACCCAGAAATGGAACAGATGACTACTGGAAAAGTAGGAAGTATTTGTAACTAATTTTTGAGTCTCTGGCAGAGTTGTGCCTGTGTAATATTCCCTCCAACTTCCTCCATCATCTAGAAAGAGAATAAATGAACAGCAGCTATAAGGTTTATGGGAGACGGGTTTATTCAGCTTGCCAGTGTTGCTACATAGAGAGAGAACTCTAGAAATAAATTACTGTTGAGATTGACTCTTGACGTGTAAAAGGCTAAAAATATGATTTCATCAAGCAGTATACTTTGAATTTGTAGGGTTTGAACCTTTAGAGTTTACTCATAAAGACTGCCACTCACAAGGGTCATGGGGACATGTCAGTAATTGTTATTTCAAGAAAAGCTAAATGGTTAATGAATTCTACTGGCAAGTGTTATCTCAGATAAGGAAGGAAAGGAGATGAAAGTGAGAATATAAGCACGATACAGTAGCAGTGGCCAATGATCTAAGTAAAATAGGTAACTCTCTCAATTAGCAAGAATTAAGATCAGCTTGGCCTTTTATCCATAGGTCTTGGAGAGAGGAATGAAGAGACAGCAACAGGTCATCACACAGAATTGGTCTTAAGAAGCTTCTGCTGCTGCCTTGCAGAAACAGATAACCCAGGGAATGGTACGGATAAAATCATGGAATAAACTCTAAACAAGGATATAGAGTCACAGAATTTGCTGGGGCACAGCAAAAAGAGGCTGTGTCCGCAGATTATATGAGAATGACTAGAGAGTTGATTTACAGAAATAGAAGACTTTCTTTTCTCTCATCATCAGCCAGATACTTGTCTGCAGTCATGATATATAGCATATGAAATGTTCCTTGGGAATTAATTTTCTAAAACCAGACCATTACTGAATAAGTAAGTCCATGCAGGCAGTTCCAAGGGGACAAGGATTTTGCCAACACCCAAAAGAGATGCTTGAAATGCAAGGAGTTTCTCAAATCAGAACTTACTGCATTTATGAACCTTGCCACTGTTGTTGGCAGATGCAGCCTCTTCCAGGAAGTTGCACTGGAACAGACAGCATCAGGCAGGTGTAGTAGAACCTGAGGACAGAAAAAAGTCAAACTAGCAAGAGATAGTAAGGGAACTGCCACTAATGCACTGAAATCAATGGCACTCTAAAGGGAAAACATACAGCCAGTGCTGCTTTTAATTGTAAAGAAGTACAGGTACTCTTATTACCAAAATTAAAGTGTTGTAGAATAATTGTTGCTATAAAAACCTACAAAAGGCTTACTACAGTATTTTTGGCTGCTGCTGCTGGTATACATTATAATAACTTTATCAGGCAAACGAGGAGACCCAAAGAGATCAGCCTTAAAAGCTGACTGAGTTCAGTACTATAGAGAGTAATAACCACCCCCAAAATATTCAAACTTGGTATTGAGACAATATTAATTACATAAATGTTTTTGTTTTCAGTGGGAAATCAGTGTTTGAATAGATTTTATTCTATGTATACTGTATTTGTAGGGTTTTATGTCTTTCTCTGAATAGAACTGTGTTCTAGCATGGTCCAAAATATGCAAGATAAATGGTCAGTTCAGTGCTCTTCATTTATTTGTTTGTTGTTTTCCTGGGCTTTAAGTCTATTGCAAAAGACTGGGCTTTAAAGTCTATTGCAAAACTTATAATTTTGCCTTGGGTTTGTAAAAATGATAAGATTTTTTTTTTTTTTTCCACTCTTCTGAGAGTTTTTTAAATGTATTTGAATATTACTACTTTTATTTGTGATTTTTTTTTTTTTTTTTTTTGGTCTGCCCAGAATAATAAGTAGGAACTTTTTTAAACAAGTGCTCATACAGATACAGAATAAATGTCTGAAAAAGGGAAGAAAACAAAATCCTAATTCTGCTTTCACAGTCAACATATTTGCTTAGAAGTCCTGGAAAGTGGCACCAGTACATTTCAAAAGCAGGAACTTTGCCTTCTTGCAGCTGCAGAGGGCTGGGACATGTGGGGCAGAGAAGCTGGGATACCTCTCCTGGCAGCTTTTCTCTTCTTGTGGCAATCAGGCTCCTAAGTTGCACTTTCACCTCTTTGGCCTGACTATCTCCATCCCTGTTCACAGGGAGCAAAGCTTCCCACCTCTAGGGCAGCAGCTCCCCATTTCCCTTCCACTAGTGAGGCCTAACAGTGGATCTGGGAGAGTGAGATCAATTTTAGTCTACTCTCCACCTTTGCCAAAACCTGTAGGGCACCAGTTAGAAATCTGTTTCTAATGCAGAGCTCAATTTATGAAATTCCCCTTACGAAGAAAACAAGATTCAAGCCAACAGTTGCATTATAGCTTCAGAATATGCTCAAAGGTGAAAGCTAGTGCAAACCCTTACAGGGGAGAGACCATGAAAGAGATGCAACAAAAGAAAGCATCCTGCAGGAGGGTCAAAGATTCTTCGGGATGAGCAGGGAAGATTCAGGTGACACTAGAAAACCACTGGCTGTATCCAGCCTCTGTGTGATTTTAATCAGATGGGGAAAGATTGGAAAAGGGAGGACATCATACAGTCAAATAAAAGAAGAAGAAGAAAAGATTTATTTAAAAAAGACAAAGGGAAAGATATATGGTGGAGGAGAATTATAATAGAACTGAGTCACAAAAGACTGAAAATAAAAAGAGTTTCTTGACAAAGATGTCTTAGCTCATCTTTCTGAGAGGGATGACCACAGAGAGGACAGGAATGAACTGTACTTAAAAGAACTTCAGTTACCACAGGAAAATCTTTGAAAAATAATTCAGAGCTCTTTGATGTGCTTTATCTTAGAATTGGAAGATTGTTTTTTATATAGTGCACAGTTTAATTGTAGGGTATTCTCAGCAAATTCATATGATGGATTGTTGTTTACTTGAGGGGCTATTAAAACAGCATAACAATGAGTACAGTGTGAAAGCATGAATAGCTTCACTTCTCACTTCCAACAGCAAGAGTCTCATTCCCAAGGATTGCTCCAAGACAGAGGCACCAAAACTGCTTCAGTGCCTGGGTGCCAGCCATGTGCCACAGTGCCAGTTAAGACATGCTGGAAGCAGTGTACTTGTGCTTATAGGTAGTGTGCTGCTGTCATGCTTAATTAATCCCTCTTCTCACCAGGATTAATCCTGCTTCTTTCTCAGCAGAATGTAGGCTTGGCTTCTGAAGCTGATTTGCTCTGGGAGTTGCAAGGTGCTGTGCCATGCATACCAGCAGGCACAGAGGTCTCTTGCTCCTCTGAACATGGATGTATTCACTTTAAGTTGTAAGCACTGGAGAACAATCTGAGGGGATCTAACCCAAACAAACAAACATGTTCAAAAAATTGTATGTTCAAAAAATAGTTTTATGCTCTATGACCAGTATGAAAGCTTTGCCAAATATGAACTGTTTGATACTTATTGCAGATGCCTACATGGTTATAAGCATAATGGCATAACATTACTTCCCCTCTTTTCTTCATGTATTCTTATCACTCACGTGAGTGATCACAATTTAAAACATAATTCTGAAATACAGTGAACAGTATAACTGTAAGCTTCATCATAAATATTCTCTTTGTGAGGAGAGATATTGGAGTGCTCTAATGCTGAAAAATGGAAGCCAGTAGTGGGCAGAGATTTACACACGTCCTTAATGCAATATGATGGGATAAAAATCCAGTGTCATTTTGGAGATGGGTACCCAGAGGATTCATGAAGCAGTCTTTTCATCTAGTACACCTTTACTGTTTTCTAACCAAATACCAAACTGCCAGGAAAAAAAAAAAAAAAAAAAAAAAAAAAAAAAAAAAGCGCCACTGGAGGGTTTCCAGAGAATAAGGGCTAGAAAGGGTGCTAAAAAGTTAAGCGCAGTGTGGTAGAGAAATACAACGAAGACAAAATGAGGAATCTAAGGAAGAAAGGCATTGTGAGTTGTATGATGGATTCATCTGGTCTAACATTAACTGTCCCATCAAACACAGGTTTCCCTGGGGCTTCCTGTTTAAGGAAAATTAGCAGGAATAAACAATAAGAAGAAAACAGTCTCTTGTTAGTATGAACAACCTAAATCCCTATATGGGTTGCAAGTTACTGCTCTATTATCTACTGTCTAATATGATTTCTTCCTGTCAGTGAGGTAAGCTGATTTTATGGCTTCTCATTTACTCCAGTGGAATGACCAGGTTTTCTGACTCACTTGCTTCTCCAGTCTCTGTGCCTATAAAACACAGGGATCATCAGCTGGCTAACTCCTTGCTTGACAAGGAACAAGTAGGATAGTTAAACTCTTAACATTAATATGCTTAAAACTATAGTCTTCTCCATAAGGCATATATACCATCTAAATTATAAAGGGCAGGGTAAAGCTTTTGGGATGTTTCCTGGGAGCAGACTGAGCTCTCAGGTTTTCCTTTGACAAAGACTAGAAACCTAGAAGAATATGAGGATAGGTCACACAATTTAGTGAGCTGAGGTCAGTGCAACGTATACTAGTGTTCTAATTTGAAACTCTTGTTTTTGTGTATGGACTGATACTACTGACAGTCATTCTCATTCTCTATTTTTCAACCTTTTTTTTTTTTTTTTTTCCCTAGAGATGAAGAAGTATGAGTGGCCAAGATCAGAGACAGATCAGGGGCTTGTAAGTACTAAAAGAAGAGAAAACAACCACTCTGTAAGAGAAGACAAAGTTGAGCTTCCAAGTTCTTGCATGTTCCTTCAAAACAAATATTTTCCAAACAGGATCAGTACAAAATGCCAGAAGAAAGCCAGAAAGAATTCAAACATTTACAAAAATCTATATGCATTTTAGCAAACTGAAGAAACTATTTTCTCAATACAGTAATGGAGTGTTTATATAGGCATTTATGACTTCAGTGTCTTGGAAGATATTGGTAGACTTAAATATGGTTACTGGTATAAAGACTTGAGCAAAATCATTATAGTACATAACTTACATAAGTTTCATGTCACATGGTTTATAGTAAGGTGTGAAACAGTCATATAAAACATTGGACCAGAAAGTCTTTGTAAAAGTAGGGATAATGTAGAATTCATAAATTGCAGCTGTAAGAACAAAAATAAAAAACATGTTATAGATAGGATTAACATATGCATATAGATGCTGATGAATGTAATGGACCAAAAAAAAAAAAAATAGGTGTTTGGGATAGGATTCCTCTTGGTTAACTTTGTCAGGTAATTCTGGGCTCTCTTAGTTCCTGTTGTTGCTGACAAAGGTCTAGCAAACAAACAATTGTATATAAAGAAATATTTACCTGGTCAAAGTTTAAGGCCTATTTTAGGCAGCAGTGAGTTGCTTTCTAGACTCTGTTGACTGACATTGACTAGATCTCTATTGACTAGAGTGGAGCCAAACCACCAAAGTCACATGTAGGTACTTACATTGTAACTAATCAGGTTAGGGTGAGATTAGTTCAGTCCCTAATTTGAGATATCATGCACCTTATCAAGCAAAATAAAAACAAAAAAAAATTAAGAAGGGGGAAGAATAGGCTGACAATGTTAAATTACGAAAAAGGGATGAGAGAATCAAACTATGAAGAAAAAGGTTTAAAATTAACTGTGCTGGTGGAAAAGAAATATTCCTGTGTGGAATGCCATCTCCATTTTACCAGTCAAGGAGATTTCAGTGGAGATGTGATTATATGGCTAGCTTAGCCATCATTTTTTAATGCAATTATACATTTATATAACATGCACAATTACATTTTATATAATTTTAATTATATACTTCTATATTTCTCTTTTTAGTCATTGCCTATATTTTATTAAAATCAAAGTAGTACCACAGCTTCATAAATCTCAGGAATTGTTCTTCTATTTGATTTGCTTGTACTGTGTCCCAACACATTAAAACCTTATGCATTTTCGTAGCTATTCAGAAAGGAAATAGAATCTTTGATGACTTCATAAAATTAACTCAATCATAATTACACCATTAGGCTGCAGAAGAGACAAGTACCATGAAGGTAACTATCTTCTAAAGTTAATGTTTGCTTGGTATAGCTTGAAGTTCCAAAAACCAAAGTCCAACTTCATCAGGTGGCACTCTGATATTTTTTTTAAGAATTCTAAGGATGAC
This sequence comes from Nettapus auritus, assembly GCA_011076525.1. Lineage (NCBI taxonomy): Eukaryota > Metazoa > Chordata > Aves > Anseriformes > Anatidae > Nettapus > Nettapus auritus. The sequence goes on from CM021765.1 coordinate 142,137,627, forward strand.
TAAGGTTAAAAACACATCTTCATGTCATTCAAAACTAAATATTAATAATAAAAAAGTGATAAGAAAATTTTTGATGACCTCAGAGATTGAGTGAACTTCCATTGCCTTGGAAGGTGTTATGACAAAGAGTATCGGTGATGAACCTATTCTGTGGGTTTTGCACATAAGGGTTTTTTACACAGACACATACATACACATAGAAGGGTGTGATTTAGCTGATGAAAAGCACAGCTGAATCATTTGAAACATGCTTATTTTACTCCCCAAGAAAGTATAGCAGCCAGAAGCCATGGACATGAAAAGAGGTGAGGATTGTTCCCTCCAGCGTCCAGCTCAAGCTGCATCTCTGTGCAGCAAAGAATTTAAGAACTCACTCTACAAAACAGCAAGCACCACTCAGCAGGGAGGTGGTGAGAAGTACTGTCTGAGGGGAGCTTCTCTGACAGACCACTTAAAGTATTTCCATATTTTTTTCTATTGCGCTCAAAAAAAAAAAAAGGGGGGGGGGGGAAGTCCAGCTTCTGAAGGCTCAGAAATTAGGTTGTCCGAGTCACAATCAAATGTACAAACATGCTCTCATGAACAGTAGAGCATTTTTGACAGAAAGGTTGAAAACTATTAGTACCACAGCTACCACCTTCCAGCTGTCTGTAATAAAAAACAAGGGATTTTTGTCTGGGAAATGGGAAATATAAATTTGTGTGACTGAGAGGGCACAAGGCCAATGAACACCATTTCCTGGATCATCTTAACAGGTTCACTGTTAGATAAAATATCACATTTCTGAAAATGATTTTATAGCATTATATTTCATTTTTGTGCCACCAACACTGCTGTCAGAGTGACTGTGTGTGTATATATCAAACTGGGTTTCATGGGATGACTTCAGATAAGGTCAGACCTGCCTTGTGAAGACCTCAGCACCCATCACCTTTAGACAAACTGTGTCTGCATTACCAAATAGAGCAATCCAGAAGAAGCTGATTTGTACAGCGAAAGAGGTGGTGTGGAGCACCTGATGCCCATAGTATATATTCCTTATATTAGATTAGTATATATTCCTTATACTAGAATTAGCCTCAGTCCATGGACTGAATATTCTTCCACAGCTGAAGAGCATTTGATCCATTTTGGAAATACCTCTCCCAGTGTAGCTTCATCTGAAAAGAATCTATCTTGAGTGCTGATAGACAGCTCCACGAAGCACAGTGATTGAAGATCACCTTCAGAAATGCACTCCTGTTTACCTGAACTAAAATGATCTTGTAGATATAACCACTGAAGGATTGTTACACCAAGAGCAAAATTGGCCAGCAAATACCTCAGCCTCTGCAGATACAAGAGGAGATGTAGAACTTTGTAAGTCGCAGTTTTAAACTTACACAGCTACATGTTGTCAGTCTCTTTTATGTACCCCAGTACTTCTGCAAAACAGGGACTCAGCCCCACTTGGCATTGCTTCCTCAGCTGTAAGGTGAGAATGATAGCACATCCCCCTTTCCCTTTCTGTTGTGAAGATGAAGGAAAAAGACTTCAGATGGTACAGTACTCAAAAAGTTTGAAAAAAGTTAGAAAGCATAACAGTAAAAAAAAAAAAGCTTCATTAATCATTTTTAAAAGGCTGTCCAATAAAGTGTTCCAGTACAAATAAACCAGGAAAAACAAGACAAAAATAAAGTAAATTACATAGTGGAGGAAGCAATACACAGGGAAGCAGAAGATGGTTTGAACTGTTGCAAGTCTCAAGGAGAAGCAGTGACCAACATCAGCAGTGATAGCAGCATGAAGGGGGAGCTTTGGGCAGTGCATGCAGGTGAGGCCATATTATTGCTCTGCTTTTCCTGTTGAGAAGACTGTACTCTTGGAAGCTGTGAAAGTCATAAATACCATATTGATAAATCCCCACTGAGAAAGACATGAGGCCACAGTGCAGAAAACTATTTACTTGGGCATTGCAAGAAATGAGTTTTCTTCTGGAAAGACTAAAAAAATTCAGCAAGGTCTAATTTGTGCAAAATCAATTTCAAACTCACCTTCTCCCAAATGGCTAATTAATTTTATCACATCCTGAAGTATACCATCTGGCCTTAGCTAACCATTATAACAGTTTGATCAGCCTACACAGGAGCTAGTGACCAAGACTTGTACCCAGGAAACACTTCACAGGTTCTGTGAATAATTAAATGTTTAAGAGTTCTCTTGCTGCTGATAGATCAACAATGAGCAAGATTTAACTCCTTGAATTACCAAAGTTACATTCACAGATCTTATAAGTCAGAAACTTAATTCTACTGGAGTTATTTCTCTCACTGAGAGATTTTTGAAAGCGATGTGTCCTTCACCCAGAGACTAAAGCAGACAACCTCTTTGTTAATTTAAGTTTACAATACTCATTTGCTAGGCTATCACTTGTTTTCATTTTCCTAGACAAGCAGCTACTGTTCACCAGCCCGTGCACTTGAACTGCTGATTGTATCTGCATTAAACTCATAATTCAAACCACAACAGCATGCAAGAGCCCATTTGGAAAATGATGCCCATCAGGAAGAGATTCATTTCTCTGCATGAATTTTTGGCAACGCTCTATTCTTCATAATTTGTACTGCAACAGCTCTCGTTTACTGGCACCACAGGTATACCTTTGTGTTCATTTTTAACTGTAGGTGATTAAGAAAAAAAAAAAATCCCTCAATGATAAGTCATCTGTTCCATCTTTGTCAGATTCCCTAGTGCTTGACTTCAAGCTTTTTCAGTCTTAGTCTACGGTATTAATGAGAAAACCAAGCATCATCAGCCTCAGATCTTGAGAAGATCAGACTGACACTCAGATGAGGAATGGTTTCTATGAGCTACAACTGGATATGACGAAACCAAGCATCATTTCTTCATAGCACATAACCTGTATTAAATAAATGCAAAACCATATACATTTTGCAAAAGATTGACTTCATTATCAAAAACACATCATTCCTCCTGGTCTCCTTAGACAAGGCTATGTAAAGATTTTGTGAAGCCTGGTTTACTCACACTTCTTCAGTGCTTTTACTCAAATTTCGTACTTGGAAATAATTAACATGTCTGAGAAAGAACTTTTGCTTGTCTTTTATTCCAATAAAAAAATCCATATGAATATGAAACCAAATAAATCTTTACAATTTCCTAGTAAGTGATTCAAATGATGCCATGGAGTCTCAAAAAAAAAAAAAAAAAAAAAAATCAATTCAGAAGATGCACCAGTGTGCAGGAAGTTACTAAGTTACTCAGAAGCTCTGAGTTTAAGGTGCTCCACAGTTGATTTTATTTCTAGAGGCTCCAACAACAACAGTTTCAGGATGATGAGAAAAAAAAATGAGGCCACTTCTTTCTTCAAAGGTCTTCTAATCAAACTGTAGGCAAGTATTTAGGCTTCTTTTGATCTAATTATGGGAGTGCCTATAGTAAGACAGCAAATATCACTTCAACATCTCATTGCAGAAATACAGAACTCTTGAGACCTACCTGTACGAAGAAAACTAGGTATGGCTTTAGAAGTATTAACAAATATGGATTGGTGACTAAGCAAATGCTAGCACAGCGACGTGGACAAGTTAATGTCAACTGGGAAAAACAAACAAAAATATAATCGTATCTTACAAATATATTATGTTCATATCAGTCCTAGCTACTCGGTGTTGAAAGTCTTTGTTCACTTCTCTCTTGAAAAGGACACATGTTGTAGGTAAGTGTAGTAATTAAAGTTGGAGAATTAAATCCATAAAAAGAAGGCTGATTTTCAAAGAAATGAAGGATAAACACAGGGTAGGAAAAAGGTCATTCAGATTGGCATCCAAACCAAATGTTCAAAGCTTATATGGTATTTCAGTTAAAGCTGAAGCTTCATTAAATCATGTACAATTTGCATGTTCTCTTTATATATAAATTTTTTTTCTCAGGATAGAAAGGAAGTGGTAATCATAGCATCAAATGTCTTTGATGGAAATAATGCACTGGAATGCCCTTTAAAACGGCAATTGCTGTTTTGGTAAGATAAAGGGAAAAATGTATTTGCAATTTGTTGAACACATCTATTTATAATAGCTTTGAAGACATTTTAAGTAGTCACATTTGAGGCTAAATCACAGGTTGTGTGAAGGATTGAGGGAAGCACCAGGAAGCCCATCTGGATACACATGGCTTCAGGAAGCTCATCTAACTGGCTTTGAACCATAGAAGCACACTAGTGCAGCCACACTGGTCTGGGGACCTCAGCTGGCATTTATGCACAACACCATGCTGTGCATACTCTTTCTTGGAGAGGCTTGAGAAGAGATACAGCACCAATATTACTTTCCACATGGCCATAGCTATGATTCCTGATCAAGCTTTGAACATATTTAAATGCACTGACAGCAGTAGAGGGTGGGATTTAGTTGTCTGAATGCAGGTTTTCATTCTACCTGCCTTATCGTACTGGTCTCCAGCAGGCCATTTTAGACACCCTGATGTAGCTGTGACATCTGTGCAGGACTGGCAGATCTAACACAGGAGATGCTCTGCCTCTGGAGTGGCAGATGGAGACCAGGGGGTTATCCCATGGCAACTAAGTGGCATTGAAGACCTATGACTGGCTCCTGGAACCCTTCCCAAACTGTCAGACTGCTCCAGAGCAGTGACTTGCTTTGAAATATATCTAAGAACTAGCAGGAGAATGAGAGAGATACAAGTACTATTAAGGTGCACTTTTTATCTTGCAATTTTGTGTTTCTGTCATTATCATAAATTCTGGGAAATGACAATTTTTAAGAACATGTTGTTTTGTCCTTTTAAACTTGTCTTCTTAACTACAAGATAGGTTTTATTTTAAAATACTGGGGAACAGAAAAACAGCATTAATAAAGACAGGCTTACAATGATTTGTAATTTCTTTTGCCACCCCTCCCTCATTAATCTTGTATTGTTCACTTCAGAGTTACAAATAATCAGTGGAAGATATGAAAAATTTCGTTGTATATTTTGGCCTGTCACCCAATAAAAAGGATATGTTTGAGTGAGGCACTGAACTTGCGTTTTCCATTTTATAATTAATTGCTCTAACTACTTATCTATGGGAAGAAAGGGGATCTGTAGCCCCTGCAATTGAAAGCAGTGCATCTTACCCAGATCTTAAGAAAACTGCTGATAGCAGCCTGTTCTTAGGAAGAAATTGGGGCTCTGGACTCTACATGGGCAGAGCTTAATAATGCTTACCTGGGATACAAACTCTGAAGCAGGGTCATCGAGCACATTTGTGCTCGAATGCTTTCCCTGTATATGCCAGCCTCAGGCACCCATAACGGGGTCAACACCCTTCCATAGGGTCAGGCAGGGATGTAAGCATGCAGCAAAGTCTAACAACTGGAGCCTGGGCTAATGTGCAGCTGCATCTCCCTTTCCTATACTTACGATCTTCACTGGATTGACTCCAAATCCCCTGCAAGGGTGGGTCTTTTTCCCATTAAAAATAAGTGAAAGTTTTCCCATTGAAATTAATATAATGAGAATCAGAGTCATTCTCATTAGGTACAATTCCCATAGATTTAAGAGCCCATCATTTTATACTGACTGCTTATCAGTCAGTGTAAGAAATAGACATCATTATGGAAAAACACATCATTGAGTTTTGCATTTTCAAAGCATGGTTTAAATGTGAATCAATTAACTTCAAAGTTTTTACCTGATGCATTAACAAATCACAATGACAAATACATTAGTGCTGGTTATGAGTCTTACTAACCTAGCCTGTGTTCCTTGGAGTTAAGTCCATAAAAAAAGTTTTAAAAGAACTGAAGTTCTACAGTCATGGTGTGTAAGGGAACATTAAATCATTAGTACAAAAAAAAAAAAAAAAAACGGATTTTACTCAGAAGGGTGTTTACCTTTATGTACCTTGATGTTAAAGCACGAGAAAGTTTATATGCTGCTAAGAGAAACGAAGGGAATTGGATGGTTTCTGAGGACATAAAAGAAGCTTTTTCTTATTTTTCTATGACTGCCAGAAACTTTTTGACTGATATTTTGTAAGATGAACAACAACCAAAAAAAATCTACAGTTATCTCCAGATTTTTTTTTTTTCTATTTGATTTTTAAATGATACTTCATGTTTAAAATGTCTTGCTTATTACTCTTATAGTTGGACCTTCAGAATTCTTTGTGCCTATTCCCAGAATGTCACAGCCGTTTGCAATGTGAAGTAGCCCTGGTCATTCCATGGCTTTCTCAGTGTTTTGGAAGCTGGATTAGCAAGAAATAACTTCAGTCAATTGAGAAAACAAAAGTGTAAGAATTAAAAACAAAAACACATGTATCAATATAGTCTGGGGTCAATAGACCAGAAGACATCTTTGAGAACAGGACTTGAGAGTCCTGCTGGACAAGACACGGGCCATGAGTCAGCAGTGTGGAGAGAGGAAGTCTAACCACATATTGGGCTGCATTAACAATACCATAAGCAAGAAGCTTGAAGAAAGGGATCCTTTCTCTTTTCCACTTGTGAGACTGAATCTAGAGAAAATTGTTAATACAGGGGCTCCCCGTATTACTAATTACTAATACTGGGGCAAGTGCAGCAGAGGCTACTCAGATGGCTGGAGGAGGCTGGAGCATGCAACAGATGAAAAGAAGCTGTAGGAGAAAGGCTTGTTCATCCTGGAAAATATACTGCTGGTATGTGTCTGACCAGACTTCATGGTTGTTTTTCCTAACCTACTAGGAAAATGTAGAGAAGGCAGAGGCAGAATCTTCTCAGAGATACACAAGGATAGGGCAAGAGGCCATGGACACAAGAAGAAACGTGGAAAACTCCAATTAGATACAGGGAGAATTTTTCAAGAAAAAGGTAGCCAAAGTTTGGAACAGGATACTAGGAGAAGTTGTTGATTTCCATCCCTGGTGATAGTCAGATCACAGCTGGACACAGCCCTGAGCAACATGGTGTAACAGGACCTGCTGTGAGCATGGTGTTGGGCTAGATGACAACTAAGGGTTCCTTCCAACCTGAATTATTCTGTGGTGTGTTAAAAAGAGGAGAGGGTCAGAGCATGCCCTTTGCCTGAAAACAGCATTGGATAGAGTAAACTCTTGTACCTAGGAGGTGGGCAAAACTAGCAGTTATGAAGTTACAGTCCTACTAATTAATTTCCCTTACTTTCAGTGCCTGTTCTGCTGACAGTCAGGGTTCTTTGATGAGCAAAACAGTTTGCAATCAAAACTGGTTGTAATGCTTCTATGCTCCTAACATTACTCTTTTCACTTTGCTCTCTCTCATTTTCTCTGTACTTTCATTGTTGAACCTCCAAAAAAATGAGTTTCCCAATATACTGTTTTCAGTTTTAGGTCTCTCTCACTCCACTTCTTAAAGATCCAAATAAGCTGCAAAGTGGCAAATGGACCTAACAAAGAAAGGCTTACATGTAACAAGATAAGGCATATAAGAAGAAACACAGGTATTATTTAGTGACAAGTTCTGAATGGCACCAATGAAAGCAGGCTGACAGCGGAGAGCGTTCTTATTCCCCAGAAAAGGAACAATTATTTTATATTGAAGAGCAGAACAATCTGAAAAACGAGGACTCCTTTAATTTTACATTTCAATACAGCTTAAAAAATGCTGCACAGAAAACCTGGAGCTTGTTTTTTGTTCTTTAAATTATAGCTTGTAGAGTCATTACCATGAATATCTTAATCTTTCTAAATAATCATTGTCTTCTTAATATTCCCTTCTATAATACACTATCAAAATTGAAATTCGAGAGTAAATTTTTAGCTGTGAACTGTTTTCCTGCTGAATGTCATGATCGGCAATCTGAATATGCACCATTTTCCTGCTTTTCTCTCCTGCAGATGTGTAGGTGAACTGTAGTATCTTTACTTCGCAAATAGTGATGTTCTTCTACTTGCAAAACATTTTTTTCCTCCCCTCAGGCTTCCTGAAAGAAGCTGAAAACAGTTTGTAAATTCATAATATTTGGCTTTGTCTGTTCTCTAATGAGCTTCAGGCATTTTAAAGCTAGAAGGTACAGAGCTTTGCTCCGTCTTCTAGGAGAGAAGGCTGTTATACTCCATCCTATTGTCCCTATAATGAAAATACAGTCTGTATTTAACTAAGATATTTATTCCAGAAATAGAAGGCTTGATCTTCTAGTTTGAAATTTACCTACTAGCACTTGCTACACATCTCTATTAGATTAAGGAATCTTTTCATACCTAACATTTTTCTTCCTAGGGGATTCTTAAATGTTGCCATCAAGTTAACTTTTAATTTTCTTTATGACAAGTTTTTGGTCATATTTTATTATGTACTTGTTCTTTAAATCTCATCTTAACAAAACTTTACTTCAGTTTCCTGAACAGTTTTTCCTCTTGGCCTTTTCCAGTTCATTTTATTCCACACCAGAACTGGAGACTTCTTGTTTGTCTTATTCTTATCTGAGGTAGAGAAGACTTTCTATATGCGTGTTCACTTCTCCTTATGTATTGACGGAAAGATCACAATCTTTTATTCACAACAATTCACAGTGGCATTTCCTTCACTCTACATGAAGACTTCTGAGCATACTTAATTTCTAGGTTTTCATCCCCCTTTCCTATATAGATTTATCTTCTTTCTCCCTAAATGCACATTCTTAAGGGGCATTTACCTGAACAAATTTATCCTGATCAAATCTATATTTACAGAATAGATGCCCACACCTGAACTCCCACTTAAAATACAAAGATAGACATTTCTAAGGCCCTACCATTCTTATCCAGAGAAAGGTGTTTAATGTCAGCCAGGTGAAGTCATGCCCTGAATTATGTACTTTTTATGTTGATTATAAAGACAGCTTGGGTGACAAGATCTGATGTTGACAACTGGCAGATGTCTAAAATGAGGTAAGCATTACCCATCATACTTTCTTGCAAGCATTTCACAAAGTAAATGCTTGATGGTTTGCTGTTTCTTCCCCTTTCACTTGCTCATATATATAATGATATTAATTTCATTAAAGGTCTATAGCCATCACAAAATGCATTAGCAGTGATGCTATGTTTTCTTCCAGATGAAGCAGGAAGACTTGAGTATGTGATGTTTAACAGTAATGTGTGAAGAATCATTGAGTAGCTGGGACTTCTCTGTATTCATAGAGGAATAGAATATCCCAAGTTGGAAGGTACCCATAAGGATCATCAAGTCCAACTTCTCGCACCACGCAGATCTACCTAGAAGTTTAAACCATGTGACTAAGTGCACAGTCTAATCACTTGTTAAATTCAGGCAGGCTTGGTGAGGTGACTACTTCACCGGGGACGCTGTTCCAGGGTGCAGCTACGCTCTCCGTGAAGAACTTCCTCCTGATATCCAGCCTAAACCTCCCCTGCATCTACTGAACCCCATGCCCACAGGTCCTATCACTGGTGTTTACAGAGAATAGGTCACCTGCCTCTCCACTCCCCCTCACAAGGAAGTTGTAGACCACAACGAGGTCCTCTTCTCCAGGAGGAACAGACCCAGTGACCTCAGCCACTCCTCATATGTCTTCCCCTCAAGGCCCTTCACCATCCTCATTGTCCTCTTCTGGACTTTTTTTTTTTTTTTAATAAAAATATCAAATTTGTTAGGCAGGACCTACCCCTCATGAACCCATGTTGGCTGGGAGTTTTTTCATTCCTTTTTTTTTTCTTTCTTTCTTTCTTTCTAAATATCCCTCTATGAAGGGAATTTCAAGCACTTAAATTCTAGAAGGCTATAAAGTCTAAAGATTCTACAGCCAGCAAGACAGCAGAAAAAAGCTCCTGCCCCTGAAAAAAGACTACACCTTACCTGCCTACTTCTGCTGTTTTCAGATACTTCCTGGCATGGGGAACTTGGGTGATACTTTTTCCCTAAGCCCCTACTCCATCACTTGAACACCAAGGTTGTAACTTGGATGATATTTGATATACAGATGAAGGCATAAGGTCACATTCACAGTAAGCCCCATAATTCTGCAAAAATCGTAAGAGACCTAGAACCACAAAGCAAACACACAAAGTAACATAATCTTCCTATCTATAAGCATGCTCTGAAAATTACTCACCTGAAGAAGAACTGCAAGCAGTAATGGCACCTACTACTATACAGGTTGCTTTACTCTAAAAGATCCTACTACCTCTTACCTCAACAAACATGTTTACCTCTCTTAACTTAGAAACACATCAGCCCATACATTCTGACCCATCTAAAGAACCCCACAGCTGGCTGAAAGAAAAACAAAGCACTTACCCCCAAAGAGCAGCTCAGGCAGAAAGAACTCTCTAGTGGGACACCTGTGGCTTATATGCCATTAGGCCCACCTGACACCCAACCAATCACCTGTGAAAGGGATGGGGCAAAGAAAAAAATAAATAAATAAATAAAAGAAAAAGTATAAATCAAGCAGGATGAGCAGCAGCAGTGGTGTTGTTTTTTTTTATCTGGCTTAGCTCAACAGTATGCAAAGCACAGTATGGAGAACTGGGGTGTTCTGGGGTGAAGCAACGATTCCTATGCTTTTGCTTCAGCTTTAAATATTAAAATGGCAATATGACCAAACAAGTAACTGAAACTATTTCATATGGAATTAGCTCAAACCTTTCTTCATGCATTTTTTACACTCATGGTGGATTAAGACATCTCTATATTAGTTCTCTTATGGTAGGAAGGTTCTACAGGAGGATCTGGATAGGCTGGACTGATGGGTTGAGGCCAACAGTATGAAGTTCAATAAGGCTAAGTGCTGGGTCCTACACCTGGGGCACAACAACCCTAAGCAGCATTACAGGATGGGAGATAAGTGGTTAGAAAGCTGCCTGTCAGAGAAGGACCTGGGAGTATTGGTTGATAGTTGGCTGAATATGAGCCAGCAGTGTGCTCAGGCGGCCAAGAAGGCCAACAGCATCCTGGCTTGTATAAGAAACAGCGTGGCCAGCAGGTCCATGGATGTGATTGTCCCCCTGTACTTGGCTCTGGTGAGGCTGCACCTCGAGTACTGTGTTCGGTTTTGGGCCCTCACTACAAGAAGGACATGGAGGTGCTCGAGTGAGTCCAGAGAAGGGCAGCAAAGCTGGTGAGGGGTCTGGAGGACAAGTCTTATGAGGAGTGGCTGAGGGAGGTGGGATTGTTCAGTCTGGAGAAGAGGAGGCTCAGGGTGACCTTACCATACTCTACAGGTACCTTAAAGGAGGCTGTAGCGAGGTGGGGGTTGGTCTGTTCTCCCATGTGGCTGGTGACAGGACGAGGGGGAATTGGCTAAAGTTGTGCTAGGGGAGGTTTAGGTTGGATATTAGGAAGAACTTCTTTACTGAAAGGGTGGCTTTACTTTACTTCTTTACTTCCCTGGCATAGGCTGCCCAGGGAAGTGGTTGAGTCACCATCCCTGGAGGTCTTTACAAGATGTTTAGATGTAGAGCTTAGGGATATGGTTTAGTGGAGGACTTGTTCCCACCAAACGTCATTAGGTTGTGAACATGGGTACTCGGTAGCTACCAACCCCTAGTGCAATAGTGAATTTACTCTTACATGGACACAGAATCACAGAATGGTTGAGGTTGGAAGGGACCATTGGAAGGACTGAGCTTGGAAGATCATCTGGTCCCGCCCCCCTACCAAGCAGGATCACCTAAAGCATATTGTGCAGGATGGCATCCAGGTGGGTTTTGAATATCTCCAGAGAAGGATACTCCACAACCTCTCTGGACAATGGTACCCTTCACAAGAAGGTCTGGAAGAGTTACATTATGTTGTGTGTAATATGTTTTGGACATGAAATTTAATCCATGCCTTCTAGAAATTGTTGTGAATTGCTGGCTATATAAAATTGCCAAGACACAATCTCCAAATTGAAGCTCCTGATGAAGGCCATATTTTTTCTTTCCATACATTATAAAGGAGTGTTCAATTCTATCTCCAAATTATACAACATCCTTTCTGTGTTCCAGTACATTCAAACTATGAAACAAGAACCTAGCAATTTGCAAGCTCACCATCCCTATTTAGGCACCAGACATAACTGGTTCTATTTTAAAAGGAGATGATTCTTTAAATGTTTATGCTAGTGATGGGTATAAAACATACGTCTTCTGAAGGACAGAGATTAAGAAATCTGCTGTAGTAAATGAAGTGCTAGGAAAACAGACTGCACCTTTACTGGAAAAGTCTCTGAGACTTCAGTGACTTAGCCTCTTATTTATGAGGTATCAAGGGATAATAGTGGATGGCTTAGCATGAATGTTGCTTACATTCTTCTGCTGTTCAAACAGACTTTGCTCACCTCTGGAGTGCTGCTGGGACTTTCATTATCTGTTAAATCCTCCACCATGGTGATAATTTATGTGAGCTGTAGTGGGTTGACACTGTGAGTTGGAGTCCTCTCACCTAACTTTTTAAAGCCTGCAGTGTCAATGTCCACATGCGACCATCTCTTCCTAGGCTCAGTTCAAAGTGACTAGAGAACAAGGTTTGATTCTTCTGACTTGTTTTAAATATTCATGTTAAGACAAATTAAATCACACACAGAAAAGCCTGCTTTCTCTCTGCTGATGATAAGCCTAGGGCATGAAAATCTACAGCGTAGATCTGGACATCTGGTCAGGTGAGTCCCACACAGCATGTGAAACTGTAATTGGAGCTGGCTGAAAGGCTTCTCTCTGTTCCCTACCCTCAGTGGTAACCGGGATGACAGGAAGAAAAATGCAGATTTTCCTTTGCTTTGAAATATTAACTAAATACAGCAATGAGTCAAAACAAAATAGCACAAACATATTTTCAGTGAAGAATGAAAACTCCTATAAGACACAGCAAGTCCTCTCAGCTACTGAAATCAAAGGCTGTTCAGTTTTGAGATTCAATGTAGAGGTTACATTTTCAGCTACAAGTCTTAATTCAGGTAAAAGTTTATACTCCTTTTCTGTTCAGAATAAAAAAAAAAAAGTTTGCAGCTGACTTATTTAAATGTTAACATTTAGAATCCAAATGCTCTAACTAGGCAAAATGTCTTATATGTATTTTCAAACTTATTCTGAAAAATGGAACTGGAAAATTTCACAAGAAAGTTAACACAGCTAAAACAGGCTATTGAAGCATGAATTATTCAGTCCAGATCTAAGGGAAAAATATTTGTAAAACAAGAGATATTATAGGGAAAGAAAACAAAACAAAACAAACAAACAAAAAAAAACATAGTCTGTGTTTACTAATGCACTATAATTGAATCATTAAACATTAATATTGCTCAGAAGGGAAAGACAATTTATGCCATTGGGCATAGCATTGCTCACATGGCCCCCATTTTCCATGGAGTGTTGGGAGAAGCAGGGGGTCACACAGCTGGAGCAGCTGTGTCTCTTGCATGCCATACTTCTTGCATGCGTGTGCACACCTGTGAGATCAGAACTTCCTGAATCTGCTCTAGAAAGACATTTAGAAAATTCTAGGTGTTTGCTAACATTTTGTAGCTGTCTGTTTTTGTGGTATGTTACATTACCAGCATTCATTCTGCATATATGGTTCACAGACTGCCAGTCAATGATCTGTTCAATATAAAAATGTGTTCAAGATAAAATCAAGATACTGTCTCAGCTGTGATCTAACTCAAATGGTCTGAAATGAGATGTTTTTCCCTGTGATATCAGAAAGTTCTGTAAATAAGCATTTCTATCTATACTGTTATCACCAATGTGTCCTTGTGAGATGTTCCAAAATAACCCCTCACATTCAGCTCCACCATAAAAGAGATTCTCTCTTAAAAAATAAAAAAATAAAAAAAAATGCAAACTCATCAGACCGTCATTAAACACTGACCGCAGAGAGGCTGCAGCTACTGCAAGTGCAAGCAAGCGTGTGCATATTTAAGAGTGAATGGAGCAAGGTAGTTCAAATCTATGTTTCTGCTCTATGTTTCTCTATGGGTTTGCCAGGGAACATCCAGTGCAACCTACCATTGCCCAGATTCCCAGGGACTCTAGGAAGTATTTCTTCCCAGGCATGCCTAACAGCTTCTTGAATGACTCCTTCCACCAAGCCTAGGCTGCTGCCAGAGATCCCTTATGGATGCACTGACAGTGGCCTTGTCATCAATATGATCTACATCCACAACTAGAAGTGGTTGACAACAGCTTTTTATTAATAAGTGCCTGTTTTGGGTGGTGAATACCCAGATACACAATATTTCTGGTGCCTCTGTATGGCTGCAGCATCCTTCTGGACTGAACCAGTGATGAGCACAATCTCTCCCACTTTCAGCAAGGCACCATTAACAACCACTGCTTCAGGATCCTATTTATCAATTTTTATATTTTTTTTCTCTGAGCATTTATTTTGTGCCTGTAATCAGTTTTGGGGAAAAAAAAAAAAAAAAAAAAAAAAAAAAAAAAAAAAAA